>CATKUM010000100.1:0-604675 GCA_949786405.1 Onychomys arenicola
TTTCCCTTCAAAAACCAAGTTAAACCTCAGGATCTGTGTCTTCCTACAAGCAAGAGTTCATTTCTGGTAAACCAAGTGAATTTTGGGTTCAAATGATTTTTCACAGTTCAGCAACCCTACACATCCTCACAATTAACTAAAGAGCACTTCTGTTAGGGAGCTGCTGTTTGTATCAGTTTCATAAGCAGAGTTCAACTGCATATGGTCTGTATAAGTAGGAAACACCGTTCTTTTTTTCTGGGCATGCTCATGGTTCTTGCTGTATTGGAGACGCCTGGAAAAAAGAGCTTGCTTCTTGCGTTATAGAAGAGTGTGTTTCATGGATGAGAACACTAGTCTGAATTCCCTTCAGAATCAGAGTTAAACCACAGGATCTGTGTCTTCCTACAAGCAAGAGTTCATTTCTGGTAAACCAAAGTGAATTTTGGGCTCAAATGATTTTTCACAGTTCAACAACACAATGCGATTCTCACTATTAACTAAAGAGCATTTATGTAAGAGGAGCTGTGGTTTGTATCAGTTTCATAAGGAGAATTGAACTGCATATGGTCTGTATGAGTAGGAAAACACAGTTCTGTTTTTCTGGGCATGTCATCTTTCTTGCTGTATTGGATACGCTGGAAAGAAGAGCTTGCTTCTTGAGTTAAAACAGAATGTGTTTCATGGATGAGAACACTGGTCTGAATTTCCCTTCAGAAAGGGAGTTAAACCCCAGGATCTGTGTCTTCCTACAAGCAAGAGTTCATTTCTGGTAAACAAAGTGAAGTTTGGGTTCAAATTATTATCACAGTTCAACAACCCAACGCGATTCTCACAATTAACTAAAGACCATTTATGTAAGAGGAGCTGTAGTTTGTATCAGTTTCATAAGCAGAATTGAACTACATATGGTCCTTATGAGTAGGAAACACTGTTCTTTTTTTTCTGGGCATACTCATGGTTCTTGCTGTATTGGAGATGATGGAAAGAAGAGCTTGCTTCTTGCGTGAAAACAGAGTGTGTTTCATGGATGAGAACACTGTCTGAATTTCCCTTCAGAAACGGATTTAAACCACAGGATCTTTTGTCTTCCTACAAGTAAGAGTTCATTTCTGATAAACCAAGTGAATTTTGGGTTGAAATTATTTTGTCACAGTTCAACAACCCAACGCGATTCTCACAATTAACTAAAGAGCATTTATGTAAGAGGAGCTGTGGTTTGTATCAATTTCAGAAGCAGAGTTTAACTACATATGGTCCTTATGAGAAGGAAACACAGTTCATTTTTTCTGGGCATGCTCATGGTTCTTTCTGTATTGGAGATGCAGGAAAGAAGAGCTTGCTTCTTGCGAGGAAACAGAGTGTGTTTCATGGATGAGAACACTGGTTTGAATTTCCCTTCAGAAAGGGAGATAAACCCCAGGATCTATGTTTCCTACAAGCAAGAGTTCAATTCTGGTAAACCAAGTGAATTTGGGGCTCAAATGATTTTACCCAGTTCTGGAACCCAATGTGATTCAAACTATTAACGAAAGATCATTTATGTAAGAGGAGCTCTGGTTTGTATCAGTTTCATAAGCAGAGTTGAACTACATAAGGTCTGTATGAGCAGGAAACACAGTAATTTTTTTCTGGGCATGATCATGATTCTTGCTGTACTGGAAACACTAGAAAGAAGAGCTTGCTCTTGCGTGAAAACAGAGTGTGTTTCATGGATGAGAACAGTGGTCTGAATTTCCCTTCAGAAACGGAGTTAAACCCCAGGATCTGTGTCTTCCTACAAGCAAGAGTCCATTTCTGGTAAACCAAGTGAATTTGGGGCTCAAATGATTTTACACAGTTCTGGACACAAAGAGGATTCAAACTATTAACTAAAGAGCATTTATGTAAGAGGAGCTGTGGTTTTTGTCAGTTTCATAAGCAGAGTTGAACTACATATGGTCCTTATGAGTAGGAAACACAGTTCTTTTTTCTGGGCATGCTCATGGTTCTTGCTGTATTGGAGATGCTGGAAGGAAGACCTTGCTTCTTGCGTTAAAAGAGAGTGTGTTTCATGGATGAGAACAATGGTCTGAATTTCCCTTCAGAACGGAGTTAAACCACAGGATCTATGTTTTACTACAAGCAAGAGTTCATTTGTGTTAAACCCAGTGAATTTTGGGCTCAAATGATTTTACACAGTTCTGGAACCCAACGCGATTCAAACTATTAACTAAAGTGCATTCATGTAAGAGGAGCTGTGGTTTGTATCGGTTTCATAAGAGAATTGAACTGCATATGGTCTGTATGAGTAGGAAACACAGTTCTGTTTTTCTGGGCATGTTCATCTTTCTTGCTGTATTGGATACGCTGGAAAGAAGAGCTTGCTTCTTGAGTTAAAACAGAATGTGTTTCATGGATGAGAACACTGGTCTGAATTTCCCTTCAGAAAGGGAGTTAAACCCCAGGATCTGTGTCTTCCTACAAGCAAGAGTTCATTTCTGGTAAACCAAGTGAATTTTGGGTTCAAATTATTTTTCACAGTTCAAAAACCCAACGCGATTCTCACAATTAACTAAAGAGCATTTATGTAAGAGGAGCTGTAGTTTGTATCAGTTTCATAAGCAGAGCTGAACTACATATGGTCCTTATGTGTAGGAAACACAGTTCTTTTTTTCTGGGCATACTCATGGTTCTTGCTGTATTGGAGATGCTGGAAAGAAGAGCTTGCTTCTTGCGTTAAAACAGAGTGTGTTTCATGGATGAGGACACTGGTCTGAATTTCCCTTCAGAAACGGAGTTAAACCCCAGGATCTATATTTCCTACAAGCAAGAGTTCATTTCTGGTAAACCAAGTGAATTTGGGGCTCAAATGATTTTACACAGTTCTGGAACCCAACACGATTCTCACAATTAATTAAAGAGCATTTATGTAAGTGGAGCTGTGGGTTGTATCAGTTTCATAAGCAGAATTGAACTCCATATGGTCTGTATGTGTAGGAAACACAGGTCTGTTTTTCTGGGCATGCTCATCTTTCTTGCTGTATTGGATACCCTGGAAAGAAGAGCTTGCTTCTTGCGTTAAAACAGAATGTGTTTCATGGATGAGAACACTGGTTTGAATTTCCCTTCAGAAAGGGAGTTAATCCCCAGGATCTATGTTTCCTACAAGCAAGAGTTCAATTCTGGTAAACCAAGTGAATTTGGGGCTCATATGATTTTACCCAGTTCTGGAACCCAACGTGATTCAAACTATTAACTAAAGATCATTTATGTAAGAGGAGCTCTGGTTTGTATCAGTATCATAAGCAGAGTTGAACTACCTAAGGTCTGTATGAGCAGGAAACACAGCAATTTTTTTCTGGGCATGATCATGATTCTTGCTGTACTGGAAACACTAGAAAGAAGAGCTTGCTCTTGCGTGAAAAGAGAGTGTGTTTCATGGATGAGAACACTGGTCTGAATTTCCCTTCAGAATCAGAGTTAAACCACAGGATCTGTGTCTTCCTACAAGCAAGAGTTCATTTCTGGTAAACCAAGTGAATTTTGGGCTCAAATGATTTATCACAGTTCAACAACCCAACACGATTCTCACAATTAAATAAACATCATTTCTGTAAGAGGAGCTGCTGTTTGTATCAGTTTCATAAGCAGAGTTCAAAGGCATATGGTCTGTATAAGTAGGAAACACCGTTCTTTTTTTCTGGGCATGCTCATGGTTCTTGCTATATTGGAGACGCTGGAAAGAAGAGCTTGCTTCTTGCGTTAGAACAGAGTGTGTTTCATGGATGAGAACACTGGTCTGAATTTCCCTTCAAAAACCAAGTTAAACCTCAGGATCTGTGTCTTCCTACAAGCACGAGTTCATTTCTGGTAAACCAAGTGAATTTTGGGCTCAAATGATTTTTCACAGTTCAACATCCCAACGCGATTCTCACTATTAACTAAAGAGCATTTATGTAAGAGGAGCTGTGGTTTGTATCAGTTTCATAAGCAGAGTTGAACTACATATGGTCGGTAAGAGTTGGAAACACAGTTCTTTTGTTCTGGGCATGCTCATGGTTCTTGCTCTATTGGAGACGCTGGAAAGAAGAGCTTGCATCTGGCGTTAAAGCAGAGTGAATTTCATGGTTGGCAACACTGGTCTGAATTTCCCTTCTGAAACAGCGTTAAACCACAGGATCTGTGTCTTCCTACAAGCAAGACTTCATTTCTGGTAAACCCAGTGAATTTGGGGCTCAAATGATTTTACACAGTGCACCAACAAAACAAGATTCTCACTATTAACTAAAGAGCCTTTATGTAAGAGGAACTGTGGTTTGTTTCAGTTTCATATGCAGAGTTGAACTGCATATGGTCTGTATGAGGAGGAAACACAGTTCATTTTGTTCTGGGCATTCTCATGGTTCTTGTTTAATTGCTTATGCTGGAAAGAGGAGGATGCTTCCTGTGTTAAAAAGTCATGTGATTCATGGATGAGAACATTGGTCTGAATTTCCCTTCAGAAACGGTGTTAAACCCCAGGATCTGTGTCTTCCGACAAGCAAGAGTTCAATTCTGGTAAAGCAAGTGAATTCTGGGCTCAAATGATTTTTCACAGACAAGATCCCAACACGATTCTCACTGTTAACTAAAGAGCATTTATGTAGGAGGAGCTGTGGATTGTTTCAATTTCATTAGCAGAGTTGAACTACATATGGTCTTTATGAGTAGGAAACTGTTCTTTTTTTCAGGGCATTCTCATGGTTCTTTCTCTATTGGACAGGCTTGAAAGAAGAGCTTGCTTCTTGCGTTAAAACAGAGTGTGTTTCATTAATGAGAACACTGGTCTGAATTTCCCTTCAGAATCGGAGTTAGTCCACAGGATCTGTGTGTTCCTTCAAGCAAGAGTTCATTTCTGGAAAACCAAGTGAATTTTGGGCTCAAATGATTTTTCACAGTTCATCAACCCAACGCGATTCTCACAATTAACTAAAGAGCATGTATATAAGAGGAGCTGTGGTTTGTATCAGTTTCATAAGCAGAGTTGAACTACATATGTTCCTTATGAGTAGGAAACACAGTTCTTTTTTTCTGGGCATGCTCATGGTTCTGGCTGTATTGGAAAAGCTGGAAAGAAGAGCTTGCTTCTTACGTGAAAACACAGTGTATTTCAAGGATGAGAACACTGGTCTGAATTTCCCTTCAGAAACTGAGTTAAACCACAGCATTTATGTCTTCCTACAAGCAAGAGTTCATTTCTGGTAAACCAAGTAAATTTGGGGCTCAAATGAATTTACACAGTTTTTGAACCCAACAGGATTCAAACTATTAACTAAAGAGCCCTTATATAAGAGGAGCTGTGGTTTGTATCAGTTTCATAAGCAGAGTTGAACTACATATGGTCCGTATGAGTAGGAAACACAGTTCATTTTTTCTGGGCATGATCATGGTTCTTGCTGTATTGGAGAAACTGGAAGAAGAGCTTGCTTCTTGAGTTAAAACAGAGTGAGTTTCTTGGATGAGAACACTGCTCTGAATTTTCCTTCAGAAACAGAGTTAAACCACATGATCTGTGTATTCCTAAAAGCAAGAGATCATTTCTGGTAAACCATGGGAATTTTTGGCTCAAATGGTTTTTCACAGTTCTGGAACACAACTTGAAACTCCCTATTAACTAAAGAGCATTTATGTAAGAGGAGCTGTGGTTTGTATCAGTTTCATAAACAGAGTTGAACTACATATGGTCATTATGATTAGGAAAACAAGTTCTTTTTTTCTGGGCATTCTCATGGTTTTTGCTGTATTGTGGATGCTGAAAGAAGAACTTGCTTCTTGCGTGAAAACAGAGTGTGTTTCATTGATGCAAACACTGGTCTGAATTTCCCTTCAGAAACGGAGATAAACCACAGGATCTGTGTCTTACTACAAGCAAGAGTGCTTTTCTGGTAACCAAGTGAATTTTCGGTTCAAATGATTTTTCACAGTTCAACAACCCAACACGATTCTCACAATTAACTAAAGATCATTTCTGTAAGAGGAGCTGCTGTTTGTATCAGTTTCATAAGCAGAGTTCAACTGCATATGGTCTCTATAAGTAGGAAACACCGTTCTTTTTTTCTGGGCATGTTCATGGTTCTTGCTGGATTGGAGACGCTGGAAAGAAGAGCTTGCTTCTTGCGTTAGAACAGAGTGTGTTTCATGGATGAGAACACTAGTCTGAATTTCCCTTCAAAAACCAAGTTAAACCTCAGGATCTGTGTCTTCCTACAAGCAAGAGTTCATTTCTGGTAAACCAAGTGAATTTTGGGTTCAAATGATTTTTCACAGTTCAGCAACCCAACACATCCTCACAATTAACTAAAGAGCACTTCTGTTAGAGGAGCTGCTGTTTGTATCAGTTTCATAAGCAGAGTTCAACTGCATATGGTCTGTATAAGTAGGAAACACCGTTCTTTTTTTCTGGGCATGCTCATGGTTCTTGCTGTATTGGAGACGCTGGAAAAAAGAGCTTGCTTCTTGCGTTATAGAAGAGTGTGTTTCATGGATGAGAACACTAGTCTGAATTTCCCTTCAGAATCAGAGTTAAACCACAGGATCTGTGTCTTCCTACAAGCAAGAGTTCATTTCTGGTAAACCAAGTGAATTTTGGGCTCAAATGATTTTTCACAGTTCAACAACACAATGCGATTCTCACTATTAACTAAAGAGCATTTATGTAAGAGGAGCTGTGGTTTGTATCAGTTTCATAAGGAGAATTGAACTGCATATGGTCTGTATGAGTAGGAAACACAGTTCTGTTTTTCTGGGCATGTTCATCTTTCTTGCTGTATTGGATACGCTGGAAAGAAGAGCTTGCTTCTTGAGTTAAAACAGAATGTGTTTCATGGATGAGAACACTGGTCTGAATTTCCCTTCAGAAAGGGAGTTAAACCCCAGGATCTGTGTCTTCCTACAAGCAAGAGTTCATTTCTGGTAAACAAAGTGAAGTTTGGGTTCAAATTATTTATCACAGTTCAACAACCCAACGCGATTCTCACAATTAACTAAAGACCATTTATGTAAGAGGAGCTGTAGTTTGTATCAGTTTCATAAGCAGAATTGAACTACATATGGTCCTTATGAGTAGGAAACACTGTTCTTTTTTTTCTGGGCATACTCATGGTTCTTGCTGTATTGGAGATGATGGAAAGAAGAGCTTGCTTCTTGCGTGAAAACAGAGTGTGTTTCATGGATGAGAACACTGGTCTGAATTTCCCTTCAGAAACGGATTTAAACCACAGGATCTTTGTCTTCCTACAAGTAAGAGTTCATTTCTGATAAACCAAGTGAATTTTGGGTTGAAATTATTTGTCACAGTTCAACAACCCAACGCGATTCTCACAATTAACTAAAGAGCATTTATGTAAGAGGAGCTGTGGTTTGTATCAATTTCAGAAGCAGAGTTTAACTACATATGGTCCTTATGAGAAGGAAACACAGTTCATTTTTTCTGGGCATGCTCATGGTTCTTTCTGTATTGGAGATGCAGGAAAGAAGAGCTTGCTTCTTGCGAGGAAACAGAGTGTGTTTCATGGATGAGAACACTGGTTTGAATTTCCCTTCAGAAAGGGAGATAAACCCCAGGATCTATGTTTCCTACAAGCAAGAGTTCAATTCTGGTAAACCAAGTGAATTTGGGGCTCAAATGATTTTACCCAGTTCTGGAACCCAATGTGATTCAAACTATTAACGAAAGATCATTTATGTAAGAGGAGCTCTGGTTTGTATCAGTTTCATAAGCAGAGTTGAACTACATAAGGTCTGTATGAGCAGGAAACACAGTAATTTTTTTCTGGGCATGATCATGATTCTTGCTGTACTGGAAACACTAGAAAGAAGAGCTTGCTCTTGCGTGAAAACAGAGTGTGTTTCATGGATGAGAACAGTGGTCTGAATTTCCCTTCAGAAACGGAGTTAAACCCCAGGATCTGTGTCTTCCTACAAGCAAGAGTCCATTTCTGGTAAACCAAGTGAATTTGGGGCTCAAATGATTTTACACAGTTCTGGAACCAAAGAGGATTCAAACTATTAACTAAAGAGCATTTATGTAAGAGGAGCTGTGGTTTTTGTCAGTTTCATAAGCAGAGTTGAACTACATATGGTCCTTATGAGTAGGAAACACAGTTCTTTTTTTCTGGGCATGCTCATGGTTCTTGCTGTATTGGAGATGCTGGAAGGAAGACCTTGCTTCTTGCGTTAAAAGAGAGTGTGTTTCATGGATGAGAACAATGGTCTGAATTTCCCTTCAGAAACGGAGTTAAACCACAGGATCTATGTTTTACTACAAGCAAGAGTTCATTTGTGTTAAACCCAGTGAATTTTGGGCTCAAATGATTTTACACAGTTCTGGAACCCAACGCGATTCAAACTATTAACTAAAGTGCATTCATGTAAGAGGAGCTGTGGTTTGTATCGGTTTCATAAGGAGAATTGAACTGCATATGGTCTGTATGAGTAGGAAACACAGTTCTGTTTTTCTGGGCATGTTCATCTTTCTTGCTGTATTGGATACGCTGGAAAGAAGAGCTTGCTTCTTGAGTTAAAACAGAATGTGTTTCATGGATGAGAACACTGGTCTGAATTTCCCTTCAGAAAGGGAGTTAAACCCCAGGATCTGTGTCTTCCTACAAGCAAGAGTTCATTTCTGGTAAACCAAGTGAATTTTGGGTTCAAATTATTTTTCACAGTTCAAAAACCCAACGCGATTCTCACAATTAACTAAAGAGCATTTATGTAAGAGGAGCTGTAGTTTGTATCAGTTTCATAAGCAGAGCTGAACTACATATGGTCCTTATGTGTAGGAAACACAGTTCTTTTTTTCTGGGCATACTCATGGTTCTTGCTGTATTGGAGAAGCTGGAAAGAAGAGCTTGCTTCTTGCGTTAAAACAGAGTGTGTTTCATGGATGAGGACACTGGTCTGAATTTCCCTTCAGAAACGGAGTTAAACCCCAGGATCTATATTTCCTACAAGCAAGAGTTCATTTCTGGTAAACCAAGTGAATTTGGGGCTCAAATGATTTTACACAGTTCTGGAACCCAACACGATTCTCACAATTAATTAAAGAGCATTTATGTAAGTGGAGCTGTGGGTTGTATCAGTTTCATAAGCAGAATTGAACTCCATATGGTCTGTATGTGTAGGAAACACAGGTCTGTTTTTCTGGGCATGCTCATCTTTCTTGCTGTATTGGATACCCTGGAAAGAAGAGCTTGCTTCTTGCGTTAAAACAGAATGTGTTTCATGGATGAGAACACTGGTTTGAATTTCCCTTCAGAAAGGGAGTTAATCCCCAGGATCTATGTTTCCTACAAGCAAGAGTTCAATTCTGGTAAACCAAGTGAATTTGGGGCTCATATGATTTTACCCAGTTCTGGAACCCAACGTGATTCAAACTATTAACTAAAGATCATTTATGTAAGAGGAGCTCTGGTTTGTATCAGTATCATAAGCAGAGTTGAACTACCTAAGGTCTGTATGAGCAGGAAACACAGCAATTTTTTTCTGGGCATGATCATGATTCTTGCTGTACTGGAAACACTAGAAAGAAGAGCTTGCTCTTGCGTGAAAAGAGAGTGTGTTTCATGGATGAGAACACTGGTCTGAATTTCCCTTCAGAATCAGAGTTAAACCACAGGATCTGTGTCTTCCTACAAGCAAGAGTTCATTTCTGGTAAACCAAGTGAATTTTGGGCTCAAATGATTTATCACAGTTCAACAACCCAACACGATTCTCACAATTAAATAAACATCATTTCTGTAAGAGGAGCTGCTGTTTGTATCAGTTTCATAAGCAGAGTTCAAAGGCATATGGTCTGTATAAGTAGGAAACACCGTTCTTTTTTTCTGGGCATGCTCATGGTTCTTGCTATATTGGAGACGCTGGAAAGAAGAGCTTGCTTCTTGCGTTAGAACAGAGTGTGTTTCATGGATGAGAACACTGGTCTGAATTTCCCTTCAAAAACCAAGTTAAACCTCAGGATCTGTGTCTTCCTACAAGCACGAGTTCATTTCTGGTAAACCAAGTGAATTTTGGGCTCAAATGATTTTTCACAGTTCAACATCCCAACGCGATTCTCACTATTAACTAAAGAGCATTTATGTAAGAGGAGCTGTGGTTTGTATCAGTTTCATAAGCAGAGTTGAACTACATATGGTCGGTATGAGTTGGAAACACAGTTCTTTTATTCTGGGCATGCTCATGGTTCTTGCTCTATTGGAGACGCTGGAAAGAAGAGCTTGCATCTGGCGTTAAAGCAGAGTGAATTTCATGGTTGGCAACACTGGTCTGAATTTCCCTTCTGAACCAGAGTTAAACCACAGGATCTGTGTCTTCCTACAAGCAAGACTTCATTTCTGGTAAACCCAGTGAATTTGGGGCTCAAATGATTTTACACAGTGCACCAACAAAACAAGATTCTCACTATTAACTAAAGAGCCTTTATGTAAGAGGAACTGTGGTTTGTTTCAGTTTCATATGCAGAGTTGAACTGCATATGGTCTGTATGAGGAGGAAACACAGTTCATTTTGTTCTGGGCATTCTCATGGTTCTTGTTTAATTGCTTATGCTGGAAAGAGGAGGATGCTTCCTGTGTTAAAAAGGCATGTGATTCATGGATGAGAACATTGGTCTGAATTTCCCTTCAGAAACGGTGTTAAACCCCAGGATCTGTGTCTTCCGACAAGCAAGAGTTCAATTCTGGTAAAGCAAGTGAATTCTGGGCTCAAATGATTTTTCACAGACAAGATCCCAACACGATTCTCACTGTTAACTAAAGAGCATTTATGTAGGAGGAGCTGTGGATTGTTTCAATTTCATTAGCAGAGTTGAACTACATATGGTCTTTATGATTAGGAAACTGTTCTTTTTTTCAGGGCATTCTCATGGTTCTTTCTCTATTGGACAGGCTTGAAAGAAGAGCTTGCTTCTTGCGTTAAAACAGAGTGTGTTTCATTAATGAGAACACTGGTCTGAATTTCCCTTCAGAATCGGAGTTAGTCCACAGGATCTGTGTGTTCCTTCAAGCAAGAGTTCATTGCTGGAAAACCAAGTGAATTTTGGGCTCAAATGATTTTTCACAGTTCATCAACCCAACGCGATTCTCACAATTAACTAAAGAGCATGTATATAAGAGGAGCTGTGGTTTGTATCAGTTTCATAAGCAGAGTTGAACTACATATGTTCCTTATGAGTAGGAAACACAGTTCTTTTTTTCTGGGCATGCTCATGGTTCTGGCTGTATTGGAAAAGCTGGAAAGAAGAGCTTGCTTCTTACGTGAAAACAGAGTGTATTTCAAGGATGAGAACACTGGTCTGAATTTCCCTTCAGAAACTGAGTTAAACCACAGCATTTATGTCTTCCTACAAGCAAGAGTTCATTTCTGGTAAACCAAGTAAATTTGGGGCTCAAATGAATTTACACAGTTTTTGAACCCAACAGGATTCAAACTATTAACTAAAGAGCCCTTATATAAGAGGAGCTGTGGTTTGTATCAGTTTCATAAGCAGAGTTGAACTACATATGGTCCTTATGAGTAGGAAACACAGTTCAATTTTTCTGGGCATGATCATGGTTCTTGCTGTATTGGAGAAACTGGAAGAAGAGCTTGCTTCTTGAGTTAAAACAGAGTGAGTTTCTTGGATGAGAACACTGCTCTGAATTTTCCTTCAGAAACAGAGTTAAACCACATGATCTGTGTATTCCTAAAAGCAAGAGATCATTTCTGGTAAACCATGGGAATTTTTGGCTCAAATGGTTTTTCACAGTTCTGGAACACAACTTGATTCTCCCTATTAACTAAAGAGCATTTATGTAAGAGGAGCTGTGGTTTGTATCAGTTTCATAAACAGAGTTGAACTACATATGGTCATTATGATTAGGAAAACAAGTTCTTTTTTTCTGGGCATTCTCATGGTTTTTGCTGTATTGTGGATGCTGAAAGAAGAACTTACTTCTTGCGTGAAAACAGAGTGTGTTTCATTGATGCGAACACTGGTCTGAATTTCCCTTCAGAAACGGAGATAAACCACAGGATCTGTGTCTTACTACAAGCAAGAGTGCTTTTCTGGTAACCAAGTGAATTTTCGGTTCAAATGATTTTTCACAGTTCAACAACCCAACACGATTCTCACAATTAACTAAAGATCATTTCTGTAAGAGGAGCTGCTGTTTGTATCAGTTTCATAAGCAGAGTTCAACTGCATATGGTCTCTATAAGTAGGAAACACCGTTCTTTTTTTCTGGGCATGCTCATGGTTCTTGCTGTATTGGAGACGCTGGAAAGAAGAGCTTGCTTCTTGCGTTAGAACAGATTGTGTTTCATGGATGAGAACACTAGTCTGAATTTCCCTTCAAAAACCAAGTTAAACCTCAGGATCTGTGTCTTCCTACAAGCAAGAGTTCATTTCTGGTAAACCAAGTGAATTTGGGGCTCAAAAGATTTTACACAGTTCTGGAACCCAACACGATTCTCACAATTAACTAAAGAGCATTTATGTAAGCGGAGCTGTGGGTTGTATCAGTTTCATAAGCAGAATTTAACTGCATATTGTCTGTATGTGTTGGAAACACAGGTCTGTTTTTCTGGGCATGCTCATCTTTCTTGCTGTATTGGATATGCTGGAAAGAAGAGCTTGCTTCTTGCGTTAAAACAGAATGTGTTTCATGGATGAGAACACTGGTTTGAATTTCCCTTCAGAAACGGAGTTAAACCCCAGGATCTGTGTCTTCCTACAAGCAAGAGTTCAATTCTGGTAAAAAAAAAAATTGAATTTGGAGCTCAAATGATTTTACACAGTTCTGGAACCCAACGTGATTCAAACTATTAACAAAAGAGCATTTATCTAAGAGGAGCTCTGGATTGTATAAGTATCATAAGCAGCATTGAACTACATAAGGTCTGTATGAGCAGGAAACACAGTACTTTTTTCTGGGCATGATCATGGTTCCTGCTGTACTGGAAAAACTAGAAAGAAGAGCTTGCTTCTTGCGATAAAACAGAGTGTGTTTCATGGATGAGAACACTGGTCTTAATTTCCCTTCAGAAACGGAGTTAAACCCCAGGATCTGTGTCTTCCTACAAGCAAGAGTTCATTTCTGGTAAACCAAGTGAATTTTTGGTTCAAATGATTTTTCACAGTTCAACAACCCAACGCGATTCTCACAATTAACTAAAGAGCATTTATGTAAGAGGAGCTGTAGTTTGTATCAGTTTAACAAGCAGAGTTGAACTACATATGGTCCTTATGAGTAGGAAACACTGTTCTTTTTTCTGGGCATACTCATGGTTCTTGCTGCATTGGAGATGATGGAAAGAAGAGCTTGCTTCTTGGGTGAAAACAGAGTTTGTTTCATGGATTAGAACACTGGTCTGAATTTCCCTTCAGAAACGGAGTTAAACCCCAGGATCTAAGTTTCCTACAAGCAAGAGTTTATTTCTGGTAAACCAAGTGAATTTGGGGCTCAAATGATTTTACACTGTTCTGGAACCCAACATGATGCTCACAATTAACTTAAGAGCATTTATGTATTGGAGCTGTGGGTTGTATCAGTTTCATAAGCAGAATTGAACTGCATATGGTCTGTATGTGTAGGAAACACTGGTCTGTTTTTCTGGGCATGCTCATCTTTCTTGCTGTATTGGATACGCTGGAAAGAAGAGCTTGCTTCTGGCGTTAAAAAAGAATGTGTTTCATGGATGAGAACACTGGTTTGAATTTCCCTTCAGAAACGGAGTTAAACCCCAGGATCTGTGTCTTCCTACAAGCAAGAAATCAATTCTGGTAAAAAAAAAAGTGAATTTGGAGCTCAAATGATTTTACACAGTTCTGGAACCCAAGGTGATTCAAACTATTAACCAAAGAGCATTTATCTAAGAGGAGCTCTGGATTGTATCAGTATCATAAGCAGAGTTGAACTACATAAGGTCTGTATGAGCAGGAAACACAGTATTTTTTTTCTGGGCATGATCATGGTTCTTGCTGTATTGGAGACACTGGAAGAAGAGCTTGCTTCTTGCGTGAAAACAGAGTGTGTTTCATGGATGAGAACACTGGTCTTAATTT
The DNA here is from genome assembly GCA_949786405.1 of Onychomys arenicola. NCBI lineage: Eukaryota > Metazoa > Chordata > Mammalia > Rodentia > Cricetidae > Onychomys > Onychomys arenicola. The sequence continues at coordinate 14,046 of CATKUM010000100.1, forward strand.
CCCTTCAGAAACAGAGTTAAACCCCATGAACTGTGTCTTCCTACAAGCAATAGTTCATTTCTGGTAAATCAAGTGAATTTTTGGTTCAAATGATTTTTCACAGTTCAACAACCCAACGCGATTCTCACAATTAACTAAAGAGCATTTATGTAAGGGGAGCTGTGGTTTGTATCAGTTTCAGAAGAAGAGTTGAACTACATATGGTCTTTATGAGTAGGAAACACAGTTTTTTTTTTCTGGGCATGCTCATGGTTCTTGCTGTATTGGAGATGCTGGAAGGAAGAGCTTGCTTCTTCCGTGAAAAGAGAGTGTGTTTCATGGATTAGAACACTGGTATGAATTTCCCTTCAGAAACGGAGTTAAACCCCAGGATCTGTGTCTTCCTACAAGCAAGAGTTCATTTCTGGTAAACAAAGTGAATTTTGGGTCCAAATTATTTGTCACAGTTCAACAACCGAACGCGATTCTCACAATTAACTAAAGACCATTTATGTAAGAGGAGCTGTAGTTTGTATCAGTTTAATAAGCAGAGTTGAACTACATATGGTCCTTATGAGTAGGAAACACGGTTTATTTTTTCTGGGCATGATCATGGTTCTTGCTGTATTGGAGACACTGGAAGAAGAGCTTACTTCTTGAGTTAAAACAGAGTGAGTTTCTTGGATGAGAACACTGGTCTGAATTTCCCTTCAGAAACAGAGTTAAACCACATGATCTGTGTATTCCTTCAAGCAAGAGTTCATTTCTGGAAAACCAAGTGAATTTTGGGCTCAAATGATTTTTCACAGTTCAACAACCCAACGCGATTCTCACAATTAACTAAAGAGCATTTATGTAAGAGGAGCTGTGGTTTGTATCAGTTTCAGAAGCAGAGTTGAACTACCTATGGTCTTTATGAGTAGGAAACACAGTTCTTTTTTTCTGGGCATACTCATGGTTCTTGCTGTATTGGAGATGATGGAAAGAAGAGCTTGCTTCTTGGGTGAAAACACAGTTTGTTTCATGGATGAGAACACTGGTCTGAATTTCCCTTCAGAAACGAAGTTAAACCCCAGGATCTATGTTTCCTACAAGCAAGAGTTCATTTCTGGAAAACCAAGTGAATTTTGGGCTCAAATGATTTTTCACAGTTCAACAACCCAACGCGATTCTCACAATTAACTAAAGAGCATGTATATAAGAGGAGCTGTGGTTTGTATCAGTTTCATAAGCAGAGTTGAACTACATATGTTCCTTATGAGTAGGAAACACAGTTCTTTTTTTCTGGGCATGCTCATGTTTCTGGCTGTATTGGAAAAGCTGGAAAGAAGAGCTTGCTTCTTACGTGAAAACAGAGTGTATTTCAAGGATGAGAACACTGGTCTGAATTTCCCTTCAGAAACTGAGTTAAACCACAGCAATTTATGTCTTCCTACAAGCAAGAGTTCATTTCTGGTAAACCAAGTAAATTTGGGGCTCAAATGAATTTACACAGTTTTTGAACCCAACAGGATTCAAACTATTAACTAAAGAGCCCTTATATAAGAGGAGCTGTGGTTTGTATCAGTTTCATAAGCAGAGTTGAACTACATATGGTCCGTATGAGTAGGAAACACAGTTCATTTTTTCTGGGCATGATCATGGTTCTTGCTGTATTGGAGAAACTGGAAGAAGAGATTTCTTCTTGAGTTAAAACAGAGTGAGTTTCTTGGATGAGAACACTGCTCTGAATTTTCCTTCAGAAACAGAGTTAAACCACATGATCTGTGTATTCCTAAAAGCAAGAGATCATTTCTGGTAAACCATGGGTATTTTTGGCTCAAATGGTTTTTCACAGTTCTGGAACACAACTTGATTCTCCCTATTAACTAAAGAGCATTTATGTAAGAGGAGCTGTGGTTTGTATCAGTTTCATAAACAGAGTTGAACTACATATGGTCATTATGATTAGGAAAACAAGTTCTTTTTTTCTGGGCATTCTCATGGTTTTTGCTGTATTGTGGACGCTGAAAGAAGAGCTAGCTTCTTGCGTGAAAACAGAGTGTGTTTCATGGATGAGAACACTGGTCTGAATTTCCCTTCAGAAATGGAGAAAATCCACAGGATCTGTCTCTTCCTACAAGCAAGAGTGCTTTTCTGGTAACCAAGTCAATTTTGGGTTCAAATGATTTTTCACAGTTCAACAACCCAACGCGATTCTCACAATTAACTAAAGAGCATGTATATAAGAGGAGATGTGGTTTGCATCAGTTTCATAAGCAGAGTTGAACTACATATGTTCCTTATGAGTATTAAGCACAGTCCTTTTTTTCTGGGCATGCTCATGGTTCTGGCTGTATTGGAAAAGCTGGAAAGAAGAGCTTGCTTCTTATGTGAAAACAGAGTGTGTTTCAAGGATGAGAACACTGGTCTGAATTTCCCTTCTGAAACAGACTTAAACCACAGGATCTATGTCTTCCTTCAAGCAAGACTTCATTTCTGGTAAACCCAGTGAATTTGGGGCTCAAATGATTTTACACAGAGCACCAACAAAACAAGATTCTCACTATTAACTAAAGAGCCTTTATGTAAGTGGAACTGTGGTTTGTTTCAGTTTCATATGCAGAGTTGAAATGCATATGGTCTGTATGAGGAGAAAACACAGTTCATTTTGTTCTGGGCATTCTCATGGTTCTTGTTTAATTGCTTATGCTGGAAAGAGGAGGATGCTTCCTGAGTTAAAAAGGCATGTGATTCATGGATACGAACATTGGTCTGAATTTCCCTTCAGAAACGGTGTTAAACCCCAGGATCTGTGTCTTCCGACAAGCAAGAGTTCAATTCTGGTAAAGCAAGTGAATTCTGGGCTCAAATGATTTTTCACAGACAAGATCCCAATGCGATTCTCACTGTTAACTAAAGAGCATTTATGTAGGAGGAGCTGTGGATTGTTTCAGTTTCATTAGCAGAGTTGAACTACATATGGTCATTATGAGTAGGAAACTGTTCTTTTTTTCAGGGCATTCTCATGGTTCTTTCTCTATTGGACAGGCTTGAAAGAAGAGCTTGCTTCTTGCGTTAAAACAGAGTGTGTTTCATTAATGAGAACACTGGTCTGAATTTCCCTTCAGAATCGGAGTTAGTCCACAGGATCTGTGTGTTCCTTCAAGCAAGAGTTCATTTCTGGAAAACCAAGTGAATTTTGGGCTCAAATGATTTTACACAGTTCAACAACCCAACGTGATTCTCACAATTAACTAAAGAGCATGTATATAAGAGGAGGTGTGGTTTGTATCAGTTTCATAAGCAGAGTTGAACTACATATGTTCCTTATGAGTAGGAAACACAGTTCTTTTTTTCTGGGCATGCTCATGGTTCTGGCTGTATTGGAAAAGCTGGAAAGAAGAGCTTGCTTCTTACGTGAAAACAGAGTATATTTCAAGGATGAGAACACTGGTCTGAATTTCCCTTCAGAAACTGAGTTAAACCACAGCATTTATGTCTTCCTACAAGCAAGAGTTCATTTCTGGTAAACCAAGTAAATTTGGGGCTCAAATGAATTTACACAGTTTTTGAACCCAACAGGATTCAAACTATTAACTAAGGAGCCCTTATATAAGAGGAGCTGTGGTTTGTATCAGTTTCATAAGCAGAGTTGAACTACATATGGTCCGTATGAGTAGGAAACACAGTTCATTTTTTCTGGGCATTCTCATGATTTTTGCTGAATTGTGGATGCTGAAAGAAGAACTTGCTTCTTGTGTTAAAACAGAGTGTGTTTCATTGATGAGAACACTGGTCTGAATTTCCCTTCAGAAACGGAGATAAACCACAGGATCTGTGTCTTCCTACAAGCAAGAGTCCTTTTCTGGTAACCAAGTGAATTTTTGGTTCAAATGATTTTTCACAGTTCAGCTACCCAACACGATTCTCACAATTAACTAAAGATCATTTCTTTAAGAGGAGCTGCAGTTTGTATCAGTTTCTTAAGCAGAGTTCAACTGCATATGGTCTGTATAAGTAGGAAACACCGTTCTTTTTTTCTGGGCATGCTCATGGTTCTTGCTGTATCGGAGAGGCTGGAAAGAAGAGCTTGCTTCTTGCGTGAAAACAGAGTGTGTTTCATGGATGAGAACACTGGTCTGAATTTCCCTTCAGAATCAGAGTTAAACCACAGGATCTGTGTCTTCCTACAAGCAAGAGTTCATTTCTGGTAAACCAAGTGAATTTTGGGCTCAAATGATTTATCACAGTTCAACAACCAAACACGATTCTCACAATTAACTAAAGATCATTTCTGTAAGAGGAGCTGCTGTTTGTATCAGTTTCATAAGCAGAGTTCAACTGAATATGGTCTGTATAAGTAGGAAACACCGTTCTTTTTTTCTTGGCATGCTCATGGTTCTTGCTATATTGGAGACACTGGAAAGAAGAGCTTGCTTCTTGCGTTAGAACAGAGTGTGTTTCATGGATGAGAACACTGGTCTGAATTTCCCTTCAAAAACCAAGTTAAACCTCAGGATCTGTGTCTTCCTACAAGCACGAGTTCATTTCTGGTAAACCAAGTGAATTTTGGGCTCAAATGATTTTTCACAGTTCAACATCCCAACGCGATTCTCACTATTAACTAAAGAGCATTTATGTAAGAGGAGCTGTGGTTTGTATCAGTTTCATAAGCAGAGTTGAACTACATATGGTCGGTAGGAGTTGGAAACACAGTTCTTTTATTCTGGGCATGCTCATGGTTCTTGCTCTATTGGAGACGCTGGAAAGAAGAGCTTGCATCTGGCGTTAAAGCAGAGTGAATTTCATGGTTGGCAACACTGGTCTGAATTTCCCTTCTGAAACAGAGTTAAACCACAGGATCTGTGTCTTCCTACAAGCAAGACTTCATTTCTGGTAAACCCAGTGAATTTGGGGCTCAAATGATTTTACACAGTGCACCAACACAACAAGATTCTCACTATTAACTAAAGAGCCTTTATGTAAGAGGAACTGTGGTTTGTTTCAGTTTCATATGCAGAGTTGAACTGCATATGGTCTCTATGAGGAGGAAACACAGTTCATTTTGTTCTGGGCATTCTCATGGTTCTTGTTTAATTGCTTATGCTGGAAAGAGGAGGATGCATCCTGTGTTAAAAAGGCATGTGATTCATGGATGAGAACATTGGTCTGAATTTCCCTTCAGAAACGGTGTTAAACCCCAGGATCTGTGTCTTCCGACAAGCAAGAGTTCAATTCTGGAAAAGCAAGTGAATTCTGGGCTCAAATGATTTTTCACAGACAAGATCCCAACACGATTCTCACTGTTAACTAAAGAGCATTTATGTAGGAGGAGCTGTGGATTGTTTCAATTTCATTTGCAGAGTTGAACTACATATGGTCTTTATGAGTAGGAAACTGTTCTTTTTTTCAGGGCATTCTCATGGTTCTTTCTCTATTGGACAGGCTTGAAAGAAGAGCTTGCTTCTTGCGTTAAAACAGAGTGTGTTTCATTAATGGGAACACTGGTCTGAATTTCCCTTCAGAATCGGAGTTAGTCCACAGGATCTGTGTGTTCCTTCAAGCAAGAGTTCATTTCTGGAAAACCAAGTGAATTTTGGGCTCAAATGATTTTTCACAGTTCAACAACCCAACGTGATTCTCACAATTAACTAAAGAGCATGTATATAAGAGGAGCTGTGGTTTGTATCAGTTTCATAAGCAGAGTTGAACTACATATGTTCCTTAGGAGTAGGAAACACAGTTCTCTTTTTCTGGGCATGCTCATGGTTCTGGCTTTATTGGAAAAGCTGGAAAGAAGAGCTTGCTTCTTACGTGAAAACAGAGTGTATTTCAAGGATGAGAACACTGGTCTGAATTTCCCTTCAGAAACAGAGTTAAACCACATCATTTATGTCTTCCTACAAGCAAGAGTTCATTTCTGGTAAACCAAGTAAATTTGGGGCTCAAATGAATTTACACAGTTTTTGAACCCAACAGGATTCAAACTATTAACTAAAGAGCCGCTATATAAGAGGAGCTGTGGTTTGTATCAGTTTCATAAGCAGAGTTGAACTACATATGGTCCCTATGAGTAGGAAACACAGTTCATTTTTTCTGGGCATGATCATGGTTCTTGCTGTATTGGAGACACTGGAAGAAGAGCTTTCTTCTTGAGTTGAAACAGAGTGAGTTTCTTGGATGAGAACACTGCTCTGAATTTCCCTTCAGAAACACAGTTAAACCACAGGATCTGTGGATTCATACAAGCAAGAGTTCATTTCTAGTAAACCAAGTGAATTTGGGGCTCAAAAGATTTTACACAATTCTGGAAGCCAACACTATTCAAACTATTAACTATAGAGCATTTATGTAAGAGTAGCTGTGGATTGTATCAGTTTCATAAGCAGAGTTGAACTACATATGGTCATTATGAGTAGGAAACAAAGTTCTTTTTTTCTGGGCATTCTCATGGTTTTTGCTGTATTGTGGACGCTGAAAGATGAGCTTGCTTCTTGCGTGAAAACAGAGTGTGTTTCATGGATGAGAACACTGGTCTGAATTTCCCTTCAGAAACACAGTTAAACCTCAGGATCTGTGGATTCATACAAGCAAGAGTTCATTTCTAGTAAACCAAGTGAATTTGGGGCTCAAAAGATTTTACACAATTCTGGAAGCCAACACTATTCAAACTATTAACTATAGAACATTTATGTAAGAGTAGCTGTGGATTGTATCAGTTTCATAAGCAGAGTTGAACTACATATGGTCATTATGAGTAGGAAACAAAGTTCTTTTTTTCTGGGCATTCTCATGGTTTTTGCTGTATTGTGGACGCTGAAAGATGAGCTTGCTTCTTGCGTGAAAACAGAGTGTGTTTCATGGATGAGAACACTGGTCTGAATTTCCCTTCAGAAACCAAGTGAAACCTCAGGATCTGTGTCTTCCTACAAGCAAGAGTTCATTTCTGGTAAACAAAGTGAATTTTAGGCTCAAATGATTTTTCACAGTTCAACAACCCAAAGCGATTCTCACTATTAACTATAGAGAATTTATGTAAGAGGAGCTGTGGTTTGTATCAGTTTCATAAGCAGAGTTCAACTACATATGTTCCTTAGGAGTAGGAAACACAGTTCTTTTTTTCTGGGCATGCTCATGGTTCTTGCTCAATTGGAGACGCTGGAAAGAATAGCTTGCTTCTGGCGTTAAAGCAGAGTGTGTTTCATGGATGAGAACACTGGTCTGAATTTCCCTTCAGAAACAGTGTTAAACCACAGGATCTGTGTCTTCCTACAAGCAAGAGTTCATTTCTGGTAAACCAAGCGATTTTTGGGCTCAAATGATTTTTCACAGTTCAACAACCCAACGTGATTCTCACTATTAACTAAAGAGCATTTATGTAAGAGGAGCTGTGGTTTGTATCAGTTTCATAAGCAGAGTTGAACTACATATGGTCCTTATGAGTAGGAAACACGGTTCATTTTTTTCTGGGCATGCTCATGGTTCTTGCTCTATTGGAGACGCTGGAAAGAGTAGCTTGCTTCTGGCGTTAAAGCAGAGTGTGTTTCATGCATGAGAACACTGGTCTGAATTTCCCTTCAGAAACAGAGTTGAACCACAGGATCTGTGTCTTCCTACAAGCAAGAGTTCATTTCTGGTAAACCCAGTGAATTTGGGGCTCAAATGATTTTACACAGTGCACCAACAAAACAAGATTCTCACTATTAACTAAAGAGCCTTTATGTAAGAGGAACTGTGGTTTGTTTCAGTTTCATATGCAGAGTTGAACTGCATATGGTCTGTATGAGGAGGAAACACAGTTTTTTTTTTCTTTCTGGGCATTCTCATGGTTCTTGTTTAATTGCTTAGGCTGGAAAGAGGAGGATGCTTCCTGAGTTAAAAAGTCATGTGATTCATGGATGAGAACATTGGTCTGAATTTCTCTTCATAAACGGAGTTAAACCCCAGGATCTGTGTCTTCCGACAGGCAAGAGTTCAATTCTGGTAAAGCAAGTGAATTCTGGGCTCAAATGATTTTTCACAGTTCAAGATCCCAACGCGATGCCCACTGTTAACTAAAGAGCATTTATGTAGGAGGAGCTGTTGTTTGTTTCAGTTTCTTTAGCAGAGTTGAACTACATATGGTCAGTATGAGTAGGAAACTGTTCTTTTTTTCATGGCATTCTCATGGTTCTTGCTTGGACAGGCTTGAAAGAAGAGCTTGCTTCTTGCGTTAAAACAGAGAGTGTTTCATTAATGAGAACACTGGTCTGAATTTCCCTTCTGAATCTGAGTTAGTCCACAGGATCTGTGTGTTCCTTAAAGCAAGAGTTCATTTCTGGTAAACCAAGTGAATTTTTGGCTCAAATGATATTTCACAGTTCAACAACCCAACGCGATTCTCACAATTAACTAAAGAGCATGTATATAAGAGGAGCTGGGGTTTGTATCAGTTTCATAAACAGAGTTGAACTACATATGTTCCTTATGAGTAGGAAACACAGTTCTTTTTTTCTGGGCATGCTCATGGTTTTTGCTGTATTGTGGATGCTGAAAGAAGAACTTGCTTCTTGCGTGAAAACAGAGTGTGTTTCATTGATGCGAACACTGGTCTGAATTTCCCTTCAGAAACGGAGATAAACCACAGGATCTGTGTCTTACTACAAGCAAGAGTGCTTTTCTGGTAACCAAGTGAATTTTCGGTTCAAATGATTTTTCACAGTTCAACAACCCAACGCGATTCTCACAATTAACTAAAGAGCATGTATATAAGAGGAGCTGTGGTTTGTATCAGTTTCATAAGCAGAGTTGAACTACATATGTTCCTTATGAATAGGAAACACAGTTCTTTTTTTCTGGGCATGCTCATGGTTCTTGCTGTATTGGAGAAGCTGGAAAGAAGAGCTTGCTTCTTGCGTGAAAACAGAGTGTGTTTCATGGATGAGAACACTGGTCTGAATTTCCCTTCAGAAACACAGTTAAACCATAGGATCTGTGGATTCATACAAGCAAGAGTTCATTTCTAGTAAACCAAGTGAATTTGGGGCTCAAATGATTTTACACAATTCTGGAAGCCAACGCTATTCAAACTATTAACTATAGAGCATTTATGTAAGAGTAGCTGTGGATTGTATCAGTTTCATAAACAGAGTTGAACTACATATGGTCATTATGAGTAGGAAGCAAAGTTCTTTTTTTCTGGGCATTCTCATGGTTTTTGCTGTATTGTGGACGCTGAAAGATGAGCTTGCTTCTTGCGTGAAAACAGAGTGTTTCATTGATGAGAACACTGGTTTGAATTTCCCTTCAGAAACACAGTTAAACCACAGGATCTGTGGATTCATACAAGCAAGAGTTCATTTCTACTAAACCAAGTGAATTTGGGGCTCAAATGATTTTACACAATTCTGGAAGCCAACGCTATTCAAACTATTAACTATAGAGCATTTATGTAAGAGTAGCTGTGGATTGTATCAGTTTCATAAACAGAGTTGAACTACATATGGTCATTATGAGTAGGAAACAAAGTTCTTTTTTTCTGCGCATTTTCATGGTTTTTGCTGTATTGTGGACAATGAAAGAAGAGCTTGCTTCTTGCGTGAAAACAGAGTGTGTTTCATGGATGAGAACACTGGTCTGAATTTCCCTTCAGAAACCAAGTGAAACCTCAGGATCTGTGTCTTCCTACAAGCAAGAGTTCATTTCTGGTAAACCAAGTGAATTTTGGGCTCAAATGATTTTTCACAGTTCAACAACCCAAAGCGATTCTCACTATTAACTATAGAGAATTTATGTAAGAGGAGATGTGGTTTGTATCAGTTTCATAAGCAGAGTTCAACTACATATGTTCCTTAGGAGTAGGAAACAATGTTCTTTTTTTCTGGGCATGCTCATGGTTCTTGCTCAATTGGAGACGCTGGAAAGAATAGCTTGCTTCTGGCGTTAAAGCAGAGTGTGTTTCATGGATGAGAACACTGGTCTGAATTTCCCTTCAGAAACAGAGTTAAACCACAGGATCTGTGTCTTCCTACAAGCAAGAGTTCATTTCTGGTAAACCAAGCGATTTTTGGGCTCAAATGATTTTTCACAGTCCAACAACCCAACGCGATTCTCACAATTAACTAAAGAGCATGTATATAAGAGGAGCTGGGGTTTGTATCAGTTTCATAAACAGAGTTGAACTACATATGTTCCTTATGAGTAGGAAACACAGTTCTTTTTTTCTGGGCATGCTCATGGTTTTTGCTGTATTGTGGATGCTGAAAGAAGAACTTGCTTCTTGCGTGAAAACAGAGTGTGTTTCATTGATGCGAACACTGGTCTGAATTTCCCTTCAGAAACGGAGATAAACCACAGGATCTGTGTCTTACTACAAGCAAGAGTGCTTTTCTGGTAACCAAGTGAATTTTCGGTTCAAATGATTTTTCACAGTTCAACAACCCAACGCGATTCTCACAATTAACTAAAGAGCATGTATATAAGAGGAGCTGTGGTTTGTATCAGTTTCATAAGCAGAGTTGAACTACATATGTTCCTTATGAATAGGAAACACAGTTCTTTTTTTCTGGGCATGCTCATGGTTCTTGCTGTATTGGAGAAGCTGGAAAGAAGAGCTTGCTTCTTGCGTGAAAACAGAGTGTGTTTCATGGATGAGAACACTGGTCTGAATTTCCCTTCAGAAACACAGTTAAACCATAGGATCTGTGGATTCATACAAGCAAGAGTTCATTTCTAGTAAACCAAGTGAATTTGGGGCTCAAATGATTTTACACAATTCTGGAAGCCAACGCTATTCAAACTATTAACTATAGAGCATTTATGTAAGAGTAGCTGTGGATTGTATCAGTTTCATAAACAGAGTTGAACTACATATGGTCATTATGAGTAGGAAGCAAAGTTCTTTTTTTCTGGGCATTCTCATGGTTTTTGCTGTATTGTGGACGCTGAAAGATGAGCTTGCTTCTTGCGTGAAAACAGAGTGTTTCATTGATGAGAACACTGGTTTGAATTTCCCTTCAGAAACACAGTTAAACCACAGGATCTGTGGATTCATACAAGCAAGAGTTCATTTCTACTAAACCAAGTGAATTTGGGGCTCAAATGATTTTACACAATTCTGGAAGCCAACGCTATTCAAACTATTAACTATAGAGCATTTATGTAAGAGTAGCTGTGGATTGTATCAGTTTCATAAACAGAGTTGAACTACATATGGTCATTATGAGTAGGAAACAAAGTTCTTTTTTTCTGCGCATTTTCATGGTTTTTGCTGTATTGTGGACAATGAAAGAAGAGCTTGCTTCTTGCGTGAAAACAGAGTGTGTTTCATGGATGAGAACACTGGTCTGAATTTCCCTTCAGAAACCAAGTGAAACCTCAGGATCTGTGTCTTCCTACAAGCAAGAGTTCATTTCTGGTAAACCAAGTGAATTTTGGGCTCAAATGATTTTTCACAGTTCAACAACCCAAAGCGATTCTCACTATTAACTATAGAGAATTTATGTAAGAGGAGATGTGGTTTGTATCAGTTTCATAAGCAGAGTTCAACTACATATGTTCCTTAGGAGTAGGAAACAATGTTCTTTTTTTCTGGGCATGCTCATGGTTCTTGCTCAATTGGAGACGCTGGAAAGAATAGCTTGCTTCTGGCGTTAAAGCAGAGTGTGTTTCATGGATGAGAACACTGGTCTGAATTTCCCTTCAGAAACAGAGTTAAACCACAGGATCTGTGTCTTCCTACAAGCAAGAGTTCATTTCTGGTAAACCAAGCGATTTTTGGGCTCAAATGATTTTTCACAGTCCAACAACCCAACGCGATTCTCACTATTAACTAAAGAGCATTTATGTAAGAGGAGCTGTGGTTTGTATCAGTTTCATAAGCAGAGTTGAACTACATATGGTCGGTAGGAGTTGGAAACACAGTTCTTTTATTCTGGGCATGCTCATGGTTCTTGCTCTATTGGAGACGCTGGAAAGAAGAGCTTGCATCTGGTGTTAAAGCAGAGTGAATTTCATGGTTGGCAACACTGGTCTGAATTTCCCTTCTGAAACAGAGTTAAACCACAGGATCTGTGTCTTCCTACAAGCAAGACTTCATTTCTGGTAAACCCAGTGAATTTGGGGCTCAAATGATTTTACACAGTGCACCAACACAACAAGATTCTCACTATTAATTAAAGAGCCTTTATGTAAGAGGAACTGTGGTTTGTTTCAGTTTCATATGCAGAGTTGAACTGCATATGGTCTGTATGAGGAGGAAACACAGTTCATTTTGTTCTGGGCATTCTCATGGTTCTTGTTTAATTGCTTATGCTGGAAAGAGGAGGATGCTTCCTGTGTTAAAAAGGCATGTGATTCATGGATGAGAACATTGGTCTGAATTTCCCTTCAGAAACGGTGTTAAACCCCAGGATCTGTGTCTTCCGACAAGCAAGAGTTCAATTCTGGAAAAGCAAGTGAATTCTGGGCTCAAATGATTTTTCACAGACAAGATCCCAACACGATTCTCACTGTTAACTAAAGAGCATTTATGTAGGAGGAGCTGTGGATTGTTTCAATTTCATTAGCAGAGTTGAACTACATATGGTCTTTATGAGTAGGAAACTGTTCTTTTTTTCAGGGCATTCTCATGGTTCTTTCTCTATTGGACAGGCTTGAAAGAAGAGCTTGCTTCTTGCGTTAAAACAGAGTGTGTTTCATTAATGGGAACACTGGTCTGAATTTCCCTTCAGAATCGGAGTTAGTCCACAGGATCTGTGTGTTCCTTCAAGCAAGAGTTCATTGCTGGAAAACCAAGTGAATTTTGGGCTCAAATGATTTTTCACAGTTCAACAACCCAACGTGATTCTCACAATTAACTAAAGAGCATGTATATAAGAGGAGCTGTGGTTTGTATCAGTTTCATAAGCAGAGTTGAACTACATATGTTCCTTAGGAGTAGGAAACACAGTTCTCTTTTTCTGGGCATGCTCATGGTTCTGGCTTTATTGGAAAAGCTGGAAAGAAGAGCTTGCTTCTTACGTGAAAACAGAGTGTATTTCAAGGATGAGAACACTGGTCTGAATTTCCCTTCAGAAACAGAGTTAAACCACATCATTTATGTCTTCCTACAAGCAAGAGTTCATTTCTGGTAAACCAAGTAAATTTGGGGCTCAAATGAATTTACACAGTTTTTGAACCCAACAGGATTCAAACTATTAACTAAAGAGCCGCTATATAAGAGGAGCTGTGGTTTGTATCAGTTTCATAAGCAGAGTAGAACAACATATGGTCCCTATGAGTAGGAAACACAGTTCATTTTTTCTGGGCATGATCATGGTTCTTGCTGTATTGGAGACACTGGAAGAAGAGCTTTCTTCTTGAGTTAAAACAGAGTGAGTTTCTTGGATGAGAACACTGCTCTGAATTTCCCTTCAGAAACACAGTTAAACCACAGGATCTGTGGATTCATACAAGCAAGAGTTCATTTCTAGTAAACCAAGTGAATTTGGGGCTCAAAAGATTTTACACAATTCTGGAAGCCAACACTATTCAAACTATTAACTATAGAGCATTTATGTAAGAGTAGCTGTGGATTGTATCAGTTTCATAAGCAGAGTTGAACTACATATGGTCATTATGAGTAGGAAACAAAGTTCTTTTTTTCTGGGCATTCTCATGGTTTTTGCTGTATTGTGGACGCTGAAAGATGAGCTTGCTTCTTGCGTGAAAACAGAGTGTGTTTCATGGATGAGAACACTGGTCTGAATTTCCCTTCAGAAACACAGTTAAACCTCAGGATCTGTGGATTCATACAAGCAAGAGTTCATTTCTAGTAAACCAAGTGAATTTGGGGCTCAAAAGATTTTACACAATTCTGGAAGCCAACACTATTCAAACTATTAACTATAGAACATTTATGTAAGAGTAGCTGTGGATTGTATCAGTTTCATAAGCAGAGTTGAACTACATATGGTCATTATGAGTAGGAAACAAAGTTCTTTTTTTCTGGGCATTCTCATGGTTTTTGCTGTATTGTGGACGCTGAAAGATGAGCTTGCTTCTTGCGTGAAAACAGAGTGTGTTTCATGGATGAGAACACTGGTCTGAATTTCCCTTCAGAAACCAAGTGAAACCTCAGGATCTGTGTCTTCCTACAAGCAAGAGTTCATTTCTGGTAAACAAAGTGAATTTTAGGCTCAAATGATTTTTCACAGTTCAACAACCCAAAGCGATTCTCACTATTAACTATAGAGAATTTATGTAAGAGGAGCTGTGGTTTGTATCAGTTTCATAAGCAGAGTTCAACTACATATGTTCCTTAGGAGTAGGAAACACAGTTCTTTTTTTCTGGGCATGCTCATGGTTCTTGCTCAATTGGAGACGCTGGAAAGAATAGCTTGCTTCTGGCGTTAAAGCAGAGTGTGTTTCATGGATGAGAACACTGGTCTGAATTTCCCTTCAGAAACAGAGTTAAACCACAGGATCTGTGTCTTCCTACAAGCAAGAGTTCATTTCTGGTAAACCAAGCGATTTTTGGGCTCAAATGATTTTTCACAGTTCAACAACCCAACGTGATTCTCACTATTAACTAAAGAGCATTTATGTAAGAGGAGCTGTGGTTTGTATCAGTTTCATAAGCAGAGTTGAACTACATATGGTCCTTATGAGTAGGAAACACGGTTCATTTTTTTCTGGGCATGCTCATGGTTCTTGCTCTATTGGAGACGCTGGAAAGAATGGCTTGCTTCTGGCGTTAAAGCAGAGTGTGTTTCATGCATGAGAACACTGGTCTGAATTTCCCTTCAGAAACAGAGTTAAACCACAGGATCTGTGTCTTCCTACAAGCAAGAGTTCATTTCTGGTAAACCAAGCGAATTTTGGGCTCAAATGATTTTTCACAGTTCAACAACCCAACGTGATTCTCACTATTAACTAAAGAGCATTTATGTAAGAGGAGCTGTGGTTTGTATCAGTTTCATAAGCAGAGTTGAACTACATATGGTCCTTATGAGTAGGAAACACGGTTCATTTTTTCTGGGCATGATCATGGTTCTTGCTTTATTGGAGATACTGGAAGAAGAGCTTACTTCTTGAGTTAAAACAGAGTGAGTTTCTTGGATGAGAACACAGGTCTGAATTTCCCTTCAGAATCTGGGGTAAACCACAGTATCTGTGTGTTCCTACAAGCAAGAGTTCATTTCTGGTAAACCCAGTGAATTTGGGGCTCAAATGATTTTACACAGTGCACCAACAAAACAAGATTCTCACTATTAACTAAAGAGCCTTTATGTAAGAGGAACTGTGGTTTGTTTCAGTTTCATATGCAGAGTTGAACTGCATATGGTCTGTATGAGGAGGAAACACAGTTTTTTTTTTCTTTCTGGGCATTCTCATGGTTCTTGTTTAATTGCTTAGGCTGGAAAGAGGAGGATGCTTCCTGAGTTAAAAAGTCATGTGATTCATGGATGAGAACATTGGTCTGAATTTCTCTTCATAAACGGAGTTAAACCCCAGGATCTGTGTCTTCCGACAGGCAAGAGTTCAATTCTGGTAAAGCAAGTGAATTCTGGGCTCAAATGATTTTTCACAGTTCAAGATCCCAACGCGATGCCCACTGTTAACTAAAGAGCATTTATGTAGGAGGAGCTGTTGTTTGTTTCAGTTTCTTTAGCAGAGTTGAACTACATATGGTCAGTATGAGTAGGAAACTGTTCTTTTTTTCAGGGCATTCTCATGGTTCTTGCTGTTTTGGACAGGCTTGAAAGAAGAGCTTGCTTCTTGCGTTAAAACAGAGAGTGTTTCATTAATGAGAACACTGGTCTGAATTTCCCTTCAGAATCTGAGTTAGTCCACAGGATCTGTGTGTTCCTTAAAGCAAGAGTTCATTTCTGGTAAACCAAGTGAATTTTTGGCTCAAATGATATTTCACAGTTCAACAACCCAACGCGATTCTCACAATTAACTAAAGAGCATGTATATAAGAGGAGCTGGGGTTTGTATCAGTTTCATAAACAGAGTTGAACTACATATGTTCCTTATGAGTAGGAAACACAGTTCTTTTTTTCTGGGCATGCTCATGGTTTTTGCTGTATTGTGGATGCTGAAAGAAGAACTTGCTTCTTGCATGAAAACAGAGTGTGTTTCATTGATGCGAACACTGGTCTGAATTTCCCTTCAGAAACGGAGATAAACCACAGGATCTGTGTCTTACTACAAGCAAGAGTGCTTTTCTGGTAACCAAGTGAATTTTCGGTTCAAATGATTTTTCACAGTTCAACAACCCAACGCGATTCTCACAATTAACTAAAGAGCATGTATATAAGAGGAGCTGTGGTTTGTATCAGTTTCATAAGCAGAGTTGAACTACATATGTTCCTTATGAATAGGAAACACAGTTCTTTTTTTCTGGGCATGCTCATGGTTCTTGCTGTATTGGAGAAGCTGGAAAGAAGAGCTTGCTTCTTGCGTGAAAACAGAGTGTGTTTCATGGATGAGAACACTGGTCTGAATTTCCCTTCAGAAACACAGTTAAACCATAGGATCTGTGGATTCATACAAGCAAGAGTTCATTTCTAGTAAACCAAGTGAATTTGGGGCTCAAATGATTTTACACAATTCTGGAAGCCAACGCTATTCAAACTATTAACTATAGAGCATTTATGTAAGAGTAGCTGTGGATTGTATCAGTTTCATAAACAGAGTTGAACTACATATGGTCATTATGAGTAGGAAGCAAAGTTCTTTTTTTCTGGGCATTCTCATGGTTTTTGCTGTATTGTGGACGCTGAAAGATGAGCTTGCTTCTTGCGTGAAAACAGAGTGTGCTTCATTGATGAGAACACTGGTTTGAATTTCCCTTCAGAAACACAGTTAAACCACAGGATCTGTGGATTCATACAAGCAAGAGTTCCTTTCTACTAAACCAAGTGAATTTGGGGCTCAAATGATTTTACACAATTCTGGAAGCCAACGCTATTCAAACTATTAACTATAGAGCATTTATGTAAGAGTAGCTGTGGATTGTATCAGTTTCATAAACAGAGTTGAACTACATATGGTCATTATGAGTAGGAAACAAAGTTCTTTTTTTCTGGGCATTTTCATGGTTTTTGCTGTATTGTGGACAATGAAAGAAGAGCTTGCTTCTTGCGTGAAAACAGAGTGTGTTTCATGGATGAGAACACTGGTCTGAATTTCCCTTCAGAAACCAAGTGAAACCTCAGGATCTGTGTCTTCCTACAAGCAAGAGTTCATTTCTGGTAAACCAAGTGAATTTTGGGCTCAAATGATTTTTCACAGTTCAACAACCCAAAGCGATTCTCACTATTAACTATAGAGAATTTATGTAAGAGGAGATGTGGTTTGTATCAGTTTCATAAGCAGAGTTCAACTACATATGTTCCTTAGGAGTAGGAAACAATGATCTTTTTTTCTGGGCATGCTCATGGTTCTTGCTCAATTGGAGACGCTGGAAAGAATAGCTTGCTTCTGGCGTTAAAGCAGAGTGTGTTTCATGGATGAGAACATTGGTCTGAATTTCCCTTCAGAAACAGAGTTAAACCACAGGATCTGTGTCTTCCTACAAGCAAGAGTTCATTTCTGGTAAACCAAGCGATTTTTGGGCTCAAATGATTTTTCACAGTTCAACAACCCAACGTGATTCTCACAATTAACTAAAGAGCATGTATATAAGAGGAGCTGTGGTTTGTATCAGTTTCATAAGCAGAGTTGAACTACATATGTTCCTTATGAATAGGAAACACAGTTCTTTTTTTCTGAGCATGCTCATGGTTCTTGCTGTATTGGAGACGCTGGAAAGAAGAGCTTGCTTCTTGCGTTAGAACAGAGTGTTTTTCATGGATGAGAACACTGGTCTGCATTTCCCTTCAGAAACAGAGTTAAACCACAGGTTCTGTGTCTTCCTACAAGAAAGAGTTCATTTCTGGTAAACCAAGTGAATTTTAGGCTCAAATGATTTTTCACAGATCAACAATCCAACGCGATTCTCACTATTAACTAAAGAGCATTAATGTAAGAGGAGCTGTGGTTTGTATCAGTTTCATAAGCAGAGTTGAACTACATATGTTACTTATGAATAGGAAACACAGTTCTTTTTTTCTGGGCATGATCATGGTTCTTGCTGTATTGGAGACACTGGAAAAAGACCTTGCTTCTTGCGTGAAAACAGAGTGAGTTTCTTGGATGAGAACACTGGTCTGCATTTCCCTTCAGAATCGGGGGTAAACCACAGTATCTGTGTGTTCCTACAAGCAAGCGTTCATTTCTGGTAAACCCAGTGAATTTGGGGCTCAAATGATTTTACACAGTGCACCAACAAAACAAGATTCTCACTATTAACTAAAGAGCCTTTATGTAAGAGGAACTGTGGTTTGTTTCAGTTTCATATGCAGAGTTGAACTGCATATGGTCTGTATGAGGAGGAAACACAGTTTTTTTTTTTCTGGGCATTCTCATGGTTATTGTTTAATTGCTTACGATGGAAAGAGGAGGATGCTTCCTGAGTTAAAAAGGCATGTGATTCATGGATGAGAACATTGGTCTTCATTTCCCTTCAGAAACGGAGTTAATCCCCAGGATCTGTGTCTTCCGACAGGCAAGAGTTCAATTCTGGTAAAGCAAGTGAATTCTGGGCTCAAATGATTTTTCACAGTTCAAGATCCCAACGCGATTCCCACTGTTAACTAAAGAGCATTTATGTAGGATGAGCTGTTGTTTGTTTCAGTTTCTTTAGCAGAGTTGAACTACATATGGTCAGTATGAGTAGGAAACTGTTCTTTTTTTCAGGGCATTCTCATGGTTCTTGCTGTTTTGGACAGGCTTGAAAGAAGAGCTTGCTTCTTGCGTTAAAACAGAGAGTGTTTCATTAATGAGAACACTGGTCTGAATTTCCCTTCAGAATCTGAGTTAGTCCACAGGATCTGTGTGTTCCTTAAAGCAAGAGTTCATTTCTGGTAAACCAAGTGAATTTTTGTCTCAAATGATATTTCACAGTTCAACAACCCAACGCGATTCTCACAATTAACTAAAGAGCATGTATATAAGAGGAGCTGGGGTTTGTATCAGTTTCATAAACAGAGTTGAACTACATATGTTCCTTATGAGTAGGAAACACAGTTCTTTTTTTCTGGGCATGCTCATGGTTCTTGCAGTATTGGAGAAGCTGGAAAGAAGAGCTTGCTTCTTACGTGAAAACAGAGTGTGTTTCATGGATGAGAACACTGGTCTGAATTTCCCTTCAGAAACCAAGTTAAACCTCGGGATCTGTGTCTTCCTACAAGCAAGAGTTCATTTCAGGTAAACCAAGTGAATTTTAGGCTCAAATGATTTTTCACAGTTCAACAACATACGCGATTCTCACAATTAACTAAAGAGCATGTATATAAGAGGAGCTGTGGTTTGTATCAGTTTCATAAGCAGAGTTGAACTACATATGTTCCTTATGAATAG
Organism: Onychomys arenicola; assembly: GCA_949786405.1. Taxonomy (NCBI): domain Eukaryota; kingdom Metazoa; phylum Chordata; class Mammalia; order Rodentia; family Cricetidae; genus Onychomys; species Onychomys arenicola. Next base: position 33,435 of record CATKUM010000100.1, read on the forward strand.
GAAACACAGTTCTTTTTTTCTGGGCATGCTCATGGTTCTTGCTGTATTGGAGAAGCTGGAAAGAAGAGCTTGCTTCTTGCGTGAAAACAGAGTGCGTTTCATGGATGAGAACACTGGTCTGAATTTCCCTTCAGAAACACAGTTAAACCATAGGATCTGTGGATTCATACAAGCAAGAGTTCATTTCTAGTAAACCAAGTGAATTTGGGGCTCAAATGATTTTACACAATTCTGGAAGCCAACGCTATTCAAACTATTAACTATAGAGCATTTATGTAAGAGTAGCTGTGGATTGTATCAGTTTCATAAACAGAGTTGAACTACATATGGTCATTATGAGTAGGAAACAAAGTTCTTTTTTTCTGGGCATTCTCATGGTTTTTGCTGTATTGTGGACGCTGAAAGATGAGCTTGCTTCTTGCGTGAAAACAGAGTGTGTTTCATTGATGAGAACACTGGTTTGAATTTCCCTTCAGAAACAAAGTTAAACCACAGGATCTGTGGATTCATACAAGCAAGAGTTCATTTCTACTAAACCAAGTGAATTTGGGGCTCAAATGATTTTACACAATTCTGGAAGCCAACGCTATTCAAACTATTAACTATAGAGCATTTATGTAAGAGTAGCTGTGGATTGTATCAGTTTCATAAACAGAGTTGAACTACATATGGTCATTATGAGTAGGAAACAAAGTTCTTTTTTTCTGGGCATTTTCATGGTTTTTGCTGTATTGTGGACGATGAAAGAAGAGCTTGCTTCTTGCGTGAAAACAGAGTGTGTTACATGGATGAGAACACTGGTCTGAATTTCCCTTCAGAAACCAAGTGAAACCTCAGGATCTGTGTCTTCCTACAAGCAAGAGTTCATTTCTGGTAAACCAAGTGAATTTTGGGCTCAAATGATTTTTCACAGTTCAACAACCCAAAGCGATTCTCACTATTAACTATAGAGAATTTATGTAAGAGGAGCTGTGGTTTGTATCAGTTTCATAAGCAGAGTTCAACTACATATGTTCCTTAGGAGTAGGAAACAAGGTTCTTTTTTTCTGGGCATGCTCATGGTTCTTGCTCAATTGGAGACGCTGGAAAGAATAGCTTGCTTCTGGCGTTAAAGCAGAGTGTGTTTCGTGGATGAGAACACTGGTCTGAATTTCCCTTCAGAAACAGAGTTAAACCACAGGATCTGTGTCTTCTTACAAGCAAGAGTTCATTTCTGGTAAACCAAGCGAATTTTGGGCTCAAATGATTTTTCACAGTTCAACAACCCAACGTGATTCTCACTATTAACTAAAGAGCATTTATGTAAGAGGAGCTGTGGTTTGTATCAGTTTCATAAGCAGAGTTGAACTACATATGGTCCTTATGAGTAGGAAACACGGTTCATTTTTTCTGGGCATGATCATGGTTCTTGCTGTATTGGAGACACTGGAAGAAGAGCTTGCTTCTTGTGTTAAAACAGAGTGAGTTTCTTGGATGAGAACACTGGTCTGCATTTCCCTTCAGAATCGGGGGTAAACCACAGTATCTGTGTGTTCCTACAAGCAAGAGTTCATTTCTGGTAAACCCAGTGAATTTGGGGCTCAAATGATTTTACACAGTGCACCAACAAAACAAGATTCTCACTATTAACTAAAGAGCCTTTATGTAAGAGGAACTGTGGTTTGTTTCAGTTTCATATGCAGAGTTGAACTGCATATGGTCTGTATGAGGAGGAAACACAGTTATTTTTTCTGGGCATTCTCATGGTTCTTGTTTAATTGCTTAAGCTGGAAAGAGGAGGATGCTTCCTGAGTTAAAAAAGCATGTGATTGATGGATGAGAACATTGGTCTGAATTTCCCTTCAGAAACGGAGTTAATCCCCAGGATCTGTGTCTTCCGACAGGCAAGAGTTCAATTCTGGTAAAGCAAGTGAATTCTGGGCTCAAATGATTTTTCACAGTTCAAGATCCCAACGCGATGCCCACTGTTAACTAAAGAGCATTTATGTAGGAGGAGCTGTTGTTTGTTTCAGTTTCTTTAGCAGAGTTGAACTACATATGGTCCGTATGAGTAGGAAACTATTCTTTTTTTCAGGGCATTCTCATGGTTCTTGCTGTATTGGACAGGCTTGAAAGAAGAGCTTGCTTCTTGCTTTAAAACAGAGTGTGTTTCATTAATGAGAACACTGCTCTGAATTTCCCTTCAGAAACCAAGTGAAACCTCAGGATCTGTGTCTTCCTACATGCAAGAGTTCATTACTGGTAAACAAAGTGAATTTTGGGCTCAAATGATTTTTCACAGTCCAACAACCCAACGCGATTCTCACTATTAACTAAAGAGCATTTATGTAAGAGGAGCTGTGGTTTGTATCAGTTTCATAAGCAGAGTTGAACTACATATGTTCCTTAGGAGTAGGAAACACAGTTCTTTTTTTTCTGGGCATGCTCATGGTTCTTGCTCTATTGGTGACGCTGGAAAGAATAGCTTGCTTCTTACGTGAAAACAGAGTGTGTTTCATGGATGAGAACACTGGTCTGAATTTCCCTTCAGAAACCAAGTTAAACCTCGGGATCTGTGTCTTCCTACAAGCAAGAGTTCATTTCAGGTAAACCAAGTGAATTTGGGGCTCACATGAATTTACACAGTTCTTGATCCCAACAGGATTCAAACTATTAACTAAAGAGCCTTTATATAAGAGGAGCTGTGGTTTGTATCAGTTTCATAAGCAGAGTTGAACTACATATGGTCCGTATGAGTAGGAAACACAGTTCAGTTTTTCTGGGCATGATCATGGTTCTTGCTGTATTGGAGACACTGGAAGAAGAGCTTGCTTCTTGAGTTAAAACAGAGTGAGTTTCTTGGATGAGAACACTTGTCTGAATTTCCCTTCAGAAACACAGTTAAACCACAGGATCTGTGGATTCATACAAGCAAGAGTTCATTTCTGGTAAACCCAGTGAATTTGGGGCTCAAATGATTTTACACAGTGCACTAACAAAACAAGATTCTCACTATTAACTAAAGAGCCCTTATGTAAGAGGAACTGTGGTTTGTTTCAGTTTCATATGCAGAGTTGAACTGCTTATGGTCTCTATGAGGAGGAAACACAGTTTTTTTTTCTGGGCATTCTCATGGTTCTTGTTTAATTGCTTACGCTGGAAAGAGGAGGATGCTTCCTGAGTTAAAAAGTCATGTGATTCATGGATGAGAACATTGGTCTGAATTTCCCTTCAGAAACGGTGTTAAACCCTAGGATCTGTGTCTTCCGACAGGCAAGAGTTCAATTCTGGTAAAGCAAGTGTATTCTGGGCTCAAATGATTTTTCACAGTTCAAGATCCCAACGCGATGCACACTGTTAACTAAAGAGCATTTATGTAGGAGGAGCTGTTGTTTGTTTCAGTTTCTTTAGCAGAGCTGAACGACATATCATCCGTATGAGTAGGAAACTGTTCTTTTTTTCAGGGCATTCTCATGTTTCTTGCTGTATTGGACAGGCTTGAGAGAAGAGCTTGCTTCTTGCGTTAAAACAGAGTGTGTTTCATTAATGAGAACACTGGTCTGAATTTCCCTTCAGAATGGGAGTTAGTCCACCGGATCAGTGTGTTCCTTAAAGCAAGAGTTCATTTCTGGTAAACCAAGTGTATTCTGGGCTCAAATGATTTTTCACAGTTCAACAACCCAACGCGATTCTCACTATTAACTAAAGAGCATGTATATAAGAGGAGCTGTGGTTTGTATCAGTTTCATAAACAGAGTTGAACTACATATGTTCCTTATGAGTAGGAAACACAGTTCTTTTTTTCTGGGCATGCTCATGGTTCTTGCTGTATTGGAGAAGCTGTAAGAAGAGCTTGCTTCTTACATGAAAACAGAGTGTGTTTCATGGATGAGAACACTGGTCTGAATTTCCCTTCAGAAACTGAGTTAAACCACAGCATTTAGGTGTTCCTACAAGCAAGAGTTCATTTCTGGTTAACCAAGTAAATTTGGGGCTCACATGAATTTACACAGTTCTTGAACCCAACAGGATTCAAACTATTAACTTAAGAGCCTTTATATAAGAGGAGCTGTGGTTTGTATCAGTTTCATAAGCAGAGTTGAACTACATATGGTCCGTATGAGTAGGAAACACAGTTCATTTTTTCTGGGCATGATCATGGTTCTTGCTGTATTGGAGACACTGGAAGAAGAGCTTGCTACTTGAGTTAAAACAGAGTGAGTTTCTTGGATGAGAACACTGGTCTGAATTTCCCTTCAGAAACGGAGATAAACCACAGGATCTGTGTCTTCCTACAAGCAAGAGTGCTTTTCTGGTAACCAAGTGAATTTTGGGTTCAAATGATTTTTCACAGTTCAACAACCCAACGCGATTCTCACTATTAACTAAAGAGCATTTTTGTAAGAGGAGCTGTGGTTTGTATCAGTTTCATAAGCAGAGTTGAACTACATATGGCCCTTATGAGTAGGAAACACGGTTCATTTTTTCTGGGCATGATCATGGTTCTTGCTGTATTGGAGACACTGGAAGAAGAGCTTGCTTCTTGTGTTAAAACAGAGTGAGTTTCTTGGATGAGAACACTGGTCTGCATTTCCCTTCAGAATCGGGGGTAAACCACAGTATCTGTGTGTTCCTACAAGCAAGAGTTCATTTCTGGTAAACCCAGTGAATTTGGGGCGCAAATGATTTTACACAGTGCACCAACAAAACAAGATTCTCACTATTAACTAAAGAGCCTTTATGTAAGAGGAACTGTGGTTTGTTTCAGTTTCATATGCAGAGTTGAACTGCATATGGTCTGTATGAGGAGGAAACACAGTTATTTTTTCTGGGCATTCTCATGGTTCTTGTTTAATTGCTTACGCTGGAAAGAGGAGGATGCTTCCTGAGTTAAAAAAGCATGTGATTGATGGATGAGAACATTGGTCTGAATTTCCCTTCAGAAACGGAGTTAATCCCCAGGATCTGTGTCTTCCGACAGGCAAGAGTTCAATTCTGGTAAAGCAAGTGAATTCTGGGCTCAAATGATTTTTCACAGTTCAAGATCCCAACGCGATGCCCACTGTTAACTAAAGAGCATTTATGTAGGAGGAGCTGTTGTTTGTTTCAGTTTCTTTAGCAGAGTTGAACTACATATGGTCCGTATGAGTAGGAAACTATTCTTTTTTTCAGGGCATTCTCATGGTTCTTGCTGTATTGGACAGGCTTGAAAGAAGAGCTTGCTTCTTGCTTTAAAACAGAGTGTGTTCCATTAATGAGAACACTGCTCTGAATTTCCCTTCAGAAACCAAGTGAAACCTCAGGATCTGTGTCTTCCTACATGCAAGAGTTCATTACTGGTAAACAAAGTGAATTTTGGGCTCAAATGATTTTTCACAGTCCAACAACCCAACGCGATTCTCACTATTAACTAAAGAGCATTTATGTAAGAGGAGCTGTGGTTTGTATCAGTTTCATAAGCAGAGTTGAACTACATATGTTCCTTAGGAGTAGGAAACACAGTTCTTTTTTTTCTGGGCATGCTCATGGTTCTTGCTCTATTGGTGACGCTGGAAAGAATAGCTTGCTTCTTACGTGAAAACAGAGTGTGTTTCATGGATGAGAACACTGGTCTGAATTTCCCTTCAGAAACCAAGTTAAACCTCGGGATCTGTGTCTTCCTACAAGCAAGAGTTCATTTCAGGTAAACCAAGTGAATTTGGGGCTCACATGAATTTACACAGTTCTTGATCCCAACAGGATTCAAACTATTAACTAAAGAGCCTTTATATAAGAGGAGCTGTGGTTTGTATCAGTTTCATAAGCAGAGTTGAACTACATATGGTCCGTATGAGTAGGAAACACAGTTCATTTTTTCTGGGCATGATCATGGTTCTTGCTGTATTGGAGACACTGGAAGAAGAGCTTGCTTCTTGAGTTAAAACAGAGTGAGTTTCTTGGATGAGAACACTGGTCTGAATTTCCCTTCAGAAACACAGTTAAACCACAGGATCTGTGGATTCATACAAGCAAGAGTTCATTTCTAGTAAACCAAGTGAATTTGGGGCTCAAATGATTTTACACAATTCTGGAAGCCAACGCAATTCAAACCATTAACTATAGAGCAATTATGTAAGAGTAGCTGTGGATTGTATCAGTTTCATAAGCAGAGTTGAAATACCTAAGGTCCGTATGAGTAGGAAACACAATTCTTTTTTTCTGGGCATGATCATGGTTCTTGCTGTATTGGAGACACTGGAAGAAGAGCTTGCTTCTTGTGTTAAAACAGAGTGAGTTTCTTGGATGAGAACACTGGTCTGCATTTCCCTTCAGAATCGGGGGTAAACCACAGTATCTGTGTGTTCCTACAATCAAGAGTTCATTTCTGGTAAACCCAGTGAATTTGGGGCTCAAATGATTTTACACAGTGCACCAACAAAACAAGATTCTCACTATTAACTAAAGAGCCTTTATGTAAGAGGAACTGTGGTTTGTTTCAGTTTCATATGCAGAGTTGAACTGCATATGGTCTGTATGAGGAGGAAACACAGTTTTTTTTTCTGGGCATTCTCATGGTTCTTGTTTAATTGCTTACGCTGGAAAGAGGAGGATGCTTCCTGAGTTAAAAAAGCATGTGATTCATGGATGAGAACATTGGTCTGAATTTCCCTTCAGAAACGGAGTTAATCCCCAGGATCTGTGTCTTCCGACAGGCAAGAGTTCAATTCTGGTAAAGCAAGTGAATTCTGGGCTCAAATGATTTTTCACAGTTCAAGATCCCAACGCGATGCCCACTGTTAACTAAAGAGCATTTATGTAGGAGGAGCTGTTGTTTGTTTCAGTTTCTTTAGCAGAGTTGAACTACATATGGTCCGTATGAGTAGGAAACTATTCTTTTTTTCAGGGCATTCTCATGGTTCTTGCTGTATTGGACAGGCTTGAAAGAAGAGCTTGCTTCTTGCTTTAAAACAGAGTGTGTTTCATTAATGAGAACACTGCTCTGAATATCCCTTCAGAAACCAAGTGAAACCTCAGGATCTGTGTCTTCCTACATGCAAGAGTTCATTACTGGTAAACAAAGTGAATTTTGGGCTCAAATGATTTTTCACAGTCCAACAACCCAACGCGATTCTCACTATTAACTAAAGAGCATTTATGTAAGAGGAGCTGTGGTTTGTATCAGTTTCATAAGCAGAGTTGAACTACATATGTTCCTTAGGAGTAGGAAACACAGTTCTTTTTTTTCTGGGCATGCTCATGGTTCTTGCTCTATTGGTGACGCTGGAAAGAATAGCTTGCTTCTTACGTGAAAACAGAGTGTGTTTCATGGATGAGAACACTGGTCTGAATTTCCCTTCAGAAACCAAGTTAAACCTCGGGATCTGTGTCTTCCTACAAGCAAGAGTTCATTTCAGGTAAACCAAGTGAATTTGGGGCTCACATGAATTTACACAGTTCTTGATCCCAACAGGATTCAAACTATTAACTAAAGAGCCTTTATATAAGAGGAGCTGTGGTTTGTATCAGTTTCATAAGCAGAGTTGAACTACATATGGTCCGTATGAGTAGGAAACACAGTTCATTTTTTCTGGGCATGATCATGGTTCTTGCTGTATTGGAGACACTGGAAGAAGAGCTTGCTTCTTGAGTTAAAACAGAGTGAGTTTCTTGGATGAGAACACTGGTCTGAATTTCCCTTCAGAAACACAGTTAAACCACAGGATCTGTGGATTCATACAAGCAAGAGTTCATTTCTAGTAAACCAAGTGAATTTGGGGCTCAAATGATTTTACACAATTCTGGAAGCCAACGCAATTCAAACCATTAACTATAGAGCAATTATGTAAGAGTAGCTGTGGATTGTATCAGTTTCATAAGCAGAGTTGAAATACCTAAGGTCCGTATGAGTAGGAAACACAATTCTTTTTTTCTGGGCATGATCATGGTTCTTGCTGTATTGGAGACACTGGAAGAAGAGCTTGCTTCTTGTGTTAAAACAGAGTGAGTTTCTTGGATGAGAACACTGGTCTGCATTTCCCTTCAGAATCGGGGGTAAACCACAGTATCTGTGTGTTCCTACAAGCAAGAGTTCATTTCTGGTAAACCCAGTGAATTTGGGGCTCAAATGATTTTACACAGTGCACCAACAAAACAAGATTCTCACTATTAACTAAAGAGCCTTTATGTAAGAGGAACTGTGGTTTGTTTCAGTTTCATATGCAGAGTTGAACTGCATATGGTCTGTATGAGGAGGAAACACAGTTTTTTTTTCTGGGCATTCTCATGGTTCTTGTTTAATTGCTTACGCTGGAAAGAGGAGGATGCTTCCTGAGTTAAAAAAGCATGTGATTCATGGATGAGAACATTGGTCTGAATTTCCCTTCAGAAACGGAGTTAATCCCCAGGATCTGTGTCTTCCGACAGGCAAGAGTTCAATTCTGGTAAAGCAAGTGAATTCTGGGCTCAAATGATTTTTCACAGTTCAAGATCCCAACGCGATGCCCACTGTTAACTAAAGAGCATTTATGTAGGAGGAGCTGTTGTTTGTTTCAGTTTCTTTAGCAGAGTTGAACTACATATGGTCCGTATGAGTAGGAAACTATTCTTTTTTTCAGGGCATTCTCATGGTTCTTGCTGTATTGGACAGGCTTGAAAGAAGAGCTTGCTTCTTGCTTTAAAACAGAGTGTGTTTCATTAATGAGAACACTGCTCTGAATATCCCTTCAGAAACCAAGTGAAACCTCAGGATCTGTGTCTTCCTACATGCAAGAGTTCATTACTGGTAAACAAAGTGAATTTTGGGCTCAAATGATTTTTCACAGTCCAACAACCCAACGCGATTCTCACTATTAACTAAAGAGCATTTATGTAAGAGGAGCTGTGGTTTGTATCAGTTTCATAAGCAGAGTTGAACTACATATGTTCCTTAGGAGTAGGAAACACAGTTCTTTTTTTTCTGGGCATGCTCATGGTTCTTGCTCTATTGGTGACGCTGGAAAGAATAGCTTGCTTCTTACGTGAAAACAGAGTGTGTTTCATGGATGAGAACACTGGTCTGAATTTCCCTTCAGAAACCAAGTTAAACCTCGGGATCTGTGTCTTCCTACAAGCAAGAGTTCATTTCAGGTAAACCAAGTGAATTTGGGGCTCACATGAATTTACACAGTTCTTGATCCCAACAGGATTCAAACTATTAACTAAAGAGCCTTTATATAAGAGGAGCTGTGGTTTGTATCAGTTTCATAAGCAGAGTTGAACTACATATGGTCCCTATGAGTAGGAAACACAGTTCATTTTTTCTGGGCATGATCATGGTTCTTGCTGTATTGGAGACACTGGAAGAAGAGCTTGCTTCTTGAGTTAAAACAGAGTGAGTTTCTTGGATGAGAACACTGGTCTGTATTTCCCTTCAGAAACACAGTTAAACCACAGGATCTGTGGATTCATACAAGCAAGAGTTCATTTCTAGTAAACCAAGTGAATTTGGGGCTCAAATGATTTTACACAATTCTGGAAGCCAACGCAATTCAAACCATTAACTATAGAGCATTTATGTAAGAGTAGCTGTGGATTGTATCAGTTTCATAAGCAGAGTTGAAATACCTAAGGTCCGTATGAGTAGGAAACACAATTCTTTTTTTCTGGGCATGATCATGGTTCTTGCTGTATTGGAGACACTGGAAGAAGAGCTTTCTTCTTGAGTTAAAACAGAGTGAGTTTCTTGGATGAGAACACTGGTCTGCATTTCCCTTCAGAATCGGGGGTAAACCACAGTATCTGTGTGTTCCTACAAGCAAGAGTTCATTTCTGGTAAACCCAGTGAATTTGGGGCTCAAATGATTTTACACAGTGCACCAACAAAACAAGATTCTCACTATTAACTAAAGAGCCTTTATGTAAGAGGAACTGTGGTTTGTTTCAGTTTCATATGCAGAGTTGAACTGCATATGGTCTGTATGAGGAGGAAACACAGTTTTTTTTTCTGGGCATTCTCATGGTTCTTGTTTAATTGCTTACGCTGGAAAGAGGAGGATGCTTCCTGAGTTAAAAAAGCATGTGATTCATGGATGAGAACATTGGTCTGAATTTCCCTTCAGAAACGGAGTTAATCCCCAGGATCTGTGTCTTCCGACAGGCAAGAGTTCAATTCTGGTAAAGCAAGTGAATTCTGGGCTCAAATGATTTTTCACAGTTCAAGATCCCAACGCGATGCCCACTGTTAACTAAAGAGCATTTATGTAGGAGGAGCTGTTGTTTGTTTCAGTTTCTTTAGCAGAGTTGAACTACATATGGTCCGTATGAGTAGGAAACTATTCTTTTTTTCAGGGCATTCTCATGGTTCTTGCTGTATTGGACAGGCTTGAAAGAAGAGCTTGCTTCTTGCTTTAAAACAGAGTGTGTTTCATTAATGAGAACACTGCTCTGAATATCCCTTCAGAAACCAAGTGAAACCTCAGGATCTGTGTCTTCCTACATGCAAGAGTTCATTACTGGTAAACAAAGTGAATTTTGGGCTCAAATGATTTTTCACAGTCCAACAACCCAACGCGATTCTCACTATTAACTAAAGAGCATTTATGTAAGAGGAGCTGTGGTTTGTATCAGTTTCATAAGCAGAGTTGAACTACATATGTTCCTTAGGAGTAGGAAACACAGTTCTTTTTTTTCTGGGCATGCTCATGGTTCTTGCTCTATTGGTGACGCTGGAAAGAATAGCTTGCTTCTTACGTGAAAACAGAGTGTGTTTCATGGATGAGAACACTGGTCTGAATTTCCCTTCAGAAACCAAGTTAAACCTCGGGATCTGTGTCTTCCTACAAGCAAGAGTTCATTTCAGGTAAACCAAGTGAATTTGGGGCTCACATGAATTTACACAGTTCTTGATCCCAACAGGATTCAAACTATTAACTAAAGAGCCTTTATATAAGAGGAGCTGTGGTTTGTATCAGTTTCATAAGCAGAGTTGAACTACATATGGTCCCTATGAGTAGGAAACACAGTTCATTTTTTCTGGGCATGATCATGGTTCTTGCTGTATTGGAGACACTGGAAGAAGAGCTTGCTTCTTGAGTTAAAACAGAGTGAGTTTCTTGGATGAGAACACTGGTCTGTATTTCCCTTCAGAAACACAGTTAAACCACAGGATCTGTGGATTCATACAAGCAAGAGTTCATTTCTAGTAAACCAAGTGAATTTGGGGCTCAAATGATTTTACACAATTCTGGAAGCCAACGCAATTCAAACCATTAACTATAGAGCATTTATGTAAGAGTAGCTGTGGATTGTATCAGTTTCATAAGCAGAGTTGAAATACCTAAGGTCCGTATGAGTAGGAAACACAATTCTTTTTTTCTGGGCATGATCATGGTTCTTGCTGTATTGGAGACACTGGAAGAAGAGCTTTCTTCTTGAGTTAAAACAGAGTGAGTTTCTTGGATGAGAACACTGCTCTGAATTTCCCATCAAAAACACAGTTAAACCACAGGATCTGTGGATTCTTACAAGCAAGAGTTCATTTCTAGTAAACCAAGTGAATTTGGGGCTCAAATGATTTTACACAGTGCACCAACAAAACAAGATTCTCACTATTAACTAAGAGCCTTTATGTAAGAGGAACTGTGGTTTGTTTCAGTTTCATATGCAGAGTTGAACTGCATATGGTCTGTATGAGGAGGAAACACAGTTTTTTTTTTTTTTCTGGGCATTCTCATGGTTATTGTTTAATTGCTTACGATGGAAAGAGGAGGATGCTTCCTGAGTTTAAAAGGCATGTGATTCATGGATGAGAACATTGGTCTTCATTTCCCTTCAGAAACGGAGTTAATCCCCAGGATCTGTGTCTTCCGACAGGCAAGAGTTCAATTCTGGTAAAGCAAGTGAATTCTGGGCTCAAATGATTTTTCACAGTTCAAGATCCCAACGCGATGCCCACTGTTAACTAAAGAGCATTTATGTAGGAGGAGCTGTTGTTTGTTTCAGTTTCTTTAGCAGAGTTGAACTACATATGGTCCGTATGAGTAGGAAACTATTCTTTTTTTCAGGGCATTCTCATGGTTCTTGCTGTATTGGACAGGCTTGAAAGAAGAGCTTGCTTCTTGCTTTAAAACAGAGTGTGTTTCATTAATGAGAACACTGCTCTGAATATCCCTTCAGAAACCAAGTGAAACCTCAGGATCTGTGTCTTCCTACATGCAAGAGTTCATTACTGGTAAACAAAGTGAATTTTGGGCTCAAATGATTTTTCACAGTCCAACAACCCAACGCGATTCTCACTATTAACTAAAGAGCATTTATGTAAGAGGAGCTGTGGTTTGTATCAGTTTCATAAGCAGAGTTGAACTACATATGTTCCTTAGGAGTAGGAAACACAGTTCTTTTTTTTCTGGGCATGCTCATGGTTCTTGCTCTATTGGTGACGCTGGAAAGAATAGCTTGCTTCTTACGTGAAAACAGAGTGTGTTTCATGGATGAGAACACTGGTCTGAATTTCCCTTCAGAAACCAAGTTAAACCTCGGGATCTGTGTCTTCCTACAAGCAAGAGTTCATTTCAGGTAAACCAAGTGAATTTGGGGCTCACATGAATTTACACAGTTCTTGATCCCAACAGGATTCAAACTATTAACTAAAGAGCCTTTATATAAGAGGAGCTGTGGTTTGTATCAGTTTCATAAGCAGAGTTGAACTACATATGGTCCGTATGAGTAGGAAACACAGTTCATTTTTTCTGGGCATGATCATGGTTCTTGCTGTATTGGAGACACTGGAAGAAGAGCTTGCTTCTTGAGTTAAAACAGAGTGAGTTTCTTGGATGAGAACACTGGTCTGTATTTCCCTTCAGAAACACAGTTAAACCACAGGATCTGTGGATTCATACAAGCAAGAGTTCATTTCTAGTAAACCAAGTGAATTTGGGGCTCAAATGATTTTACACAATTCTGGAAGCCAACGCAATTCAAACCATTAACTATAGAGCATTTATGTAAGAGTAGCTGTGGATTGTATCAGTTTCATAAGCAGAGTTGAAATACCTAAGGTCCGTATGAGTAGGAAACACAATTCTTTTTTTCTGGGCATGATCATGGTTCTTGCTGTATTGGAGACACTGGAAGAAGAGCTTTCTTCTTGAGTTAAAACAGAGTGAGTTTCTTGGATGAGAACACTGCTCTGAATTTCCCATCAAAAACACAGTTAAACCACAGGATCTGTGGATTCTTACAAGCAAGAGTTCATTTCTAGTAAACCATGTGAATTTGGGGCTCAAATGATTTTACACAGTGCACCAACAAAACAAGATTCTCACTATTAACTAAAGAGCCTTTATGTAAGAGGAACTGTGGTTTGTTTCAGTTTCATATGCAGAGTTGAACTGCATATGGTCTGTATGAGGAGGAAACACAGTTTTTTTTTTTTCTGGGCATTCTCATGGTTATTGTTTAATTGCTTACGATGGAAAGAGGAGGATGCTTCCTGAGTTTAAAAGGCATGTGATTCATGGATGAGAACATTGGTCTTCATTTCCCTTCAGAAACGGAGTTAATCCCCAGGATCTGTTTCTTCCGACAGGCAAGAGTTCAATTCTGGTAAAGCAAGTGAATTCTGGGCTCAAATGATTTTTCACAGTTCAAGATCCCAACGCGATTCCCACTGTTAACTAAAGAGCATTTATGTAGGATGAGCTGTTGTTTGTTTCAGTTTCTTTAGCAGAGTTGAACTACATATGGTCAGTATGAGTAGGAAACTGTTCTTTTTTTCAGGGCATTCTCATGGTTCTTGCTGTTTTGGACAGGCTTGAAAGAAGAGCTTGCTTCTTGCGTTAAAACAGAGTGTGTTTCATTAATGAGAACACTGGTCTGAATTTCCCTTCAGAATGGGAGTTAGTCCACCGGATCAGTGTGTTCCTTAAAGCAAGAGTTCATTTCTGGTAAACCAAGTGTATTCTGGGCTCAAATGATTTTTCACAGTTCAACAACCCAACGCGATTCTCACTATTAACTAAAGAGCATGTATATAAGAGGAGCTGTGGTTTGTATCAGTTTCATAAACAGAGTTGAACTACATATGTTCCTTATGAGTAGGAAACACAGTTCTTTTTTTCTGGGCATGCTCATGTTTCTTGCTGTATTGGAGAAGCTGTAAGAAGAGCTTGCTTCTTACATGAAAACAGAGTGTGTTTCATGGATGAGAACACTGGTCTGAATTTCCCTTCAGAAACTGAGTTAAACCACAGCATTTAGGTGTTCCTACAAGCGAGAGTTCATTTCTGGTTAACCAAGTAAATTTGGGGCTCACATGAATTTACACAGTTCTTGAACCCAACAGGATTCAAACTATTAACTTAAGAGCCTTTATATAAGAGGAGCTGTGGTTTGTATCAGTTTCATAAGCAGAGTTGAACTACATATGGTCCGTATGAGTAGGAAACACAGTTCATTTTTTCTGGGCATGATCATGGTTCTTGCTGTATTGGAGACACTGGAAGAAGAGCTTGCTACTTGAGTTAAAACAGAGTGAGTTTCTTGGATGAGAACACTGGTCTGAATTTCCCTTCAGAAACGGAGATAAACCACAGGATCTGTGTCTTCCTACAAGCAAGAGTGCTTTTCTGGTAACCAAGTGAATTTTGGGTTCAAATGATTTTTCACAGTTCAACAACCCAACGCGATTCTCACTATTAACTAAAGAGCATTTATGTAAGAGGAGCTGTGGTTTGTATCAGTTTCATAAGCAGAGTTGAACTACATATGGCCCTTATGAGTAGGAAACACGGTTCATTTTTTCTGGGCATGATCATGGTTCTTGCTGTATTGGAGACACTGGAAGAAGAGCTTGCTTCTTGTGTTAAAACAGAGTGAGTTTCTTGGATGAGAACACTGGTCTGCATTTCCCTTCAGAATCGGGGGTAAACCACAGTATCTGTGTGTTCCTACAAGCAAGAGTTCATTTCTGGTAAACCCAGTGAATTTGGGGCTCAAATGATTTTACACAGTGCACCAACAAAACAAGATTCTCACTATTAACTAAAGAGCCTTTATGTAAGAGGAACTGTGGTTTGTTTCAGTTTCATATGCAGAGTTGAACTGCATATGGTCTGTATGAGGAGGAAACACAGTTATTTTTTCTGGGCATTCTCATCGTTCTTGTTTAATTGCTTACGCTGGAAAGAGGAGGATGCTTCCTGAGTTAAAAAAGCATGTGATTGATGGATGAGAACATTGGTCTGAATTTCCCTTCAGAAACGGAGTTAATCCCCAGGATCTGTGTCTTCCGACAGGCAAGAGTTCAATTCTGGTAAAGCAAGTGAATTCTGGGCTCAAATGATTTTTCACAGTTCAAGATCCCAACGCGATGCCCACTGTTAACTAAAGAGCATTTATGTAGGAGGAGCTGTTGTTTGTTTCAGTTTCTTTAGCAGAGTTGAACTACATATGGTCCGTATGAGTAGGAAACTATTCTTTTTTTCAGGGCATTCTCATGGTTCTTGCTGTATTGGACAGGCTTGAAAGAAGAGCTTGCTTCTTGCTTTAAAACAGAGTGTGTTTCATTAATGAGAACACTGCTCTGAATTTCCCTTCAGAAACCAAGTGAAACCTCAGGATCTGTGTCTTCCTACATGCAAGAGTTCATTACTGGTAAACAAAGTGAATTTTGGGCTCAAATGATTTTTCACAGTCCAACAACCCAACGCGATTCTCACTATTAACTAAAGAGCATTTATGTAAGAGGAGCTGTGGTTTGTATCAGTTTCATAAGCAGAGTTGAACTACATATGTTCCTTAGGAGTAGGAAACACAGTTCTTTTTTTTCTGGGCATGCTCATGGTTCTTGCTCTATTGGTGACGCTGGAAAGAATAGCTTGCTTCTTACGTGAAAACAGAGTGTGTTTCATGGATGAGAACACTGGTCTGAATTTCCCTTCAGAAACTGAGTTAAACCACAGCATTTAGGTGTTCCTACAAGCAAGAGTTCATTTCTGGTTAACCAAGTAAATTTGGGGCTCACATGAATTTACACAGTTCTTGAACCCAACAGGATTCAAACTATTAACTTAAGAGCCTTTATATAAGAGGAGCTGTGGTTTGTATCAGTTTCATAAGCAGAGTTGAACTACATATGGTCCGTATGAGTAGGAAACACAGTTCATTTTTTCTGGGCATGATCATGGTTCTTGCTGTATTGGAGACACTGGAAGAAGAGCTTGCTTCTTGAGTTAAAACAGAGTGAGTTTCTTGGATGAGAACACTGGTCTGAATTTCCCTTCAGGTACGGAGATAAACCACAGGATCTGTGTCTTCCTACAAGCAAGAGTGCTTTTCTGGTAACCAAGTGAATTTTGGGTTCAAATGATTTTTCACAGTTCAACAACCCAACGCGATTCTCACTATTAACTAAAGAGCATTTTTGTAAGAGGAGCTGTGGTTTGTATCAGTTTCATAAGCAGAGTTGAACTACATATGGCCCTTATGAGTAGGAAACACGGTTCATTTTTTCTGGGCATGATCATGGTTCTTGCTGTATTGGAGACACTGGAAGAAGAGCTTGCTTGTTGTGTTAAAACAGAGTGAGTTTCTTGGATGAGAACACTGGTCTGCATTTCCCTTCAGAATCGGGGGTAAACCACAGTATCTGTGTGTTCCTACAAGCAAGAGTTCATTTCTGGTAAACCCAGTGAATTTGGGGCTCAAATGATTTTACACAGTGCACCAACAAAACAAGATTCTCACTATTAACTAAAGAGCCTTTATGTAAGAGGAACTGTGGTTTGTTTCAGTTTCATATGCAGAGTTGAACTGCTTATGGTCTCTATGAGGAGGAAACACAGTTTTTTTTTCTGGGCATTCTCATGGTTCTTGTTTAATTGCTTACGCTGGAAAGAGGAGGATGCTTCCTGAGTTAAAAAAGCATGTGATTGATGGATGAGAACATTGGTCTGAATTTCCCTTCAGAAACGGAGTTAATCCCCAGGATCTGTGTCTTCCGACAGGCAAGAGTTCAATTCTGGTAAAGCAAGTGAATTCTGGGCTCAAATGATTTTTCACAGTTCAAGATCCCAACGCGATGCCCACTGTTAACTAAAGAGCATTTATGTAGGAGGAGCTGTTGTTTGTTTCAGTTTCTTTAGCAGAGTTGAACTACATATGGTCCGTATGAGTAGGAAACTATTCTTTTTTTCAGGGCATTCTCATGGTTCTTGCTGTATTGGACAGGCTTGAAAGAAGAGCTTGCTTCTTGCTTTAAAACAGAGTGTGTTTCATTAATGAGAACACTGCTCTGAATTTCCCTTCAGAAACCAAGTGAAACCTCAGGATCTGTGTCTTCCTACATGCAAGAGTTCATTACTGGTAAACAAAGTGAATTTTGGGCTCAAATGATTTTTCACAGTCCAACAACCCAACGCGATTCTCACTATTAACTAAAGAGCATTTATGTAAGAGGAGCTGTGGTTTGTATCAGTTTCATAAGCAGAGTTGAACTACATATGTTCCTTAGGAGTAGGAAACACAGTTCTTTTTTTTCTGGGCATGTTCATGGTTCTTGCTCTATTGGTGACGCTGGAAAGAATAGCTTGCTTCTTACGTGAAAACAGAGTGTGTTTCATGGATGAGAACACTGGTCTGAATTTCCCTTCAGAAACCAAGTTAAACCTCGGGATCTGTGTCTTCCTACAAGCAAGAGTTCATTTCAGGTAAACCAAGTGAATTTGGGGCTCACATGAATTTACACAGTTCTTGATCCCAACAGGATTCAAACTATTAACTAAAGAGCCTTTATATAAGAGGAGCTGTGGTTTGTATCAGTTTCATAAGCAGAGTTGAACTACATATGGTCCGTATGAGTAGGAAACACAGTTCATTTTTTCTGGGCATGATCATGGTTCTTGCTTATTGGAGACACTGGAAGAAGAGCTTGCTTCTTGAGTTAAAACAGAGTGAGTTTCTTGGATGAGAACACTGGTCTGAATTTCCCTTCAGAAACACAGTTAAACCACAGGATCTGTGGATTCATACAAGCAAGAGTTCATTTCTAGTAAACCAAGTGAATTTGGGGCTCAAATGATTTTACACAATTCTGGAAGCCAACGCAATTCAAACCATTAACTATAGAGCATTTATGTAAGAGTAGCTGTGGATTGTATCAGTTTCATAAGCAGAGTTGAAATACCTAAGGTCCGTATGAGTAGGAAACACAATTCTTTTTTTCTGGGCATGATCATGGTTCTTGCTGTATTGGAGACACTGGAAGAAGAGCTTTCTTCTTGAGTTAAAACAGAGTGAGTTTATTGGATGAGAACACTGCTCTGAATTTCCCATCAAAAACACAGTTAAACCACAGGATCTGTGGATTCCTACAAGCAAGAGTTCATTTCTAGTAAACCAAGTGAATTTGGGGCTCCAATGATTTTACACAATTCTGGAAGCCAACGCTATTCAAACTATTAACTAAAGAGCATTTATGTAAGAGTAGCTGTGTATTGTATCAGTTTCATAAGCAGAGTTGAACTACATATGGTCATTATGAGTAGGAAACAAAGTTCTTTTTTTCTGGGCATTCTTATGGTTTTTGCTGTATTGTGGACGCTGAAAGATGAGCTTGCTTCTTGCGTGAAAACAGAGTGTGTTTCATGGATGAGAACACTGGTCTGAATTTCCCTTCAGAAACGGAGATAAACCACAGGATCTGTGTCTTCCTACAAGCAAGAGTGCTTTTCTGGTAACCAAGTGAATTTTGGGTTCAAATGATTTTTCACAGTTCAACAACCCAACACGATTCTCACAATTAACTAAAGATCATTTCTGTAAGAGGAGCTGCTGTTTGTATCAGTTTCATAAGCAGAGTTCAACTGCATATGGTCTGTATAATTAGGAAACACCTTTCTTTTTTTCTTGGCATGCTCGTGGTTCTTGCTGTATTGGAGAAGCTGGAAAGAAGAGCTTGCTTCTTGCGTTAGAACAGAGTGTGTTTCATTAATGAGAACACTGCTCTGAATTTCCCTTCAGAAACCAAGTTAAACCTCGGGATCTGTGTCTTCCTACAAGCAAGAGTTCATTTCTGGTAAACCAAGTAAATTTGGGGCTCAAATGAATTTACACAGTTCTTGAACACAACAGGATTCAAACTGTTAACTAAAGAGCCTTTATATAATAGGAGCTGTGGTTTGTATCAGTTTCATAAGCAGAGTTGAACTACATATGGTCCGTATGAGTAGGAAACACAGTTCATTTTTTCTGGGCATGATCATGGTTCTTGCTGTATTGGAGACACTGGAAGAAGAGCTTGCTTCTTGAGTTAAAACAGAGTGAGTTTCTTGCATGAGAACACTGGTCTGAATTTCCCTTCAGAAACACAGTTAAACCACAGGATCTGTGGATTCCTACAAGCAAGAGTTCATTTCTACTAAACCAAGTGAATTTGGGGCTCAAATGATTTTACACAATTCTGGAAGCCAACGCTATTCAAACTATTAACTATAGAGCATTTATGTAAGAGTAGCTGTGGATTGTATCAGTTTCATAAACAGAGTTGAACTGCATTTGTTCCTTATGAGTAGGAAACAAAGTTCTTTTTTTCTGGGAATGCTCATGGTTCTTGCTGTATTGGAGAAGCTGGAAAGAAGAGCTTGCTTCTTGCGTGAAAACAGAGTGTGTTTCATGGATAAGAACACTGTTCTGAATTTCCCTTCAGAAACTGAGTTAAACCACAGCATTTATGTCTTCCTACAAGCAAGAGTTCATTTCTGGTAAACCAAATAAATTTGGGGCTCAAATGAATTTACACAGTTCTTGAACCCAACAGGATTCAAACTATTAACTAAAGAGCCTTTATATAATAGGAGCTGTGGTTTGTATCAGTTTCATAAGCAGAGTTGAACTACATATGGTCCCTATGAGTAGGAAACACAGTTCATTTTTTCTGGGCATGATCATGGTTCTTGCTGTATTGGAGACACTGGAAGAAGAGCTTGCTTCTTGAGTTAAAACAGAGTGAGTTTCTTGCATGAGAACACTGGTCTGAATTTTCCTTCAGAGACACAGTTAAACCACAGGATCTGTGGATTCATACAAGCAAGAGTTCATTTCTAGTAAACCAAGTGAATTTGGGGCTCAAATGATTTTACACAATTCTGGAAGCCAACGCTATTCAAACTATTATCTATAGAGCATATCTGTAAGAGTAGCTGTGGATTGTATCAGTTTCATAAACAGAGTTGAACTACATATGGTCATTTTTAGTAGGAAACCAAGTTCTTTTTTTCTGGGCATTCTCATGGTTTTTGCTGTATTGTGGACGCTGAAAGAAGAGCTTGCTTCTTGCGTGAAAACAGAGTGTGTTTCATGGATGAGAACACTGCTCTGAATTTCCCTTCAGAAACCAAGTGAAACCTCAGGATCTGTGTCTTCCTACAAGCAAGAGTTCATTTCTGGTAAACCAAGTGAATTTTGGGCTCAAATGATTTTTCAAAGTTCAACAACCAAACGCGATTCTCACTATTAACTAAAGAGCATTTATGTAAGAGGAGCTGTGGTTTGTATCAGTTTCATAAGCAGAGTTGAACTACATATGGTCCTTATGAGTAGGAAACACGGTTCATTTTTTCTGGGCATGATCATGGTTCTTGCTGTATTGGAGACACTGGAAGAAGAGCTTGCTTCTTGAGTTAAAACAGAGTGAGTTTCTTGGATGAGAACACTGGTCTGAATTTCCCTTCAGAATCGGGGGTAAACCACAGTATCTGTGTGTTCCTACAAGGAAGAGATCATTTCTGGTAAACCCAGTGAATTTTGGGCTCAAATGATTTTACACAGTGCACCAACAAAACAGATTCTCACTATTAACTAAAGAGCCTTTATGTAAGAGGAACTGTGGTTTGTTTCAGTTTCATATGCAGAGTTGAACTGCATATGGTCTGTTTGAGGAGGAAACACAATTTCTTTTTTTCTGGGCATTCTCATGGTTCTTGTTTAATTGCTTACGCTTGAAAGAGGAGGATGCTTCCTGAGTTAAAAAGGCATGTGATTCATGGATGAGAACATTGGTCTGAATTTCCCTTCAGAAACGGAGTTAAACCCAGGATCTGTGTCTTCCGACAAGCAAGAATTCATTTCAGGTAATGCAGTCACTGCTCAGCTCAAAGAAAGCTACATCGTTCATGAAGCTCACACGTTTCATGCTCTTAAATGAAAATCCTGGGATGTTAGAGGACTTGTGATTTGTATCAGTTTCAGAAGCAGAGTTGAACTAGGTATGGTCCGTATGTGTAGGAAACACCGTTCTTTTGATCTGAGCACACTCACGTTTCGTGCTGTATTAGAGACTCTATAAAGCAAGAGGGTGCTTCTTGCTCTAAAGCAGAGTGTGTTTCATGGATGAGAACTGTGCTGTGTGTTTCCCTTCAAAATGGAGTTAAATCCCAGGCTCTCTGTCTTCCTACCAGCAAGACTTCGTCTCAGGGTAAAGCAGTTATTTACAGCTCAAATAAAAGCTACATCATTAAGGAAGCTCGCAAGTTTCTCGCAATTAAATTAAAAGAATTGCATGTTAGAGGACCTGTGGTTTGTATCAGGTTCAGAAGCAGAGTTGAACTAGATATGGTCCTTATGTGTATAAAACACCGTTCTTTTGTTCTGAGTACACTCACGTTTCATGCTGTAATAGAGACTCTAGAAAGCAAGAGCGTGCCTCTTGCTCTAAAGCAGAGTGTGTTGCAAGGATGAGAACTGTGCTGTTTGTTTCCCTTCAGAAATGGAGTTAAAACCCAGGCTCTGTGTCTTCCTATAGGCAATACTTCCTTTCAGGTAATCGCGTTCACTTTTCAGCTCAAACGAAGCTACTTCCTTAAGGAAGCATACACGTTTCTCACTCTCAACTGAAAAGGAGTGGACGTTTGATGGGCTATGGTTTGTATCAGTTTCAGAATCAGAGTTGAACTAAATATGGCCCATATGATAGAAAACAACGTTCTTTTGTTGTGAGCACACTCACGTTTGCTGCTGTATTAGAGAATCTAGAAAGCAAGATGGTGCTTCTTGCTCTAAAGCCGAGTGTGTTTCATGGATGAGAACTGTGCTGTGTGTTTTCCATCAGAAATGGAGTTAAATCTCATGCTCGTTTTATTCCTACAAGCAAGACTTCGTTTCAGGTAAATGCAGTCAATTTTCAGCTGAAATGATATTCAATGATCACGAAGTTAACAGTTTTCTCGCTCTTAAGTTAAAAGCACTGGATGTTAGATGACCACTGGTTTGTATGAGGTTCAGAAGCAGAGTTGAACTAGATATGGTCCATTTGTATAGGAAACACCGTTATTTTGTTCTGAGCATACTCACGTTTTCTGCTGTATTAGGGACTCTAGAAAACAAGAGAGTGTTTCTTGCTCTAAAGTAGAGTGTGTTTCATGGATGAGAACTGTGCTGTGTGTTTCCCATCAGAAAAGGAGTTAAATCCCAGTGTCTGTGTCTTACTAAAAGAATGAGTTCTTTTCAGGTAAACACAGTCACTTTTCAGCTCAAACAAACTACATCGTTTCCGAAGCTCACACCTTTATCGCTCTTAAATGAAAAGCACTGGATGTTAGAGGACCTGTTTTTTGTAGCATTTTCAGAAGCAGAGAGGAACTAGATATGGTCCGTATGTGTAGGAAACACCGTTCCTTTGTTCTGAGCACACTAAACTTTCCTGCTGTATTAGAGACTCTAGAAAGAAAGAGCGTGCTTCTTGCTCTAAAGCAGAGTGTGTTTCATGGATAAGAACTGTCCTGTGTGTTTTCCTTCAGAAATGGAGTTAAATTCCAGGCTCGGTGTCTTCCTACATGCAAGACTTCGTTTCAGATATATGCTGTCACTTCTCAACTCAAACGAAGATAAAACGTCACATAGAGCTGACACGTTTCTCGCTGTTATCTGAAAGGCACTGGTGTTAGAGGAGTTGTTGTTTCTATCAGTTTCAGCAGATTTGACTTGATATGGTCGATATGTGTAGGAAACACCGTTCTTTTTATCTGAGCACACACAAGTTTCCTGCTGTATTAGAGACTCTAGAGAGCAAGAGCGTACTTCTTGCTCTAAATCAGAGTGTGTTTCATGCATGAGAACTGTGCTGTGTGTTTCCCTTCAGAAATGGAGTTAAATCCCATTCTCTGTGTCTTCCTACAAGCAAGACTTCGTTTCTGGTTAATGCAGTCATTTTCAGCTCAAAAAAAGCTACATCGTTCATGAAGCTCACATGTTTCTCCCTCTAAACTGAAAAGGATTGGATGTTAGAGTACCTGTGGTTTGTATCAGTTTCAGAAGCAGAGTTGAACTAGATATGGTCCTTATTTGTAGGAAACACCGTTCTTTTGTTCAGAGCACACCCACCTTTCCTGCTGTATTAGAGACTCTGGAAAGCAAGAGCGTGCTTCTTGCTCTAAAGCAGAATGTGTTTCATGCATGAGAACTGTGCTGTGTGTTTCCCTTCAGAAATGGAGTTAAATGCCAAGGTCTGTGTCTTTCTACAAGCAAGAATTTATTTCAGATTAACGCAGTCATTTTCTGCTCAAACATGCTACATCGTTAACGAAGCTCAAGTGTTTCTCGCGATTAAATGAAAAGAATTGGATGTTAGAGGACCAGTGGTTTATATAAGTTTCAGAAGCAGAGTTGTACTAGATATGGTCCTGATTTGTAGGAAACACCGTTCTTTTGTTCTGAGCACACTCACGTTTCCTGCTTTATTAGAGACTCTACAGAGCAAGAGCGTGCTTCTTGATCTAAAGCAGAGTGTGTTTCATGGATGAGAACTGTGCTGAGTGTTTTCCTTCAGAAATGGAGTTAAATCCCTGGCTCTGTGTCTTCCTACAAGCAAGACTTCGTTTAGGTAAACGCAGTCACTTTTCAGTTCAAATGAAGCTATATAGTTCCCGAATTTCACGTTTCTCGCTCTTAACAGAAAGGCATTGGATGTTAGAGGACCTGTGGTTTGTATCAGTTTCAGAAGGAGAGTTGAACTAGATATGGTCCTTATTTGTAGGAAACACCGTTCTTTTGTTCTGAGCACACTCACGTTTCCTGCTGTATTAGAGACTCTAGAAAGCAAGAGCGTGCTTCTTGCTCTAAAGCAGAGTGTGTTTCATGGAAGAGAACTGTGCTGAGTGCTTCCCTTCATAAATGGAGTTAAATCCCAGGCTCTGTGTCTTCCTACAAGCAAGAATTCATTTCAGGTAAATACAGTCACTTTTAAGCTGAAACAGAGACACAACCTTCACGAAGTTGACAGGTTTCTCGCTCTTAACTGAAAAGCATTGGATATTAGAGGACCTCTGGTTTGTATCATGTTCAGAAGTGGAGTTGAACTAGATATGGTCCATATGAGTAGGAAACACCATTATTTTGTTCTGAGCACACTCACGTTTCCTGCTGTATTAGAGACTCTAGAAAGCAAGAGGGTGTTTCTTGCTCTAAAGCAGAGTGTGTTTCATGGATTAGAACTGTGCTGTGTGTTTCCCTTCAAAATGGAGTTTAATCCCAGGCTCTCTGTCTTCCTACCATCAAGACTTCGTATCAGGTTAAAGCAGTTATTTTCAGCTCCAATAAAAGCTACATCATTAACGAAGCTCACAAGTTTCTCGCAATTAAATTAAAAGAATTGCATGTTAGAGGACCTGTGGTTTGTATCAGGTTCAGAAGCAGAGTTGAACTAGATATGGTCCTTATGTGTATAAAACACCGTTCTTTTGTTCTGAGTACACTCACGTTTCATGCTGTAATAGAGACTCTAGAAAGAAAGAGCGTGCCTCTTGCTCTAAAGCAGAGTGTGTTGCAAGGATGAGAACTGTGCTGTTTGTTTCCCTTCAGAAATGGAGTTAAATCCCAGGCTCTGTGTCTTCCTACAAGCAAGAATTCGTTTCAGGTAAATACAGTCACTTTTAAGCTGAAACAAAGACACAACCTTCACGAAGCTGACAGGTTTCTGGCTCTTAACTGAAAAGCATTGGAGGTTAGAGGACCTGTGGTTTGTATCATGTTCAGAAGTGGAGTTGAACTAGATATGGTCCATATGAGTAGGAAACACCATTATTTTGTTCTGAGCACACTCACGTTTCCTGCTGTATTAGAGACTCTATAAAGCAAGAGGGTGCTTCTTGCTCTAAAGCAGAGTGTGTTTCATGGATGAGAACTGTGCTGTGTGTTTCCCTTCAAAATGGAGTTAAATCCCAGGCTCTCTGTCTTCCTACCAACAAGACTTCGTCTCAGGTTAAAGCAGTTATTTTCAGCTCAAATAAAAGCTACATCATTAACGAAGCTCGCAAGTTTCTCGCAATTAAATTAAAAGAATTGCATGTTAGAGGACCTGTGGTTTGTATCAGTTTCAGAAGCAGAGTTGAACTAGATATGGTCCTTATGTGTAGGAAACACCATTCTTTTGTTCTGAGCACACTCATGTTTCCTGCTGTATCAGAGATTCCAGAAAGCAAGAGGGTGCTTCTTGCTCTAAAGCAGAGTGTGTTTCATGGATGAGAACTGTGCTATGTGTTTCCCTTCAGAAATGGAGTTAAATCCCAGGTTCTGTGTCTTCCTACAAGCAAGACTTCGTTTCAGGTAAACGCATTCACATTTCAGCTCAAAGGAAGCAACATAGTACCCGAAGCTCACACGTTTCTCGGTCTCAACTGAAAAGCATTGGATGTTTGATGGCCTATAGTTTGTATCGGTTTCAGAATCAGAGTTGAACTAGATATTTTCGGTATGTGTAGGAAACACCGTTCTTTTGTTCTGAGCAGACTCACGTTTCCTGCTGTACTAGAGACTCTAGAGAGCAAGAGCGTGCTTCTTGATCTAAAGCAGAGTGTGTTTCATGGATGAGAAGTGTCCTGTGTGTTTTCCTTTAGAAATGGAGTTAAATCCCAGGCTTGGTATCTTCCTATAATCAAGACTTCGTTTCAGATAAATGCTGTCACTTTTCAGCTCACACAAAGCTACATCATTCATGAAGCTCACACGTTTCTCGCTCTAAACTGAAAAGCATGGGATGTTAGAGAACCTGTGGTTTGTATCAGTATCAGAAGCAGAGTTGAACTATATATGGTCCTTATTTGTAGGAAACACCGTTCTTTTGTTCAGAGCACACCCACCTTTCCTGCTGTATTAGAGACTCTGGAAAGCAAGAGCGTGCTTCATGCTCTAAAGCAGAATGTGTTTCATGCATGAGAACTGTGCTGTGTGTTTCCCTTCAGAAATGGAGTTAAATGCCAAGGTCTGTGTCTTTCTACAAGCAAGAATTTATTTCAGATTAACGCAGTAATTTTCTGCTCAAACAAGCTACATTGTTAACGAAGCTCAAGTGTTTCTCGCAATTAAATGAAAAGAAGTGGATGTTAGAGGACCAGTGGTTTATATAAGTTTCAGAAGCAGAGTCGTACTAGATATGGTCCTGATTTGTAGGAAACACCGTTCTTTTGTTCTGAGCACACTCACGTTTCCTGCTTTATTAGAGAATCTACAGAGCAAGAGCGTGCTTCTTGATCTAAAGCAGAGTGTGTTTCATGGATGAGAACTGTGCTGAGTGTTTTCCTTCAGAAATGGAGTTAAATCCCAGGCTCTGTGTCTTCCTACAAGCAAGACTTCGTTTAGGTAAATGCAGTCACTTTTCAGTTCAACTGAAGCTATATAGTTCCCGAATTTCACGTTTCTCGCTCTTAACAGAAAGGCATTGGATGTTAGAGGACCTGTGGTTTGTATCAGTTTCAGAAGGAGAGTTGAACTAGATATGGTCCTTATTTGTAGGAAACACCGTTCTTTTGTTCTGAGCACACTCACGTTTCCTGCTGTATTAGAGACTCTAGAAAGCAAGAGCGTGCTTCTTGCTCTAAAGCAGAGTGTGTTTCATGGAGGAGAACTGTGCTGAGTGCTTCCCTTCATAAATGGTGTTAAATCCCAGGCTCTATGTCTTCCTACAAGCAAGTATTCATTTCAGGAAAATACAGTCACTTTAAGCTGAAACAAAGATACAACCTTCACCAAGCTGACAGGTTTCTCGCTCTTAACTGAAAAGCATTGGATGTTAGAGGACCTGTGGTTTTATATCAGGATCAGAAGCAGAGTGGAACTAGATATAGTCCGTATGTGTAGGAAACACCGTTTTTTTGTTCTGAGCATACACACTTTTTCTGCTCTATTAGGGACTCTAGAAAACAAGAGCATGCTTCTTGCTCTAAAGCAGAGTGTGTTTCATGGATGAGAACTGTGCTGTGTGTTTCCCTTTGGAAATTGAGTTAAAAACCCAAGGTCTGTGTCTTTGTACAAGCAAGACTTCATTTCTGGTAAACGCAGTCCCTTTTCAACTCAAATGAAGCTATATCGTTCCCGAAGCACACGTTTCTCGCTCTTAACAGAAAAGCATTGGATGTTAGAGGACCTGTGGTTTGTATCACTTTCAGAAGGTAGTTGAACTAGATATGGTCCGATTGTGTAGGAAACACCATTCTTTTGTTCTGAGCACACTCATGTTTCCTGCTGTATTAGAGATTCCAGAATGCAAGAGGGTGCTTCTTGCTCTAAAGCAGAGTTTGTTTCATGGATGAGAACTTTGCTGTGTGTTTCCCTTCAGTAATGGAGTTAAATCCTAGGTTCTGTGTCTTCCTACAAGCAAGACTTCGTTTCAGGTAAACACATTCACTTTTCAGCTCAAACGAAGCTACATCTTTCACGAAGATCAAACGTTTCTCGCTCTCAACTGAAAAGCACTGGATGTTAGTGGACCTATGGTTTGTAACAGTTTCAGAAGCAGAGTTGGACTAGATATGGTCCATATATGTGGGAAACACCGTACTTTTGTTCTGAGCACACTCACGTTTCCTGCTGTATTAGAGACTCTATAAAGCAAGACTGTTGTCTTGCTCTAAAGCACAGTGTGTTTCCTGGATGAGAACTGTGATGTATGTTTCCCTTCAGAAATGGAGTTATATCCCAGGCTCTCTGTCTTCCTACAAGCAAGACTTCGTTTAGGTAAACGCAGTCACTTTTCAGTTCAAATGAAGCTATATAGTTCCCGAAATTCACGTTTCTCACTCTTGACAGAAAGGCATTGGATGTTAGAGGACCTGTGGTTTGTATCAGTTTCAGAAGGAGAGTTGAACTAGATATGGTCCTAATTTGTAGGAAACACCGTTCTTTTGTTCTGAGCACACTCACGTTTCCTGCTGTATTAGAGACTCTAGAAAGCAAGAGCGTGCTTCTTCCTCTAAAGCAGATTGTGTTTCATGGAGGAGAACTGTGCTGCGTGCTTCCCTTCATAATTGGAGTTAAATACCAGGCTCTGTGTCTTCCTACAAGCAAGAATTCGTTTCAGGTAAATACAGTCACTTTTAAGCTGAAACAAAGACACAACCTTCACGAAGCTGACAGGTTTCTCGCTCTTAACAGAAAAGCATTGGGTGTTAGATGACTTGTGGTTTGTATCAGTGTTAGAAGCAGAGTTGAACTAGGTATGGTCAGTATGTGTAGGAAACACCATTCTTTTGATCTGAGCACACTCAAGTTTCCTGCTGTATTAGAGACTCTATAAAGCAAGACGGTGCGACTTGCTCTAAAGCAGAGTGTGTTTCATGGATGAGAACTGTGCTGTGTGTTTCCCTTCAGAAATTGAGTTAAATCCCAGGATCTGTGTCTTCCTACGTGCAAGACTTCGTTTCAGGTTAACGCAGTCATTTTCAGCTCAAAAAAAAAAGCTACATTGTTCATGAAGCTCACACGCTTCTCACTCTTAACTGAAAAGCATTGTATGTTAGAGAACCTGTGGTTTGTATCAGTTTCAGAAGCAGAGTTGAACCAGATATGGTCCGTATGTGTAGGATACACCGTTATTTTGTTCTGAGCATACTCACTTTTTCTGCTGTATTAGGGACTCTAGAAAACAAGAGTGTGCTTCTTGCTCTAAAGCAGAGTGTGTTTCATGGATGAGAACTGTGCTGTGTGTTTCCCTTCGAAAATGGAGTTAAATCCCAAGGTCTGTGTCTTTGCAAAAGCAAGACTCATTTCAGGTAAACACAGTCACTTTTCAACTCAAATGAAGCTATATCGTTCCCGAAGCTCACGTTTCTCGCTCTTGACAGAAAAGCATTGGATGTTAGAGGACCTGTGGTTTGTATCACCTTCAGAAGGAGAGTTGAACTAGATATGGTCCGATTGTGTAGGAAACACCGTTCTTTGGTTCTGAGCACACTCATGTTTCCTGCTGTTTTAGAGATTCCAGAAAGCAAGAGGGTGCTTCTTGCTCTAAAGCAGAGTGTGTTTCATGGATGAGAACTGTGCTGTGTGTTTACCTTCTGAAATGGGGTTAAATCCCAGGTTCTGTGTCTTCCTACAAGCAAGACTTCGTTTCAGGTAAACGCATTCACTTTTCAGCTCAAATGAAGCTACATCGTACACGAAGCTCACACGTTTCTCGTTCTCAACTGAAAAGCACTGGATGTTAGTCGACCTGTGGTTTGTAAACGTTTCAGAAGGAGATTTGAACTAGATATGATCCGCATGTGTAGGAAACACCGTTCTTTTGTTCTGAGCACACTCACGTTTCCTGCCTTATTAGAGCCTCTAGAATGCAAGAGCGTGCTTCTTGCTCTAAAGCAGAGTGTGTTTCATGGATGAGAACTGTGCTGTCTGTTTCCCTTCAGAAATGGAGTTAAATCCCAGGTTCTGTGTCTTCCTACAAGCAAGACTTAGTTTCAGGTAAACGCATTCACTTTTCAGCTCAAATGAAGCTACATCTTACACGAAGCTCACACGTTTCTCGCTCTCAACTGAAAAGCACTGGATGTTAGTCGACCTGTGGTTTGTAAAAGTTTCAGAAGGAGATTTGAACTAGATATGATCCGCATGTGTAGGAAACACTGTTCTTTTGTTCTGAGCACACTCACGTTTCCTGCTGTATTAGAGCCTCTAGAATGTAAGAGCGTGCTTCTTGCTCTAAATCAGAGTGTGTTTCATGGATGATAACTGTGCTGTGTGTTTTCTTTCAGAAATGGAGTTAAAACCCAGGCACTGTGTCCTCCCACAAGCAAGACATCTTTTCAGGTAAACACATTCACATTTCTGCTCAAAGGAAGCAACATCATTCCCGAAGCTCACACGTTTCTCAGTCTCAACTGAAAAGCATTGGATGTTTGATGGCCTATTTTTTGTATCGGTTTCAGAATCAGAGTTGAACTAGATATTTTCGGTATGTGTAGGAAACACCGTTATTTTGTTCTGAGCACACTCACGTTTCCTGCTGTACTAGAGACTCTAGAAAGCAAGAGCGTGCTTCTTGATTTAAAGCAGAGTGTGTTTCATGGATGAGAAGTGTCCTGTGTGTTTTCCTTCAGAAATTCAGTTAAATCCCAGGCTTGGTATGTTCCTACAATCAAGACTTCTTTTCAGATAAATGCTGTCACTTTTCAGCTCAAAGAAAGCTACATAGTTCATTAAGCTCACACGTTTCTCGCTCTTAACTGAAAAGCATGGGAGGTTAGATGACTTGTGGTTTGTATCAGTTTTAGAAGCAGAGTTGAACTAGGTATGGTCAGTATGTGTAGGAAACACCATTCTTTTGATCTGAGCACACTCACGTTTCCTGGTGTATTAGAGACTCTACAAAGCAAGACGGTGCGACTTGCTCTAAAGTAGAGTGTGTTTCATGGATTAGAACAGTGCTGTGTGTTTCCCTTCAGAAATTGAGTTAAATCCCAGGTTCTGTGTCTTCCTACAAGCAAGACTTCGTTTCAGGTAAACGCATTCACTTTTCAGCTCAAATGAAGCGACATTGTTTACGAAGCTCACACGTTTCTCGCTCTCAACTGAAAAGCACTGGGTGTTAGTGGACCTGTGGTTTGTAACAGTTTCAGAAGCAGAGTTGAACTAGATATGGTCCGATTGTGTAGGAAACACCGTTCTTTTGTTCTTAGCACACTCACGTTTCCTGCTGTATTTGAGCCTCTAGAATGCAAGAGCGTGCTTCTTGCTCTAAAGCAGAGTGTGTTTCATGGATGAGAACTGTGCTGTGTGTTTTCTATCAGAATTGGAGTTAAATCCCAGGCACTGTGTCTTCCTACAAGCAAGACATCTTTTCTGGTAAACGCATTCACATTTCAGCTCAAAGGAAGCAACATAGTTCCCGAAGCTCACACGTTTCTCGGTCTCAACTGAAAAGCATTGGATGTTTGACGGCCTATGGTTTGTATCGGTTTCAGAATCAGAGTTGAACTAGATATTTACGGCATGTGTAGGAAACACCGTTCTTTTGTTCCTAGAACACTCACGTTTCCTTCAGTACTAGAGACTCTAGAAAGCAAGAGCGTGCTTCTTGATCTACAGCAGAGTGTGTTTCATGGATGAGAAGTGTCCTGTGTGTTTTCCTTCAGAAATGGAGTTAAATCCCAGGCTTGGTATCTTCCTACATTCAAGACTTCGTTTCAGATAAATGCTGTCCCTTTTCAGCTCAAACAATGCTACATCGTTCATGAAGCTCACACCTTTCTCGCTCTTAACTGAAAAGCATGGGAGGTTAGATGACTTGTGGTTTGTATCAGTTTCAGAAGCAGAGTTGAACTAGGTATCGTCCGTATGTGTAGGAAACACCATTCTTTTGATCTGAGCACAATCACGTTTCCTGCTGTATTAGAGACTTTATAAAGCAAGACGGTGCGACTTGCTCTAAAGCAGAGTTTGTTTCATGGATGAGAACTGTGCCCTGTGTTTCCCTTCAGAAATGGAGTTAAATCCCAGGATCTCTGTCTTCCTACAAGCAAGACTTCGTTTCAGGTTAACACAGTCATTTACAGCTCAAACGAAGCTACATCGTTCACGAAGCTCAAACGTTTCTCACTCTCAACTGAAAAGCACTGGATGTTAGTGGACCTGTGGTTTGTAACAGTTTCAGAAGCAGAGTTGGACTAAATATGGTCGGTATTTGTGATAAACACCAACCTTTTGATCTGAGCACACTCATGTTTCCTGCTGTATTAGAGACTTTATAAAGCAAGAGGGTGCTTCTTGCTCTAAAGCAGAGTGTGTTTCATGGATGAGAACTGTGCTCTGTGTTTCCCTTCAGAAATGGAGTTAAATCCCAGGCTCTCTGTTTTCCTACAAGCAAGACTTCGTTTCAGGTTAATACAGTCATTTTCGGCTCAAAAAAAGCTACATCATTCATGAAGCTCACACGTTTCTCGCTCTTAACAGAAAAGCATTAGATGTTAGAGAACCTGTGGTTTGTATCAGTTTCAGAAGCAGAGTTGAACTAGATATTGTCCTTATGAGTAGAAAACACCGTTCTATTGTTCTGAAAACACTCACGTTTCCTGCTGTGTTAGAGACTCTAGAAAGCAAGTGCGTGCTTATTGCTCTAAAGCAGAGTATTATTCATGCATGAGAACTGTGCTGTGTTTTTCCCTTCAGAAATAGAGTTAAAGCCCAAGGTCTGTGTCTTTCTACAAGCAAGACTTTATTTCATTTTAACGCGGTCATTTTCAGCTCAAACCAAGCTACATTATTAACGAAGCTCAAGTGTTTCTCGCGATTAAATGAAAAGAATTGGATGTTAGAGGACCTGTGGTTTATATCAGTTTCAGAAGCAGAGTTGTATTGGATATGGTCCTTATTTGTAGGAAACACCGTCCTTTTTTTCTGAGCACTCTCAGGTTTCCTGCTGTATTAGAGACTCTTAGAGCAAGAGCGTGCTTCTTCATCTAAAGCAGGGTAAATACAGTCACTTTTAAGCTGAAACAAGGATACAGCCTTCACGAAGCTTACAGGTTTCTCGCTCTTAACTGAAAAGCATTGTATGTTAGAGGACCTGTAGTTTTTATCAGGTTCAGAAGCAGAATTAAACTAGATATGGTCCGTAATGTGTAGGAAACACACTTCTTTTGTTCTGAGCATACTCACTTTTTGTGCTGTATTAGGGACTCTGCTGTGTTAGAGACTCTAGAAAGCAAGAGCGTGCTTCTTGCTCTAAAGCAGAGTGTGTTTCATGGATGAGAACTGTGCTATGTGTTTCAATTCTGAAATGGAGTTAAATCCCAAGGTCTGTGTCTTCCTAAAGCAAGACTTCGTTTCAGGGAAACGCATTCACTTTTCAGCTAAAACGAAGCTACATCGTTCACAAAGCTCACACGTTTCTCGCACTTATGTGAAAAGTATTGGATGTTACAAAACCTTTGGTGTGTATCAGTTTCAGAAGCAGAGTTGAACTAGATATGGTCCGTATGTATGGGAAACACCGTCCTTTTGTTCTGAGCACACTCACGTTTCCTGCTGTATTAGAGACTCTAGAAAGCCAGAGGGTGCTTCTTGCCATAAAGCAGAGTGTGTTTCATGGATGAGAACTGTGCTGTGTGTTTTCCTTGTGAAATGGAGTTATCCCAGGCTCGCTGTCTTCCTACAAGCAAGACTTCGTTTCAGGGAAACGCAGTGACTTCTCAGCTCAAACAAAGCTACATCATCCAGGAAACTCACATGTTTCTCGCTCTTAACTGAAAAGCACTGGATGTTAGAGGACATTTCGTTTGTATCAGTTTCAGAAGGAGAAATGAACAAGGTATGGTCCGTATGTGTAGGAAACACCATTCTTTTGTTCTTAGCACACTCACATTTCCTGCTGTATTAGAGACTCTAGAAAGCAAGAGCGTGCTTCTTGCCCTAAAGCAGAGTGTGTTTCAGGAATGAGAACTGTGCTGTGTGTTTCCCTACAGAAATGGAGTTAAATTCCAGGCTCAGTGTCTTCCTACTAGTAAGAATTCGTTTCAGGTAAATGCAGTCACTTTTAAGCTGAAACGAAGATACAACCTACACGAAGCAGACAGGTTTCTCGCTGTAAACTGAAAAGCATTGGATGTTAGAGGACCTGTGGTTTGTATCAGGTTCTGAAGGAGAGTTGAACTAGATATGGTCCGTATGTGTAGGAAACACCGTTATTTCGTTCTGAGCATACTCACCTTTTCTGCTGTATTAGTGACTCTAGAAAACAAGAGCGTGCTTCTTGCTCTAAAGCAGAGAGTGTTTCATGCATGAGAACCGTGCTGTGTGTTTCTCTTCAGAAATGGGGTTGAATCCCATTCTCTGTGTCTTCCTACAAGCTAGACTTCGTTTCTGTTAAATGCAGTCACTTCTCAGCTCAAACAAAGCTACATCATTCATGAAGCTCACACGATTCTCGCTCTTACCTGAAAAGCACTGGATGTTAGAGGACCTGTGGTTTGTATCAATTTCAGAAGCAGAGTTGACTAGATATGGTCCGTATGTGTAGGAAACACCATTCTTTTGTTCTGAGCACACTCACATTTTCTGCTGTATTAGAGAGTATACAAAGCAAGAGCGTGCTTCTTGCTGTAAAGTAGAGTGTGTTTCAGGAACGAGAACTGTGCTGAGTGTTTCCCTTCAGAAATGGAGTTAAATCCCAGGGTCTGTGTCTTCCTACAGGCAAGACTTGGTTTCCGGTAATCGCAGTCAATTTTCAGTTCAAAGGAATTACATTGTTCATGAAGTTTCTCGCTCTCAAATGAAAAGCATGGGATGTTAGAGGACTTGTGGTTTGTTTCAGTTTCAGAAGCAGAGTTGAACTAGGTATAGTCTGTATGTGTAGGAAACGCAGTTCTTTACATCTGAGCACACTCACATTCCCTGCTGTATTAGAGACTCAAGAATGCAAGAGGGTGCTTCTTGCTCTAAACCAGAGAGTGATTCATGCATGAGTACAGTGCTGTGTGTTTCCCTTCAGAAATGGAGTTAAATCCCATTCTCTGTGTCTTCCTACAAGCCAAAATTCGTTTCAGTTAAATGCAGTCACTTCTCAGCTCAAAGGAAGCTACATCGTTCACCAAGCTCACACGTTGCTCGCGCTTAACTGAAAAGCATTGGATGTTAGAGGACATGTCGTTTGTATCATTTTCAGGAGGAGAGTTGAAGGAGATATGGTCCGTATGTGTAGGAAACACTGTTCTTTTGTTCTGAGCACACTCACATTTCCTGCTGTATTAGAGAATCTAGAAAGCAAGAGCATGCTTCTTGCTCTAAAGCAGAGTGCTTTTTATGGATGAGAACTGTGCTGTGTGTTTCCCTTCAGAAATTGAGTTAATTCCCAGGCTCTGGGTCTTCCTACAAGCAAGAATACTTTTCAGGTAAACGCATTCACGTTTCAGCTCAAATGAAGCTACATCGTTCACGAGGATCACACGTTTGTTGCTCTCAACGTAAAAACATTGGATATTAGAGTACCTGTGGTTTGTATCAGTTTCAGAAGCAGAGTTGAACTAGGTATGGTCAGTATGTGTGGGAAACACCGTTCCTTTGTTGTGAGCACACTCACGTATCCTGCTGTAAAGAGACTCTAGAAAGCAAGAGCGTTCTTCTTGCTCTAAAGCAGATTGTGATTCATGGAGGAGAACTGTGATGTCTGCTTTCCTTCAGAAATGGAGTTAAGTCCCAGGTTTGGTGTCTCCCTACACGCAAGACTTCATTTCAGGTAAATGCATTCTCTTCCCAGCTCAAACAAAGCTACAACGTTCACGAAGCTCACACGTTTCTCGCTCTTAATTGAAAAGCATGGGATGTAAGAGGACAAGTGGTTTGTATCAGTTTCAGATGCAGAGTTGACCTAGATATGTTCCTTATGTGTTGAAAAAACTGTGCTTTTGTCCTGAGCTCACTCATGTTTCTTGCTGTACTAGAGACTCTAGATAGCAAGAGCATGCTTCTAGCTCTAAAGCAGAGAGTGTTTCATGCATGAGAACTGTGATGTGTGTTTGCATTCAGAAAATGAATTAAATCCCAGACTCAGTGTCTTCCTACAAGCAAGACTTGGTTTCCGGTAAACACAGTCACTTTTCAGTCCAAAGAAGCTACATTGTTCATGAAGCTCACACGTTTCTCGCTCTTCAGTGAAAAGCATGGGATGTTAGAGGACTTGTGGTTTGTTTCAGTTTCAGAAGCAGTGTTGAACTAGGTATAGTCTGTATGTGTAGGAAACGCAGTTCTTTACATCTGAGCACACTCATGTTTCCTGCTGTATTAGAGACTCAAGAATGCAAGAGGGTGCTTCTTGCTCTAAACCAGAGAGTGTTTCATGCATGAGTACAGTGCTGTGTGTTTCCCTTCAGAAATGGAGTTAAATCCCATTCTCTGTGTCTTCCTACAAGCCAGACTTCGTTTGAGTTAAATGCAGTCACTTCTCAGCTCAAAGGAAGCTACATAGTTCACCAAGCTCACACGTTTCTCACGCTTAATTGAAAAGCATTGGATGTTAGAGGACATGTCGTTTGTATCATTTTCAGGAGGAGAGTTGAAGTAGATATGGTCCGTATGTGTAGGAAACACCATTCTTTTGTTCTGAGCACACTCACATTTTCTGCTCTATTAGAGACTCTAGAATGCAAGTGCGTGCTTCTTGATCTAAAGTAGAGTGTGTTTCAGGAAGGAGAACTGTGCTGTGTGTTTCTCTTCAGAAATGGAGTTAAATCCCAGATTCTGTGTCTTCCTACAAGCAAGACTTCGTTTCAGGTAAACGCATTCACTTTTCAGCTCAAATGAAGCTACATCGTTCACAAAGCTCACAGGTTTCTTGCTCTCAACGTAAAAACGTTGGTATTTGAGGACCTGTGGTTTGTATCAGTTTCAGAAGCAGATTTGAGTAGATATGGTCCTCATGTGTAGATAACACTGTGCTTTTGTCCTGAGCTCACTCATGTTTCTTGATGTTCTAGAGACTCTACATAGCAAGAGCATTGTTCTTGCTCTAAAGCAGAGAGTGTTTCATGCATGAAAACTGTGATGTCTGTTTCCCTTCAGAAATGGAGTTAAATCCCAGTCTCTCTGTCTTCCTACAAGCAAGACTTGGTTTCCGATAAACACAGTCTCTTTTCAGTCCAAAGAAGCTACATTGTTCATGAAGCTCACACGTTTCTCGCTCTTCAGTGAAAAGCATGGGATGTTAGAGGACTTGTGGTTTGTTTCAGTTTCAGAAGCAGAGTTGAACTAGGTATAGTCTGTATGTGTAGGAAACGCAGTTCTTTAGATCTGAGCACACTCACATTCCCTGCTGTATTAGAGACTCAAGAATGCAAGAGGGTGCTTCTTGCTCTAAACCAGAGAGTGATTCATGCATGAGTACAGTGCTGTGTGTTTCCCTTCAGAAATGGAGTTAAATCCCATTCTCTGTGTCTTCCTACAAGCCAGACTTCGTTTCAGTTAAATGCACTCACTTCTCAGCTCAAAGGAGGCTACATCGTTCACCAAGCTCACACGTTTCTCGCGCTTAACTAAAATGCACTGGATGTTAGAGGACTTGTGGTTTGTATCAGTTTCAGAAGCAGAGTTGACTAGATATGGTCCGTATGTGTAGGAAACACCATTCTTTTGTTCTGAGCACACTCACATTTTCTGCTGTATTAGAGACTGTAGAAAGCAAGTGCGTGCTTCTTGATCTAAAGTAGAGTGTGTTTCAGGAAGGAGAACTGTGCTGTGTGTTTCTCTTCAGAAATGGAGTTAATTCCCAGACTCTGTGTCTTCCTACAAGCAAGACTTCGTTTCAGGTAAACACATTCACTTTTCAGCTCAAATGAAGCTACATCGTTCACAAAGCTCACACGTTTCTTGCTCGCAACGTGAAAACATTGGATATGAGAGGACCTGTGGTTTGTATCAGTTTCAGAAGCAGATTTGAGTAGATATGGTCCTCATGTGTAGATAACACTGTGCTTTTGTCCTGAGCTCACTCATGTTTCTTGCTGTACTAGAGACTCTAGATAGCAAGAGCGTGCTTCTAGCTCTAAAGCAGAGAGTGTTGTATGCATGAAAACAGTGCTGTGTGTTTCTCTTCAGAAATGGAGATAAATCCCAGACTCTGTGTCTTACTACAAGCAAGACTTGTTTTCCGGTAAACACAGTCACTTTTCAGTCCAAAGAAGCTACATTGTTCATGAAGCTCACACGTTTCTCGCTCTTCAATGAAAAGCATGGGATGTTAGAGGACTTGTGGTTTGTTTCAGTTTCAGAAGCAGTGTTGAACTAGGTATAGTCTGTATGTGTAGGAAACGCAGTTCTTTACATCTGAGCACACTCATGTTTCCTGCTGTATTAGAGACTCAAGAATGCAAGAGGGTGCTTCTTGCTCTAAACCAGAGAGTGTTTCATGCATGAGTACAGTGCTGTGTGTTTCCCTTCAGAAATGGAGTTAAATCCCATTCTCTGTGTCTTCCTACAAGCCAGACTTCGTTTCAGTTAAATGCACTCACTTCTCAGCTCAAAGGAAGCTACATCGTTCACCAAGGTCACTTGTTTCTTGCTGTTAACTGAAAAGCACTGGATGTTAGAGGACATTTCGTTTGTATCAGTTTCAGAAGGAGAGTTGAACTAGATATGGTCCATAAGTGTAGGAAACACAGTTCTTTTTCTGAGCACATTCACATTTCCTGGTGTATTAGAGACTCTAGAAAGCAAGAGCATGCTTCTGCTCTAAAGCAGAGTGTGTTTCATGGATGAGAACAGTGTTGTGTGTTTCCCTTCAGAAATGGGGTTAAATACCAGGGTCTGTGTCTTACTACAACCAACACTTCGTTTCAGGTAAACACAGTCACTTTACACCTCAAACGAAGATCCATCGTTCACAAAGCTCAAACATTTCTCACTCTTAACTGAAAAGCACTGTATGTTAGAGGACCTGTGGTTTGTATCAGTTTCAGAAGCAGAGTTGACTAGATATGGTCTGTATGTGAAGGAAACTCCATTCTTTTGTTCTGAGCACATGCACGTTTCCTGCTGTATTAGAGAGTCTAGAAAGCAAGAGCGTTCTTCTTGCTCTAAAACAGAGTGTGTTTCATGCATGAGAACTGTGCTGTGTGTTTCCCTTCAAAATGGAGTTAAATCCCATTCTCTGTGTCCTCCTACAAGCTAGACTTCGTTTCTGGTAAATGCAGTCACTTCCATCTCAAACAAAGCTACATCATTCATGAAGCTCACACGTTTCTCGCTCTTAACTGAAAAGCATTGGATGTTAGAGGACATGTCGTTTGTATCAGTTTCAGATATAGAGTAGAACTAGGTAAGGTGGGTATGTGTAGGAAACACCGTTCTTTTATTCTGAGCACACTCACATTTTCTGCTGTATTAGAGACTATAGAAAGCAAGAACATGTTTCTTGCTCTAAAGTAGAGTGTGTTTCATGCATGACAACTATGCTGTGTGTTTCCCTTCATTAATGGAGTTAAATCCCAGGGTCTGTGTCTTACTACAAGCAAGACTTCATTTCAGGTAAACGCAGTCACTTCTCAACTCAAACGAAGCTACATCGTTCACAAATGTCAAACATTTCACACTCTTAACTGTAAAGCAATGGATGTTAGAGGACCTGTAGTTTGTATCAGTTTCAGAAGAAGAGTTGACTAAATATGGTCCGTATGTGTAGGAAACACCGTTCTTTTGTTCTGAGCACAGGCACGTTTCCTGCTGTATTTGAGACTCTAGAAAGCAAGAGCGTGCTTCTTACTCTAAAGCAGAATGTGTTTCATGCATCAGAACTGTGCTGTGTGTTTCCCTTCAGAAATGGAGTTAAATCCCATTCTCTGTGTCTTCCTACAAGCCAGACTTCGTTTCAGTTAAATGCAGTCACTTCTCAGCTTAAAGGAAGCTACATCGTTCACCAAGCTCACACGTTTCTCGCACTTAACAGAAAAGCATGGATGTTAGAGGACATGTCGTTTGTATCAATTTCAGGAGGAGAGTTGAATTAGATGTGGTCGGTATGGGTAGGAAACACCGTTCTTTTGTTCTGAGCACACTCACATTTCCTGCTGTGTTAGAGACTCAAGAAAGCAAGAGCGTGCTTCTTGTTCTAAAGCAGGGTGTGTTTCATGGATGAGAACTGTGCTGTGTGTTTCCCTAGAAAATGAGTTAAGTCTCATGCTTGGTATCTTCCTACACGCAAGACTTAATTTCAGGTAAATGCATTCTCTTTTCAACTCAAACAAAGCTACATTGTTCACGAAGCTCACACGTTTCTTGCTCTTAACAGAAAAGCATGGGATGTTAGAGGACCTGTGGTTTGTATCAGTTTCAGATGCAGAGTTGACCTATATTGTCCTTATGTGTAGAAAAGACTGTGCTTTTGTCCTGAGCTCACTCATGTTTCTTGCTGTATTATAGACTCTAGATAGCAAGAGCATGCTTCTTGCTCTAAAGCAGAGAGTGTTTCATGCATGAGAACTGTGATGTGTGTTTCCCTTCAGAAATGGAGATAAATCCCAGACTCTGTGTCTTCCTACAAGCAAGACTTGTTTTCCGGTAAACACAGTCACTTTTCAGTCCAAAGAAGCTACATTGTTCATGAAGCTCACACGTTTCTTGCTCTTCAATGAAAAGCATGGGATGTTAGAGGACTTGTGTTTTGTTTCAGTTTCAGAAGCAGTGTTGAACTAGGTATAGTCTGTATGTGTAGGAAACGCAGTTCTTTACATCTGAGCACACTCATGTTTCCTGCTGTATTAGAGACTCAAGAATGCAAGAGGGTGCTTCTTGCTCTAAACCAGAGAGTGTTTCATGCATGAGTACAGTGCTGTGTGTTTCCCTTCAGAAATGGAGTTAAATCCCATTCTCTGTGTCTTCCTACAAGCCAGACTTCGTTTCAGTTAAATGCACTCACTTCTCAGCTCAAAGGAAGCTACATCGTTCACCAAGGTCACTTGTTTCTTGCTGTTAACTGAAAAGCACTGGATGTTAGAGGACATTTCGTTTATATCAGTTTCAGAAGGAGAGTTGAACTAGATATGGTCCATAAGTGTAGGAAACACAGTTCTTTTTCTGAGCACATTCACATTTCCTGGTGTATTAGAGACTCTAGAAAGCAAGAGCATGCTTCTGCTCTAAAGCAGAGTGTGTTTCATGGATGAGAACAGTGCTGTGTGTTTCCCTTCAGAAATGGGGTTAAATACCAGGGTCTGTGTCTTACTACAACCAACACTTCATTTCAGGTAAACACAGTCACTTTACACCTCAAACGAAGATCCATCGTTCACAAAGCTCAAACATTTCTCACTCTTAACTGAAAAGCACTGTATGTTAGAGGACCTGTGGTTTGTATCAGTTTCAGAAGCAGAGTTGACTAGATATGGTCTGTATGTGAAGGAAACCCCATTCTTTTGTTCTGAGCACACGCACGTTTCCTGCTGTATTAGAGAGTCTAGAAAGCAAGAGCGTTCTTCTTGCTCTAAAACAGAGTGTGTTTCATGCATGAGAACTGTGCTGTGTGTTTCCCTTCAAAATGGAGTTAAATCCCATTCTCTGTGTCCTCCTACAAGCTAGACTTCGTTTCTGGTAAATGCAGTCACTTCCATCTCAAACAAAGCTACACCATTCATGAAGCTCACACGTTTCTCGCTCTTAACTGAAAAGCATTGGATGTTAGAGGACATGTCCTTTGTATCAGTTTCAGATATAGAGTAGAACTAGGTAAGGTGGGTATGTGTAGGAAACACCGTTCTTTTATTCTGAGCACACTCACATTTTCTGCTGTATTAGAGACTATAGAAAGCAAGAACATGCTTCTTGCTCTAAAGTAGAGTGTGTTTCATGCATGAAAACTGTGCTGTGTGTTTCCCTTCATTAATGGAGTTAAATCCCAGGGTCTGTGTCTTACTACAAGCAAGACTTCGTTTCAGGTAAACGCAGTCACTTCTCAACTCAAACGAAGCTACATCGTTCACAAAGGTCAAACATTTCACACTCTTAACTGAAAAGCACTGGATGTTAGAGGACCTGTAGTTTGTATCAGTTTCAGAAGAAGAGATGACTAAATATGGTCCGTATGTGTAGGAAACACCGTTCTTTTGTTCTCAGCACAGGCACGTTTCCTGCTGTATTTGAGAATCTAGAAAGCAAGAGCGTGCTTCTTAATCTAAAGCAGAGTGTGTTTCACGCATGAGAACTGTGCTGTGTGTTTCCCTTCAGAAATGGAGTTAAATCCCCGTCTCTGTGTCTTCCTACAAGCAAGAATTGGTTTCCAGTAAACACAGTCACTTTTCAGTCCAAAGAAGCTACATTGTTCATGAAGCTCACACGTTTCTCGCTCTTCAATGAAAAGCATGGGATGTTAGAGGACTTGTGGTTTGTTTCAGTTTCAGAAGCAGAGTTGAACTAGGTATAGTCTGTATGTGTAGGAAACACAGTTCTTTACATCTGAGCACACTCACGTTTCCTGCTGTATTAGAGACTCAAGAATGCAAGAGGGTGCTTCTTGCTCTAAACCAGAGAGTGTTTCATGCATGAGTACATTGCTGTGTGTTTCCCTTCAGAAATGGAGTTAAATCCCATTCTCTGTGTCTTCCTACAAGCCAGACTTTGTTTCAGTTAAATGCACTCACTTCTCAGCTCAAAGGAAGCTACATCGTTCACCAAGCTCACACGATTCTCGCGCTTAACTGAAATGCACTGGATGTTAGAGGACTTGTGGTTTGTATCAGTTTCAGAAGCAGAGTTGAATAGATATGGTCCGTACGTGTAGGAAACACCATTCTTTTGTTCTGAGCACACTCACATTTCCTGGTGTATTAGAGACTCTAGAAAGCAAGTGCATGCTTCTTGATCTAAAGTAGAGTATGTTTCAGGAAGAAGAACTGTGCTGTTTGTTTCTCTTCAGAATTGGAGTTAAATCCCAGACTCTGTGCCTTCCTACAAGCAAGACTTCGTTTCAGGTAAACGCATTCACTTTTCAGCTCTAATGAAGCTACATCGTTCACGAAGCTCACACATTTCTTGCTCTCAACGTAAAAACATTGGATGTTAGAGGACCTGTGGTTTGTATCAGTTTCAGAAGCAGATTTGCGTAGATATGGTCCTCATGTGTAGATGACACTGTGCATTTGTCCTGAGCTGACTCATGTTTCTTGTTGTACTGGAGACTCTAGATAGCAAGAGCGTGCTTCTAGCTCTAAAGCAGAGAGTGTTTCATGCATGAGAACTGTGCTGTGTGTTTCTCTTAAGAAATGGAGTTAAATCCCATTCTGTGTGTCTTCCTACAAGCCAGACTTCATTTCAGTTAAATGCACTCACTTCTCAGCTCAAAGGAAGCTACATCTTTCACCAAGCTCACACGTTTCTCGCGCTTAACTGAAATGCACTGGATTTTAGAGGACTTGTGGTTTGTATCAGTTTCAGAAGCAGAGTTGACTAGATATGGTCTGTATGTGAAGGAAACACCATTATTTTGTTCTGAGCACACGCACGTTTCCTGCTGTATTAGAGAGTCTAGAAAGCAAGAGCGTTCTTCTTGCTCTAAAACAGAGTGTGTTTCATGCATGAGAACTGTGCTGTGTGTTTCCCTTCAAAAATGGAGTTAAATCCTATTCTCTGTGTCTTCCTACAAGCCAGATTCGTTTCAGTTAAATGCAGTCACTTCTCAGCTCAAAGGAAGCTACATCGTTCACCAAGATCACAAGTTTCTCGCACTTAACAGAAAAGCATGGATGTTAGAGGACATGTCGTTTGTATCAATTTCAGGAGGAGAGTTGAATTAGATGTGGTCGGTATGGGTTGGAAACACCATTCTTTTGTTCTGAGCACACTCACATTTCCTGCTGTATTAGAGACTCTAGAAAGCAAGAGCGTGCTTCTAGTTCTAAAGCAGGGTGTGTTTCATGGATGAGAACTGTGCTGTGTGTTTCCCTAGAAATGGAGTTAAGTCCCATGCTTGGTATCTTCCTACACGCAAGACTTAATTTCAGGTAAATGCATTCTCTTTTCAACTCAAACAAAGCTACATTGTTCACGAAGCTCACACGTTTCTTGCTCTTAACAGAAAAGCATGGGATGTTAGAGGACCTGTGGTTTGTATCAGTTTCAGATGCAGAGTTGACCTATATTGTCCTCATGTGTAGAAAAGACTGTGCATTTGTCCTGAGCTCACTCATGTTTCTTGCTGTATTATAGACTCTAGATAACAAGATCGTGCTTCTTGCTCTTAAGCAGAGAGTGTTACATGCATGAGAACTGTGATGTGTGTTTCCCTTCAGAAATGGAGTTAAATCCCAGACTCTGTGTCTTCCTACAAGCAAGACTTGTTTTCCGGTAAACACAGTCACTTTTCAGTCCAAAGAAGCTACATTGTTCATGAAGCTCACACGTTTCTCACTCTTCAATGAAAAGCATGGGATGTTAGAGGACTTGTGGTTTGTTTCAGTTTCAGAAGCAGTGTTGAACTAGGTATAGTCTGTATGTGTAGGAAACGCAGTTCTTTACATCTGAGCAAACTCACGTTTCCTGCTGTATTAGAGACTCAAAATGCCAGAGGGTGCTTCTTGCTCTAAACCAGAGAGTGTTTCATGCATGAGTGCAGTGCTGTATGTTTCCCTTCAGAAATGGAGTTAAATCCCATTCTCTGTGTCTTCCTACAAGCCAGACTTCTTTTCAGTTAAATGCACTCACTTCTCAGCTCAAAGGAAGTTACATCGTTCACCAAGGTCACACGTTTCTTGCTGTTAACTGAAAAGCACTAGATGTTAGAGGACCTGTGGTTTGTATCAGTTTCAGAAGAAGAGATGACTAAATATGGTCCGTATGTGTAGGAAACACCGTTCTTTTGTTCTGAGCACAGGCACGTTTCCTACTGTATTTGAGACTCTAGAAAGCAAGAGCGTGCTCTTACTCTAAAGCAGAATGTGTTTCATGCATGAGAACTGTGCTGTGTGTTTCCCTTCAGAAATGGAGTTAAATCCCCGTCTCTGTGTCTTCCTACAAGCAAGACTTGGTTTCCAGTTAACACAGTCACTTTTCAGTCCAAAGAAGCTACATTGTTCATGAAGCTCACACATTTCTGGCTCTTCAATGAAAAGAATGGGATGTTAGAGGACTTGTGGTTTGTTTCAGTTTCAGAAGCAGTGTTGAACTAGGTATAGTCTGTATGTGTAGGAAACACAGTTCTTTACATCTAGCTCACTCACGTTTCCTGCTGTATTAGAGACTCAAGAATGCAAGAGGGTGCTT
This sequence comes from Onychomys arenicola, assembly GCA_949786405.1. Lineage (NCBI taxonomy): Eukaryota > Metazoa > Chordata > Mammalia > Rodentia > Cricetidae > Onychomys > Onychomys arenicola. The sequence goes on from CATKUM010000100.1 coordinate 78,363, forward strand.
CTTGCTCTAAACCATAGAGTGTTTCATGCATGAGTACAGTGCTGTGTGTTTCCCTTCAGAAATGGAGTTAAATCCCATTCTCTGTGTCTTCCTACAGCCAGACTTCGTTTCAGTTAAATGCACTCACTTCTCAGCTCAAAGGAAGCTACATCGTTCACCAAGCTCACACGTTTCTCGCGCTTAACTGAAATGCACTGGATGTTAGAGGACTTGTGGTTTGTATCAGTTTCAGAAGCAGAGATGACTAAATATGATCCATATGTGTAGGAAACACCGTTCTTTTGTTCTGAGCACAGGCACGTTTCCTACTGTATTTGAGACTCTAGAAAGCAAGAGTGTGCTTCTTACTCTAAAGCAGAATGTGTTTCATGCATGAGAACTGTGCTGTGTGTTTCGCTTCAGAAATGGAGTTAAATCCCTTTCTCTGTGTCTTCCTACAAGCAAGAATTGGTTTCCGGTAAACACAGTCAATTTTCAGTTCAAAGGAAGCTACATTGTTCATGAAGCTGACAAGTTTCTCACTCTTCAATGAAAAGCATGGGATGTTAGAGGACTTGTGGTTTGTTTCAGTTTCAGAAGCAGCGTTGAACTTGGTATAGTCTGTATATGTAGGAAACGCAGTTCTATTCATCTGAGCACACTCACGTTTCCTGCTGTATTAGAGTCTCAAGAATGCAAGAGGGTGCTTCTTGCTCTAAACCAGAGAGTGTTTCATGCATGAGAACTGTGCTGTGTGTTTCTCTTCAGAAATGGAGTTAAATCCCATTCTCTGTGTCTTCCTACAAGCCAGACTTCTTTTCAGTTAAATGCACTCACTTCTCAGCTCAAAGGAAGCTACATCATTCACCAAGCTCACACGTTTCTCGCGCTTAACTGAAATGCACTGGATGTTAGAGGACTTGTGGTTTGTATCAGTTTCAGAAGCAGAGTTGACTAGATATGGTCCATATGTGTAGGAAACACCATTCTTTTGTTCTGTGCACACTCACATTCTCTGCTATATTAGAGACTCTAGAAAGCAAGTACGTGCTTCTTGATCTAAAGTAGAGTGTGTTTCAGGAAGGAGAACTGTGCTGTGAGTTTCTCTTCAGAAATGGAGTTAAATCCCAGATTCTGTGTCTTCCTACAAGCAAGACTTCGTTTCAGGTAAACGCATTCACTTTTCAGCTCAAATGAAGCTACATCTTTCACAAAGCTCACACGTTTCTTGCTCTCAAACTGAAAACATTGGATATGAGAGGACCTGTGGTTTGTATCAGTTTCAGAAGCAGATTTGAGTAGATATGGTCCTCATGTGTAGATAACACTGTGCTTTTGTCCTGAGCTCACTCATGTTTCTTGCTGTACTAGAGACTCTAGATAGGAAGATCGTGCTTCTCGCTCTAAAGCAGAGAGTGCTTCATGCATGAGAACTGTGCTGTGAGTTTCTCTTCAGAAATGGAGTGAAATCCCAGATTCTGTGTCTTCCTAATAGCAAGACTTCGTTTCAGGTAAACGCAGTCACTTCTCAGCTCAAAGGAAGCTACATCGTTCACCAAGGTCACACGTTTCTTTCTCTTAACTGAAAAGCACTGGATGTTAGAGGACAAGTTGTTTTTATCAGCTTCAGAAGGAGAGTTGAACTAGATTGGTCCGTAAGTCTGGGAAACGCTGTTCTTTTGTTCTGAGCACATTCACCTTTCCTGCTGTATTAGAGACTCTAGAAAGCAAGAGCGTGCTTCTTGCTCTAAAGCAGAGTGTGTTTCATGGATGAGAACAGTGCTGTGTGTTTCCCTTCAGAAATGGGGTTAAATACCAGGGTCTGTGTCCTACTACAACCAACACTTCGTTTCAGGTAAACACAGTCACTTTGCACCTCAAACGAAGATAAATCGTTCACAAAGCTCAAACCTTTCTCACTCTTAACTGAAAAGCACTGTATGTTAGAGGACCTGTGGTTTGTATCAGTATTAGAAGCAGAGTTGACTAGATATGGTCTGTATGTGAAGGAAACACCATTCTTTTGTTCTGAGCACACGCACGTTTCCTGCTGTATTAGAGAGTCTAGAAAGCAAGAGCGTTCTTCTTGCTCTAAAACAGAGTGTGTTTCATGCATGCGAACTGTGCTGTGTGTTTCCCTTCAAAAATGGAGGTAAATCCCATTCTCTGTGTCTTCCTACAAGCTAGACTTTGTTTCTGGTAAATGCAGTCACTTCTCATCTCGAACAAAGCTACATCATTCATGAAGCTCACACGTTTCTCGCTCTTAACTGAAAAGCATTGGATGTTAGAGGACATGTCGTTTGTATCAGTTTCAGAAATAGAGTAGAACTAGGTAAGGTGGGTATGTGTAGGAAACACCGTTCTTTTATTCTGAGCACACTCACATTTTCTGCTGTATTAGAGACTATAGAAAGCAAGAGCATGCTTCTTGCTCTAAAGTAGAGTGTGTTTCATGTATGACAACTATGCTGTGTTTTTCCCTTCATTAATGGAGTTAAATCCCAGGGTCTGTGTCTTACTACAAGCAAGACTTCGTTTCTGGTAAACACAGTCACTTCTCAACTCAAACGAAGCTACATCGTTCACAATTGTCAAACACTTCACACTCTTAAATGAAAAGCAATGGATGTTAGAGGACCTGTAGTTTGTATCAGTTTCAGAAGAAGAGTTGACTAAATATGGTCCGTACGTGTAGGAAACACCGTTCTTTTGTTCTGAGCACAGGCACGTTTCCAGCTGTATTTGAGACTCTAGAAAGCAAGAGCGTGCTTCTTACTCTAAAGCAGAATGTGTTTCATGCATGAGAACTGTGCTGTGTGTTTCCCTTCAGAAATGGAGTTAAATCCCTTTCTCTGTGTCTTCCTACAAGCAAGACTTGGTTTCCGGTAAACACAGTCACTTTTCAGTTCAAACGAAGCTACATTGTTCATGAAGCTCACACGTTTCTCGCTCTTCAATGAAAAGCATGGGATGTTAGAGGACTTGTGCTTTGTTTCAGTTTCAGAAGCGGAGTTGAACTAGGTATAGTCTGTATGTGTAGGAAACGCAGTTCTTTTCATCTGAGCACACTAACGTTACCTGGTGTATTAGAGACTCAAGAATGCAAGAGGGTGCTTCTTGCTCTAAACCAGAGAGTGTTTCATGCATGAGTACAGTGCTGTGTGTTTCCCTTCAGCAATGGAGTTAAATCCCATTCTCTGTGTCTTCCTACAAGCCAGACTTCGTTTCAGTTAAATGCACTCACTTCGCAGCTCAAAGGAAGCTACATCTTTCACCAAGCTCACACGTTTCTCGCGCTTAACTGAAATGCACTGGATGTTAGAGGGCTTGTGGTTTGTATCAGTTTCAGAAGCAGAGTTGAATAGATATGGTCCGTATGTGTAGGAAACACCATTCTTTTGTTCTGAGCACACTCACATTCTCTGCTGTATTAGAGATTCTAGAAAGCAAGTGCGTGCTTCTTGATCTAAAGTAGAGTATGTTTCAGGATGGAGAACTGTGCTATTTGTTTCTCTTCAGAATTGGAGTTAAATCCCAGACTCTGTGTCTTCCTACAAGCAAGACTTCGTTTCAGGTAAACATATTCACTTTTCAGCTCTAATGAAGCTACATCGTTCACGAAGCTCACACGTTTCTTGCTCTCAACGTAAAAACATTGGATATGAGAGGACCTGTGGTTTATATCAGTTTCAGAAGCAGATTTCAGTAGATATGGTCCTCATGTGTAGATAACACTGTGCTTTTGTCCTGTGCTCACTCATGTTTCTTGCGGTACTAGAGACTCTAGATAGCTAGAGCGTGCTTCTAGCTCTAAAGCAGAGATGTTTCATGCATGAGAACTGTGCTGTGTGTTTCCCTTCAGAAATGGAGTTAAATCCCATTCTCTGTGTCTTCCTACAAGCCAGACTTCGTTTCAGTTAAATGCACTCACTTCTCAGCTCAAAGGAAGCTATATCGTTCACCAAGCTCACACGTTTCTCGCGCTTAACTGAAATGCACTGGATGTTAGAGGACTTGTGGTTTGTATCAGTTTCAGATGCAGAGTTGACTAGATATGGTCCGTATGTGTAGGAAACACCATTCTTTTGTTCTGAGCACACTCACATTTTCTGCTGTATTAGAGACTCTAGAAAGCAAGTGCGTGCTTCTTGATCTAAAGTAGAGTGTGTTTCAGGAAGGAGAACTGTGCTGTGTGTTTCTCTTCAGAAATGGAGTTAAATCCCAGACTCTGTGTCTTCCTACAAGCAAGACTTCGTTTCAGGTAAACGCATTCACTTTTCAGCTCCAATGAAGCTACATCGTTCACGAAGCTCACACGTTTCTTGCTCTCAACGTAAAAACATTGGATATGAGAGGATCTGTGGTTTGTATCAGTTTCAGAAGCAGATTTGAGTAGATATGGTCTTCATGTGTAGATAACACTGTGCTTTTGTCCCGAGTTGACTCATGTTTCTTGCTGTACTAGAGACTCTAGAAAGCAAGAGCGTGCTTCTATCTCTAAAGCAGAGAGTGTTTCACGCATGAGAACTGTGCTGTGTGTTTCTCTTCAGAAATGGAGTGAAATCCCAGACTCTGTGTCTTCCTAATAGCAAGACTTCGATTCAGGTAAACGGAGTCAATTCTCAGCTCAAACGAAGCTACATCATTCACCAAGGTCACACGTTTCTTGCTCTTAACTGAAAAGCACTGGATGTTAGAGGACATGTTGTTTTTATCAGTTTCAGAAGGAGAGTTGAACTAGATATGGTCCGTAAGTCTAGGAAACGCTGTTCTTTTGTTCTGAGCACATTCACATTTCCTGCTGTATTAGAGAATCTAGAAAGCAAGGGCGTGCTTCTTGCTCTAAAGCAGAGTGTGTTTCATGGATGAGAACAGTGCTGTGTGTTTCCCTTCAGAAATGGAGTTAAATACCAGGGTCTGTGTCCTACTACAACCAACACTTCGTTTCAGGTAAACGCAGTCACTTTGCACCTCAAACGAAGATAAATCGTTCACAAAGCTCAAACCTTACTCACTCTTAACTGAAAAGTACTGTATGTTAGAGGACCTGTGGTTTGTATCAGTTTCAGAAGCAGAGTTGACTAGATATTGTCTGTATGTGAAGGAAACACCATTCTTTTGTTCTGAGCACACGCACGTTTCCTGCTGTATTAGAGAGTCTAGAAAGCAAGAGCATACTTCTTGCTCTAAAACAGAGTGTGTTTCATGCATGAGAACTGTGCTGTGTGTTTCCCTTCAAAAATGGAGTTAAATCCCATTCTCTGTGTCTTCCTACATGCTAGACTTCGTTTCTGGTAAATGCAGTCACTTCTCATCTCAAACAAAGCTACATCATTCATGAAGCTCACACGTTTCTCGCTCTTAACTGAAAAGCATTGGATGTTAGAGGACATGTCGTTTGTATCAATTTCAGAAATAGAGTAGAACTAGGTAAGGTGGGTATGTGTAGGAAACACCGTTCCTTTATTCTGAGCACACTCACATTTTCTGCTGTATTAGAGACTCTAGGAAGCAAGAGCGTGCTTCTTGTTCTAAAGCAGGGTGTGCTTCATGGATGAGAACTGTGCTGTGTGCTTCTCTTCGAAATGGAGTTAGGTCCCAGACTCTGTGTCTTCCTAATAGCAAGACTTCGTTTCAGGTAAACGCAGTCAATTCTCAGCTCAAACGAAGCTACATCATTCACCAAGGTCACACGTTTCTTGCTCTTAACTGAAAAGCACTGGATGTTAGAGGACATGTTGTTTTTATCAGCTTCAGAAGGAGAGTTGAACTAGATTGGTCCGTAAGTCTGGGAAACGCTGTTCTTTTGTTCTGAGCACATTCACCTTTCCTGCTGTATTAGAGAATCTAGAAAGCAAGAGCGTGCTTCTTGCTCTAAAGCAGAGTGTGTTTCATGGATGAGAACAGTGCTGTGTGTTTCCCTTCAGAAATGGGGTTAAATACCAGGGTCTGTGTCCTACTACAACCAACACTTCGTTTCAGGTAAACGCAGTCACTTTGCACCTCAAACGAAGATAAATCATTCACAAAGCTCAAACCTTTCTCACTCTTAACTGAAAAGCACTGTATGTTAGAGGACCTGTGGTTTGTATCAGTTTCAGAAGCAGAGTTGACTAGATATTGTCTGTATGTGAAGGAAACACCATTCTTTTGCTCTGAGCACAGGCACGTTTCCTGCTGTATTAGAGAGTCTAGAAAGCAAGAGCGTTCTTCTTGCTCTAAAACAGAGTGTGTTTCATGCAAGAGAACTGTGCTGTGTGTTTCCCTTCAAAAATGGAGTTAAATCCCATTCTCTGTGTCTTCCTACATGCTAGACTTCGTTTCTGGTAAATGCAGTCACTTCTCATCTCAAACAAAGCTACATCATTCATGAAGCTCACACGTTTCTCGCTCTTAACTGAAAAGCATTGGATGTTAGAGGACATGTCGTTTGTATCAATTTCAGAAATAGAGTAGAACTAGGTAAGGTGGGTATGTGTAGGAAACACCGTTCCTTTATTCTGAGCACACTCACATTTTCTGCTGTATTAGAGACTATAGGAAGCAAGAGCGTGCTTCTTGTTCTAAAGCAGGGTGTGCTTCATGGATGAGAACTGTGCTGTGTGTTTCCCTTCAGAAATGGAGTTAAGTCGAATGCTTGGTATCTTCCTACATGCAAGAAGTAATTTCAGGTAAATGCATTCTCTTCTCAACTCAAACAAAGCCACATTGTTCACGAAGCTCACACGTTTCTTGCTCTTAAGAGAAAAGCATGGGATGTTAGAGGAACTGTGGTTTGTATCAGTGTCAGATACAGAGTTGACCTATATTGTCCTTATGTGTAGAAAAGACTGTGATTTTGTCCTGAGCTCACTCATGTTTCTTGCTGTATTATAGACTCTAGATAGCAAGAGCGTGCTTCTTCCTCTAAAGCAGTGAGTGTTTCATGCATGAGAACTGTGATGTGTGTTTCCCTTCAGAAATGGAGTTAAGTCCCATGCTTGGTATCTTCCTACACGCAAGAAGTAATTTCAGGTAAATGCATTCTCTTCTCAACTCAAACAAAGCCACATTGTTCACGAAGCTCACACGTTTCTTGCTCTTAAGAGAAAAGCATGGGATGTTAGAGGAACTGTGGTTTGTATCAGTGTCAGATGCAGAGTTGACCTATATTGTCCTTATGTGTAGAAAAGACTGTGATTTTGTCCTGAGCTCACTCATGTTTCTTGCTGTATTATAGACTCTAGATAGCAAGAGCGTGCTTCTTGCATTAAAGCAGTGAGTGTTTCATGCATGAGAACTGTGATGTGTGTTTCCCTTCAGAAATGGAGATAAATCCCAGACTCTGTGTCTTCCTACAAGCAAGACTTCATTTCAGGTAAACGCAGTCACTTTTCAGCTCAAAGGAAGCTACATCGTTCACGAAGCTCACACATTTCTCGCTCTGAACTGAAAAGCATTGGATGTAGAGGACCTGTGGTTTGTATCAGTTTAAGAAGCAGAGTTGAACTAGATATGGTATATGTGTGTAGGAAACACAGTTCATTTGTTCTGAGCACACTCACATTTCCTGCCTTATTAGAGAATGTGGAATGCAAGAGTGTGTTTCTTGCTCTGAAGCAGAATGTGGTTCATGGATGAGAACTGTGCTATGTGTTTCCCTTCAGAAACGGAGTGAAATGCCAGGCTCTGTGTCTTCCTACAAGCGAGACTTCGTTTCAGGTAAACACAATCACTTTTCAGCTGAAAAGAAGCTACATCGTTCACCAAGTTCACACGTTTCTCGCTCTTAACTGACAAGCACTGGATGTTAGAGGACATGTTGTTTGTATCAGTTTCAGAAGGAGAGTTGAACGAATTATGGTCCGTATGTGTAGGAAACACCGTTCTTTTGTTCTGAGCACACATACATTTCCTGCTTTATTAGAGACTCTAGAAAGCAAGAGCTTGTTTCTTGCTCTAAACTAGAGTGTGTTTCATGGATGAGAACTATGCTGGGTGTTTCCCTTCACAAATGGTGTTAAATCCCAGGCTCTGTGTCTTCCTACAAGCAAGATTTGGTTTCTGGGAAACGTAGTCACTTTTCAGCTCAAACGAAGCTACATCGTTCACGAAGCTCTCACAAGTCTTGCTCTTAAGTGAAAAGCATTGGATGTTAGAGGACCTGTGGTTTGTATCAGTTTCAGAAGCAGAGTTGACTAGATATGGTCCGTATGTATAGGAAACACTGTTCTTTTGTTCTGAGCACATGAACGTTTCCTGCTGTATTTGAGACTCTAGAAAGCAAGAGCGTGCTTCTCAGTCTAAAGCAGAGTGTGTTTCATGCAAGAGAAGTGTGCTGTGTGTTTCCCTTCAGAAATGGAGTTAAATGCCAGGGTCTGTGTCTTCCTACAAGCAAGATTTGGTTTCTGGTAAACACAGTCAGTTTTCAATTCAAAAGAATCTATATTGTTCACAAAGCTCACACGTTTCTCGCTCTTCAATGAAAAGCATGGGATGTTAGAGGACTTTTGGTTTGTTTCAGTTTCAGAAGCAGAGTTTAACTAGGTATAGTCTGTATGTGTAGGAAACACAGTTCTTTTCATCTGAGTACACTCACGTTTCCTGCTGTATTAGAGACTCAAGAATGGAAGAGGGTGCTTCTTGCTCTAAACCAGAGAGTGTTTCATGCATGAGTACTGTGCTGTGTGTTTCCCTTGAGAAATGGAGTTAAATCACATTCTCTGTGTCTTCTTACAAGCGAGACTTCGTTTCAGTTAAATGCACTCACTTCTCAGCTCAAAGGAAGCTACATCGTTCACCAAGCTTACACGTTTCTCGCACTTAAGTGAAAAGTATTGGATGTTAGAGGACATGTCGTTTGTATCAATTTCAGGAGGAGAGTTGAAGTAGATATGGTCTGTATGTGTAGGAAAATCCGTTCTTTTGTTCTGAGCACACACACAATTCCTGCTGTATTAGAGACTCTAGAAAACAAGAGCGTGTTTCTTGCTCTAAACCAGTGTGTGTTACATGGATGAGAACTATGCTGGGTGTTTGCCTTCAGAAATGGTGTTAAATCCCAGGCTCTGTGTCTTCCTACACGCAAGATTTCGTTTCTGGTAAATGCAGTCACTTTTCAGCTCAAACGAAGCTACATCGTACACGAAGCTCACACGTGTCTTGCTCTTAAGTGAAAAGCATTGGATGTTAGAGGACCTGTGGTTTGTATCTGTTTCAGAAGCATAGATGACCTAGATATGGTCCTTATGTGTAGAAAACACTTTTCTTTTGTCCTGAGCTCACACATGTTTCCTGCTGTATTAGAGACTCTAGATAGCAATAGCGTGCTTCTTGCTCTAAAGCAGAGTGTGTTTCATGAATGAGAACTGTGATGTCTGCTTTCCTTCAGAAATGGAGGTAAGTCCCAGGCTTGGTGTCTTCCTACACGCAAGACTTCATTTCAGGTAAATGCATTCTCTTTCCAGCTCAAACAAAGCTACATCGTTCACGAAGCTCACACGTTTCTCGCTCTTAAGTGAAAAGCATTGGATGTTAGAGGACCTGTGGATTGTAGTAGTTTCAGAAGTAGAGTTGACCTAGATATGGTCCTTATGTATATAAAACACTTTTCTTTTTCCTGTGCTCACTCATGTTTCCTGCTGTATTAGAGACTCTAGATAGCAAGAGCGTGCTTCTTGCTCAAAAGCAGAGTTTGTTTCATGCATGACAACTGAGCAGTGTGTTTCCCTTCAAAAATGGAGTTAAATCCGAGGGTCTGTGTCTTTCTACAAGCAAGACTTCGATTCAGGTAAACCCAGTCACTTCTCAACTCAAATGAAGCTACATCGTTCACAAAGCTCAAACATTTCTCGCTCTTAACTGAAAAGCACTGGATGTTATAGGACCTGAGGTTTGTATCAGTTTCAGAAGGAGAGTTGAACTAATTATGGTCGGTATGTTTAGGAAACACCGTTCTTTTGTTCTGAGCTCACTCATGATTTCTGCTGTATTAGATACTAGAAAGCAAGAGCGTGCTTCTTGCTCTAAAGCAGGGTGTGTTTCATGGATGAGAACTGAGCTGTGTGTTTCCCTTCAGAAATGGAGTTAAATCCCAGGCTCTGTGTCTTCCTACAAGCAAGAATTCTTTTCAGGAAAACGCATTCACTTTTCAGCTCAAATGAAGCTACATTGTTCACGAAGCTCACACGTTTCTTGCTCTCAAAGTAAAAACTTTGGATATTAGAGGACCTGTGGTTTGTATCAGTTTCAGAAGCAGAGTTGAACTAGGTATGGTCTGTATGTGTAGGAAACACCGTTCGTTTGTTGTGAGCACACTCACGTTTCCTGATATACTAGAGACTCTAGAAAGCAACAGCGTTCTTCTTGCTCTAAAGCAGAGTGTGTTTCATGGATGAGAACTGTGATGTCTGCTTTCCTTCAGAAATGGAGTTAAGTCCCAGGCTTGGTGTCTTCCTACACGCAAGACTTCATTTCAGGTAAATGCATTCTCTTCCCAGCTCAAACAAAGCTACATCGTTCACGAAGCTCACACGTTTCTCGCTCTTAAGTGAAAAGCATGGGATGTTAGAGGACCTGTGGTTTGTATCAGTTTCAGATGCAGAGTTGACCTAGATATGGTCCTTATGTGAGGAAAACACTGTGCTTTTGTCCTGAGCTCAGTCATCTTTCTCAAACAAAGCTACATCGTTCACCAAGTTCACACGTATCTCACTCTTAACTGAAAAGCCCTGGATGTTAGAGGACATGTAGTTTGTATCAGGTGCAGAAGGAGAGTTGAAGTAATTATGGTCTGTATGTGTAGGAAACACCGTTCCTTTGTTCTAAGCTCGCTCACGTTTTCTGATGTATTAGAGACTATAAAGCAAGAGCGTGCTTCTTGCTCTAAAGCAGAGTGTGTTTCATGGATGAGAACTGTGCTGTATGTTTCCCTTCTGAAATGGAGTTAAATCCCAGACTCTGTGTCTTCCTACAAGCAAGACTTCGTTTCAGGTAAATGCAGTCACTTCTCAGCTCAAATGAACCTACATTGTTCACAAAGTTCACACGTATCTTGCTCTCAACTGAAACGCATTGGATGTTAGAGGACTTGTGGTTTGTATCAGTTTCACAAGCAGAGTTGTACTAGATATGGTGCGTGTGTGTAGGAAACACAGTTCTTTTGCTCTGAGCACACTCAAGTTTCCCGCATTATTAGAGACTCTAAAAAGCAAGAGCGTGCTTCTTGCTCTAACGAAGAGTTTGTTTCATGGATGAGAAATGTGCTGTTTGTTTCCATTCAGAAACGGAGTGAAATGCCAGGCTCTGTGTCTTCCTACAAGCAAGATTTCGTTTCAGTTAAACGCAGTCAATTTTCATCTCATAGGAAGCTACACCATTCACGAAGCTCACACTTTTGTGGCTCTGAACTGAAAAGCATTGGATGTTAGAGTACCTGTGGTTTGTATCAGTTTCAGAAGCAGGGTTGTACTAGATATGGTCCTTGTGTGTAGGAAACACAGTTCTTTTGTTCTGAGTACACTCACATTTCCCGCCTTATTAGATACTCTAGAAAGCAAGAGCGTGCTTCTTGCTCTAAATCAGAGTGTGGTTCATGGATGAGTACTGTGCAATGTGATTCCCTTCAGAAACAGAACTAAATCCCAGGCTCTGTGTCTTCCTACAAGCAAGACTTGGTTTCCCGTAAACACAGTCACTTTTCAGTTCAAACGATGCTATATTGTTCACGAAGCTCACACGTTTCTCGCTCTTAAATGAAAAGCATGGGATGTTAGAGGACTTGTGGTTTGTTTCAGTTTCAAAAGCATAGTTGAACTAGGTATAGTCTTTATGTGTAGGAAACGCAGTTCTTTTCATCTGAGCACACGCACGTTTCCTGCTGTATTAGAGACTCAAGAATGGAAGAGGGTGCTTCTTGCTCTAAAGCAGAGAGTATTTCATGCATGAGTACTGTGCTGTGTGTTTCCCTTCAGAAATCGAGTTAAATCCCAATTTCTGTGTCTTCCTACAAGCCAGACTTCGTTTCAGTTAAATGCAGTCACTTCTCAGCTCAAAGGAAGCTACATCGTTCACCAAGCTCACACGTTTCTCGCACTTAAGTGAAAAGCATTGGATGTTAGAGGACATATCGTTTGTATCAATTTCAGGAGGAGAGTTGAAGTAGATATGGTCTGTATGTGTATGAAAATCTGTTCTTTTGTACTGAGCACACACACATTTCCTGCTGTATTAGAGACTCTAGAAAGCAAGAGCGTGCTTCTTGCTCTAAAGCAGAGTGTGTTTCAGGAATGAGAACAGTGCTGTGTGTTTCCCTTCAGAAATGGAGTTAAATCCCACTGTCTGTGTCTAACTACAAGCAATCTTCTTTTCAGTTAAACGCAGTCAGTTTTCAGCTCAAATGAAGCTACATTGTTCACGAAGCTCACACGTGTCTTGCTCTTAAGTGAAAAGCATTGGATGTTAGAGGACCTGTGGATTGTAGTAGTTTCAGAAGTAGAGTTGACCTAGATATGGTCCTTATGTATATAAAACACTTTTCTTTTTTCCTGTGCTCACTCATGTTTCCTGCTGTATTAGAGACTCTGGATAGCAAGAGCATGCTTCTTGCTCAAAAGCAGAGTTTGTTTCATGCATGACAACTGTGCAGTGTGTTTCCCTTCAAAAATGGAGTTAAATCCGAGGGTCTGTGTCTTTCTACAAGCAAGACTTCGATTCAGGTAAACCCAGTCACTTCTCAACTCAAATGAAGCTACATCGTTCACAAATCTCAAACATTTCTCGCTCTTAACTGAAAAGCACTGGATGTTATAGGACCTGAGGTTTGTATCAGTTTCAGAAGGAGAGTTGAACTAATTATGGTCCGTATGTTTAGGAAACACCGTTCTTTTGTTCTGAGCTCACTCACGATTTCTGCTCTATTAGATACTAGAAAGCAAGAGCGTGCTTCTTGCTCTAAAGCAGGGTGTGTTTCATGGATGAGAACTGAGCTGTGTGTTTCCCTTCAGAAATGGAGTTAAATCCCAGGCTCTGTGTCTTCCTACAAGCAAGAATTCTTTTCAGGTAAACGCATTCACTTTTCAGCTCAAATGAAGCTACATTGTTCACAAGGCTCACACGTTTCTTGCTCTCAAAGTAAAAACTTTGGATATTAGAGGACCTGTGGTTTGTATCAGTTTCAGAAGCAGAGTTGAACTAGGTATGGTCTGTATGTGTAGGAAACACCGTTCGTTTGTTGTGAGCACACTCACGTTTCCTGATGTACTAGAGACTCTAGAAAGCAACAGCGTTCTTCTTGCTCTAAAGCAGAGTGTGTTTCATGGATGAGAACTGTGATGTCTGCTTTCCTTCAGAAATGGGGTTAAATCCCAGGCTTGGTGTCTTCCTACACGCAAGACTTCATTTCAGGTAAATGCATTCTCTTTCCAGCTCAAACAAAGCTACATCGTTCACGAAGCTCACACGTTTCTTGCTCTTAAGTGAAAAGCACTGGATGTTAGAGGACATGTCGTTTGTATCAGATTCAGAAGTAGAGTTGAACTAATTATGGTCCGTATGTGTAGGAAACACTGTTCTTTTGTTCTGAGCTTGCTCACGTTTTCTGCTGTATTAGAGACTAGAAAGCAAGAGCGTGCTTCTTGCTCTAAAGCAGGGTGTGTGTCATGGATGAGAACTGTGCGCTGTGTTTCCCTTCAGAAATGGAGTTAAATCCCAGGCTCTGTGTCTTCCTACAAGCAAGATTACGTTTCTGGTAAACGCAGTTACTTCTCAACTCAAACAAAGCCAAATCATTCACAAAGCTCAAACATTTCTCGCTCTTAACTTCAAAGCACTGGATGTTAGAGGACCTGTGGTTTGTATCAGTTTCAGAAGCAGAGTTGACTAGATATGGTCCATATGTATAGGAAACACCATTCTTTTGTTCTGAGCACACGCAAGTTTCCTGCTGTATTTGAGACTCTAGAACGCATGAGCGTGCTTCTTACTCTAAAGCAGAGTGTGTTTCATGCATGAGAACTGTGCTGTGTGTTTCCCTTCCGAAATGGAGTTAAATCCCAGGCTCTGTGTCTTGCTACAAGCAAGTATTCTTTTCAGGTAAACGCATTCACTTTTCAGCTCAAACGAAGCTAATCGTTCACGAAGCTCAAACGTTTCTTGCTCTACACTGAAAAGCATTGCATGTTAGAGGACCTGTAGTTTGTATCAGTTTCAGAAGCAGAGTTGAACTAGATATGGTGCGTGTGTGTAGTAAACACAGTTCTTTAGTTCTGAGCTCACTCAGGTTTCCCGCCTTATTGGAGACTCTAGAAAGCAAGAGCGTGGTTCTTGCTCTAAAGCAGAGTGTGTTTCATAGACGAGCACTGTGATGTGTGTTTCCCTTCATAAATGGAGTCAAATGCCAGGCTCAGTGTCTTTCTACAAGCAAGACTTCGTTTCAGGTAAACGCAGTCACTTTTCAGCTCATAGGAAGCTACATCGTTAACGAAGGTCACACGTTTCTCACTCTTAACTGAAAAGCTTTGGATGTAAGAGGACCTGTTGTTTGTATCCGTTTCAGAAGCAGAGTTGAAATAGATATGGTCCGTGTGTGTATGAAATATAGTTCTTTTGTTCTGAGCACACTCACGTTTCCTGCCTTATTAGAAACTCTAGAAAGCAAGAGCAAGCTTCTTGCTCTAAAGCAGAGTGTGGTTCATGGATGAGAACTGTGCTGTGTGTTATCCTTCAGAAACGGAGTGAAATGCCAGGTTGTGTGTCTTCCTACAAGCAAGACTTCGTTTCAGGTAAACACAGTCACTTTTCAGCTCAAACGAAGCTCCATCGTTCACGAAGCTCACACGTTTCTCGCTCTGAACTGAAAAGCATTGGATGTCAGAGGACCTGAGGTTTGCATCAGTTTAAGAAGCAGAGTTGAACTAGATATGGGACGTGTGTGGAGGAAACACAGTTCTTTTGTTCTGAGCACACTCACGTTTCCCGCCTTATTAGAGTCTCTAGAAAGCAAGAGCGTGCTTCTTGCTCTAAAGTAGAGTGTGTTTCATGGATGAGAACTGTGCTGTGTTTCCCTTCAGAAATGGAGTGAAATGCAAGGCTCTGTGCCTTCCTGCAAGCAAGACTTCGTTTCAGGTAAACATAGTCACTTTTCAGCTCAAACGAAGCTTCATCATTCACGAAGCTCACATGTTTCTCGCTCTTAACTGAAAAACATTGGATGTTAGAGGAACTGTGGTTTATATCAGTTTCAGAAGCGGAGTTGAACTAGATATGGTCCGACTGTTGTGGAAACACAGTTCTTTTTTTCTGAGCACACTGACGTTTCCCGACTTATTAGAGACTCTAGAAAGCAAGAGCATGCTTCTTGCTCTAAAGCAGGGTGTTCATTATGGATGAGAACTGTGCTATGTTTTTCCTTTTAGAAACGGAGTGAAATGCCAGGCTCTATGTCTTCCTACAACCAAGAATTCTTTTCAGGTAAACGCATTCACTTTTCAGCTCAAACGAAGCTACATCGTTCACAAAGCTCACACGTTTCTTGCTCTGAACTGAAAAGCATTGGATGTTAGAAGACCTCTGGTTTGTATCCGTTTCAGAAGCAGAGTTGAACTGGATATGGTCCGGGTGTGTAGGAAACACTGATCTTTTGTTCTGAGCACACTCACATATCCCACCTTATTAGAGACTCTAGTAAGCAAGAGCGTGCTTCTTGCTCTAAAGCAGAGTGTGGTTCATGGATGAGAACTGTGCTGTGTGTTTCCTGTCTGAAACGGAGTGAAATGCCATGCTCTGTGTCATCCTACAAGAAAGACTTCGTTTCAGGTCAACGTAGTCACTTTTCAGCTCAAACGAAGCTTCATCGTTCACAAAGCTCACACGTTTCTTGCTCTGAACTGAAAGGCATTGGATGTTAGAGGACCTGTGGTTTGTATCCATTTCAGAAGCAGAGTTGAACTAGATATGGTCCTGGTGTGAGGAAACACAGTTCTTTTGTTCTGAGCACACTCACAGTTCCCGCCTTATTAGAGACTTTAGAAAGCAAGATCGTGCTTCTTGCTCTAAAGTAGAGTGTGTTTCATGGATGAGAACTGTGCTGTGCTTCCCTTGAGAAACGGAGTTAAATGCAAGGCTCTGTGCCTTCCTGCAAGCAAGACTTCGTTTCATGTAAACGTAGTCACTTTTCAGCTCAAACGAAGCTTCATCATTCTCGAAGCTCACACGTTTCTCGTTCTGAACTGAAAAACATTGGATGTTAGAGGAACTGTGGTTTATATCAGTTTCAGAAGCGGAGTTGAACTAGATATGGTTTGTGTGTGTAGGAAACACAGTTCTTTTGTTCTGACCACACTCACGGTTCCTGCATTATTAGAGAATCTAGAAAGCAAGAGCGTGCTTCTTGCTCTAAAGCAGAGTGTTGTTCATGGATGAGAACTGTGCTTTGTAATTCCCTTCAGAAAGGGAGTGAAATCCCAGGCTCTGTGTCTTCCTACAAGCAAGATTTCGTTTCACATAAACACAGTCACTTTTCAGCTCAGAAGAAGCTACATCGTTTACGAGCTCACATGTTTCTCACTCTTAACTGAAAAGCATTGGATGTTATACGACCTGTGGTATGTATCCGTATCAGAAGCAGAGTTGAACTAGATATGGTGCATGTTTGTAGGAAACACAGTTCTTTTTTTTTGAGCACGCTCACTTTTCCCGCCTTATTAGAGACTGTGGAAAGCAAGAGCGTGTTTCTTGCTCTAAAGCAGAGTGTGGTTCATGGATGAGAACTTTGCTGTGTGTTTCCCTTCAGAAACGGATAGATATGCCAGGTTCTGTGTCTTCCTACAAGCAAGACTTCGTTTCAGATAAACCCAGTCACTTTTCAGCTCAAAAGATGCTACATCGTTCACGAAGCTCACACGTTTCTCACTCTTAACTGAAAAGCATTGGATGTTAGAAGACCTGTGGTTTGTGTCGGTTTCAGAAGCAGAGTTGAACTAGGTATGATCCGAGTGTGTAGGAAACACAGTTCTTTTGTTCTGAGCACACTCATGGTTCCTGCATTATTAGAGACTCTAGAAAGCAAGAGCATGCTTCTTGCTCTAAAGCAGAATGTGGTTCAATGATGAGAACTGTGCTGTGTGTTTCCCTTCAGAAACGGAGTGATATCCCAGGCTCTGTGTCTTCCTACAAGCAAGACTTCGTTTCAGATAAACGAAGTCACTTTTCATCTCAAACAAAGCTTCATCGTTTACGAAGCTCACACGTTTCTTGCTCTGAACTGAACACCATTGGATGTGAGAGAACCTGTGGTTTATATCAGTTTCAGAAGCAGAGTTGTAATAGATATAGTCCGGTTGTGGAGGAAACACAGTTCTTTTGTTCTGAGCACACTCACGTTTCCCACCTTATTAGAGACTCTAGAAAGCAAGAGCGTGCTTCTTGCTCTAAAGCAGAGTGTGGTTCATGGATGAGAACTGTGTTGTGTGTTTCCTGTCAGAAACGGAGTGAAATGCCATGCTCTGTGTCTTCCTACAAGCAAGACTTCGTTTCAGGTAAACGTAGTCACTTTTCAGCTCAAACGAAGCTTCATCGTTCACGAAGCTCACACGTTTCTTGCCCTGAACTGAAAAGCATTGGATGTTAGAGGACCTGTGGTTTATATCAGTTTCAGAAGTGGAGTTGAAC
The DNA here is from genome assembly GCA_949786405.1 of Onychomys arenicola. Lineage (NCBI taxonomy): Eukaryota > Metazoa > Chordata > Mammalia > Rodentia > Cricetidae > Onychomys > Onychomys arenicola. The sequence continues at coordinate 95,991 of CATKUM010000100.1, forward strand.
TAGATATGGTCCGTGTGTGTAGATAACTCAGTTTTTTTGTTCTGAGCACGCTCACATTTCCCGCCTTATTAGAGACTGTGGAAAGTAAGAGTGTGTTTCTTGCTCTAAAGCAGAGTGTGGTTCATGGATGAGAACTTTGCTGTGTGTTTCCCTTCAGAAACGGAGTGAAATGCCAGGCTCTGTGTCTTCCTACAAGCAAGACTTTGTTTCAGATAAACGCAGTCACTTTTCAGCTCAAAAGATGCTACATCGTTCACGAAGCTCACACGTTTCTCACTCTTAACTGAAAAGCATTGGATGTTAGAGGACCTGTGGTTTGTATCCGTTTCAGAAGCAGAGTTGAACTAGATATGGCCCGGGTGTGTAGGAAATATAGTTCTTTTGTTCTGAGCACACTTACATTTCCCGCCTTATTAGAGACTCTAGAAAGGAAGAGCGTGTTTCTTGCTCTAAAGCAGAGTGTGGTTCATGGATGAGAACTGTGTTATGTGTTTCCCTTTAAAAACGGAATGAAATGACAGGCTCTGTGTCTTCCTACAAGCAAGACTTCGTTTCAGATAAACGCAGTCACTTTCCAGCTCAAAAGAAGCTACATTGTTTACGAAGCTCACACGTTTCTCACTCTTAACTGAAAAGCATTGGATGTTAGAGGACTTGTGTTATGTATCCGTTTCAGAAGCAGAGTTGAACTAGATATGGTGCATGTATGTAGGAAACACAGTTCTTTTGTTCTGAGCACACTCACATTTCCTGCCTTATTAGAGAATGTGGAATGCAAGAGTGTGTTTCTTGCTCTGAAGCAGAGTGTGGTTCATGGATGAGAACTGTGCTATGTGTTTCCCTTCAGAAACGGAGTGAAATGCCAGGCTCTGTGTCTTCCTACAAGCGAGACTTCATTTCAGGTAAACACAATCACTTTTCAGATGAAAAGAAGCTACATCGTTCACCAAGTTCACACGTTTCTCGCTCTTAACTGACAAGCACTGGATGTTAGAGGACATGTTGTTTGTATCAGTTTCAGAAGGAGAGTTGAACGAATTATCTTCCGTATGTGTAGGAAACACCGTTCTTTTGTTCTGAGCACACACACATTTCCTGCTTTATTAGAGACTCTAGAAAGCAAGAGCTTGTTTCTTGCTCTAAACTAGAGTGTGTTTCATGGATGAGAACTATGCTGGGTGTTTCCCTTCACAAATGGTGTTAAATCCCAGGCTCTGTGTCTTCCTACAAGCAAGATTTGGTTTCTGGGAAACGTAGTCACTTTTCAGCTCAAAAGAAGCTACATCGTTCACGAAGCTCTCACAAGTCTTGCTCTTAAGTGAAAAGCATTGGATGTTAGAGGACCTGTGGTTTGTATCAGTTTCAGAAGCAGAGTTGACTAGATATGGTCCGTATGTATAGGAAACACTGTTCTTTTGTTCTGAGCACATGAACGTTTCCTGCTGTATTTGAGACTCTTGAAAGCAAGAGCGTGCTTCTCAGTCTAAAGCAGAGTGTGTTTCATGCAAGAGAAGTGTGCTGTGTGTTTCCCTTCAGAAATGGAGTTAAATGCCAGGGTCTGTGTCTTCCTACAAGCAAGATTTGGTTTCTGGTAAACACAGTCAGTTTTCAATTCAAAAGAAGCTATATTGTTCACAAAGCTCACACGTTTCTCGCTCTTCAATGAAAAGCATGGGATGTTAGAGGACTTTTGGTTTGTTTCAGTTTCAGAAGCAGAGTTTAACTAGGTATAGTCTGTATGTGTAGGAAACACAGTTCTTTTCATCTGAGTACACTCACGTTTCCTGCTGTATTAGAGACTCAAGAATGGAAGAGGGTGCTTCTTGCTCTAAACCAGAGAGTGTTTCATGCATGAGTACTGTGCTGTGTGTTTCCCTTGAGAAATGGAGTTAAATCACATTCTCTGTGTCTTCTTACAAGCGAGACTTCGTTTCAGTTAAATGCACTCACTTCTCAGCTCAAAGGAAGCTACATCGTTCACCAAGCTTACACGTTTCTCGCACTTAAGTGAAAAGCATTGGATGTTAGAGGACATGTCGTTTGTATCAATTTCAGGAGGAGAGTTGAAGTAGATATGGTCTGTATGTGTAGGAAAATCCGTTCTTTTGTTCTGAGCACACACACATTTCCTGCTGTATTAGAGACTCTAGAAAGCAAGAGCGTGTTTCTTGCTCTAAACCAGTGTGTGTTACATGGATGAGAACTATGCTGGGTGTTTGCCTTCAGAAATGGTGTTAAATCCCAGGCTCTGTGTCTTCCTACACGCAAGATTTCGTTTCTGGTAAATGCAGTCACTTTTCAGCTCAAACGAAGCTACATCGTACACGAAGCTCACACGTGTCTTGCTCTTAAGTGAAAAGCATTGGATGTTAGAGGACCTGTGGTTTGTATCTGTTTCAGAAGCATAGATGACCTAGATATGGTCCTTATGTGTAGAAAACACTTTTCTTTTGTCCTGAGCTCACACATGTTTCCTGCTGTATTAGAGACTCTAGATAGCAATAGCGTGCTTCTTGCTCTAAAGCAGAGTGTGTTTCATGAATGAGAACTGTGATGTCTGCTTTCCTTCAGAAATGGAGGTAAGTCCCAGGCTTGGTGTCTTCCTACACGCAAGACTTCATTTCAGGTAAATGCATTCTCTTTCCAGCTCAAACAAAGCTACATCATTCACGAAGCTCACACGTTTCTCGCTCTTAAGTGAAAAGCATTGGATGTTAGAGGACCTGTGGATTGTAGTAGTTTCAGAAGTAGAGTTGACCTAGATATGGTCCTTATGTATATAAAACACTTTTCTTTTTCCTGTGCTCACTCATGTTTCCTGCTGTATTAGAGACTCTAGATAGCAAGAGTGTGCTTCTTGCTCAAAAGCAGAGTCTGTTTCATGCATGACAACTGTGCAGTGTGTTTCCCTTCAAAAATGGAGTTAAATCCGAGGGTCTGTGTCTTTCTACAAGCAAGACTTCGATTCAGGTAAACCCAGTCACTTCTCAACTCAAATGAAGCTACATCGTTCACAAAGCTCAAACATTTCTCGCTCTTAACTGAAAAGCACTGGATGTTATAGGACCTGAGGTTTGTATCAGTTTCAGAAGGAGAGTTGAACTAATTATGGTCCGTATGTTTAGGAAACACCGTTCTTTTGTTCTGAGCTCACTCACGATTTCTGCTGTATTAGATACTAGAAAGCAAGAGCGTGCTTCTTGCTCTAAAGCAGGGTGTGTTTCATGGATGAGAACTGAGCTGTGTGTTTCCCTTCAGAAATGGAGTTAAATCCCAGGCTCTGTGTCTTCCTACAAGCAAGAATTCTTTTCAGGTAAACGCATTCACTTTTCAGCTCAAATGAAGCTACATTGTTCACGAAGCTCACACGTTTCTTGCTCTCAAAGTAAAAACTTTGGATATTAGAGGACCTGTGGTTTGTATCAGTTTCAGAAGCAGAGTTGAACTAGGTATGGTCTGTATGTGTAGGAAACACCGTTCGTTTGTTGTGAGCACACTCACGTTTCCTGATGTACTAGAGACTCTAGAAAGCAACAGCGTTCTTCTTGCTCTAAAGCAGAGTGTGTTTCATGAATGAGAACTGTGATGTCTGCTTTCCTTCAGAAATGGAGTTAAGTCCCAGGCTTGGTGTCTTCCTACACGCAAGACTTCATTTCAGGTAAATGCATTCTCTTCCCAGCTCAAACAAAGCTACATCGTTCACGAAGCTCACACGTTTCTCGCTCTTAAGTGAAAAGCATGGGATGTTAGAGGACCTGTGGTTTGTATCAGTTTCAGATGCAGAGTTGACCTAGATATGGTCCTTATGTGAGGAAAACACTGTGCTTTTGTCCTGAGCTCACTCATCTTTCTCAAACAAAGCTACATCGTTCACCAAGTTCACATGTATCTCACTCTTAACTGAAAAGCCCTGGATGTTAGAGGACATGTAGTTTGTATCAGGTGCAGAAGGAGAGTTGAAGTAATTATGGTCTGTATGTGTAGGAAACACCATTCCTTTGTTCTAAGCTCGCTCACGTTTTCTGATGTATTAGAGACTATAAAGCAAGAGCGTGCTTCTTGCTCTAAAGCAGAGTGTGTTTCATGGATGAGAACTGTGCTGTATGTTTCCCTTCTGAAATGGAGTTAAATCCCAGACTCTGTGTCTTCCTACAAGCAAGACTTCGTTTCAGGTAAATGCAGTCACTTCTCAGCTCAAATGAACCTACATTGTTCACAAAGTTCACACGTATCTTGCTCTCAACTAAAACGCATTGGATGTTAGAGGACTTGTGGTTTGTATCAGTTTCACAAGCAGAGTTGTACTAGATATGGTGCGTGTGTGTAGGAAACACAGTTCTTTTGCTCTGAGCACACTCAAGTTTCCCGCATTATTAGAGACTCTAAAAAGCAAGAGCGTGCTTCTTGCTCTAACGAAGAGTTTGTTTCATGGATGAGAAATGTGCTGTTTGTTTCCATTCAGAAACGGAGTGAAATGCCAGGCTCTGTGTCTTCCTACAAGCAAGATTTCGTTTCAGTTAAACGCAGTCAATTTTCATCTCATAGGAAGCTACACCATTCACGAAGCTCACACTTTTGTGGCTCTGAACTGAAAAGCATTGGATGTTAGAGTACCTGTGGTTTGTATCAGTTTCAGAAGCAGGGTTGTACTAGATATGGTCCTTGTGTGTAAGAAACACAGTTCTTTTGTTCTGAGTACACTCACATTTCCCGCCTTATTAGATACTCTAGAAAGCAAGAGCGTGCTTCTTGCTCTAAATCAGAGTGTGGTTCATGGATGAGTACTGTGCAATGTGATTCCCTTCAGAAACAGAACTAAATCCCAGGCTCTGTGTCTTCCTACAAGCAAGACTTGGTTTCCCGTAAACACAGTCACTTTTCAGTTCAAACGAAGCTATATTGTTCACGAAGCTCACACGTTTCTCGCTCTTAAATGAAAAGCATGGGATGTTAGAGGACTTGTGGTTTGTTTCAGTTTCAAAAGCATAGTTGAACTAGGTATAGTCTTTATGTGTAGGAAACACAGTTCTTTTCATCTGAGCACACGCACGTTTCCTGCTGTATTAGAGACTCAAGAATGGAAGAGGGTGCTTCTTGCTCTAAAGCAGAGAGTATTTCATGCATGAGTACTGTGCTGTGTGTTTCCCTTCAGAAATCGAGTTAAATCCCAATTTCTGTGTCTTCCTACAAGCCAGACTTCGTTTCAGTTAAATGCAGTCACTTCTCAGCTCAAAGGAAGCTACATCGTTCACCAAGCTCACACGTTTCTCGCACTTAAGTGAAAAGCATTGGATGTTAGAGGACATATCGTTTGTATCAATTTCAGGAGGAGAGTTGAAGTAGATATGGTCTGTATGTGTATGAAAATCTGTTCTTTTGTACTGAGCACACACACATTTCCTGCTGTATTAGAGACTCTAGAAAGCAAGAGCGTGCTTCTTGCTCTAAAGCAGAGTGTGTTTCAGGAATGAGAACAGTGCTGTGTGTTTCCCTTCAGAAATGGAGTTAAATCCCAGTGTCTGTGTCTAACTACAAGCAATCTTCGTTTCAGTTAAACGCAGTCAGTTTTCAGCTCAAATGAAGCTACATTTTTCACGAAGCTCACACGTGTCTTGCTCTTAAGTGAAAAGCATTGGATGTTAGAGGACCTGTGGATTGTAGTAGTTTCAGAAGTAGAGTTGACCTAGATATGGTCCTTATGTATATAAAACACTTTTCTTTTTTCCTGTGCTCACTCATGTTTCCTGCTGTATTAGAGACTCTAGATAGCAAGAGCGTGCTTCTTGCTCAAAAGCAGAGTTTGTTTCATGCATGACAACTGTGCAGTGTGTTTCCCTTCAAAAATGGAGTTAAATCCGAGGGTCTGTGTCTTTCTACAAGCAAGACTTCGATTCAGGTAAACCCAGTCACTTCTCAACTCAAATGAAGCTACATCGTTCACAAATCTCAAACATTTCTCGCTCTTAACTGAAAAGCACTGGATGTTATAGGACCTGAGGTTTGTATCAGTTTCAGAAGGAGAGTTGAACTAATTATGGTCCGTATGTTTAGGAAACACCGTTCTTTTGTTCTGAGCTCACTCACGATTTCTGCTCTATTAGATACTAGAAAGCAAGAGCGTGCTTCTTGCTCTAAAGCAGGGTGTGTTTCATGGATGAGAACTGAGCTGTGTGTTTCCCTTCAGAAATGGAGTTAAATCCCAGGCTCTGTGTCTTCCTACAAGCAAGAATTCTTTTCAGGTAAACGCATTCACTTTTCAGCTCAAATGAAGCTACATTGTTCACAAGGCTCACACGTTTCTTGCTCTCAAAGTAAAAACTTTGGATATTAGAGGACCTGTGGTTTGTATCAGTTTCAGAAGCAGAGTTGAACTAGGTATGGTCTGTATGCGTAGGAAACACCGTTCGTTTGTTGTGAGCACACTCACGTTTCCTGATGTACTAGAGACTCTAGAAAGCAACAGCGTTCTTCTTGCTCTAAAGCAGAGTGTGTTTCATGGATGAGAACTGTGATGTCTGCTTTCCTTCAGAAATGGGGTTAAGTCCCAGGCTTGGTGTCTTCCTACACGCAAGACTTCATTTCAGGTAAATGCATTCTCTTTCCAGCTCAAACAAAGCTACATCGTTCACGAAGCTCACACGTTTCTTGCTCTTAAGTGAAAAGCACTGGATGTTAGAGGACATGTCGTTTGTATCAGATTCAGAAGTAGAGTTGAACTAATTATGGTCCGTATGTGTAGGAAACACTGTTCTTTTGTTCTGAGCTTGCTCACGTTTTCTGCTGTATTAGAGACTAGAAAGCAAGAGCGTGCTTCTTGCTCTAAAGCAGGGTGTGTGTCATGGATGAGAACTGTGCGCTGTGTTTCCCTTCAGAAATGGAGTTAAATCCCAGGCTCTGTGTCTTCCTACAAGCAAGATTACGTTTCTGGTAAACGCAGTTACTTCTCAACTCAAACAAAGCCAAATCATTCACAAAGCTCAAACATTTCTCGCTCTTAACTTCAAAGCACTGGATGTTAGAGGACCTGTGGTTTGTATCAGTTTCATAAGCAGAGTTGACTAGATATGGTCCATATGTATAGGAAACACCATTCTTTTGTTCTGAGCACACGCAAGTTTCCTGCTGTATTTGAGACTCTAGAATGCATGAGCGTGCTTCTTACTCTAAAGCAGAGTGTGTTTCATGCATGAGAACTGTGCTGTGTGTTTCCCTTCCGAAATGGAGTTAAATCCCAGGCTCTGTGTCTTGCTACAAGCAAGTATTCTTTTCAGGTAAACACATTCACTTTTCAGATCAAATGAAGCTACATCGTTCACGAAGCTCACACGTTTCTTGCTCTCAAAGTTAAAACATTGGATATTAGTGGACCTGTGGTTTGTATCAGTTTCAGAAGCAGAGTTGAACTAGGTATGGTCTGTATGTGTAGGAAACACCGTTCGTTTGTTGTGAGCACACTCACGTTTCCTGCTGTACTAGAGACTCTAGAAAGCAACAGCGTTCTTCTTGCTCTAAAGCAGAGTGTGTTTCATGGATGAGAACTGTGATGTCTGTTTTCCTTCAGAAATGGAGATAAGTCCCAGGCTTGGTGTCTTCTTACACGCAAGACTTCATTTCAGTTAAAGGCATTCTCATTCCAGCTCAAACAAAGCTACATCGTTCAGGAAGCTCACACATTTCTCACTCTTAAGTGAAATGCACGGGATGTTAGAGGACTTGTGGTGTGTTTCAGTTTCAGAAGCATAGTTGAACTAGGTATAGTCTTTATGTGTAGGAAACGCAGTTCTTTCATCTGAGCACACGCACGTTTCCTGCTGTATTAGAGAATCAAGAATGGAAGAGCATGCTTCTTGCTCTAAAGCAGAGTGTGGTTCATAGATGAGAACTGTGCTATGTGCTTCCCTTTAGAAACGGAGTGAAATGCCAAGCTCTGAGTCTTCCTACATGCAAGAATTCTTTTCATGTAAAGGCAGTCACTTTTCAGCTCAAACGAAGCTAATCGTTCACGAAGCTCAAACGTTTCTTGCTCTACACTGAAAAGCATTGCATGTTAGAGGACCTGTAGTTTGTATCAGTTTCAGAAGCAGAGTTGAACTAGATGTGGTGCGTGTGTGTAGTAGACACAGTTCTTTAGTTCTGAGCTCACTCATGTTTCCCGCCTTATTGGAGACTCTAGAAAGCAAGAGCGTGGTTCTTGCTCTAAAGCAGAGTGTGTTTCATAGACGAGCACTGTGATGTGTGTTTCCCTTCATAAATGGAGTCAAATGCCAGGCTCAGTGTCTTTCTACAAGCAAGACTTCGTTTCAGGTAAACGCAGTCACTTTTCAGCTCATAGGAAGCTACATCGTTAACGAAGGTCACACGTTTCTCACTCTTAACTGAAAAGCTTTGGATGTCAGAGGACCTGTTGTTTGTATCCGTTTCAGAAGCAGAGTTGAAATAGATATGGTCCATGTGTGTAGGAAATATAGTTCTTTTGTTCTGAGCACACTCACGTTCCCTGCCTTATTAGAAACTCTAGAAAGCAAGAGCAAGCTTCTTGCTCTAAAGCAGAGTGTGGTTCATGGATGAGAACTGTGCTGTGTGTTATCCTTCAGAAACGGAGTGAAATGCCAGGTTGTGTGTCTTCCTACAAGCAAGACTTCGTTTCAGGTAAACACAGTCACTTTTCAGCTCAAACGAAGCTCCATCGTTCACGAAGCTCACACGTTTCTCGCTCTGAACTGAAAAGCATTGGATGTCAGAGGACCTGAGGTTTGCATCAGTTTAAGAAGCAGAGTTGAACTAGATATGGGACGTGTGTGGAGGAAACACAGTTCTTTTGTTCTGAGCACACTCACGTTTCCCGCCTTATTAGAGTCTCTAGAAAGCAAGAGCGTGCTTCTTGCTCTAAAGTAGAGTGTGTTTCATGGATGAGAACTGTGCTGTGTTTCCCTTCAGAAATGGAGTGAAATGCAAGGCTCTGTGCCTTCCTGCAAGCAAGACTTCGTTTCAGGTAAACATAGTCACTTTTCAGCTCAAACGAAGCTTCATCATTCACGAAGCTCACATGTTTCTCGCTCTTAACTGAAAAACATTGGATGTTAGAGGAACTGTGGTTTATATCAGTTTCAGAAGCGGAGTTGAACTAGATATGGTCCGACAGTTGTGGAAACACAGTTCTTTTTTTCTGAGCACACTGACGTTTCCCGACTTATTAGAGACTCTAGAAAGCAAGAGCATGCTTCTTGCTCTAAAGCAGGGTGTTGTTTATGGATGAGAACTGTGCTATGTTTTTCCTTTTAGAAACGGAGTGAAATGCCAGGCTCTATGTCTTCCTACAACCAAGAATTCTTTTCAGGTAAACGCAGTCACTTTTCAGCTCAAACGAAGCTACATCGTTCACGAAGCTCACACGTTTCTTGCTCTGAACTGAAAAGCATTGGATGTTAGAAGACCTCTGGTTTGTATCCGTTTCAGAAGCAGAGTTGAACTGGATATGGTCCGGGTGTGTAGGAAACAGTGTTCTTTTGTTCTGAGCACACTCACATTTCCCACCTTATTAGAGACTCTAGAAAGCAAGAGCGTGCTTCTTGCTCTAAAGCAGAGTGTGGTTCATGGATGAGAACTGTGCTGTGTGTTTCCTGTCAGAAACGGAGTGAAATGCCATGCTCTGTGTCATCCTACAAGAAAGACTTCGTTTCAGGTCAAGGTAGTCACTTTTCAGCTCAAACGAAGCTTCATCGTTCACAAAGCTCACACGTTTCTTGCTCTGAACTGAAAGGCATTGGATGTTAGAGGACCTGTGGTTTGTATCCGTTTCAGAAGCAGAGTTGAACTAGATATGGTCCTGGTGTGAGGAAACACAATTCTTTTGTTCTGAGCACACTCACAGTTCCCACCTTATTAGAGACTTTAGAAAGCAAGATCGTGCTTCTTGCTCTAAAGTAGAGTGTGTTTCATGGATGAGAACTGTGCTGTGCTTCCCTTGAGAAACGGAGTTAAATGCAAGGCTCTGTGCCTTCCTGCAAGCAAGACTTCGTTTCATGTAAACGTAGTCACTTTTCAGCTCAAACGAAGCTTCATCATTCTCGAAGCTCACACGTTTCTCGTTCTGAACTGAAAAACATTGGATGTTAGAGGAACTGTGGTTTATATCAGTTTCAGAAGCGGAGTTGAACTAGATATGGTTCGTGTGTGTAGGAAACACAGTTCTTTTGTTCTGACCACACTCACGGTTCCTGCATTATTAGAGACTCTAGAAAGCAAGAGCGTGCTTCTTGCTCTAAAGCAGAGTGTTGTTCATGGATGAGAATTGTGCTTTGTAATTCCCTTCAGAAAGGGAGTGAAATCCCAGGCTCTGTGTCTTCCTACAAGCAAGATTTCGTTTCACATAAACACAGTCACTTTTCAGCTCAGAAGAAGCTACATCGTTTACGAGCTCACATGTTTCTCACTCTTAACTGAAAAGCATTGGATGTTAGACGACCTGTGGTATGTATCCGTATCAGAAGCAGAGTTGAACTAGATATGGTGCATGTGTGTAGGAAACACAGTTCTTTTTTTTTTGAGCACGCTCACTTTTCCCGCCTTATTAGAGACTGTGGAAAGCAAGAGCGTGTTTCTTGCTCTAAAGCAGAGTCTGGTTCATGGATGAGAACTTTGCTGTGTGTTTCCCTTCAGAAACGGATAGATATGCCAGGCTCTGTGTCTTCCTACAAGCAAGACTTCGTTTCAGATAAAACCAGTAACTTTTCAGCTCAAAAGATGCTACATCGTTCACGAAGCTCACACGTTTCTCACTCTTAACTGAAAAGCATTGGATGTTAGAGGACCTGTGGTTTGTGTCGGTTTCAGAAGCAGAGTTGAACTAGGTATGATCTGAGTGTGTAGGAAACACAGTTCTTTTGTTCTGAGCACACTCATGGTCCCTGCATTATTAGAGACTCTAGAAAGCAAGAGCATGCTTCTTGCTCTAAAGAAGAATGTGGTTCAATGATGAGAACTGTGCTGTGTGTTTCCCTTCAGAAACGGAGTGATATCCCAGGCTCTGTGTCTTCCTACAAGCAAGACTTCGTTTCAGATAAACGAAGTCACTTTTCAGCTCAAACAAAGCTTCATCGTTTACGAAGCTGACACGTTTCTTGCTCTGAACTGAAAACCATTGGATGTGAGAGAACCTGTGGTTTATATCAGTTTCAGAAGCAGAGTTGTAATAGATATGGTCCGGTTGTGTAGGAAACACAGTTCTTTTGTTCTGAGCACACTCACGTTTCCCACCTTATTAGAGACTCTAGAAAGCAAGAGCGTGCTTCTTGCTCTAAAGCAGAGTGTGGTTCATGTATGATAACTGTGCTGTGTGTTTCCTGTCAGAAACGGAGTGAAATGCCATGCTCTGTGTCTTCCTACAAGCAAGACTTCGTTTCAGGTAAACGTAGTCACTTTTCACCTCAAACGAAGCTTCATCGTTCACGAAGCTCACACGTTTCTTGCCCTGAACTGAAAAGCATTGGATGTTAGAGGACCTGTGGTTTATATCAGTTTCAGAAGTGGAGTTGAACTAGATATGGTCCGTGTGTGTAGATAACTCAGTTCTTTTGTTCTGAGCACGCTCACATTTCCCGCCTTATTAGAGACTGTGGAAAGTAAGAGTGTGTTTCTTGCTCTAAAGCAGAGTGTGGTTCATGGATGAGAACTTTGCTGTGTGTTTCCCTTCAGAAACGGAGTGAAATGCCAGGCTCTGTGTCTTCCTACAAGCAAGACTTCGTTTCAGATAAACGCAGTCACTTTTCAGCTCAAAAGATGCTACATCGTTCACGAAGCTCACACGTTTCTCACTCTTAACTGAAAAGCATTGGATGTTAGAGGACCTGTGGTTTGTATCCGTTTCAGAAGCAGAGTTGAACTAGATATGGCCCGGGTGTGTAGGAAATATAGTTCTTTTGTTCTGACCACACTTACATTTCCCGCCTTATTAGAGACTCTAGAAAGGAAGAGCGTGTTTCTTGCTCTAAAGCAGAGTGTGGTTCATGGATGAGAACTGTGCTATGTGTTTCCCTTTAAAAACGGAGTGAAATGACAGGCTCTGTGTCTTCCTACAAGCAAGACTTCATTTCAGATAAACGCAGTCACTTTCCAGCTCAAAAGAAGCTACATCGTTTACGAAGCTCACACGTTTCTCACTCTTAACTGAAAAGCATTGGATGATAGAGGACTTGTGTTATGTATCCGTTTCAGAAGCAGAGTTGAACTAGATATGGTGCATGTGTGTAGGAAACACAGTTCTTTTTTTTTTGAGCACACTCACGTTTCCCGCCTTATTAGAGACTCTAGAAAGCAAGAGCGTGCTTCTTGCTCTAAAGTAGAGTGTGTTACAAGGATGAGAACTGTGCTGTGTGTTTCCCTTCAGAAACGGAGTGAAATGCAAGGCTCTGTGCCTTCCTGCAAGCAAGACTTCGTTTCAGGTAAACATAGTCACTTTTCAGCTCAAACGAAGCTTCATCATTCACGAAGCTCACCGGTTTCTCGCTCTGAACTGAAAAGCATTGGATGTTAGAGGACCTCTGGTTTGTTTCTGTTTTAGAAGCAGAGTTGAACTAGATAGGGTGCGCGTGTGTAGATAACTCAGTTCTTTTGTTCTGAGCACGCTCACTTTTCCCCGCCTTATTAGAGACTGTGGAAAGCAAGAGGGTGTTTCTTGCTCTAAAGCAGAGTGTGGTTCATGGATGAGAACTTTGCTGTGTGTTTCCCTTCAGAAACGGAGTGAAATGCCAGGCTCTGTGTCTTCCTACAAGCAAGACTTCGTTTCAGGAAAACATAGTCAATTTTCAGCTCATAGGAAGCTACATCGTTCACGAAGCTCACACGTTTCTCGCTCTGAACTGAAAAGCATTGGATGTTAGAGTACCTGTAGTTTGTATCAGTTTCAGAAGCAGAGTTGAAGTAAATATGGTCCGTGTGTGTAGGAAACATAGTTCTTTTTTTCTGAGCACACTCACGTTTCCTGCGTTATTAGAGACTCTAGAAAGCAAGAGCATGCTTCTTGCTCTAAAACAGATTGTGGTTCATGGATGAGAAATGTGCTATGTGTTTACGTTCTGAAACTGAGTGATATGCCATGATCTGTGTCTTCCTACAAGCAAGACTTCGGTTCATGTAAACTCAGTCATTTTTCAGCTCAAAAGAAGCTACATCGTTCACGAAGCTCACACGTTTCTCACTCTTAACTGAAAAGCATTGGATGTTAGAGGACCTGTTGTTTGTATCCGTTTCAGAAGCAGAGTTGAAATAGATATGGTCCCTGTGTGTAGGAAACACAGTTCTTTTGTTCTGAGCACACTCACGGTTCCTGCCTTATTAGAAACTCTAGAAAGCAAGAGGGTGTTTCTTACTCTAAAGCAGAGTGTGGTTCATCGATGAGAACTGTGCAGTGTGATTCCCTTAAGAGACGGAGTGAAATGCAAGGCTCTGTGCCTTCCTGCAAGGAAGACTTCGTTTCAGGTAAACGCACTCAATTTTCAGCTCAAAAGATGCTACATCGTTCACGAAGCTAACACGTTTCTCACTCTGAACTGAAAAGCATTGGATGTTAGAGGACCTGTGGTTTGTATCCGTTTCAGAAGCAGAGTTGAACTGGATATGGTCCGGGTGTGTAGGATACACAGTTCTTTTGTTCTGAGCACACTCACATTTCCCACCTTATTAGAGACTCTAGAAAGCAAGAGCGTGCTTCTTGCTCTAAAGCAGAGTGTGGTTCATGTATGATAACTGTGCTGTGTGTTTCCTGTCAGAACGGAGTGAAATGCCATGCTCTGTGTCATCCTACAAGCAAGACTTCGTTTCAGGTCAACGTAGTCACTTTTCAGCTCAAACGAAGCTTCATCGTTCACGAAGCTCACACGTTTCCTGCTCTGAACTGAAAGGCATTGGATGTTAGAGGACCTGTGGTTTATATCCGTTTCAGAAGCAGAGTTGAACTAGATATGGTCCTGGTGTGTAGGAAACACAGTTCTTTTGTTCTGAGCACACTCACATTTCCCGCCTTATTAGAGACTTTAGAAAGCAAGATCGTGCTTCTTGCTCTAACGTAGAGTGTGTTTCATGGATGAGAACTGTGCTCTGCTTCCCTTCAGAAAAGGAGTTAAATGCAAGGCTCTGTGCCTTCCTGCAAGCAAGACTTCGTTTCAGGTAAACGTAGTCACTTTTCAGCTCAAACGAAGCTTCATCGTTCACGAAGCTCAAACGTTTCTTGCTCTTAACTGAAAAGCATGGCATGTTAGAGGAGCTGTGGTTTGTATCCGTTTAAGAAGCAGAGTTGAACTAGATATGGTGCATGTTTGTAGGAAAAAAAGTTCTTTTGTTTTGAGCACACTCACATTTCCCGCCTTATTAGAGACTCTAGAAAGCAAGAGCATGCTTCTTGCTCTAAAGCAGAGCGTGGATCATGGATGAGAACTGTGCTGTGTGTTTCCCTTCAGAAACGGAGTGAAATCCCAGGCTCTGTGTCTTCCTGCAAGGAAGACTTCATTTCAGGTAAACATAGTCAATTTTCAGCTCAAACAATGCTTCATCATTCACGAAGCTCAAACGTTTCTTGCTCTGAACTGAAAAGCATTGGATGTTAGAGGACCTCTGGTTTGTATCCGTTTCAGAAGCAGAGTTGAACTGGATATGGTCCGGGTGTGTAGGAAACACAGTTCTTTTTTCTGAGCACACTCAGGTTTCCCACCTTATTAGAGACTCTAGAAAGCAAGAGTGTGCTTCTTGCTCTAAAGCAGAGTGTGGTTCATGGATGAGAACTGTGCTGTGTGTTTCCTGTCAGAAACGGAGTGAAATGCCATGCTCTGTGTCTTCCTAAAAGCAAGACTTCGTTTCAGGTAAACGTAGTCACTTTTCAGCTCAAACGAAGATTCACCGTTCATGAAGCTCACACGTTTCTCGGTCTGAACTGAAAAGCGTTGGATGATAGAGGACCTGTGGTTTGTATCAGTTTCAGAAGCAGAGTTGAACTAGATATGGTCCATGTGTGTTGGAAACACAGTTCTTTTGTTCTGAGTACACTCACATTTCCCGCCTTATTAGAGAATCTAGAAAGTAAGAGCGTGCTTCTTGCTCTAAAGCAGAGTGTGGTTCATCAATGAGAACTGTGCTGTGTGATTCCCTTCAGAGACGGAGTGAAATGCATGGCTCTGTGCCTTCCTGCAAGGAAGACTTCGTTTCAGGTAAACACAGACAATTTTCAGCTCAAAAAAAAGCTTCATCATTCACGAAGCTCACACGTTTCTCGCTCTGAACTGAAAAGCGTTGGATGTTAGAGGACCTCTGGTTTGTATCCGTTTTAGAAACAGAGTTGAACTAGATATGGTGCATGTGTGTAGGAAAGCAGTTCTTTTGTTTAGAGCACACTCACGTTTCCCGCCTTATTGGAGACTCTAGAAAGCAAGAGAGTGCTTCTTGCTCTAAAGCAGAGTGTGGTTCATGGATGAGTACTGGTCTATGTATTTCCCTTCAGAAACAGAGTGAAATGCCAGGCTCTGTGACTTCCTACAAGCAAGACTTCGTTTCAGGTAAACGCACTCACTTTTCAGCTCAAAAAAAGGTACATCGTTCACGAAGCTCACACGTTTCTCACTCTTAACTGAAAAGCATTTGATGTTAGAGGACCTGTGGTTTGTATCCGTTTCAGAAGCAGAGTTGAACTAGATAAGGTCCGGTTGTGTAGGAAACACAGTAGTTTTGTTCTGAGAACACTCACGGTTCTTGCCTTATTAGAGACCTTAGAAAGCAAGAGCGTGCTTCTTGCTCTAAACAGAGTGTGGTTCATCAATGAGAACTGTGCTGTGTGATTCCCTTCAGAGACGGAGTGAAATGCAAGGCTCTGTGCCTTCCTGCAAGGAAGACTTCGTTTCAGGTAAACACAGACAATTTTCAGCTCAAAAAAAAGCTTCATCATTCACGAAGCTCACACGTTTCTCGCTCTGAACTGAAAAGCGTTGGATGTTAGAGGACCTCTGGTTTGTATCCGTTTTAGAAACAGAGTTGAACTAGATATGGTTCATGTGTGTAGGAAAGCAGTTCTTTTGTTTAGAGCACACTCACGTTTCCCGCCTTATTGGAGACTCTAGAAAGCAAGAGCGTGCTTCTTGCTCTAAAGCAGAGTGTGGTTCATGGATGAGTACTGGTCTATGTATTTCCCTTCAGAAACAGAGTGAAATGCCAGGCTCTGTGACTTCCTACAAGCAAGACTTCGTTTCAGGTAAACGCACTCACTTTTCAGCTCAAAAAAGGTACATCGTTCACGAAGCTCACACGTTTCTCACTCTTAACTGAAAAGCATTGGATGTTAGAGGACCTGTGGTTTGTATTCGTTTCAGAAGCAGAGTTGAACCAGATATGGTCCGGTTGTGTAGGAAACAGAGTTCTTTTGTTCTGAGCAAACCCACGTTTCCCACCTTATTAGAGACTCTAGAAAGCAAGAGTGTGCTTCTTGCTCTAAAGCAGAGTGTGGTTCATGGATGAGTACTGGTCTATGTATTTCCCTTCAGAAACAGAGTGAAATGCCAGGCTCTGTGACTTCCTACAAGCAAGACTTCGTTTCAGGTAAACGCACTCACTTTTCAGCTCAAAAAAAGGTACATCGTTCACGAAGCTCACACGTTTCTCACTCTTAACTGAAAAGCATTTGATGTTAGAGGACCTGTGGTTTGTATCCGTTTCAGAAGCAGAGTTGAACTAGATAAGGTCCGGTTGTGTAGGAAACACAGTAGTTTTGTTCTGAGAACACTCACGGTTCTTGCCTTATTAGAGACCTTAGAAAGCAAGAGCGTGCTTCTTGCTCTAAACAGAGTGTGGTTCATCAATGAGAACTGTGCTGTGTGATTCCCTTCAGAGACGGAGTGAAATGCAAGGCTCTGTGCCTTCCTGCAAGGAAGACTTCGTTTCAGGTAAACACAGACAATTTTCAGCTCAAAAAAAAGCTTCATCATTCACGAAGCTCACACGTTTCTCGCTCTGAACTGAAAAGCGTTGGATGTTAGAGGACCTCTGGTTTGTATCCGTTTTAGAAACAGAGTTGAACTAGATATGGTTCATGTGTGTAGGAAAGCAGTTCTTTTGTTTAGAGCACACTCACGTTTCCCGCCTTATTGGAGACTCTAGAAAGCAAGAGCGTGCTTCTTGCTCTAAAGCAGAGTGTGGTTCATGGATGAGTACTGGTCTATGTATTTCCCTTCAGAAACAGAGTGAAATGCCAGGCTCTGTGACTTCCTACAAGCAAGACTTCGTTTCAGGTAAACGCACTCACTTTACAGCTCAAAAAAGGTACATCGTTCACGAAGCTCACACGTTTCTCACTCTTAACTGAAAAGCATTGGATGTTAGAGGACCTGTGGTTTGTATTCGTTTCAGAAGCAGAGTTGAACCAGATATGGTCCGGTTGTGTAGGAAACAGAGTTCTTTTGTTCTGAGCAAACCCACGTTTCCCACCTTATTAGAGACTCTAGAAAGCAAGAGTGTGCTTCTTGCTCTAAAGCAGAGTGTGGTTCATGGATGAGAACTGTGCTGTGTGTTTCCTGTCTGAAACGGAGTGAAATGCCATGCTCTGTGTCTTCCTACAAGCAAGACAAACTTTCAGGTAAACGTAGTCACTTTTCAGCTCAAAAGTAGCTTCATTGTTCACGAAGCTCACACGTTTCTTGCTCTGAACTGAATAGCATTGGATGTTAGAGGACCTGTGTTTTATATCAGTTTCAGAAGCGGAGTTGAACTAGATATGGTCCGTGTGTGTAGATAACTCAGTTCGTTTTTTCTGAGCACGTTCACTTTTCCCGCCTTATTAGAGACTGTGGAAAGCAAGAGCGTGTTTCTTGCTCTAAAGCAGAGTGTGGTTCATGGATGAGAACTTTGCTGTGTGTTTCCCTTCAGAAATGGAGTGAAATGCTAGGCTCTGTGTCTTCCTACAAGCAAGACTTCGTTTCAGATAAATGCAGTCACTTTTCAGCTCAGAAGATGCTACATCGTTCACGAAGCTAACACGTTTCTCACTCTTAACTGAAACATTGAATTTTAGAGGACCTGTGGTTTGTATCAGTTTCAAAAGCAGAGTTGAACTAGATATGGTCCTGGTGTGTAGGAAACACAGTTCTTTTGTTCTGAGCACACTCACATTTCCCGCCTTATTAGAGACTATAGAAAGCAAGTGCGTGCTTCTTGCTCTAAAGTAGTGTGTATTTCATGGATGAGAACTGTGCTGTGCTTCCCTTCAGAAACGGAGTGAAATGCAAGGCTCTGTGCCTTCCTGCAAGCAAGACTTCGTTTCAGGTAAACGTAGTCACTTTTCAGCTCAAAGAAGCTTCATCGTTCATGAAGCTCACACGTTTCTCGCTCTGAACTGAAAAGCATTGGATGATAGAGGACCTGTGGTTTGTATCAGTTTCAGAAGCAGAGTTGAACTAGATATAGTCCATGTGTGTTGGAAACACAGTTCTTTTGTTCTGAGTACACTCACATTTCCCGCATTATTAGAGAATCTAGAAAGCAAGAGCATGCTTCTTGCTCTAAACCAGAGTATGGTTCATGGATGAGTACTGAGCTATGTATTTCCCTTCAGAAACAGAGTGAAATGCCAGGCTCTGTGACTTCCTACAAGCAAGACTTATTTTCAGGTAAACATAGACAATTTTCAGCTCAAAAAAAAGCTTCATCATTCACGAAGCTCACACGTTTCTCGCTCTGAACTGAAAAGCGTTGGATGTTAGAGGACCTCTGGTTTGTATCCGTTTTAGAAGCAGAGTTGAACTAGATATGGTGCATGTGTGTAGGAAAACAGTTCTTTTGTTTTGAGCACACTCACGTTTCCCGCTTTATTGGAGACTCTAGAAAGCAAGAGCGTGCTTCTTGCTCTAAAGCAGAGTGTGGTTCATGGATGAGTACTGGGCTATGTATTTCCCTTCAGAAACAGAGTGAAATGCCAGGCTCTGTGACTTCCTACAAGCAAGACTTCATTTCAGGTAAACGCACTCACTTTTCAGCTCAAAAAAAGGTACATCGTTCACGAAGCTCACACGTTTCTCACTCTTAACTGAAAAGCATTTGATGTTAGAGGACCTGTGGTTTGTATCCGTTTCAGAAGCAGAGTTGAACTAGATATGGTCCGGTTGTGTAGGAAACACAGTTCTTTTGTTCTGAGCAAACTCACGTTTCCCACCTTATTAGAGACTCTAGAAAGCGAGAGCGTGCTTCTTGCTCTAAAGCAGAGTGTGGTTCATGGATGAGCACTGTTCTGTGTGTTTCCTGTCTGAAACGGAGTGAAATGCCATGCTCTGTGTCTTCCTACAAGCAAGACTTCGTTTCAGGTAAACGTAGTCACTTTTCAGCTCAAAAGTAGCTTCATCGTTCAAGAAGCTCACACGTTTCTCGCTCTGAACTGAAAAGCATTGGATGTTAGAGGACCTGTGGATTTTATCAGTTTCAGAAGCATAGTTGAAATGGATATGGTGCGTGTGTGTAGGAAACACTGTTGTTTTGTTCTGAGAACACTCACGGTTCTTGCATTATAAGACACCTTAGAAAGCAAGAGCGTGCTTCTTGCTCTAAAGCAGAGTGTGGTTCATCGATGAGAACTGTGCTGTGTGATTCCCTTCAGAGACGGAGTGAAATGCAAGGCTCTGTGCCTTCCTGCAAGGAAGACTTCGTTTCAGGTAAACATAGACAATTTTCAGCTCAAAAAAAAGCTTCATCATTCAAGAAGCTCACACGTTTCTCGCTCTGAACTGAAAAGCGTTGGATGTTAGAGGACCTCTGGTTTGTATCCGTTTTAGAAACAGAATTGAACTAGATATGGTGCATGTGTGTAGGAAAACAGTTCTTTTGTTTAGAGCACACTCACGTTTCCCGCCTTATTGGAGACTCTAGAAAGCAAGAGCTTGCTTCTTGCTCTAAAGCAGAGTGTGGTTCATGGATGAGTACTGGTCTATGTATTTCCCTTCAGAAACAGAGTGAAATGCCAGGCTCTGTGACTTCCTACAAGCAAGACTTCGTTTCAGGTAAACGCACTCACTTTTCACCTCAAAAAAAGGTACATCGTTCACGAAGCTCACACGTTTCTCACTCTTAACTGAAAAGCATTTGATGTTAGAGGACCTGTGGTTTGTATCCGTTTCAGAAGCAGAGTTGAACTAGATAAGGTACGGTTGTGTAGGAAACACAGTTCTTTTGTTCTGAGCAAACTCACGTTTCCCACCTATTAGAGACTCTAGAAAGCGAGAGCGTGCTTCTTGCTCTAAAGCAGAGTGTGGTTCATGGATGAGAACTGTTCTGTGTGTTTCCTGTCTGAAACGGAGTGAAATGCCATGCTCTGTGTCTTCCTACAAGCAAGACTTCGTTTCAGGTAAACGTAGTCACTTTTCAGCTCAAAAGTAGCTTCACCGTTCACGAAGCTCACACGTTTCTTGCTCTGAACTAAAAGCATTGGATGTTAGAGGACCTGTGGTTTATATCAGTTTCAGAAGCGAAGTTGAACTAGATATGGTCCGTGTGTGTAGATAACTCAGTTCATTTGTTCTGAGCACGCTCACTTTTCCCGCCTTATTAGAGACTGTGGAAAGCAAGAGCGTTCTTCTTGCTCTAAAGTAGTGTGTGTTTCATGTTTGAGAACTGTGCTGTGCTTCCCTTCAGAAACGGAGTGAAATGCAAGGCTCTGTGCCTTCCTGCAAGCAAGACTTCGTTTCAGGTTAACGTAGTTACATTTCAGCTCAAACGAAGCTTCATCATTCACGAAGCTCACTCGTTTCTCGCTCTGAACTGAAAAACAATGGATGTTAGAGGAACTGTGGTTTACATCAGTTTCAGAAGAGGGGTTGAACTAGATATGGTCCGTGTGTGTAGGAAACACAATTCTTTTGTTCTGAGCACACTCACGGTTCCTGCATTTTTATAGACTCTAGAAAGCAAGAGCGTGTTTCTTGCTCTAAAGCAGAATGTGGTTCATGGATGAGAACTGTGCTGTGTGTTTCCCTTCAGAAACGGAGTGAAATAACAGGCTCTGTGTCTTCCTACAAGCAAGACTTCGTTTCAGGTAAACTCAGTCACTTTTCAGCTCAAACAGAGATTCATTGTTCACGAAGCTACTCGTTTCTCGCTCTGAAATGAAAAACACTGGATGTAAGAGGACCTGTGGTTTATATCCGTTTAGAAGCAGAGTTGAACTAGATAAGGTACGTGTGTGTAGGAAACTCAGTTCATTTTTTCTGAGCACACTGACTTTTCCTGCCTTATTAGATACTGTGGAAAGCAAGATCGTGTTTCTTGATCTAAAGCAGAGTGTGGTTCATGGATGAGAACTGTGCTATGTGTTTCCCTTCAAAAACAGAGTGAAATGACAGGCTCTGTGTCTTCCTACTAGCAAGACTTCGTTTCAGATAAACGCAGTCACTTTTCAGCTCAAAAGAAGCTACATCGTTCATGAAGCTCACACGTTTCTCACTCTTAACTGAAAAGCATTGGATGTTAGAGGACCTGTGGATTGTATCAGTTTCAGTAGCATAGTTGAAATGGATATGGTGCATGTGTGTAGGAAACACAGTTCTTTTGTTCTGAGCACTCTCACGGTTCCTGCCTTATTAGAGACTCTAGAAAGCAAGAGCGTGCTTCTTGCTCTAAAGCAGAGTGTGGTTCATGGATGAGAACTGTACTGTGTGTTTCCCTTCAGAAGCAGAGTGAAATCCCAGGCTCTGTGTCTTCCTACAACTAAGACTTCGTTTAGGTAAACACAGTCACTTTTCAGCTCAAACGAAGCTACATCGTTCAGGAAGCTCACTCGTTTCTCGCTCTGAACTGAAAAGCATTGGATGTTAGAGGACCTGAGGTTTGTATCAGTTTCAGAGCAGCGTTCAACTAGATATGGTCCGAGTTTTGTGGAAACACACTTCTTTTTTTCAGAGCACACTCACATTTCCCGCCTTATTAGAGAGTGTGGGAAGCAAGAGCGTGTTTCTTGCTCTAAAGCAGAGTGTGGTTCATCGATGAGAACTGTGCTGTGTGATTCCCTTCAGAGACGGAGTGAAATGCAAGGCTCTGTGCCTTCCTGCAAGGAAGACTTCGTTTCAGGTAAACATAGTCAATTTTCAGCTCAAACATAGCTTCATCATTCACAAAGCTCACACTTTTCTAGCTCTGAACTGAAAAGCATTGGATGTTAGAGGACCTGTGGTTTGTATCCGTTTCAGAAGCAGAGTTGAACTAGATATGGTCCGGTTGTGCAGGAAACACAGTTCTTTTGTTCTGAGCACACTCACGTTTCCCACCTTATTAGAGACTCTAGAAAGCAAGAGCGTGCTTCTTGCTCTAAAGCAGAGTGCGGTTCATGGATGAGAACTGTGCTGTGTGTTTTCTGTCAGAAACGGAGTGAAATGCCAGGCTCTGTGTCTTCCTACAAGCAAGATTTCGTTTCAGGTAAACGCACTCACTTTTCAGCTCAAAAGAAGGTACATCGTTCACGAAGCTCACACATTTCTCACTCTTAACTGAAAAGCATTGGATGTTAGAGGACCTGTGGATTCTATCAGTTTCAGAAGCATCGTCGAAATGGATATGGTGCGTGTGTGTTGGAAACAGAGTTCTTTTGTTCTGAGCACACTCACGGTTCCTGCCTTATTAGAGACTCTAGAAAGCAAGAGCGTGATTCTTGCTCTAAAGCAGAGTGTGGTTCATCGATGAGAACTGTGCTGTGTGATTCCCTTCAGTGACTGAGTGAAATGCAAGTCTCTGTGACTTCCTGCAAGGAAGACTTCGTTTCAGGTAAACATAGTCACTTTTCAGCTCAAAGGAAGCTTCATCGTTCACGAAGCTCACACGTTTCCTGCTCTGAACTGAAAAGCATTGGATGTTAGAGGACCTGAGGTTTGTATCAGTTTCAGAGCAGAGTTCAACTAGATATGTTCCGAGTTTTGTGGAAACACACTTCTTTTTTTCTGAGCACACTCACATTTCCCGCCTTATTAGAGAGTGTGGGAAGCAAGAGCGTGTTTCTTGCTCTAAAGCAGAGTGTGGTTCATCGATGAGAACTGTGCTGTGTGATTCCCTTCAGAGACGGAGTGAAATGCAAGGCTCTGTGCCTTCCTGCAAGGAAGACTTCGTTTCAGGTAAACATAGTCAATTTTCAGCTCAAACATAGCTTCATCATTCACAAAGCTCACACTTTTCTAGCTCTGAACTGAAAAGCATTGGATGTTAGAGGACCTGTGGTTTGTATCCGTTTCAGAAGCAGAGTTGAACTAGATATGGTCCGGTTGTGTAGGAAACACAGTTCTTTTGTTCTGAGCACACTCATGTTTCCCACCTTATTAGAGACTCTAGAAAGCAAGAGCGTGCTTCTTGCTCTAAAGCAGAGTGCGGTTCATGGATGAGAACTCTGCTGTGTGTTTCCTGTCAGAAACGGAGTGAAATGCCAGGCTCTGTGTCTTCCTACAAGCAAGATTTCGTTTCAGGTAAACGCACTCACTTTTCAGCTCAAAAGAAGGTACATCGTTCACGAAGCTCACACATTTCTCACTCTTAACTGAAAAGCATTGGATGTTAGAGGACCTGTGGATTCTATCAGTTTCAGAAGCATCGTCGAAATGGATATGGTGCGTGTGTGTTGGAAACAGAGTTCTTTTGTTCTGAGCACACTCACGGTTCCTGCCTTATTAGAGACTCTAGAAAGCAAGAGCGTGATTCTTGCTCTAAAGCAGAGTGTGGTTCATCGATGAGAACTGTTCTGTGTGATTCCCTTCAGTGACTGAGTGAAATGCAAGTCTCTGTGACTTCCTGCAAGGAAGACTTCGTTTCAGGTAAACATAGTCACTTTTCAGCTCAAAGGAAGCTTCATCGTTCACGAAGCTCACACGTTTCCTGCTCTGAACTGAAAAGCATTGGATGTTAGAGGACCTGAGGTTTGTATCAGTTTCAGAGCAGAGTTCAACTAGATATGTTCCGAGTTTTGTGGAAACACACTTCTTTTTTTCTGAGCACACACACATTTCCCGCCTTATTAGAGAGTGTGGGAAGCAAGAGCGTGTTTCTTGCTCTAAAGCAGAGTGTGGTTCATCGATGAGAACTGTGCTGTGTGATTCCCTTCAGAGACGGAGTGAAATGCAAGGCTCTGTGCCT
The DNA here is from genome assembly GCA_949786405.1 of Onychomys arenicola. Classification (NCBI taxonomy): domain Eukaryota; kingdom Metazoa; phylum Chordata; class Mammalia; order Rodentia; family Cricetidae; genus Onychomys; species Onychomys arenicola. Next base: position 120,114 of record CATKUM010000100.1, read on the forward strand.
TCCTGCAAGGAAGACTTCGTTTCAGGTAAACATAGTCAATTTTCAGCTCAAACATAGCTTCATCATTCACAAAGCTCACACTTTTCTAGCTCTGAACTGAAAAGCATTGGATGTTAGAGGACCTGTGGTTTGTATCCGTTTCAGAAGCAGAGTTGAACTAGATATGGTCCGGTTGTGTAGGAAACACAGTTCTTTTGTTCTGAGCACACTCACGTTTCCCACCTTATTAGAGACTCTAGAAAGCAAGAACGTGCTTCTTGCTCTAAAGCAGAGTGCGGTTCATGGATGAGAACTGTGCTGTGTGTTTCCTGTCAGAAACGGAGTGAAATGCCAGGCTCTGTGTCTTCCTACAAGCAAGATTTCGTTTCAGGTAAACGCACTCACTTTTCAGCTCAAAAGAAGGTACATCGTTCACGAAGCTCACACATTTCTCACTCTTAACTGAAAAGCATTGGATGTTAGAGGACCTGTGGATTCTATCAGTTTCAGAAGCATCGTCGAAATGGATATGGTGCGTGTGTGTTGGAAACAGAGTTCTTTTGTTCTGAGCACACTCACGGTTCCTGCCTTATTAGAGACTCTAGAAAGCAAGAGCGTGATTCTTGCTCTAAAGCAGAGTGTGGTTCATCGATGAGAACTGTTCTGTGTGATTCCCTTCAGTGACTGAGTGAAATGCAAGTCTCTGTGACTTCCTGCAAGGAAGACTTCGTTTCAGGTAAACATAGTCACTTTTCAGCTCAAAGGAAGCTTCATCGTTCACGAAGCTCACACGTTTCCTGCTCTGAACTGAAAAGCATTGGATGTTAGAGGACCTGAGGTTTGTATCAGTTTCAGAGCAGATTTCAACTAGATATGTTCCGAGTTTTGTGGAAACACACTTCTTTTTTTCTGAGCACACTCACATTTCCCGCCTTATTAGAGAGTGTGGGAAGCAAGAGCGTGTTTCTTGCTCTAAAGCAGAGTGTGGTTCATCGATGAGAACTGTGCTGTGTGATTCCCTTCAGAGACGGAGTGAAATGCAAGGCTCTGTGCCTTCCTGCAAGGAAGACTTCGTTTCAGGTAAACATAGTCAATTTTCAGCTCAAACATAGCTTCATCATTCACAAAGCTCACACTTTTCTAGCTCTGAACTGAAAAGCATTGGATGTTAGAGGACCTGTGGTTTGTATCCGTTTCAGAAGCAGAGTTGAACTAGATATGGTCCGGTTGTGTAGGAAACACAGTTCTTTTGTTCTGAGCACACTCACGTTTCCCACCTTATTAGAGACTCTAGAAAGCAAGAACGTGCTTCTTGCTCTAAAGCAGAGTGCGGTTCATGGATGAGAACTGTGCTGTGTGTTTCCTGTCAGAAACGGAGTGAAATGCCAGGCTCTGTGTCTTCCTACAAGCAAGATTTCGTTTCAGGTAAACGCACTCACTTTTCAGCTCAAAAGAAGGTACATCGTTCACGAAGCTCACACATTTCTCACTCTTAACTGAAAAGCATTGGATGTTAGAGGACCTGTGGATTCTATCAGTTTCAGAAGCATCGTCGAAATGGATATGGTGCGTGTGTGTAGGAAACAGAGTTCTTTTGTTCTGAGCACACTCACGGTTCCTGCCTTATTAGAGACTCTAGAAAGCAAGAGCGTGATTCTTGCTCTAAAGCAGAGTGTGGTTCATCGATGAGAACTGTGCTGTGTGATTCCCTTCAGTGACGGAATGAAATGCAAGTCTCTGTGACTTCCTGCAAGGAAGACTTCGTTTCAGGTAAACATAGTCACTTTTCACCTCAAAGGAAGCTTCATCGTTCACGAAGCTCACACGTTTCCTGCTCTGAACTGAAAAGCATTGGATGTTAGAGGACCTGTGGTTTGTATCAGTTTCAGAAGCAGAGTTGAACTAGATATGGTCCGTGTGTGTAGATAACTCAGTTCTTTTGTTCTGAGCACGCTCACTTTTCCCGCCTTATTAGAGATAATGGAAAACAAGAGCGTATATATTGCTCTAAAGCAGAGTGTGGTTCATGGATGAGAAATGTGCTGTGCTCTCCTTCAGAAACGGAGTGAAATGCAAGGCTCTGTGCCTTCCTGCAAGCAAGAATTCGTTTCAGGTAAACGTAGTCACTTTTCAGCTCAAACGAAGCTTCATCATTCACGAAGCTCACACGTTTCTCGGTCTGAACTGAAAAACATTGGATGTTAGAGGAACTGTGGCTTTTAGAAACGGAGTGAAATGCCAGGCTCTGTGTCTTCCTACAAGCAAGAATTCTTTTCAGGTAAACGCAGTCTCTTTTCAGCTCAAAGGAAGCTACATCGTTCACACAGCTCACAGGTTTCTTGCTCTTAACTGAAAAGCATTCGATGTTAGAGGACCTGTGGTTTGTATCAGTTTCAGAAGCAGAGTTGAACTAGATATGATTTGTGTGTGTATGAAACACAGTTCATTTTTTCTAAGCACACTCACTTTTCCCGTCTTATTAGAGACTCTAGAAAGAAAGAGCGTGCTTCTTGCTCTAAAGCAGAGATTGTTTCATGGATGAGAAATATGCTGTTTGTTTCCCTTCATAAACAGAGTCAATACCAGGCTTGTGTCTCCCTACAAGCAAGACTTTGTTTCCGGTAAAAGCAGTCACTTTTCAGCTCTTAGGAAGGTACATCGTTCATGAAGCTAACACGTTTCTCGCTCTGAACTGAAACGCATTTGATATTAGAGTACCTGTAATTTGTATCAGTTTCAGAAGCAGAGTTGAACGAGATATGGTGAATGTGTGTAGGAAACACAGTTCTTTTGTTTTGAGCACACTCACATTTCCCACCTTATTAGAGACTCTAGAAAGCAAGAGCATGCTTCTTGCTCTAAAGTAGAGTTTGTTTCATGGATGAGAACTGTGATGTGCTTCCCTTCAGAAACGGAGTGAAATGCATGGCTCTGTGCCTTCCTGCAAGCAAGACTTCGTTTCAGGTAAACGTAGTCAGTTTTCAGCTCAAACGAAGCTTCATTGTTCACGAAGCTCACACGTTTCTTGCTCTGAACTGAAAAGCATTGGATGTTAGAGGACCTGTGGTTTGTATCCGTTTCAGAAGCAGAGTTGAACTAGATATGGTGCATGTTTGTAGGAAACAAAGTTCTTTTGTTTTGAGCACACTCACGTTTTCCGCCTTCTTAGAGACTCTATAAAGCAAGAGCATGCTTCTTGCTCTAAAGCAGAGTGTGGATCATGGATGAGAACTGTGCTGTGTGTTTCCTGTCAGAAACGGAGTGAAATGCCATTCTCTGTGTCTTTCTACAAGCAAGACTTCGTTTAGGGTAAACGTAGTCACTTTTCACCTCAAAGGAAGCTTCATCGTTCACGAAGCTCACACGTTTCTTGCTCTGAACTGAAAAGCATTGGATCTTAGAGGACCTGTGATTTGTATCCGTTTCTGAAGCAGAGTTAAACTAGATAAGGTGCATGTTTGTAGGAAACAAAGTTCTTTTGTTTTGAGCACACTCATGTTTTCCGCCTTATTAGAGACTCTATAAAGCAAGAGCATGCTTCTTGCTCTAAAGCAGAGTGTGGATCATGGATGAGAACTGTGCTGTGTGTTTCCCTTCAGAAACGGAGCAAAATCCCAGGCTCTCTGTCTTCCTGCAAGGAAGACTTCGTTTCAGGTAAACATAGTCAATTTTCAGCTCAAACAAAGCTTCATCATTCACGAAGCTCACACGTTTCTCGCTCTGAACTGAAGAGCATTGGATGTTAGAGGACCTCTGGTTTGTATCCGTTTTAGAAGTAGAATTGAACTAGATATGGTACATGTGTGTAGGAAACACAGTTCTTTTGTTTTGAGCACACTCACGTTTCCCGCCTAATTAGAGACTCTAGAAAGCAAGAGCATGCTTTTTGCTCTAAAGCAGAGTGTGGTTCATGGATGAGTACTGGGCTATGTATTTCCCTTCAGAAACAGAGTGAAATGCAAGGCTCTGTGACTTCCTACAAGCAAGATTACGTTTCAGGTGAATGCACTCACTTTTCAGCTCAAAAGAAGGTACATCGTTCACGAAGCTCACACATTTCTCATTCTTAACTGAAAAGCATTGGATGTTAGAGGACCTGTGGATTCTATCAGTTTCAGAGGCATAGTCGAAATGGATATGGTGCGTGTGTGTAGGAAACAGAGTTCTTTTGTTCTGAGCGCACTCGCGGTTCCTGCCTTATTAGAGACTCTAGAAAGCAAGAGCGTGCTTCTTGCTCTAAGGCAGAGTGTGTTTCATGGATGAGAACTGTGCTATGTGTTTCCTTTTAGAAACGGAGTGAAATGCCAGGCTCTGTGTCTTCCTACAAGCAAGAATTCTTTTCACATAAAGGCAGTCACTTTTCAGCTCAAACGAAGCTACATCGTTCACGAAGCTCACAGGTTTCTTGCTCTTAACTGAAAAGCATTGGATGTTAGAGAACCTGTGGTTTGTATCAGTTTCAGAAGCAGAGTTGAACTAGATATGATTCGTGTGTGTAGGAAACACAGTTCTTTTTTTCTAAGCACACTCACGTTTCCTGCCTTATTAGAGACTCTAGAAAGAAAGAGCGTGCTTCTTGCTCTAAAGGAGAGTTTGTTTCAGGGATGAGAAATGTGCTGTTTGTTTCCCTTCAGAAACAGAGTTAATGCCAGGCTCTGTGTCTTCCTACAAGCAAGACTTCGTTTCAGGTAAACGCAGTCACTTTTCAGCTCAAAAGAAGCTACATCGTTCACAAAGCTCACACGTTTCTCACTCTTAACTGAAAAGCTTTGGATGTTAGAGGACCTGTTGTTTGTATCCGTTTCAGAAGCAGAGTTGAAATAGATATGGTCCCTGTGTGTAGGAAACACAGTTCTTTTGTTCTGAGCACACTCATGTTTCCTGCCTTATTAGAAACTCTAGAAAGCAAGAGAGTGCTTCTTGCTCTAATGCAGAGTCTGGTTCATGGATGAGAACTGTGCTGTGTGTTTCCCTTCAGAAACGGAGTGAAATGCAAGGCTCTGTGCCTTCCTGCAAGCAAGACTTCGTTTCAGGTAAATGTACACAATTTTCAGCTCAAACAAAGCTTCATTGTTCATGAAGCTCACACGTTTCTCGCTCTGAACTGAAAACCATTGGATGTTAGAGGACCTGTGGTTTGTATCCGTTTCAGAAGCAGAGTTGAACTAGATATGGTGCATGTGTATAGGAAACACAGTTCTTGTGTTTTGAGCACACTCACGTTTCCCGCCTTATTAGAGACTCTAGAAAGCAAGAGCGTGATTCTTGCTGTAAAGCAGACTGTGGTTCATGGATGAGAACTGTGCTGTGTGTTTCCCTTCAGAAGCGGAGTGAAATCCCAGGCTCTGTGTCTTCCTACAAGTAAGACTTCGTTTCAGGTAAACGCAGTCACTTTTCAGCTCAAAGGAAGCTACATCTTTAACGAAGGTCACACGTTTCTCACTCTGAACTGAAAAGCATTGGATGTTAGAGGACCTGAGGTTTCCATCAGTTTAAGAAGCAGAGTTGAACTAGATATGGTACGTGTGTGTAGGAAACACAGTTCTTTTGTTCTGAGCACACTCACATTTCCCGCCTTATTATAGACTCTAGAAAGCAAGAGCATGCTTCTTGCTCTAAAGCAGAGTGTGGTTCATGGATGAGTACTGGCCTATGTGTTTCCCTTCAGAAACAGAGTGAAATGCCAGGCTCTGTGACTTCCTACAAGCAAGACTTATTTTCAGGTAAACGCAGTCACTTTTCAGCTCAAACGAAGTTACATCGTTCACGAAGCTCACACATTTCTCACTCTTAACTGAAAAGCATTGGATGTTAGAGGACCTGTGGATTGTATCAGTTTCAGTAGCATAGTTGAAATGGATATGGTGCGTGTGTGTAGGAAACACAGTTCTTTTGTTCTGAGCACATTCATGGTTCCTGCCTTATTAGAGACTGTAGAAAGCAAGAGCGTGCTTCTTGCTCTAAAGCAGAGTGTGGTTCATCGATGAGGACTGTGCTGTGCGATTCCATTCAGAAATGGAGTGAAATGCAAGGTTCTGTGCCTTGCTGAAAGGAAGACTTCGTTTTAGGTAAACATAGTCATTTTTCAGCTCAAACAAAGCTTCATCATTCACGAAGCTCACACGTTTCTCACTCTGAACTGAAAAGCATTGGATGTTAGAGGACCTCTGGTTTGTATCCGTTTTAGAAGCAGAGTTGAACTAGATATGGTGAATGTGTGTAGGAAACACAGTTCTTTTGTTTTGAGCACACTCACGTTTCCCGCCTTATTAGAGACTCTAGAAAGCAAGAGCATGCTTCGTGCCCTAAAGCAGAGTGTAGTTCATGGATGAGAACTGTACTGTGTGTTTCCCTTCAGAAGCGGAGTGACATCACAGGCTCTGTGTCTTCCTACAATTAAGACTTCGTTTCAGGTAAACACAGTCACTTTTCAGCTCAAACGAAGCTACATCGTTCAGGAAGCTCACTCGTTTCTCGCTCTGAACTGAAAAGCATTGGATGTTAGAGGAACCTGAGGTTTGTATCATTTTCAGAGCAGAGCTGAACTAGATATGGTCCAAGATTTGTGGAAACACACTTCTTTTTTTCTGAGCACACCCACGTTTCACGACTTATTAGAGACTCTATAAAGCAAGAGCGTGCTTCTTGCTCTAAAGCAGAGTGTGGTTCATGGATGAGAACTGTACTGTGGGTTTCCCTTCAGAAGCGGAGTGACATCACAGGCTCTGTGTCTTCCTACAATTAAGACTTCGTTTCAGGTAAACACAGTCACTTTTCAGCTCAAACGAAGCTACATCGTTCAGGAAGCTCACTCGTTTCTCGCTCTGAACTGAAAAGCATTGGATGTTAGAGGACCTGAGGTTTGTATCATTTTCAGAGCAGAGCTGAACTAGATATGGTCCAAGATTTGTGGAAACACACTTCTTTTTTTCTGAGCACACCCACGTTTCACGACTTATTAGAGACTCTATAAAGCAAGAGCGTGCTTCTTGCTCTAAAGCAGAGTGTGGTTCATGGATGAGAACTGTGGTGTGTGTTTCCTGACTGAAACGGAGTGAAATGCAATGCTCTGTGTCTTCCTACAAGCAAGACTTCGTTTCAGGTAAACACATTTCACTTTTCAGCTCAAACAAAGCTTCATCGTTTCCGACGCTCACATGTTTCTCGCTCTGAACTGAAAAGCATTGGATGTTAGAGGACCTGTGGTTTATATCAGTTTCAGAAGCGGAGTTGAACTAGATATGATCCGGGTGTGTAGGAAACACAGTTCTTTTGTTCTGAGCACACTCACATTTCCTGCCTTATTAGAGACTCTAGAAAGCAAGAGCATGCTTCTCCTCTAAAGCAGAGTGTGGTTCATGGATGAGAACTGTGGTGTGTGTTTCCTGACAGAAACGGAGTGAAATGCCATGCTCTGTGTCTTCCTACAAGCAAGAATTCGTTTCAGGTAAACACAGTCACTTATCAGCTCAAAAAAAGATTCATTGTTCAAGAAGCTAACACGTTTCTCGCTCTGAACTGAAAAACACTGGATGTTAGAGGAACTGTGGTTTATATCCATTTCAGAAGCAGAGTTGAACAAGATATGGTCCGGGTGTGTAAGTAACACAGTTCTTTTGTTCTGAGCACACTCACGTTTCCAACTTATTAGAGAATCTAGAAAGCAAGAGCGTGCTTCTTGCTCTAAAGCAGAGTGTGGTTCATGGATGAGAACTGTGCTGTGTGTTTCCCTTCAGAAACGGAGTGTAATGCCAGGTTCTGTGTCTTCCTACAAGCAAGACTTCGTTTCAGGTAAACACAGTCACTTTTCAGCTCAAACGAAGCTACATTGTTAACGAAGCTCACACGTTTTTCACTCTGAACTGAAAAGCTTTGGATGTTAGAGACCTGAGGTTTGCATCAGTTTAAGAAGCAGAGTTGAAGTAGATATGGTACGTGTGTGTAAGAAACACAGTTCTTGTGTTTTGAGCACACTCACGTTTCCCGCCTTATTAGAGACTCTAGAAAGCAAGAGCGTGATTCTTGCTCTAAAGCAGAGTGTGATTCATGGATGAGAACTGTGCTGTGTGTTTCCCTTCAGAAGCGGAGTGAAATCTCAGGCTCTGTGTCTTCCTACAAGTAAGATTTCATTTCAGGTAAACGCAGTCACTTTTCAGCTCAAAGGAAGCTACATCGTTAACGAAGGTCACACTTTTCTCGCTCTGAACTGAAACGCATTGGATGTTAGAGGACCTGAGGTTTGTATCAGTTTAAGAAGCAGAGTTGATCTAGATATGGTACGTGTGTGTAGGAAACACAGTTCTTTTGTTCTGAGCACACTCACATTTCCCGCCTTATTACAGACTCTAGAAAGCAAGAGCATGCTTCTTGCTCTAAAGCAGAGTGTGGTTCATGGATGAGTACTGGCCTATTTGTTTCGCGTCAGAAACAGAGTGAAATGCCAGGCTCTGTGACTTCCTACAAGCAAGACTTATTTTCAGGTAAACGCAGTCACTTTTCAGCTCAAACAAATTTACATCGTTCACGAAGCTCACACATTTCTCACTCTTAAATGAAAAGCATTGGATGTTAGAGTACCTGTGGATTGTATCAGTTTCAGTAGCATAGTTGAAATGGATATGGTGCGTGTGTGGAGGAAACACAGTTCTTTTGTTCTGAGCACGCTCACTTTTCCAGCCTTATTAGAGACTGTGGAAAGCAAGAGCGTGTCTCTTGCTCTCAAGCAGAGTGTGGTTCATGGATGAGACTTTGCTGTGTGTTTCCCTTCAGACACGGAGTGAAATGCCAGGCTCTGTGTGTTCCTACAAGCAAGACTTTGTTTCAGGTAAACGCAGTCACTTTTCAGCTCAAACAAAGATTCATTATTCACGAAGCTCACACGTTTCTCGCTCTGAACTGAAAAACACTGGATGTTAGAGGACCTGTGGTTTACATCCGTTTCAGAAGCAGAGTTGAAAAAGATATGGTCCGGGTGTGTAGGAAACAGAATTCTTTTGTTCTGAGCACACTCACGTTTCCCAACTTATTAGAGACTCTAGAAAGAAAGAGCGTACTTCTCGCTCTAAAGTAGAGTGTGATTCATGGATGAGAACTGTGCTGTGCTTCCCTTCAGAAACGGAGTGAAATGCAAGGCTCTGTGCCTTCCTGCAAGCAAGACTTCGTTTCAGGTAAACGTAGTCACTTTTCAGCTCAAAGGAACCTTCATCATTTACGAAGCTCACACGTTTCTCACTCTGAACTGAAAAACATTGGATGTTAGAGGAACTGTGGTTTATATCAGTTTCAGAAGCAGAGTTGAACTAGATATGGTCCGAGTGTTGTGGAAACACAGTTCTTTTTTTCTGAGCACACTGACGTTTCCCGACTTATTAGAGACTCTAGAAAGCAAGAGCATGCACTTGCTCTAAAGCAGGGTGTGTTTCATGGATGACAACTGTGCTATGTGTTTCCTTTTAGAAACGGAGTGAAATGCCAGGCTCTGTGTCTTCCTACAAGCACGAATTCTTTTCAGGTAAAGGCAGTCACTTTTCAGCTCAAACGAAGCTACATCGTTCACGAAGCTCACAGGTTTCTTGCTCTTAACTGAAAAGCATTGGATGTTAGAGAACCTGTGGTTTGTATCAGTTTCAGAAGCAGAGTTGAACTAGATATGATTCGTGTGTGTAGGAAACACAGTTCTTTTTTTCTAAGCACACTCACGTTTCCCGCCTTATTAGAGACTCTAGAAAGAAAGAGCGTGCTTCTTGCTCTAAAGCAGAGTTTGTTTAAGGGATGAGAAATGTGCTGTTTGTTTCCCTTCAGAAACAGAGTTAATGCCAGGCTCTGTGTCTTCCTACAAGCAAGACTTCGTTTCAGGTAAACGCAGTCACTTTTCAGCTCAAAAGAAGCTACATCGTTCACGAAGCTCACACGTTTCTCACTCTTAACTGAAAAGCTTTGGATGTTAGAGGACCTGTTGTTTGTATCCGTTTCAGAAGCAGAGTTGAAATAGATATGGTCCGTGTGTGTAGGAAACACAGTTCTTTTGTTCTGAGCACACTCATATTTCCTGCCTTATTAGAAACTCTAGAAAGCAAGAGAGTGCTTCTTGCTCTAATGCAGAGTGTGGTTCATGGATGAGAACTGTGCTGTGTGTTTCCCTTCAGAAACGGAGTGAAATGGAAGGCTCTGTGCCTTCCTGCAAGGAAGACTTATTTTCAGGTAAACGCAGTCACTTTTCAGCTCAAACGAAGTTACATCGTTCACGAAGCTCACACATTTCTCACTCTTAACTGAAAAGCATTGGATGTTAGAGGACCTGTGTATTGTATCAGTTTCAGTAGCATAGTTGAAATGGATATGGTGCTTGTGTGTAGGAAACACAGTTCTTTTGTTCTGAGCACACTCATGGTTCCTGCCTTATTAGAGACTGTAGAAAGCAAGAGCGTGCTTCTTGCTCTAAAGCAGAGTGTGGTTCATCGATAAGGACTATGCTGTGCGATTCCCTTCAGAAATGGAGTGAAATGCAAGGTTCTGTTCCTTCCTGCAAGGAATTATTCGTTTTAGGTAAACATAGTCATTTTTCAGCTCAAACAAAGCTTCATCATTCACGAAGCTCACACGTTTCTCACTCTGAACTGAAAAGCATTGGATGTTAGAGGACCTCTGGTTTGTATCCGTTTTGGAAGCAGAGTTGAACTAGATATGGTGAATGTGTGTAGGAAACACAGTTCTTTTGTTTTGAGCACACTCACGTTTCCCACCTTATTAGAGACTCTAGAAAGCAAGAGCATGCTTCGTGCCCTAAAGCAGAGTGTAGTTCATGGATGAGAAGTGTACTGTGTGTTTCCCTTCCGAAGCGGAGTGAAATCACAGGCTCTGTGTCTTCCTACAATTAAGACTTCGTTTCAGGTAAACACAGTCACTTTTCAGCTCAAACGAAGCTACATCGTTCATGAAGCTCACTGGTTTCTCGCTCTGAACTGAAAAGCATTGGATGTTAGAGGACCTGAGGTTTGTATGATTTTCAGAGCAGAGCTGAACTAGATATGGTCCAAGATTTGTGGAAACACACTTCTTTTTTTCTGAGCACACCCACGTTTCACGACTTATTAGAGACTCTATAAAGCAAGAGCGTGCTTCTTGCTCTAAAGCAGAGTGTGGTTCATGGATGAGAACTGTCCTGTGTGTTTCCATTCAGAAACGGAGTGTAATGCCAGGTTCTGTGTCTTCCTACAAGCAAGACTTCGTTTCAGGTAAACACAGTCATTTTTCAGCTCAAACAAAGCTTCATCGTTTCCGAAGCTCACATGTTTCTTGCTCTGAACTGAAAAGCATTGGATGTTAGAGGACCTGTGGTTTATATCAGTTTCAGAAACGGAGTTGAACTAGATATGATCCGGGTGTGTAGGAAACACAGTTCTTTTGTTCTGAGCACACTCATGTTTCCCACCTTATTAGAGAATCTAGAAAGGAAGAGCGTGCTTCTTGCTCTAAAGCAGAGTGTGGTTCATGGATGAGAACTGTGGTGTGTGTTTCCTGACAGAAACGGAGTGAAATGCCATGCTCTGTGTCTTCCTACAAGCAAGACTTCGTTTCAGGTAAACGCAGTCACTTTTCAGCTCAAAGGAAGCTACATCGTTAACGAAGGTCACACTTTTCTCGCTCTGAACTGAAAAGCATTGGATGTTAGAGGACCTGAGGTTTGTATCAGTTTAAGAAGCAGAGTTGAACTAGATATGGTACGTGTGTGTAGGAAACACAGTTCTTTTGTTCTGAGCACACTCACATTTCCCGCCTTATTACAGACTCTAGAAAGCAAGAGCATGCTTCTTGCTCTAAAGCAGAGTGTGGTTCATGGATGAGTACTGGCCTATGTGTTTCCAGTCAGAAACAGAGTAAAATGCCAGGCTCTGTGACTTCCTACAAGCAAGACTTATTTTCAGGTAAACGCAGTCACTTTTCAGCTCAAACGAATTTACATCGTTCACGAAGCTCACACATTTCTCACTCTTAACTGAAAAGCATTGTATGTTAGAGGACTTGTGGATTGTATCAGTTTCAGTAGCATAGTTGAAATGGATATGGTGCGTGTGTGGAGGAAACACAGTTCTTTTGTTCTGAGCACACTCACGTTTCCTGCCTTATTAGAGACTCCAGAAAGCAAGAGCGTGCTTCTTGCTCTAAAGCAGAGTGTGGTTCATGGATGAGAACTGTGCTGTGTGTTTCCTGACAGAAACGGAGTGAAATGCCATGCTCTGTGTCTTCCTACAAGCAAGACTTCGTTTCAGGTAAACGTAGTCACTTTTCAGCTCAAAAGAAGCTTCATCGTTCACGAAGCTCACACGTTTCTTGCTCTGAACTGAAAAGCATTGGATGTGAGAGGACCTGTGGTTTATATCAGTTTCAGAAGCGGAGTTGAACTAGATATTGTCCGTGTGTGTAGATAACTCAGTTCTTTTGTTCGGAGCACGCTCACTTTTCCCGCCTTATTAGAGACTGTGGAAATCAAGAGCGTTTTTCTTGCTCTCAAGCAGAGTGTGGTTCATGGATGAGAACTTGGCTGTGTGTTTCCCTTCAGAAACGGAGTGAAATGCCAGGCTCTGTGTCTTCCTACAAGCAAGACTTCGTTTCAGATAAACGCAGTCATTTTCAGCTCTAAAGATGCTACATCGTTCACTAGGCTCACACGTTTCTCACTCTTAACTGAAAAGCATTGGATGCTAGAGGACCAGTGGTTTGTATTCGTTTCAGAAGCAGAGTTGAACTAGATATGGTCCGCATGTGTGGGAAACACAGTTCTGTTGTTCTGAGCACACTCACATTTCCTGCCTTATTAGAGACGCTAGAAAGCAAGAGCGTGCTTCTTGCTCTAAAGTAGAGTGTGTTTCATGGATGAGAACTGTGCTGTGCTTCCCTTCAGAATCGGAGAGAAATGCAAGGCTCTGTGCCTTCCTGCAAGCAAGACTTCGTTTCAGGTAAACATAGTCACTTTTCAGCTCAAACGAAGCTTCATCATTCATGAAGCTCACACGTTTCTCGCTCTGAAATGAAAAACATTGGATGTTACAGGAACTGCGGTTTATATCAGTTTCAGAAGCGGAGTTGAACTAGATATGGTCCGTGTGTGTAGGAAACACAGTTCTTTTGTTCTGAGCACACTCACGGTTCATGTATTATTAGAGACTCTAGAAAGCAAGAGTGTGCTTCTTGCTCTAAAGCAGAGTGTGGTTCATGGATGAGAACTGTGCTATGTGTTTCCCTTCAGAAACGGAGTGAAATGACAGGCTCTGTGTCTTCCTACTAGCAAGACTTTGTTTCAGATAAACGCAGTCACTTTTTAGGTCACAAGAAGCTACATCGTTCACGAAGCTCACACGTTTCTCACTCTTAACTGAAAAGCATTGGATGTTAGAGGACCTGTGGCATGTATCCGTTTCAGAAGCAGAGTTGAACTAGATATGGTGCATGTGTGTAGGAAACACAGTTCTTTTTTTTGAGCACACTCACGTTTCCTGACTTATTAGAGACTCTAGAAAGCAAGAGCGTGCTTCTTGCTCTAAAGCAGAGTGTGGTTCATGGATGAAAACAGTGCTGTGTGTTTCCCTTCAGAAACGGAGTGAAATGCCAGGCTCTGTGTCTTCCTACAAGCTAGACTTCGTTTCAGGTAAACGTAGTCACTTTTCATCTCAAACAAAGCTTCATCGTTTCCGAAGCTCACAGGTTTCTTGCTCTGAACTGAAAAGCATTGGATGTTAGAGGACCTGTGGTTTATATCAGTTTCAGAAGCGGAGTTGAACTAGATATGGTCCGTGTATGTAGATAACTCAGTTCTTTTGTTCTGAGCACGCTCACTTTTCCCGCCTTATTAGAGACTGTGGAAAGCAAGGTCGTGTTTCTTGCTCTAAAGCAGATTGTGGTTCATGTTTGAGAACTTTCTGTGTGTTTCCCTTCAGATACGGAGTGAAATGCCAGGCTCTGTGTCTTCCTACAAGCAAGACTTCTTTTCAGATAAACGCAGTCATTTTCAGCTCAAAAGATGCTACATCGTTCACGACCTCACAAGTTTCTCACTCTTAACTGAAAAGCATTGGATGTTAGAGGACCTGTGGTTTGCATCAGTTTAAGAAGCAGAGTTGAACCTGATATGGTACGTGTGTGTAAGAAACACAGTTCTTGTGTTTTGAGCACACTCACGTTTCCCGCCTTATTAGAGACTCTTGAAAACAAGAGCGTGATTCTTGCTCTAAAGCAGAGTGTGGTTCATGGATGAGAACTGTGCTGTGTGTTTCCCTTCAGAAGTGGAATGAAATCCCAGGCTCTGTGTCTTCCTACAAGTAAGACTTCGTTTCAGGTAAACGTAGTCACTTTTCAGCTCAAAAGTAGCTTCATCGTTCAAGAAGCTCACACGTTTCTCGCTCTGAACTGAAAAGCATTGGATGTTAGAGGACCTGTGGATTTTATCAGTTTCAGAAGCATAGTTGAAATGGATATGGTGCGTGTGTGTAGGAAACACTGTTGTTTTGTTCTGAGAACACTCGCGGTTCTTGCATTATAAGAGACCTTAGAAAGCAAGAGCGTGCTTCTTGCTCTAAAGCAGAGTGTGGTTCATCGATGAGAACTGTGCTGTGTGATTCCCTTCAGAGACGGAGTGAAATGCAAGGCTCTGTGCCTTCCTGCAAGGAAGACTTCGTTTCAGGTAAACATAGACAATTTTCAGCTCAAAAAAAAGCTTCATCATTCAAGAAGCTCACACGTTTCTCGCTCTGAACTGAAAAGCGTTGGATGTTAGAGGACCTCTGGTTTGTATCCGTTTTAGAAACAGAATTGAACTAGATATGGTGCATGTGTGTAGGAAAACAGTTCTTTTGTTTTGAGCACACTCACGTTTCCCGCCTTATTGGAGACTCTAGAAAGCAAGAGCTTGCTTCTTGCTCTAAAGCAGAGTGTGGTTCATGGATGAGTACTGGTCTATGTATTTCCCTTCAGAAACAGAGTGAAATGCCAGGCTCTGTGACTTCCTACAAGCAAGACTTCGTTTCAGGTAAACGCACTCACTTTTCACCTCAAAAAAAGGTACATCGTTCACGAAGCTCACACGTTTCTCACTCTTAACTGAAAAGCATTTGATGTTAGAGGACCTGTGGTTTGTATCCGTTTCAGAAGCAGCGTTGAACTAGATAAGGTACGGTTGTGTAGGAAACACAGTTCTTTTGTTCTGAGCAAACTCACGTTTCCCACCTATTAGAGACTCTAGAAAGCGAGAGCGTGCTTCTTGCTCTAAAGCAGAGTGTGGTTCATGGATGAGCACTGTTCTGTGTGTTTCCTGTCTGAAACGGAGTGAAATGCCATGCTCTGTGTCTTCCTACAAGCAAGACTTCGTTTCAGGTAAACGTAGTCACTTTTCAGCTCAAAAGTAGCTTCATCGTTCACCAAGCTCACACGTTTCTTGCTCTGAACTGAAAAGCATTGGATGTTAGAGGACCTGTGGTTTATATCAGTTTCAGAAGCGAAGTTGAACTAGATATGGTCCGTGTGTGTAGATAACTCAGTTCATTTGTTCTGAGCACGCTCACTTTTCCCGCCTTATTAGAGACTGTGGAAAGCAAGAGCGTTCTTCTTGCTCTAAAGTAGTGTGTGTTTCATGTTTGAGAACTGTGCTGTGCTTCCCTTCAGAAACGGAGTGAAATGCAAGGCTCTGTGCCTTCCTGCAAGCAAGACTTCGTTTCAGGTTAACGTAGTTACATTTCAGCTCAAAGGAAGCTTCATCATTCACGAAGCTCACTCGTTTCTCGCTCTGAACTGAAAAACAATGGATGTTAGAGGAACTGTGGTTTACATCAGTTTCAGAAGAGGGGTTGAACTAGATATGGTCCGTGTGTGTAGGAAACACAATTCTTTTGTTCTGAGCACACTCACGGTTCCTGCATTTTTATAGACTCTAGAAAGCAAGAGCGTGCTTCTTGCTCTAAAGCAGAATGTGGTTCATGGATGAGAACTGTGCTGTGTGTTTCCCTTCAGAAACGGAGTGAAATAACAGGCTCTGTGTCTTCCTACAAGCAAGACTTCGTTTCAGGTAAACTCAGTCACTTTTCAGCTCAAACAGAGATTCATTGTTCACGAAGCTACTCGTTTCTCGCTCTGAACTGAAAAACACTGGATGTTAGAGGACCTGTGGTTTATATCCGTTTAGAAGCAGAGTTGAACTAGATAAGGTACATGTGTGTAGGAAACTCAGTTCATTTTTTCTGAGCACACTGACTTTTCCTGCCTTATTAGATACTGTGGAAAGCAAGATCGTGTTTCTTGATCTAAAGCAGAGTGTGGTTCATGGATGAGAACTGTGCTATGTGTTTCCCTTCAAAAACAGAGTGAAATGACAGGCTCTGTGTCTTCCTACTAGCAAGACTTCGTTTCAGATAAACGCAGTCACTTTTCAGCTCAAAAGAAGCTACATCGTTCATGAAGCTCACACGTTTCTCACTCTTAACTGAAAAGCATTGGATGTTAGAGGACCTGTGGATTGTATCAGTTTCAGTAGCATAGTTGAAATGGATATGGTGCATGTGTGTAGGAAACACAGTTCTTTTGTTCTGAGCACTCTCACGGTTCCTGCCTTATTAGAGACTCTAGAAAGCAAGAGCGTGCTTCTTGCTCTAAAGCAGAGTGTGGTTCATGGATGAGAACTGTACTGTGTGTTTCCCTTCAGAAGCAGAGTGAAATCCCAGGCTCTGTGTCTTCCTACAACTAAGACTTCGTTTCAGGTAAACACAGTCACTTTTCAGCTCAAAAGAAGGTACATCGTTCACGAAGCTCACACATTTCTCACTCTTAACTGAAAAGCATTGGATGTTAGAGGACCTGTGGATTCTATCAGTTTCAGAAGCATCGTCGAAATGGATATGGTGCGTGTGTGTTGGAAACAGAGTTCTTTTGTTCTGAGCACACTCACGGTTCCTGCCTTATTAGAGACTCTAGAAAGCAAGAGCGTGATTCTTGCTCTAAAGCAGAGTGTGGTTCATCGATGAGAACGGTGCTGTGTGATTCCCTTCAGTGACTGAGTGAAATGCAAGTCTCTGTGACTTCCTGCAAGGAAGACTTCGTTTCAGGTAAACATAGTCACTTTTCAGCTCAAAGGAAGCTTCATCGTTCACGAAGCTCACACGTTTCCTGCTCTGAACTGAAAAGCATTGGATGTTAGAGGACCTGAGGTTTGTATCAGTTTCAGAGCAGAGTTCAACTAGATATGTTCCGAGTTTTGTGGAAACACACTTCTTTTTTTCTGAGCACACTCACATTTCCCGCCTTATTAGAGAGTGTGGGAAGCAAGAGCGTGTTTCTTGCTCTAAAGCAGAGTGTGGTTCATCGATGAGAACTGTGCTGTGTGATTCCCTTCAGAGACGGAGTGAAATGCAAGGCTCTGTGCCTTCCTGCAAGGAAGACTTCGTTTCAGGTAAACATAGTCAATTTTCAGCTCAAACATAGCTTCATCATTCACAAAGCTCACACTTTTCTAGCTCTGAACTGAAAAGCATTGGATGTTAGAGGACCTGTGGTTTGTATCCGTTTCAGAAGCAGAGTTGAACTAGATATGGTCCGGTTGTGTAGGAAACACAGTTCTTTTGTTCTGAGCACACTCACGTTTCCCACCTTATTAGAGACTCTAGAAAGCAAGAACGTGCTTCTTGCTCTAAAGCAGAGTGCGGTTCATGGATGAGAACTGTGCTGTGTGTTTCCTGTCAGAAACGGAGTGAAATGCCAGGCTCTGTGTCTTCCTACAAGCAAGATTTCGTTTCAGGTAAACGCACTCACTTTTCAGCTCAAAAGAAGGTACATCGTTCACGAAGCTCACACATTTCTCACTCTTAACTGAAAAGCATTGGATGTTAGAGGACCTGTGGATTCTATCAGTTTCAGAAGCATCGTCGAAATGGATATGGTGCGTGTGTGTAGGAAACAGAGTTCTTTTGTTCTGAGCACACTCACGGTTCCTGCCTTATTAGAGACTCTAGAAAGCAAGAGCGTGATTCTTGCTCTAAAGCAGAGTGTGGTTCATCGATGAGAACTGTGCTGTGTGATTCCCTTCAGTGACGGAATGAAATGCAAGTCTCTGTGACTTCCTGCAAGGAAGACTTCGTTTCAGGTAAACATAGTCACTTTTCACCTCAAAGGAAGCTTCATCGTTCACGAAGCTCACACGTTTCCTGCTCTGAACTGAAAAGCATTGGATGTTAGAGGACCTGTGGTTTGTATCAGTTTCAGAAGCAGAGTTGAACTAGATATGGTCCGTGTGTGTAGATAACTCAGTTCTTTTGTTCTGAGCACGCTCACTTTTCCCGCCTTATTAGAGATAATGGAAAGCAAGAGCGTATATATTGCTCTAAAGCAGAGTGTGGTTCATGGATGAGAAATGTGCTGTGCTCTCCTTCAGAAACGGAGTGAAATGCAAGGCTCTGTGCCTTCCTGCAAGCAAGAATTCGTTTCAGGTAAACGTAGTCACTTTTCAGCTCAAACGAAGCTTCATCATTCACGAAGCTCACACGTTTCTCGGTCTGAACTGAAAAACATTGGATGTTAGAGGAACTGTGGTTTATATCAGTGTCAGAAGCAGAGTTGAACTAGATATGGTCCGAGTGTTGTGGAAACACAGTTCTTTTTTTCTGAGCACACTGATGTTTCCCGACTTATTAGAGACTCTAGAAAGCAAGAGCATGCTTCTTGCTCTAAAGCAGGGTGTGGTTCATGGATGAGAACTGTGCTATGTGTTTCCTTTTAGAAACGGAGTGAAATGCCAGGCTCTGTGTCTTCCTACAAGCAAGAATTCTTTTCAGGTAAACGCAGTCTCTTTTCAGCTCAAAGGAAGCTACATCGTTCACACAGCTCACAGGTTTCTTGCTCTTAACTGAAAAGCATTCGATGTTAGAGGACCTGTGGTTTGTATCAGTTTCAGAAGCAGAGTTGAACTAGATATGATTTGTGTGTGTATGAAACACAGTTCATTTTTTCTAAGCACACTCACGTTTCCCGTCTTATTAGAGACTCTAGAAAGAAAGAGCGTGCTTCTTGCTCTAAAGCAGAGATTGTTTCATGGATGAGAAATATGCTGTTTGTTTCCCTTCATAAACAGAGTCAATACCAGGCTTGTGTCTCCCTACAAGCAAGACTTTGTTTCCGGTAAAAGCAGTCACTTTTCAGCTCTTAGGAAGGTACATCGTTCATGAAGCTAACACGTTTCTCGCTCTGAACTGAAACGCATTTGATGTTAGAGTACCTGTAATTTGTATCAGTTTCAGAAGCAGAGTTGAACGAGATATGGTGAATGTGTGTAGGAAACACAGTTCTTTTGTTTTGAGCACACTCACATTTCCCACCTTATTAGAGACTCTAGAAAGCAAGAGCATGCTTCTTGCTCTAAAGTAGAGTTTGTTTCATGGATGAGAACTGTGATGTGCTTCCCTTCAGAAACGGAGTGAAATGCATGGCTCTGTGCCTTCCTGCAAGCAAGACTTCGTTTCAGGTAAACGTAGTCAGTTTTCAGCTCAAACGAAGCTTCATTGTTCACGAAGCTCACACGTTTCTTGCTCTGAACTGAAAAGCATTGGATGTTAGAGGACCTGTGGTTTGTATCCGTTTCAGAAGCAGAGTTGAACTAGATATGGTGCATGTTTGTAGGAAACAAAGTTCTTTTGTTTTGAGCACACTCACGTTTTCCGCCTTCTTAGAGACTCTATAAAGCAAGAGCATGCTTCTTGCTCTAAAGCAGAGTGTGGATCATGGATGAGAACTGTGCTGTGTGTTTCCCTTCAGAAACGGAGTGAAAACCCAGGCTCTCTGTCTTCCTGCAAGGAAGACTTCGTTTCAGGTAAACATAGTCAATTTTCAGCTCAAACAAAGCTTCATCATGCACGAAGCTCACATGTTACTCGCTCTGAACTGAAGAGCATTGGATGTTAGATGACCTCTGGTTTGTATCCGTTTTAGAAGCAGAGTTGAACTAGATATGGTGAATGTGTGTAGGAAACACAGTTCTTTTGTTTTGAGCACACTCAGGTTTCCCGCCTTATTAGAGACTCTAGAAAGCAAGAGCGTGCTTCGTGCTCTAAAGCAGAGTGTGGTTCATGGATGAGAACTGTGCTGTGTGTTTCCTGTCAGAAACGGAGTGAAATGCCATTCTCTGTGTCTTCCTACAAGCAAGACTTCGTTTAGGGTAAACGTAGTCACTTTTCAGCTCAAAGGAAGCTTCATCGTTCACGAAGCTCACACGTTTCTTGCTCTGAACTGAAAAGCATTGGATCTTAGAGGACCTGTGGTTTGTATCCGTTTCAGAAGCAGAGTTGAACTAGATATGATGCATGTTTGTAGGAAACAAAGTTCTTTTGTTTTGAGCACACTCACGTTTTCCGCCTTCTTAGAGACTCTATAAAGCAAGAGCATGCTTCTTGCTCTAAAGCAGAGTGTGGATCATGGATGAGAACTGTGCTGTGTGTTTCCCTTCAGAAACGGAGCGAAAACCCAGGCTCTCTGTCTTCCTGCAAGGAAGACTTCGTTTCAGGTAAACATAGTCAATTTTCAGCTCAAACAAAGCTTCATCATGCACGAAGCTCACATGTTACTCGCTCTGAACTGAAGAGCATTGGATGTTAGATGACCTCTGGTTTGTATCCGTTTTAGAAGCAGAGTTGAACTAGATATGGTGAATGTGTGTAGGAAACACAGTTCTTTTGTTTTGAGCACACTCAGGTTTCCCGCCTTATTAGAGACTCTAGAAAGCAAGAGCGTGCTTCGTGATCTAAAGCAGAGTGTGGTTCATGGATGAGAACTGTGCTGTGTGTTTCCTGTCAGAAACGGAGTGAAATGCCATTCTCTGTGTCTTCCTACAAGCAAGACTTCGTTTAGGGTAAACGTAGTCACTTTTCAGCTCAAAGGAAGCTTCATCGTTCACGAAGCTCACACGTTTCTTGCTCTGAACTGAAAAGCATTGGATCTTAGAGGACCTGTGGTTTGTATCCGTTTCAGAAGCAGAGTTAAACTAGATAAGGTGCATGTTTGTAGGAAACAAAGTTCTTTTGTTTTGAGCACACTCATGTTTTCCGCCTTATTAGAGACTCTATAAAGCAAGAGCATGCTTCTTGCTCTAAAGCAGAGTGTGGATCATGGATGAGAACTGTGCTGTGTGTTTCCCTTCAGAAACGGAGCAAAATCCCAGGCTCTCTGTCTTCCTGCAAGGAAGACTTCGTTTCAGGTAAACATAGTCAATTTTCAGCTCAAACAAAGCTTCATCATTCACGAAGCTCACACGTTTCTCGCTCTGAACTGAAGGGCATTGGATGTTAGAGGACCTCTGGTTTGTATCCGTTTTAGAAGTAGAATTGAACTAGATATGGTGCATGTGTGTAGGAAACACAGTTCTTTTGTTTTGAGCACACTCACGTTTCCCGCCTAATTAGAGACTCTAGAAAGCAAGAGCATGCTTTTTGCTCTAAAGCAGAGTGTGGTTCATGGATGAGTACTGGGCTATGTATTTCCCTTCAGAAACAGAGTGAAATGCAAGGCTCTGTGACTTCCTACAAGCAAGATTACGTTTCAGGTGAATGCACTCACTTTTCAGCTCAAAAGAAGGTACATCGTTCACGAAGCTCACACATTTCTCATTCTTAACTGAAAAGCATTGGATGTTAGAGGACCTGTGGATTCTATCAGTTTCAGAGGCATAGTCGAAATGGATATGGTGCGTGTGTGTAGGAAACAGAGTTCTTTTGTTCTGAGCGCACTCGCGGTTCCTGCCTTATTAGAGACTCTAGAAAGCAAGAGCGTGCTTCTTGCTCTAAGGCAGAGTGTGTTTCATGGATGAGAACTGTGCTATGTGTTTCCTTTTAGAAACGGAGTGAAATGCCAGGCTCTGTGTCTTCCTACAAGCAAGAATTCTTTTCACGTAAAGGCAGTCACTTTTCAGCTCAAACGAAGCTACATCGTTCACGAAGCTCACAGGTTTCTTGCTCTTAACTGAAAAGCATTGGATGTTAGAGAACCTGTGGTTTGTATCAGTTTCAGAAGCAGAGTTGAACTAGATATGATTCGTGTGTGTAGGAAACACAGTTCTTTTTTTCTAAGCACACTCACGTTTCCCGCCTTATTAGAGACTCTAGAAAGAAAGAGCGTGCTTCTTGCTCTAAAGGAGAGTTTGTTTCAGGGATGAGAAATGTGCTGTTTGTTTCCCTTCAGAAACAGAGTTAATGCCAGGCTCTGTGTCTTCCTACAAGCAAGACTTCGTTTCAGGTAAACGCAGTCACTTTTCAGCTCAAAAGAAGCTACATCATTCACGAAGCTCACACGTTTCTCACTCTTAACTGAAAAGCTTTGGATGTTAGAGGACCTGTTGTTTGTATCCGTTTCAGAAGCAGAGTTGAAATAGATATGGTCCGTGTGTGTAGGAAACACAGTTCTTTTGTTCTGAGCACACTCATGTTTCCTGCCTTATTAGAAACTCTAGAAAGCAAGAGAGTGCTTCTTGCTCTAATGCAGAGTCTGGTTCATGGATGAGAACTGTGCTGTGTGTTTCCCTTCAGAAACGGAGTGAAATGCAAGGCTCTGTGCCTTCCTGCAAGCAAGACTTCGTTTCAGGTAAATGTACACAATTTTCAGCTCAAACAAAGCTTCATTGTTCACGAAGCTCACACGTTTCTCGCTCTGAACTGAAAACCATTGGATGTTAGAGGACCTGTGGTTTGTATCCGTTTCAGAAGCAGAGTTGAACTAGATATGGTGCATGTGTATAGGAAACACAGTTCTTGTGTTTTGAGCACACTCACGTTTCCAGCCTTATTAGAGACTCTAGAAAGCAAGAGCGTGATTCTTGCTGTAAAGCAGACTGTGGTTCATGGATGAGAACTGTGCTGTGTGTTTCCCTTCAGAAGCGGAGTGAAATCCCAGGCTCTGTGTCTTCCTACAAGTAAGACTTCGTTTCAGGTAAACGCAGTCACTTTTCAGCTCAAAGGAAGCTACATCTTTAACGAAGGTCACACGTTTCTCACTCTGAACTGAAAAGCATTGGATGTTAGAGGACCTGAGGTTTCCATCAGTTTAAGAAGCAGAGTTGAACTAGATATGGTACGTGTGTGTAGGAAACACAGTTCTTTTGTTCTGAGCACACTCACATTTCCCGCCTTATTATAGACTCTAGAAAGCAAGAGCATGCTTCTTGCTCTAAAGCAGAGTGTGGTTCATGGATGAGTACTGGACTATGTGTTTCCCTTCAGAAACAGAGTGAAATGCCAGGCTCTGTGACTTCCTACAAGCAAGACTTATTTTCAGGTAAACGCAGTCACTTTTCAGCTCAAACGAAGTTACATCGTTCACGAAGCTCACACATTTCTCACTCTTAACTGAAAAGCATTGGATGTTAGAGGAACTGTGGATTGTATCAGTTTCAGTAGCATAGTTGAAATGGATATGGTGCGTGTGTGTAGTAAACACAGTTCTTTTGTTCTGAGCACATTCATGGTTCCTGCCTTATTAGAGACTGTAGAAAGCAAGAGCGTGCTTCTTGCTCTAAAGCAGAGTGTGGTTCATCGATGAGGACTGTGCTGTGCGATTCCATTCAGAAATGGAGTGAAATGCAAGGTTCTGTGCCTTCCTGAAAGGAAGACTTCGTTTTGGGTAAACATAGTCATTTTTCAGCTCAAACAAAGCTTCATCATTCACGAAGCTCACACGTTTCTCACTCTGAACTGAAAAGCATTGGATGTTAGAGGACCTCTGGTTTGTATCCGTTTTAGAAGCAGAGTTGAACTAGATATGGTGAATGTGTGTAGGAAACACAGTTCTTTTGTTTTGAGCACACTCACGTTTCCCGCCTTATTAGAGACTCTAGAAAGCAAGAGCATGCTTCGTGCCCTAAAGCAGAGTGTAGTTCATGGATGAGAACTGTACTGTGTGTTTCCCTTCAGAAGCGGAGTGACATCACAGGCTCTGTGTCTTCCTACAATTAAGACTTCGTTTCAGGTAAACACAGTCACTTTTCAGCTCAAACGAAGCTACATCGTTCAGGAAGCTCACTCGTTTCTCGCTCTGAACTGAAAAGCATTGGATGTTAGAGGAACCTGAGGTTTGTATCATTTTCAGAGCAGAGCTGAACTAGATATGGTCCAAGATTTGTGGAAACACACTTCTTTTTTTCTGAGCACACCCACGTTTCACGACTTATTAGAGACTCTATAAAGCAAGAGCGTGCTTCTTGCTCTAAAGCAGAGTGTGGTTCATGGATGAGAACTGTACTGTGGGTTTCCCTTCAGAAGCAGAGTGACATCACAGGCTCTGTGTCTTCCTACAATTAAGACTTCGTTTCAGGTAAACACAGTCACTTTTCAGCTCAAACGAAGCTACATCGTTCAGGAAGCTCACTCGTTTCTCGCTCTGAACTGAAAAGCATTGGATCTTAGAGGACCTGAGGTTTGTATCATTTTCAGAGCAGAGCTGAACTAGATATGGTCCAAGATTTGTGGAAACACACTTCTTTTTTTCTGAGCACACCCACGTTTCACGACTTATTAGAGACTCTATAAAGCAAGAGCGTGCTTCTTGCTCTAAAGCAGAGTGTGGTTCATGGATGAGAACTGTGGTGTGTGTTTCCTGACTGAAACGGAGTGAAATGCAATGCTCTGTGTCTTCCTACAAGCAAGACTTCGTTTCAGGTAAACACAGTCACTTTTCAGCTCAAACAAAGCTTCATCGTTTCCGACGCTCACATGTTTCTCGCTCTGAACTGAAAAGCATTGGATGTTAGAGGACCTGTGGTTTATATCAGTTTCAGAAGCGGAGTTGAACTAGATATGATCCGGGTGTGTAGGAAACACAGTTCTTTTGTTCTGAGCACACTCACGTTTCCTGCCTTATTAGAGACTCTAGAAAGCAAGAGCATGCTTCTCCTCTAAAGCAGAGTGTGGTTCATGGATGAGAACTGTGGTGTGTGTTTCCTGACAGAAACGGAGTGAAATGCCATGCTCTGTGTCTTCCTACAAGCAAGAATTCGTTTCAGGTAAACACAGTCACTTATCAGCTCAAAAAAAGATTCATTGTTCAAGAAGCTAACACGTTTCTCGCTCTGAACTGAAAAACACTGGATGTTAGAGGAACTGTGGTTTATATCCATTTCAGAAGCAGAGTTGAACAAGATATGGTCCGGGTGTGTAAGTAACACAGTTCTTTTGTTCTGAGCACACTCACGTTTCCAACTTATTAGAGAATCTAGAAAGCAAGAGCGTGCTTCTTGCTCTAAAGCAGAGTGTGGTTCATGGATGAGAACTGTGCTGTGTGTTTCCCTTCAGAAACGGAGTGTAATGCCAGGTTCTGTGTCTTCCTACAAGCAAGACTTCGTTTCAGGTAAACACAGTCACTTTTCAGCTCAAACGAAGCTACATTGTTAACGAAGCTCACACGTTTTTCACTCTGAACTGAAAAGCTTTGGATGTTAGAGACCTGAGGTTTGCATCAGTTTAAGAAGCAGAGTTGAAGTAGATATGGTACGTGTGTGTAAGAAACACAGTTCTTGTGTTTTGAGCACACTCACGTTTCCCGCCTTATTAGAGACTCTAGAAAGCAAGAGCGTGATTCTTGCTCTAAAGCAGAGTGTGATTCATGGATGAGAACTGTGCTGTGTGTTTCCCTTCAGAAGCGGAGTGAAATCTCAGGCTCTGTGTCTTCCTACAAGTAAGATTTCGTTTCAGGTAAACACAGTCACTTTTCAGCTCAAAGGAAGCTACATCGTTAACGAAGGTCACACTTTTCTCGCTCTGAACTGAAACGCATTGGATGTTAGAGGACCTGAGGTTTGTATCAGTTTAAGAAGCAGAGTTGATCTAGATATGGTACGTGTGTGTAGGAAACACAGTTCTTTTGTTCTGAGCACACTCACATTTCCCGCCTTATTACAGACTCTAGAAAGCAAGAGCATGCTTCTTGCTCTAAAGCAGAGTGTGGTTCATGGATGAGTACTGGCCTATTTGTTTCGCGTCAGAAACAGAGTGAAATGCCAGGCTCTGTGACTTCCTACAAGCAAGACTTATTTTCAGGTAAACGCAGTCACTTTTCAGCTCAAACAAATTTACATCGTTCACGAAGCTCACACATTTCTCACTCTTAAATGAAAAGCATTGGATGTTAGAGTACCTGTGGATTGTATCAGTTTCAGTAGCATAGTTGAAATGGATATGGTGCGTGTGTGGAGGAAACACAGTTCTTTTGTTCTGAGCACACTCATGTTTCCTGCCTTATTAGAGATTCTAGAAAGCAAGAGCGTGCTTCTTGCTCTAAAGCAGAGTGTGGTTCATCGATGAGAACTGTGCTGTGTGTTTCCTGACAGAAACGGAGTGAAATGCCATGCTCTGTGTCTTCCTAAAAGCAAGACTTCGTTTCATGTAAACGTAGTCACTTTTCAGCTCAAAAGAAGCTTCATCGTTCACGAAGCTCACACGTTTCTTGCTCTGAACTGAAAAGCATTGGATGTTAGAGGACCTGTGGTTTATATCAGTTTCAGAAGGGGAGTTGAACTCGATATGGTCCGTGTGTGTAGATAACTCAGTTCTTTTGTTCTGAGCACGCTCACTTTTCCCGCCTTATTAGAGACTGTGGAAAGCAAGAGCGTGTCTCTTGCTCTCAAGCAGAGTGTGGTTCATGGATGAGACTTTGCTGTGTGTTTCCCTTCAGACACGGAGTGAAATGCCAGGCTCTGTGTGTTCCTACAAGCAAGACTTTGTTTCAGGTAAACGCAGTCACTTTTCAGCTCAAACAAAGATTCATTATTCACGAAGCTCACACGTTTCTCGCTCTGAACTGAAAAACACTGGATGTTAGAGGACCTGTGGTTTATATCCGTTTCAGAAGCAGAGTTGAAAAAGATATGGTCCGAGTGTTGTGGAAACACAGTTCTTTTTTTCTGAGCACACTGATGTTTCCCGACTTATTAGAGACTCTAGAAAGCAAGAGCATGCTTCTTGCTCTAAAGCAGGGTGTGGTTCATGGATGAGAACTGTGCTATGTGTTTCCTTTTAGAAACGGAGTGAAATGCCAGGCTCTGTGTCTTCCTACAAGCAAGAATTCTTTTCAGGTAAACGCAGTCTCTTTTCAGCTCAAAGGAAGCTACATCGTTCACACAGCTCACAGGTTTCTTGCTCTTAACTGAAAAGCATTCGATGTTAGAGGACCTGTGGTTTGTATCAGTTTCAGAAGCAGAGTTGAACTAGATATGATTTGTGTGTGTATGAAACACAGTTCATTTTTTCTAAGCACAGTCACGTTTCCCGTCTTATTAGAGACTCTAGAAAGAAAGAGCGTGCTTCTTGCTCTAAAGCAGAGATTGTTTCATGGATGAGAAATATGCTGTTTGTTTCCCTTCATAAACAGAGTCAATACCAGGCTTGTGTCTCCCTACAAGCAAGACTTTGTTTCCGGTAAAAGCAGTCACTTTTCAGCTCTTAGGAAGGTACATCGTTCATGAAGCTAACACGTTTCTCGCTCTGAACTGAAACGCATTTGATGTTAGAGTACCTGTAATTTGTATCAGTTTCAGAAGCAGAGTTGAACGAGATATGGTGAATGTGTGTAGGAAACACAGTTCTTTTGTTTTGAGCACACTCACATTTCCCACCTTATTAGAGACTCTAGAAAGCAAGAGCATGCTTCTTGCTCTAAAGTAGAGTTTGTTTCATGGATGAGAACTGTGATGTGCTTCCCTTCAGAAACGGAGTGAAATGCATGGCTCTGTGCCTTCCTGCAAGCAAGACTTCGTTTCAGGTAAACGTAGTCAGTTTTCAGCTCAAACGAAGCTTCATTGTTCACGAAGCTCACACGTTTCTTGCTCTGAACTGAAAAGCATTGGATGTTAGAGGACCTGTGGTTTGTATCCGTTTCAGAAGCAGAGTTGAACTAGATATGGTGCATGTTTGTAGGAAACAAAGTTCTTTTGTTTTGAGCACACTCACGTTTTCCGCCTTCTTAGAGACTCTATAAAGCAAGAGCATGCTTCTTGCTCTAAAGCAGAGTGTGGATCATGGATGAGAACTGTGCTGTGTGTTTCCCTTCAGAAACGGAGTGAAAACCCAGGCTCTCTGTCTTCCTGCAAGGAAGACTTCGTTTCAGGTAAACATAGTCAATTTTCAGCTCAAACAAAGCTTCATCATGCACGAAGCTCACATGTTACTCGCTCTGAACTGAAGAGCATTGGATGTTAGATGACCTCTGGTTTGTATCCGTTTTAGAAGCAGAGTTGAACTAGATATGGTGAATGTGTGTAGGAAACACAGTTCTTTTGTTTTGAGCACACTCAGGTTTCCCGCCTTATTAGAGACTCTAGAAAGCAAGAGCGTGCTTCGTGCTCTAAAGCAGAGTGTGGTTCATGGATGAGAACTGTGCTGTGTGTTTCCTGTCAGAAACGGAGTGAAATGCCATTCTCTGTGTCTTCCTACAAGCAAGACTTCGTTTAGGGTAAACGTAGTCACTTTTCAGCTCAAAGGAAGCTTCATCGTTCACGAAGCTCACACGTTTCTTGCTCTGAACTGAAAAGCATTGGATCTTAGAGGACCTGTGGTTTGTATCCGTTTCAGAAGCAGAGTTGAACTAGATATGATGCATGTTTGTAGGAAACAAAGTTCTTTTGTTTTGAGCACACTCACGTTTTCCGCCTTCTTAGAGACTCTATAAAGCAAGAGCATGCTTCTTGCTCTAAAGCAGAGTGTGGATCATGGATGAGAACTGTGCTGTGTGTTTCCCTTCAGAAACGGAGCGAAAACCCAGGCTCTCTGTCTTCCTGCAAGGAAGACTTCGTTTCAGGTAAACATAGTCAATTTTCAGCTCAAACAAAGCTTCATCATGCACGAAGCTCACATGTTACTCGCTCTGAACTGAAGAGCATTGGATGTTAGATGACCTCTGGTTTGTATCCGTTTTAGAAGCAGAGTTGAACTAGATATGGTGAATGTGTGTAGGAAACACAGTTCTTTTGTTTTGAGCACACTCAGGTTTCCCGCCTTATTAGAGACTCTAGAAAGCAAGAGCGTGCTTCGTGATCTAAAGCAGAGTGTGGTTCATGGATGAGAACTGTGCTGTGTGTTTCCTGTCAGAAACGGAGTGAAATGCCATTCTCTGTGTCTTCCTACAAGCAAGACTTCGTTTAGGGTAAACGTAGTCACTTTTCAGCTCAAAGGAATCTTCATCGTTCACGAAGCTCACACGTTTCTTGCTCTGAACTGAAAAGCATTGGATCTTAGAGGACCTGTGGTTTGTATCCGTTTCAGAAGCAGAGTTAAACTAGATAAGGTGCATGTTTGTAGGAAACAAAGTTCTTTTGTTTTGAGCACACTCATGTTTTCCGCCTTATTAGAGACTCTATAAAGCAAGAGCATGCTTCTTGCTCTAAAGCAGAGTGTGGATCATGGATGAGAACTGTGCTGTGTGTTTCCCTTCAGAAACGGAGCAAAATCCCAGGCTCTCTGTCTTCCTGCAAGGAAGACTTCGTTTCAGGTAAACATAGTCAATTTTCAGCTCAAACAAAGCTTCATCATTCACGAAGCTCACACGTTTCTCGCTCTGAACTGAAGAGCATTGGATGTTAGAGGACCTCTGGTTTGTATCCGTTTTAGAAGTAGAATTGAACTAGATATGGTGCATGTGTGTAGGAAACACAGTTCTTTTGTTTTGAGCACACTCACGTTTCCCGCCTAATTAGAGACTCTAGAAAGCAAGAGCATGCTTTTTGCTCTAAAGCAGAGTGTGGTTCATGGATGAGTACTGGGCTATGTATTTCCCTTCAGAAACAGAGTGAAATGCAAGGCTCTGTGACTTCCTACAAGCAAGATTACGTTTCAGGTGAATGCACTCACTTTTCAGCTCAAAAGAAGGTACATCGTTCACGAAGCTCACACATTTCTCATTCTTAACTGAAAAGCATTGGATGTTAGAGGACCTGTGGATTCTATCAGTTTCAGAGGCATAGTCGAAATGGATATGGTGCGTGTGTGTAGGAAACAGAGTTCTTTTGTTCTGAGCGCACTCGCGGTTCCTGCCTTATTAGAGACTCTAGAAAGCAAGAGCGTGCTTCTTGCTCTAAAGGAGAGTTTGTTTCAGGGATGAGAAATGTGCTGTTTGTTTCCCTTCAGAAACAGAGTTAATGCCAGGCTCTGTGTCTTCCTACAAGCAAGACTTCGTTTCAGGTAAACGCAGTCACTTTTCAGCTCAAAAGAAGCTACATCATTCACGAAGCTCACACGTTTCTCACTCTTAACTGAAAAGCTTTGGATGTTAGAGGACCTGTTGTTTGTATCCGTTTCAGAAGCAGAGTTGAAATAGATATGGTCCGTGTGTAGGAAACACAGTTCTTTTGTTCTGAGCACACTCATGTTTCCTGCCTTATTAGAAACTCTAGAAAGCAAGAGAGTGCTTCTTGCTCTAATGCAGAGTCTGGTTCATGGATGAGAACTGTGCTGTGTGTTTCCCTTCAGAAACGGAGTGAAATGCAAGGCTCTGTGCCTTCCTGCAAGCAAGACTTCGTTTCAGGTAAATGTACACAATTTTCAGCTCAAACAAAGCTTCATTGTTCACGAAGCTCACACGTTTCTCGCTCTGAACTGAAAACCATTGGATGTTAGAGGACCTGTGGTTTGTATCCGTTTCAGAAGCAGAGTTGAACTAGATATGGTGCATGTGTATAGGAAACACAGTTCTTGTGTTTTGAGCACACTCACGTTTCCAGCCTTATTAGAGACTCTAGAAAGCAAGAGCGTGATTCTTGCTGTAAAGCAGACTGTGGTTCATGGATGAGAACTGTGCTGTGTGTTTCCCTTCAGAAGCGGAGTGAAATCCCAGGCTCTGTGTCTTCCTACAAGTAAGACTTCGTTTCAGGTAAACGCAGTCACTTTTCAGCTCAAACGAAGCTACATCTTTAACGAAGGTCACACGTTTCTCACTCTGAACTGAAAAGCATTGGATGTTAGAGGACCTGAGGTTTCCATCAGTTTAAGAAGCAGAGTTGAACTAGATATGGTACGTGTGTGTAGGAAACACAGTTCTTTTGTTCTGAGCACACTCACATTTCCCGCCTTATTATAGACTCTAGAAAGCAAGAGCATGCTTCTTGCTCTAAAGCAGAGTGTGGTTCATGGATGAGTACTGGACTATGTGTTTCCCTTCAGAAACAGAGTGAAATGCCAGGCTCTGTGACTTCCTACAAGCAAGACTTATTTTCAGGTAAACGCAGTCACTTTTCAGCTCAAACGAAGTTACATTGTTCACGAAGCTCACACATTTCTCACTCTTAACTGAAAAGCATTGGATGTTAGAGGAACTGTGGATTGTATCAGTTTCAGTAGCATAGTTGAAATGGATATGGTGCGTGTGTGTAGTAAACACAGTTCTTTTGTTCTGAGCACATTCATGGTTCCTGCCTTATTAGAGACTGTAGAAAGCAAGAGCGTGCTTCTTGCTCTAAAGCAGAGTGTGGTTCATCGATGAGGACTGTGCTGTGCGATTCCATTCAGAAATGGAGTGAAATGCAAGGTTCTGTGCCTTCCTGAAAGGAAGACTTCGTTTTGGGTAAACATAGTCATTTTTCAGCTCAAACAAAGCTTCATCATTCACGAAGCTCACACGTTTCTCACTCTGAACTGAAAAGCATTGGATGTTAGAGGACCTCTGGTTTGTATCCGTTTTAGAAGCAGAGTTGAACTAGATATGGTGAATGTGTGTAGGAAACACAGTTCTTTTGTTTTGAGCACACTCACGTTTCCCGCCTTATTAGAGACTCTAGAAAGCAAGAGCATGCTTCGTGCCCTAAAGCAGAGTGTAGTTCATGGATGAGAACTGTACTGTGTGTTTCCCTTCAGAAGCGGAGTGACATCACAGGCTCTGTGTCTTCCTACAATTAAGACTTCGTTTCAGGTAAACACAGTCACTTTTCAGCTCAAACGAAGCTACATCGTTCAGGAAGCTCACTCGTTTCTCGCTCTGAACTGAAAAGCATTGGATGTTAGAGGAACCTGAGGTTTGTATCATTTTCAGAGCAGAGCTGAACTAGATATGGTCCAAGATTTGTGGAAACACACTTCTTTTTTTCTGAGCACACCCACGTTTCACGACTTATTAGAGACTCTATAAAGCAAGAGCGTGCTTCTTGCTCTAAAGCAGAGTGTGGTTCATGGATGAGAACTGTACTGTGGGTTTCCCTTCAGAAGCAGAGTGACATCACAGGCTCTGTGTCTTCCTACAATTAAGACTTCGTTTCAGGTAAACACAGTCACTTTTCAGCTCAAACGAAGCTACATCGTTCAGGAAGCTCACTCGTTTCTCGCTCTGAACTGAAAAGCATTGGATGTTAGAGGACCTGAGGTTTGTATCATTTTCAGAGCAGAGCTGAACTAGATATGGTCCAAGATTTGTGGAAACACACTTCTTTTTTTCTGAGCACACCCACGTTTCACGACTTATTAGAGACTCTATAAAGCAAGAGCGTGCTTCTTGCTCTAAAGCAGAGTGTGGTTCATGGATGAGAACTGTGGTGTGTGTTTCCTGACTGAAACGGAGTGAAATGCAATGCTCTGTGTCTTCCTACAAGCAAGACTTCGTTTCAGGTAAACACAGTCACTTTTCAGCTCAAACAAAGCTTCATCGTTTCCGACGCTCACATGTTTCTCGCTCTGAACTGAAAAGCATTGGATGTTAGAGGACCTGTGGTTTATATCAGTTTCAGAAGCGGAGTTGAACTAGATATGATCCGGGTGTGTAGGAAACACAGTTCTTTTGTTCTGAGCACACTCACGTTTCCTGCCTTATTAGAGACTCTAGAAAGCAAGAGCATGCTTCTCCTCTAAAGCAGAGTGTGGTTCATGGATGAGAACTGTGGTGTGTGTTTCCTGACAGAAACGGAGTGAAATGCCATGCTCTGTGTCTTCCTACAAGCAAGAATTCGTTTCAGGTAAACACAGTCACTTATCAGCTCAAAAAAAGATTCATTGTTCAAGAAGCTAACACGTTTCTCGCTCTGAACTGAAAAACACTGGATGTTAGAGGAACTGTGGTTTATATCCATTTCAGAAGCAGAGTTGAACAAGATATGGTCCGGGTGTGTAAGTAACACAGTTCTTTTGTTCTGAGCACACTCACGTTTCCAACTTATTAGAGAATCTAGAAAGCAAGAGCGTGCTTCTTGCTCTAAAGCAGAGTGTGGTTCATGGATGAGAACTGTGCTGTGTGTTTCCCTTCAGAAACGGAGTGTAATGCCAGGTTCTGTGTCTTCCTACAAGCAAGACTTCGTTTCAGGTAAACACAGTCACTTTTCAGCTCAAACGAAGCTACATTGTTAACGAAGCTCACACGTTTTTCACTCTGAACTGAAAAGCTTTGGATGTTAGAGACCTGAGGTTTGCATCAGTTTAAGAAGCAGAGTTGAAGTAGATATGGTACGTGTGTGTAAGAAACACAGTTCTTGTGTTTTGAGCACACTCACGTTTCCCGCCTTATTAGAGACTCTAGAAAGCAAGAGCGTGATTCTTGCTCTAAAGCAGAGTGTGATTCATGGATGAGAACTGTGCTGTGTGTTTCCCTTCAGAAGCGGAGTGAAATCTCAGGCTCTGTGTCTTCCTACAAGTAAGATTTCGTTTCAGGTAAACACAGTCACTTTTCAGCTCAAAGGAAGCTACATCGTTAACGAAGGTCACACTTTTCTCGCTCTGAACTGAAACGCATTGGATGTTAGAGGACCTGAGGTTTGTATCAGTTTAAGAAGCAGAGTTGATCTAGATATGGTACGTGTGTGTAGGAAACACAGTTCTTTTGTTCTGAGCACACTCACATTTCCCGCCTTATTACAGACTCTAGAAAGCAAGAGCATGCTTCTTGCTCTAAAGCAGAGTGTGGTTCATGGATGAGTACTGGCCTATTTGTTTCGCGTCAGAAACAGAGTGAAATGCCAGGCTCTGTGACTTCCTACAAGCAAGACTTATTTTCAGGTAAACGCAGTCACTTTTCAGCTCAAACAAATTTACATCGTTCACGAAGCTCACACATTTCTCACTCTTAAATGAAAAGCATTGGATGTTAGAGTACCTGTGGATTGTATCAGTATCAGTAGCATAGTTGAAATGGATATGGTGCGTGTGTGGAGGAAACACAGTTCTTTTGTTCTGAGCACACTCATGTTTCCTGCCTTATTAGAGATTCTAGAAAGCAAGAGCGTGCTTCTTGCTCTAAAGCAGAGTGTGGTTCATCGATGAGAACTGTGCTGTGTGTTTCCTGACAGAAACGGAGTGAAATGCCATGCTCTGTGTCTTCCTAAAAGCAAGACTTCGTTTCATGTAAACGTAGTCACTTTTCAGCTCAAAAGAAGCTTCATCGTTCACGAAGCTCACACGTTTCTTGCTCTGAACTGAAAAGCATTGGATGTTAGAGGACCTGTGGTTTATATCAGTTTCAGAAGGGGAGTTGAACTCGATATGGTCCGTGTGTGTAGATAACTCAGTTCTTTTGTTCTGAGCACGCTCACTTTTCCCGCCTTATTAGAGACTGTGGAAAGCAAGAGCGTGTCTCTTGCTCTCAAGCAGAGTGTGGTTCATGGATGAGACTTTGCTGTGTGTTTCCCTTCAGACACGGAGTGAAATGCCAGGCTCTGTGTGTTCCTACAAGCAAGACTTTGTTTCAGGTAAACGCAGTCACTTTTCAGCTCAAACAAAGATTCATTATTCACGAAGCTCACACGTTTCTCGCTCTGAACTGAAAAACACTGGATGTTAGAGGACCTGTGGTTTATATCCGTTTCAGAAGCAGAGTTGAAAAAGATATGGTCCGGGTGTGTAGGAAACAGAGTTCTTTTGTTCTGAGCACACTCACGTTTCCCAACTTATTAGAGACTCTAGAAAGAAAGAGCGTACTTCTCGCTCTAAAGTAGAGTGTGATTCATGGATGAGAACTGTGCTGTGCTTCCCTTCAGAAACGGAGTGAAATGCAAGGCTCTGTGCCTTCCTGCAAGCAAGACTTCGTTTCAGGTAAACGTAGTCACTTTTCAGCTCAAAGGAAC
This sequence comes from Onychomys arenicola, assembly GCA_949786405.1. Classification (NCBI taxonomy): domain Eukaryota; kingdom Metazoa; phylum Chordata; class Mammalia; order Rodentia; family Cricetidae; genus Onychomys; species Onychomys arenicola. The sequence goes on from CATKUM010000100.1 coordinate 155,125, forward strand.
CTTCATCATTTACGAAGCTCACACGTTTCTCACTCTGAACTGAAAAACATTGGATGTTAGAGGAACTGTGGTTTATATCAGTTTCAGAAGCAGAGTTGAACTAGATATGGTCCGAGTGTTGTGGAAACACAGTTCTTTTTTTCTGAGCACACTGACGTTTCCCGACTTATTAGAGACTCTAGAAAGCAAGAGCATGCACTTGCTCTAAAGCAGGGTGTGTTTCATGGATGACAACTGTGCTATGTGTTTCCTTTTAGAAACGGAGTGAAATGCCAGGCTCTGTGTCTTCCTACAAGCACGAATTCTTTTCAGGTAAAGGCAGTCACTTTTCAGCTCAAACGAAGCTACATCGTTCACGAAGCTCACAGGTTTCTTGCTCTTAACTGAAAAGCATTGGATGTTAGAGAACCTGTGGTTTGTATCCGTTTCAGAAGCAGAGTTGAACTAGATATGATTCGTGTGTGTAAGAAACACAGTTCTTTTTTTCTAAGCACACTCACGTTTCCCGCCTTATTAGAGACTCTAGAAAGAAAGAGCGTGCTTCTTGCTCTAAAGCAGAGTTTGTTTAAGGGATGAGAAATGTGCTGTTTGTTTCCCTTCAGAAACAGAGTTAATGCCAGGCTCTGTGTCTTCCTACAAGCAAGACTTCGTTTCAGGTAAACACAGTCACTTTTCAGCTCAAAAGAAGCTACATCGTTCACGAAGCTCACACGTTTCTCACTCTTAACTGAAAAGCTTTGGATGTTAGAGGACCTGTTGTTTGTATCCGTTTCAGAAGCAGAGTTGAAATAGATATGGTCCGTGTGTGTAGGAAACACAGTTCTTTTGTTCTGAGCACACTCATATTTCCTGCCTTATTAGAAACTCTAGAAAGCAAGAGAGTGCTTCTTGCTCTAATGCAGAGTGTGGTTCATGGATGAGAACTGTGCTGTGTGTTTCCCTTCAGAAACGGAGTGAAATGGAAGGCTCTGTGCCTTCCTGCAAGGAAGACTTATTTTCAGGTAAACGCAGTCACTTTTCAGCTCAAACGAAGTTACATCGTTCACGAAGCTCACACATTTCTCACTCTTAACTGAAAAGCATTGGATGTTAGAGGACCTGTGTATTGTATCAGTTTCAGTAGCATAGTTGAAATGGATATGGTGCTTGTGTGTAGGAAACACAGTTCTTTTGTTCTGAGCACACTCATGGTTCCTGCCTTATTAGAGACTGTAGAAAGCAAGAGCGTGCTTCTTGCTCTAAAGCAGAGTGTGGTTCATCGATAAGGACTATGCTGTGCGATTCCCTTCAGAAATGGAGTGAAATGCAAGGTTCTGTTCCTTCCTGCAAGGAATTATTCGTTTTAGGTAAACATAGTCATTTTTCAGCTCAAACAAAGCTTCATCATTCACGAAGCTCACACGTTTCTCACTCTGAACTGAAAAGCATTGGATGTTAGAGGACCTCTGGTTTTTATCCGTTTTGGAAGCAGAGTTGAACTAGATATGGTGAATGTGTGTAGGAAACACAGTTCTTTTGTTTTGAGCACACTCACGTTTCCCGCCTTATTAGAGACTCTAGAAAGCAAGAGCATGCTTCGTGCCCTAAAGCAGAGTGTAGTTCATGGATGAGAAGTGTACTGTGTGTTTCCCTTCCGAAGCGGAGTGAAATCACAGGCTCTGTGTCTTCCTACAATTAAGACTTCGTTTCAGGTAAACACAGTCACTTTTCAGCTCAAACGAAGCTACATCGTTCATGAAGCTCACTGGTTTCACGCTCTGAACTGAAAAGCATTGGATGTTAGAGGACCTGAGGTTTGTATGATTTTCAGAGCAGAGCTGAACTAGATATGGTCCAAGAATTGTGGAAACACACTTCTTTTTTTCTGAGCACACCCATGTTTCACGACTTATTAGAGACTCTATAAAGCAAGAGCGTGCTTCTTGCTCTAAAGCAGAGTGTGGTTCATGGATGAGAACTGTCCTGTGTGTTTCCATTCAGAAACGGAGTGTAATGCCAGGTTCTGTGTCTTCCTACAAGCAAGACTTCGTTTCAGGTAAACACAGTCATTTTTCAGCTCAAACAAAGCTTCATCGTTTCCGAAGCTCACATGTTTCTTGCTCTGAACTGAAAAGCATTGGATGTTAGAGGACTTGTGGTTTATATCAGTTTCAGAAACGGAGTTGAACTAGATATGATCCGGGTGTGTAGGAAACACAGTTCTTTTGTTCTGAGCACACTCATGTTTCCCACCTTATTAGAGAATCTAGAAAGCAAGAGCGTGCTTCTTGCTCTAAAGCAGAGTGTGGTTCATGGATGAGAACTGTGGTGTGTGTTTCCTGACAGAAACGGAGTGAAATGCCATGCTCTGTGTCTTCCTACAAGCAAGACTTCGTTTCAGGTAAACGCAGTCACTTTTCAGCTCAAAGGAAGCGACATCGTTAACGAAGGTCACACTTTTCTCGCTCTGAACTGAAAAGCATTGGATGTTAGAGGACCTGAGGTTTGTATCAGTTTAAGAAGCAGAGTTGAACTAGATATGGTACGTGTGTGTAGGAAACACAGTTCTTTTGTTCTGAGCACACTCACATTTCCCGCCTTATTACAGACTCTAGAAAGCAAGAGCATGCTTCTTGCTCTAAAGCAGAGTGTGGTTCATGGATGAGTACTGGCCTATGTGTTTCCAGTCAGAAACAGAGTAAAATGCCAGGCTCTGTGACTTCCTACAAGCAAGACTTATTTTCAGGTAAACGCAGTCACTTTTCTGCTCAAACGAATTTACATCGTTCACGAAGCTCACACATTTCTCACTCTTAACTGAAAAGCATTGTATGTTAGAGGACTTGTGGATTGTATCAGTTTCAGTAGCATAGTTGAAATGGATATGGTGCGTGTGTGGAGGAAACACAGTTCTTTTGTTCTGAGCACACTCACGTTTCCTGCCTTATTAGAGACTCCAGAAAGCAAGAGCGTGCTTCTTGCTCTAAAGCAGAGTGTGGTTCATGGATGAGAACTGTGCTGTGTGTTTCCTGACAGAAACGGAGTGAAATGCCATGCTCTGTGTCTTCCTACAAGCAAGACTTCGTTTCAGGTAAACGTAGTCACTTTTCAGCTCAAAAGAAGCTTCATCGTTCACGAAGCTCACACGTTTCTTGCTCTGAACTGAAAAGCATTGGATGTGAGAGGACCTGTGGTTTATATCAGTTTCAGAAGCGGAGTTGAACTAGATATGGTCCGTGTGTGTAGATAACTCAGTTCTTTTGTTCTGAGCACGCTCACTTTTCCCGCCTTATTAGAGACTGTGGAAATCAAGAGCGTTTTTCTTGCTCTCAAGCAGAGTGTGGTTCATGGATGAGAACTTGGCTGTGTGTTTCCCTTCAGAAACGGAGTGAAATGCCAGGCTCTGTGTCTTCCTACTAGCAAGACTTCGTTTCAGATAAACGCAGTCATTTTCAGCTCAAAAGATGCTACATCGTTCACGACCTCACAAGTTTCTCACTCTTAACTGAAAAGCATTGGATGTTAGAGGACCTGTGGTTTGCATCAGTTTAAGAAGCAGAGTTGAACCTTATATGGTACGTGTGTGTAAGAAACACAGTTCTTGTGTTTTGAGCACACTCACGTTTCCCGCCTTATTAGAGACTCTTGAAAGCAAGAGCGTGATTCTTGCTCTAAAGCAGAGTGTGGTTCATGGATGAGAACTGTGCTGTGTGTTTCCCTTCAGAAGCGGAATGAAATCCCAGGCTCTGTGTCTTCCTACAAGTAAGACTTCGTTTCAGGTAAACGCAGTCACTTTTCAGCTCAAAAGAAGCTTCATTGTTCACGAAGCTCACACGTTTCTTACTCTGAACCGAAAAGCATTGGATGTTAGAGGACCTGTGGTTTATATCAGTTTCAGAAGCAGAGTTGAACTAGATATGGTCCGTGTGTAGATAACTCAGTTCTTTTGTTCTGAGCACGCTCACTTTTCCCGCCTTATTAGAGACTGTGGAAAGCAAGAGCGTGTTTCTTGCTCTAAAGCAGTGTGTGGTTCATGGATGAGAACTTTGCTGTGTGTTTCCCTTCAGAAACGGAGTGAAATGCCTGGCTCTGTGTCTTTCTACAAGCAAGACTTCGTTTCAGGTAAACGCAGTCACTTTTCAGCTCAAAAGAAGCTTCATCGTTCACAAAGCTCCCACGTTTCTTGCTCTGAACTGAAAAGCATTTGATGTTAGAGGACCTGTGGTTTATATCAGTTTCAGAAGCGGAGTTGAACTAGATATGGTCCGTGTGTATAGATAACTCAGTTCTTTTGTTCTGAGCACACTCACGTTTCCCGCCTTATTAGAGACTCTAGAGAGCAAGAGTGTGCTTCTTGCTCTAAAGCAGACTGTGGTTTATGGATGAAAACAGTGCTGTGTGTTTCCCTTTAGAAACGTAGTGAAATGCCAGGCTCTGTGTCTTCCTACAAGCAAGACTTCGTTTCAGGTAAACGCAGTCACTTTTCAGCTCAAACAAAGATTCATTGTTCATGAAGCTCACACGTTTCTCGCTCTGAACTGAAAAACACTGGATGTTAGAGGACCTGTGGTTTATATCCGTTTCAGAAGCAGAGTTGAACAAGATATGGTCCGGGTGTGTAGGAAACACAGTTCATTTATTCTGAGCACACTCACGTTTCCCAACTTATTAGAGACTCTAGAAAGCAAGAGCGTGCTTCTTGCTCTAAAGCAGAGTGTGGTTCATGGATGAGAACTGTGCTGTGTGTTTCCCTTCAGAAACGGAGTGTAATGCCAGGTTCTGTGTCTTCCTACAAGTAAGACTTCGTTTCAGGTAAACACAGTCACTTTTCAGCTCAAACGAAGCTACATTGTTATCGAAGCTCACACGTTTTTCGCTCTGAACTGAAAAGCGTTGTATGTTAGAGGACCTGTGGTTTATATCAGTTTCAGAAGCGGATTTGAACTATATATTGTCCGTGTGTGTAGATAACTCAGTTCTTTTGTTCTGAGCACACTCACTTTTCCCGCCTTATTAGAGACTGTGGAAAGCAAGAGCGTGTTTCTTGCTCTAAAGCAGAGTGTGGTTCATGGATGAGAACTTTGCTGTGTGTTTCCCTTCAGAAATGGAGTGAAATGCCAGGCTCTGTGTCTTCCTACAAGCAAGACTTCGTTTCAGATGTAAGCAGTCACTCTTCAGCTCAAAAGATGCTACATCGTTCATGAATCTCTCACGTTTCTCACTCTTAGCTGTAAAGAATTGGATGTTAGAGGACCTGTGGTTTGTATCCGTTTCGAAGCAGAGTTGAACTAGATATGGTCTGGGTGAGTAGGAAACACAGTTCTTTTGTTCTGAGCATACTCATATTTCCCGCCTTATTAGAGACTCTAGAAAGCAAGTGTGTGCTTCTTGCTCTAAAGTACAGTGTGTTTCATGGATGAGAACTGTGATGTGCTTCCCTTCAGAAACGGAGTGAAATGCAAGGCTCTGTGCCTTCCTGCAGGCAAGACTTCGTTTCAGGTAAAGGTAGTCACTGTTCAGCTCAAACGAAGCTTCATCATTCACGAAGCTCACACGTTTCTCGGTCTGAACTGAAAAACAATGGATATTACAGGAACTGTGGTTTATATCAGTTTAAGAAGCGGAGTTGAACTTGATATGGTCCGTGTGTGTAGGAAACACAGTTCTTTTGTTCTGAGCACACTCAAGGTTCCTGCATTATTAGAGATTCTAGAAAGCAAGAGCGTGCTTCATGCTCTAAAGTAGAATGTGGTTCATGGATGAGAACACTGCTGTGTGTTTCCCTTCAGAAACGGAGTGAAATAACAGGCTCTGTGTCTTCCTACAAACAAGACTTCGTTTCAGGTAAACGTCGTCACTTTTCAGCTCAAACAAAGCTTCATCGTTTACGAAGCTCACACGTTTCTTGCTCTGAACTGAAAAGCATTGGATGTTAGAGGACCTGTGGTTTATAACAGTTTCAGAAGCGGGGTTGAAATAGATATGGTCCGTGTGTGTAGATAACTCAGTTCTTTTGTTCTGGGCACGCTCACTTTTCCAGCCTTATTAGAGACTGTGGAAAGCAAGAGCGTGTTTCTTGCTCTAAAGCAGAGTGTGGTTCATGGATGAGAACTTTGCTGTGTGTTTCCCTTCAAAAACGGAGTGAAATGACAGGCTCTGTGTCTTCCTACTAGCAAGACTTTGTTTCAGATAAACGCAGTCACTTTTTAGCTCACAAGAAGCTACATCGTTCACGAAGCTCACACGTTTCTCACTCTTAACTGAAAAGCATTGGATGTTAGAGGACCTGTGGCATGTATCCGTTTCAGAAGCAGAGTTGAACTAGATATGGTACGTGTGTGTAAGAAACACAGTTCTTGTGTTTTGAGCACACTCACGTTTCCCGCCTTATTAGAGACTCTAGAAAGCAAGAGCGTGATTCTTGCTCTAAAGCAGAGTGTGGTTCATGGATGAGAACTGTGCTGTGTGTTTCCCTTCAGAAGCGGAATGAAATCCCAGGCTCTGTGTCTTCCTACAAGTAAGACTTCGTTTCAGGTAAACGCAGTCACTTCAGCTCAAAGGAAGCTACATCGTTAACGAAGGTCACACTTTTCTCGCTCTGAACTGAAAAGCATTGGATGTTAGAGGACCTGAGGTTTGTATCAGTTTAAGAAGCAGAGTTGAACTAGATATGGTATGTGTGTGTAGGAAACACAGTGCTTTTGTTCTGAGCACACTCACATTTCCCGCCTTATTAAAGACTCTAGAAAGCAAGAGCATGCTTCTTGCCCTAAAGCAGAATGTGGTTCATGGATGAGTACTGGCCTATGTGTTTCCCGTCAGAAACAGAGTGAAATGCCAGGCTCTGTGACTTCCTACAAGCAAGACTTATTTTCAAGTAAACGCAGTCACTTTTCAGCTCAAACGAAGTTACATCGTTCACGGAGCTCACACATTTCTCACTCTTAACTGAAAAGCATTGGATGTTAGAGGACCTGTGGATTGTATCAGTTTCAGTAGCATAGTTGAAATGGATATGGTGCCTGTGTGTAGGAAACACAGTTCTTTTGTTCTGAGCACACTCACGGTTCCTGCCTTATTAGAGACTCTAGAAAGCAAGAGCGTGATTCTTGCTCTAAAGCAGAGTGTGGTTCATCAATGAGAACTGTGCTGTGTGTTTCCTGACAGAAACGGAGTGAAATGCCATGCTCTGTGTCTTCCTACAAGCAAGACTTCGTTTCAGGTAAACGCAGTCACTTTTCAGCTCAAAAGAAGCTTCATCGTTCACGAAGCTCACACGTTTCATGCTCTGAACTGAAAAGCATTGGATGTTAGAGGACCTGTGGTTTATATCAGTTTCAGAAGGGGAGTTGAACTAGATATGGTCCGTGTGTGGAGATAACTCAGTTCTTTTGTTCTGAGCACACTCACTTTTCCCGCCTTATTAGAGACTTTGGAAAGCAAGAGCGTGTTTCTTGCTCTCAAGCAGAGTGTGGTTCATGGATGAGACTTTGCTGTGCTTCCCTTCAGAAACGGAGTGAAATGCAAGGCTCTGTGCCTTCTTGCAAGCAAAACTTCGTTTCAGGTAAACGTAGTCACTTCTCAGCTCAAAGGAACCTTCATCATTTACGAAGCTCACACGTCTCTCACTCTGAACTGAAAAACATTGGATGTTAGAGGAACTGTGGTTTATATCACTTTCAGAAGCAGAGTTGAACTAGATATGGTCCGAGTGTTGTGGAAACACAGTTCTTTTTTTCTGAGCACACTGACGATTCCCGACTTATTAGAGACTCTAGAAAGCAAGAGCATGCACTTGCTCTAAAGCAGGGTGTGTTTCATGGATGAGAACTGTGCTATGTGTTTCCTTTTAGAAACGGAGTGAAATCCCAGGCTCTGTGTCTTCCTACAAGTAAGATTTCGTTTAAGGTAAACGCAGTCACTTTTCAGCTCAAAGGAAGCTACATCGTTAACGAAGGTCACACTTTTCTCGCTCTGAACTGAAAAGCATTGGATGTTAGAGGACCTGAGGTTTGTATCAGTTTAAGAAGCAGAGTTGAACTAGATATGGTACGTGTGTGTAGGAAACACAGTGCTTTTGTTCTGAGCACACTCACATTTCCCTCCTTATTACAGACTCTAGAAAGCAAGAGCATGCTTCTTGCTCTAAAGCAGAATGTGGTTCATGGATGAGTACTGGCCTATGTGTTTCCCGTCAGAAACAGAGTAAAATGCCAGGCTCTGTGACTTCCTACAAGCAAGACTTCGTTTCAGGTAAACGTAGTCACTTTTCAGCTCAAAAGAAGCTTCATCGTTCACGAAGCTCACACGTTTCTTGCTCTGAACTGAAAAGCATTGGATGTTAGAGGACCTGTGGTTTATATCAGTTTCAGAAGGGGAGTTGAACTAGATATGGTCTGTGTGTGGAGATAACTGAGTTATTTTGTTCTGAGCACGCTCACTTTTCCCGCATTATTAGAGACTGTGGAAAGCAAGAGCGTGTTTCTTGCTCTCAAGCAGAGTGTGGTTCATGGATGAGTTTTGCTGTGTGTTTCCCTTCAGAAACGGAGTGAAATGCCAGGCTCTGTGTCTTCCTACAAGCAAGACTTCGTTTCAGGTAAACGCAGTCACTTTTCCGCTCAAACGAAGCAACATCGTTCACGAAGCTCACAGGTTTCTTGCTCTTAACTGAAAAGCATTGGATGTTAGAGAACCTGTGGTTTATATCAGTTTCAGAAGCAGAGTTGAACTAGATATGATTCGTGTGTGTAGGAAACACAGTTCTTTTTTTCTAAGCACACTCACGTTTCCCGCCTTATTAGAGACTCTAGAAAGAAAGAGCGTGCTTCTTGCTCTAAAGCAGAGTTTGTTTCAGGGATGAGAAATGTGCTGTTTGTTTCCCTTCAGAAACAGAGTCAATGCCGGGCTCTGTGTCTTCCTACAAGCAAGAATTCTTTTCAGCTCAAAAGAAGCTACATCGTTCACGAAGCTCACACGTTTCTCACTCTTAACTGAAAAGCTTTGGATGTTAGAGGACCTGTTGTTTGTATCCGTTTCAGAAGCAGAGTTGAAATAGATATGGTCCGTGTGTGTAGGAAACACAGTTCTTTTGTTCTGAGCACACTCATGTTTCCTGCCTTATTAGAAACTCTAGAAAGCAAGAGAGTGCTTCTTGCTCTAATGCAGAGTCTGGTTCATGGATGAGAACTGTGCTGTGTGTTTCCCTTCAGAAACGGAGTGAAATGCAAGGCTCTGTGCCTTCCTGCAAGCAAGACTTCGTTTCAGGTAAATGTACACAATTTTCAGCTCAAACAAAGCTTCATTGTTCATGAAGCTCACATGTTTCTCGCTCTGAACTGAAAACCATTGGATGTTAGAGGACCTGTGGTTTGTATCCGTTTCAGAAGCAGAGTTGAACTAGATATGGTGCATGTGTATAGGAAACACAGTTCTTGTGTTTTGAGCACACTCACGTTTCACGCCTTATTAGAGACTATAGAAAGCAAGAGCGTGATTCTTGCTCTAAAGCAGACTGTGGTTCATGGATGAGAACTGTGCTGTGTGTTTCTCTTCAGAAGCGGAGTGAAATCCCAGGCTCTGTGTCTTCCTACATGTAAGACTTCGTTTCAGGTAAACGCAGTCACTTTTCAGCTCAAAGGAAGCTACATCTTTAACGAAGGTCACACGTTTCTCACTCTGAACTGAAAAGCATTGGATGTTAGAGGACCTGAGGTTTCCATCAGTTTAAGAAGCAAAGTTGAACTAGATATGGTGCGTGTGTGTAGGAAACACAGTTCTTTTGTTCTGAGCACACTCATGGTTCCTGCCTTATTAGAGACTGTAGAAAGCAAGAGCGTGCTTCTTGCTCTAAAGCAGAGTGTGGTTCATGGATGAGAACTTTGCTGTGTGTTTCCCTTCAGAAACGGAGTGAAATGCCAGGCTCTGTGTCTTCCTACAAGCAAGAGTTCGTTTCAGATAAACGCAGTCATTTTCAGCTCAAAAGATGCTACATCGTTCACGAGGCTCACACGTTTCTCACTCTTAACTGAAAAGCATTGGATGCTAGAGGACCAGTGGTTTGTATTCGTTTCAGAAGCAGAGTTGAACTAGATATGGTCCGCATGTGTGTAGGAAACACAGTTCTTTTTTTTGAGCACACTCACGTTTCCTGACTTATTAGAGACTCTAGAAAGCAAGAGCGTGCTTCTTGCTCTAAAGCAGAGTGTGGTTCATGGATGAAAACAGTGCTGTGTGTTTCCCTTCAGAAACGGAGTGAAATGCCAGGCTCTGTGTCTTCCTACAAGCAAGACTTCGTTTCAGGTAAACGTAGTCACTTTTCAGCTCAAACAAAGCTTCATCGTTTCCGAAGCTCACAGGTTTCTTGCTCTGAACTGAAAAGCATTGGATGTTAGAGGACCTGTGGTTTATATCAGTTTCAGAAGCAGAGTTGAACTAGATATGGTCCGTGTATGTAGATAACTCAGTTCTTTTGTTCTGAGCACGCTCACTTTTCCCGCCTTATTAGAGAGTGTGGAAAGCAAGAGCGTGTTTCTTGCTCTAAAGCAGAGTGTGGTTCATGGATGAGAACTTTCTGTGTGTTTCCCTTCAGAAACGGAGTGAAATGCCAGGCTCTGTGTCTTCCTACAAGCAAGACTTCGTTTCAGATAAACGCAGTCACTTTTCAGCTCAAAAGATGCTACATCGTTCACGAAGCTCACACGTTTCTCGCTCTGAACTGAAAAACACTTGATGTTAGAGGACCTGTGGTTTCTATCCGTTTCAGAAGCAGAGGTGAACTAGATATGGTGCATGTGTGTAGGAAAAACAGTTCTTTTTTTTGAGCACACTCACGTTTCCTGCCTTATTAGAGACTCTAGAAAGCAAGAGCGTTCTTCTTGCTCTAAAGCAGAGTGTGGTTCATGGATGAGAACTGTGCTGTGTGTTTCCCTTCAGAAACGGAGTGAAATGCCAGGCTCTGTGTCTTCCTACAAGCAAGACTTCGTTTCAGGTAAATGTAGTCACTTTTCAGCTCAAACAAAGATTCAACGTTTCCGAAGCTCACACATTTCTTGCTCTGAACCGAAAAGCATTGGATGTTAGAGGACCTGTGGTTTATATCAGTTTCAGAAGCAGAGTTGAACTAGATATGGTCCGTGTGTGTAGATAACTCAGTTCTTTTGTTCTGAGCACGCTCACTTTTCCCGCCTTATTAGAGACTGTGGAAAGCAAGGTCGTGTTTCTTGCTCTAAAGCAGATTGTGGTTCGTGTATGAGAACTTTCTGTGTGTTTCCCTTCAGATACGGAGTAAAATGCCAGGCTCTGTGTCTTCCTACAAGCAAGACTTCTTTTCAGATAAACACAGTCATTTTCAGCTCAAAAGATGCTACATCGTTCACGACCTCACAAGTTTCTCACTCTTAACTGAAAAGCATTGGATGTTAGAGGACCTGTGGTTTGCATCAGTTTAAGAAGCAGAGTTGAACTAGATATGGTACGTGTGTGTAAGAAACACAGTTCTTGTGTTTTGAGCACACTCACGTTTCCCGCCTTATTAGAGACTCTAGAAAGCAAGAGCGTGATTCTTGCTCTAAAGCAGAGTGTGGTTCATGGATGAGAACTGTGCTGTGTGTTTCCCTTCAGAAGCGGAATGAAATCCCAGGCTCTGTGTCTTCCTACAAGCAAGACTTCTTTTCAGGTAAACGCAGTCACTTTTCAGCTCAAAAGAAGCTTCATCGTTCACAAAGCTCACACGTTTCTTGCTCTGAACTGAAAAGCATTTGATGTTAGAAGACCTGTGGTTTATATCAGTTTCAGAAGCGGAGTTGAACTAGATATGGTCCGTGTGTATAGATAACTCAGTTCTTTTGTTCTGAGCACACTCACGTTTCCCGCCTTATTAGAGACTCTAGAGAGCAAGAGTGTGCTTCTTGCTCTAAAGCAGAGTGTGGTTTATGGATGAAAACAGTGCTGTGTGTTTCCCTTTAGAAACGGAGTGAAATGCCAGGCTCTGTGTCTTCCTACAAGCAAGACTTCGTTTCAGGTAAACGCAGTCACTTTTCAGCTCAAACAAAGATTCATTGTTCATGAAGCTCACAACGTTTCTCGCTCTGAACTGAAAAACACTGGATGTTAGAGGACCTGTGGTTTATATCCGTTTCAGAAGCAGAGTTGAACAAGATATGGTCCGGGTGTGTAGGAAACACAGTTCATTTGTTCTGAGCACACTCACGTTTCCCAACTTATTAGAGACTCTAGAAAGCAAGAGCGTGATTCTTGCTCTAAAGCAGAGTGTGGTTCATGGATGAGAACTGTGCTGTGTGTTTCCCTTCAGAAACGGAGTGTAATGCCAGGTTCTGTGTCTTCCTACAAGTAAGACTTCGTTTCAGGTAAACACAGTCACTTTTCAGCTCAAACGAAGCTACATTGTTAACAAAGCTCACACGTTTTTCGCTCTGAACTGAAAAGCATTGTATGTTAGAGGACCTGTGGTTTATATCAGTTTCAGAAGCGGATTTGAACTATATATGGTCCGTGTGTGTAGATAACTCAGTTCTTTTGTTCTGAGTACACTCACTTTTCCCGCCTTATTAGAGACTGTGGAAAGCAAGAGCGTGTTTCTTGCTCTAAAGCAGAGTGTGTTTCATGGATGAGATCTGTGATGTGCTTCCCTTCAGAAATGGAGTGAAATGCAAGGCTCTGTGCCTTCCTGCAGGCAAGACTTCGTTTCAGGTAAAGGTAGTCACTGTTCAGCTCAAACGAAGCTTCATCATTCACGAAGCTCACACGTTTCTCGGTCTGAACTGAAAAACATTGGATGTTACAGGAACTGTGGTTTATATCAGTTTAAGAAGCAGAGTTGAACTTGATATGGTCCGTGTGTGTAGGAAACACAGTTCTTTTGTTCTGAGCACACTCAAGGTTCCTGCATTATTAGAGATTCTAGAAAGCAAGAGCGTGCTTCATGCTCTAAAGTAGAATGTGGTTCATGGATGAGAACACTGCTGTGTGTTTCCCTTCAGAAACGGAGTGAAATAACAGGCTCTGTGTCTTCCTACAAGCAAGACTTCGTTTCAGGTAAACGTCGTCACTTTTCAGCTCAAACAAAGCTTCATCGTTTACGAAGCTCACACGTTTCTTGCTCTGAACTGAAAAGCAGTGGATGTTAGAGGACCTGTGGTTAATATCAGTTTCAGAAGCGGGGTTGAACTAGATATGGTCCGTGTGTGTAGATAACTCAGTTCTTTTGTTCTGGGCACGCTCACTTTTCCAGCCTTATTAGAGACTGTGGAAAGCAAGAGCGTGTTTCTTGCTCTAAAGCAGAGTGTGGTTCATGGATGAGAACTTTGCTGTGTGTTTCCCTTCAGAAACGGAGTGAAATGCCAGGCTCTGTGTCTTCCTACAAGCAAGGGTTCGTTTCAGATAAACGCAGTCATTTTCAGCTCAAAAGATGCTACATCGTTCACGAGGCTCACACGTTTCTCACTCTTAACTGAAAAGCATTGGATGCTAGAGGACCAGTGGTTTGTATTCGTTTCAGAAGCAGAGTTGAACTAGATATGGTCCGCATGTGTGTAGGAAACACAGTTCTTTTTTTTGAGCACACTCACATTTCCTGACTTATTAGAGACTCTAGAAAGCAAGAGCGTGCTTCTTGCTCTAAAGCAGAGTGTGGTTCATGGATGAGAACTTTCTGTGTGTTTCCCTTCAGATACGGAGTGAAATGCCAGGCTCTGTGTCTTCCTACAAGCAAGACTTCGTTTCAGATAAACGCAGTCACTCTTCAGCTCAAAAGATGCTACATCGTTCACGAGGCTCACACGTTTCTCACTCTTAACTGAAAAGCATTGGATGCTAGAGGACCAGTGGTTTGCATTCGTTTCAGAAGCAGAGTTGAACTAGATATGATCCGCGTGTGTGGGAAACACAGTTCTGTTGTTCTGAGCACACTCACATTTCCTGCCTTATTAGAGACGCTAGAAAGCAAGAGCGTGCTTCTTGCTCTAAAGTAGAATGTGTTTCATGGATGAGAACTGTGCTGTGCTTCCCTTCAGAAACGGAGCGAAATGCAAGGCTCTGTTCCTTCCTGCAAGCAAGACTTCGTTTCAGGTAAACATAGTCACTTTTCAGCTCAAACGAAGCTTCATCATTCATGAAGCTCACACGTTTCTCGCTCTGAAATGAAAAATATTGGATGTTACAGGAACTGCGGTTTATATCAGTTTCAGAAGCGGAGTTGAACTAGATATGGTCCGTGTGTGTAGGAAACACAGTTCTTTTGTTCAGAGCACACTCACGGTTCGTGTATTGTTAGAGACTCTAGAAAGCAAGAGCGTGATTCTTGCTCTAAAGCAGAGTGTGGATCATGGATGAGAACTGTGCTGTGTGTTTCCCTTCAGAAGCGGAATGAAATCCCAGGCTCTGTGTCTTCCTACAAGTAAGACTTCGTTTCAGGTAAACGCAGTCACTTCAGCTCAAAGGAAGCTACATCGTTAACGAAGGTCACACTTTTCTCGCTCTGAACTGAAAAGCATTGGATGTTAGAGGACCTGAGGTTTGTATCAGTTTAAGAAGCAGAGTTGAACTAGATATGGTATGTGTGTGTAGGAAACACAGTGCTTTTGTTCTGAGCACACTCACATTTCCCGCCTTATTACAGACTCTAGAAAGCAAGAGCATGCTTCTTGCCCTAAAGCAGAATGTGGTTCATGGATGAGTACTGGCCTATGTGTTTCCCGTCAGAAACAGAGTGAAATGCCAGGCTCTGTGACTTCCTGCAAGCAAGACTTATTTTCAGGTAAACGCAGTCACTTTTCAGCTCAAACGAAGTTACATCGTTCACGAAGCTCACACATTTCTCACTCTTAACTGAAAAGCATTGGATGTTAGAGGACCTGTGGATTGTATCAGTTTCAGTAGCATAGTTGAAATGGATATGGTGCGTGTGTGTAGGAAACACAGTTCTTTTGTTCTGAGCACACTCACGGTTCCTGCCTTATTAGAGACTCTAGAAAGCAAGAGCGTGATTCTTGCTCTAAAGCAGAGTGTGGTTCATCAATGAGAACTGTGCTGTGTGTTTCCTGACAGAAACGGAGTGAAATGCCAGGCTCTGTGTCTTCCTACAAGCAAGACTTCGTTTCAGGTAAACGTAGTCACTTTTCAGCTCAAAAGAAGCTTCATCGTTCACGAAGCTCACACGTTTCATGCTCTGAACTGAAAAGCATTGGATGTTAGAGGACCTGTGGTTTATATCAGTTTCAGAAGCGGAGTTGAACTAGATATGATCCGGGTGTGTAGGAAACACAGTTCTTTTGTTCTGAGCACACTCACATTTCCCACCTTATTAGAGACTCTAGAAAGCAAGAGCGTGCTTCTTGCTCTAAAGCAGAGTGTGGTTCATCGATGAGAACTGTGCTGTGTGTTTCCTGACAAAAACGGAGTGAAATGCCATGCTCTGTGTCTTCCTACAAGGAAGACTTCGTTTCAGGTAAACGTAGTCACTTTTCAGCTCAAAAGAAGCTTCATCGTTCACAAAGCTCACACGTTTCTTGCTCTGAACCGAAAAGCATTGGATGTTAGAGGACCTGTGGTTTCTATCAGATTCAGAAGCAGAGTTGAACTAGATATGGTCCGTGTGTGTAGATAACTCAGTTCTTTTGTTCTGAGCACGCTCACTTTTCCCGCCTTGTTAGAGACAGTGGAAAGCAAGAGCGTGTTTCTTGCTCTCAAGCAGAGTGTGGTTCATGGATGAGAACTTTGCTGTGTGTTTCCCTTCAGAAACGGAGTGAAATGCCAGGCTCTGTGTCTTCCTACAAGCAAGAATTCGTTTCAGGTAAACGCAGTCACTTATCAGCTCAAACCAAGATTCATTGTTCAAGAAGCGAACACGTTTCTCGCTCTGAACTGAAAAACACTGGATGTTAGAGGACCTGTGGTTTATATCCGTTTCAGAAGCAGAGTTGAACAAGATATGGTCCGGGTGTGTAGGAAACACAGTTCTTTTGTTCTGAGCACACTCACGTTTCCCAACTTATTAGAGAATCTATAAAGCAAGAGCATGCTTCTTGCTCTAAAGCAGAGTGTGGTTCATGGATGAGAACTGTGCTGTGTGTTTCCCTTCAGAAACGGAGTGTAATGCCAGGTTCTGTGTCTTCCTACAAGCAAGACATCGTTTCAGGTAAACACAGTCACTTTTCAGCTCAAACGAAGCTACATTGTTAACGAAGCTCACACGTTTTTCACTCTGAACTGAAAAGCGTTGGATGTTAGAGACCTGAGGTTTGCATCAGTTTAAGAAGCAGAGTTGAAGTAGATATGGTACGTGTGTGTAAGAAACACAGTTCTTGTGTTTTGAGCACACTCACGTTTCCCGCCTTATTAGAGACTCTAGAAAGCAAGAGCGTGATTCTTGCTCTAAAGCAGAGTGTGATTCATGGATGAGAACTGTGCTGTGTGTTTCCCTTCAGAAGCGGAGTGAAATCCCAGGCTCTGTGTCTTCCTACAAGTAAGATTTCGTTTCAGGTAAACGCAGTCACTTTTCAGCTCAAAGGAAGCTACATCGTTAACGAAGGTCACACTTTTCTCGCTCTGAACTGAAAAGCATTGGATGTTAGAGGACCTGAGGTTTGTATCAGTTTAACAAGCAGAGTTGAACTAGATATGGTACGTGTGTGTAGGAAACACAGTTCTTTTGTTCTGAGCACACTCACATTTCCCGCCTTATTACAGACTCTAGAAAGCAAGAGCATGCTTCTTGCTCTAAAGCAGAGTGTGGTTCATGGATGAGTACTGGCCTATGTGTTTCCCGTCAGAAACAGAGTGAAATGCCAGGCTCTGTGACTTCCTACAAGCAAGACTTATTTTCAGGTAAACGCAGTCACTTTTCAGCTCAAACGAAGTTACATCGTTCACGAAGCTCCCACATTTCTCACTCTTAACTGAAAAGCATTGGATGTTAGAGGACCTGTGGATTGTATCAGTTTCAGTAGCATAGTTGAAATGGATATGGTGCGTGTGTGGAGGAAACACAGTTCTTTTGTTCTGAGCACACTCACGTTTCCTGCCTTATTAGAGACTCTAGAAAGCAAGAGCGTGCTTCTTGCTCTAAAGAAGAGTGTGGTTCATCGATGAGAACTGTGCTGTGTGTTTCCTGACAGAAACGGAGTGAAATGCCAGGCTCTGTGTCTTCCTACAAGCAAGAATTCTTTTCAGGTAAAGGCAGTCACTTTTCAGCTCAAACGAAGCTACATCGTTCACGAAGCTCACAGGTTTCTTGCTCTTAACTGAAAAGCATTGGATGTTAGAGAACCTGTGGTTTGTATCAGTTTCAGAAGCAGAGTTGAACTAGATATGATTCGTGTGTGTAGGAAACACAGTTCTTTTTTTCTAAGTACTCTCACGATTCCCGCCTTATTAGAGACTCTAGAAAGAAAGAGCGTGCTTCTTGCTCTAATGCAGTGTGTGGTTCATGGATGAGAACTGTGCTGTGTGTTTCCCTTCAGAAACGGAGTGAAATGCAAGGCTCTGTGCCTTCCTGCAAGCAAGACTTCGTTTCAGGTAAGTGTACACAATTTTCAACTCAAACAAAGCTTCATTTTTCACGAAGCTCACACTTTTCTCGCTCTGAACTGAAAACCATTGGATGTTAGAGGACCTGAGGTTTGTATCAGTTTAACAAGCAGAGTTGAACTAGATATGGTACGTGTGTGTAGGTAACTCAGTTCTTTTGTTCTGAGCACACTCACATTTCCCGCCTTATTACAGACTCTAGAAAGCAAGAGCATGCTTCTTGCTCTAAAGCAGAGTGTGGTTCATGGATGAGTACTGGCCTATGTGTTTCCCGTCAGAAACAGAGTGAAATGCCAGGCTCTGTGACTTCCTACAAGCAAGACTTCGTTTCAGGTAAACACAGTCACTTTTCAGCTCAAACAAAGCTTCATCGTTTCCGAAGCTCACATGTTTCTTGCTCTGAACTGAAAAGCATTGGATGTTAGAGGACCTGTGGTTTATATCAGTTTCAGAAGCGGAGTTGAACTAGATATGATCCGGGTGTGTAGGAAACACAGTTCTTTTGTTCTGAGCACACTCACATTTCCCACCTTATTAGAGACTCTAGAAAGCAAGAGCGTGCTTCTTGCTCTAAAGCAGAGTGTGGTTCATCGATGAGAACTGTGCTGTGTGTTTCCTGACAAAAACGGAGTGAAATGCCATGCTCTGTGTCTTCCTACAAGGAAGACTTCGTTTCAGGTAAACGTAGTCACTTTTCAGCTCAAAAGAAGCTTCATCGTTCACAAAGCTCACACGTTTCTTGCTCTGAACCGAAAAGCATTGGATGTTAGAGGACCTGTGGTTTCTATCAGATTCAGAAGCAGAGTTGAACTAGATATGGTCCATGTGTGTAGATAACTCAGTTCTTTTGTTCTGAGCACGCTCACTTTTCCCGCCTTGTTAGAGACAGTGGAAAGCAAGAGCGTGTTTCTTGCTCTCAAGCAGAGTGTGGTTCATGGATGAGAACTTTGCTGTGTGTTTCCCTTCAGAAACGGAGTGAAATGCCAGGCTCTGTGTCTTCCTACAAGCAAGAATTCGTTTCAGGTAAACACAGTCACTTATCAGCTCAAACCAAGATTCATTGTTCAAGAAGCTAACACGTTTCTCGCTCTGAACTGAAAAACACTGGATGTTTGAGGACCTGTGGTTTATATCCGTTTCAGAAGCAGAGTTGAACAAGATATGGTCCGGGTGTGTAGGAAACACAGTTCTTTTGTTCTGAGCACACTCACGTTTCCCAACTTATTAGAGAATCTATAAAGCAAGAGCATGCTTCTTGCTCTAAAGCAGAGTGTGGTTCACGGATGAGAACTGTGCTGTGTGTTTCCCTTCAGAAACGGAGTGTAATGCCAGGTTCTGTGTCTTCCTACAAGCAAGACATCGTTTCAGGTAAACACAGTCACTTTTCAGCTCAAACGAAGCTACATTGTTAACGAAGCTCACACGCTTTTCACTCTGAACTGAAAAGCGTTGGATGTTAGAGACCTGAGGTTTGCATCAGTTTAAGAAGCAGAGTTGAAGTAGATATGGTACGTGTGTGTAAGAAACACAGTTCTTGTGTTTTGAGCACACTCACGTTTCCCGCCTTATTAGAGACTCTAGAAAGCAAGAGCGTGATTCTTGCTCTAAAGCAGAGTGTGATTCATGGATGAGAACTGTGCTGTGTGTTTCCCTTCAGAAGCGGAGTGAAATCCCAGGCTCTGTGTCTTCCTACAAGTAAGATTTCGTTTCAGGTAAACGCAGTCACTTTTCAGCTCAAAGGAAGCTACATCGTTAACGAAGGTCACACTTTTCTCGCTCTGAACTGAAAAGCATTGGATGTTAGAGGACCTGAGGTTTGTATCAGTTTAACAAGCAGAGTTGAACTAGATATGGTACGTGTGTGTAGGAAACACAGTTCTTTTGTTCTGAGCACACTCACATTTCCCGCCTTATTACAGACTCTAGAAAGCAAGAGCATGCTTCTTGCTCTAAAGCAGAGTGTGGTTCATGGATGAGTACTGGCCTATGTGTTTCCCGTCAGAAACAGAGTGAAATGCCAGGCTCTGTGACTTCCTACAAGCAAGACTTATTTTCAGGTAAACGCAGTCACTTTTCAGCTCAAACGAAGTTACATCGTTCACGAAGCTCCCACATTTCTCACTCTTAACTGAAAAGCATTGGATGTTAGAGGACCTGTGGATTGTATCAGTTTCAGTAGCATAGTTGAAATGGATATGGTGCGTGTGTGGAGGAAACACAGTTCTTTTGTTCTGAGCACACTCACGTTTCCTGCCTTATTAGAGACTCTAGAAAGCAAGAGCGTGCTTCTTGCTCTAAAGAAGAGTGTGGTTCATCGATGAGAACTGTGCTGTGTGTTTCCTGACAGAAACGGAGTGAAATGCCAGGCTCTGTGTCTTCCTACAAGCAAGAATTCTTTTCAGGTAAAGGCAGTCACTTTTCAGCTCAAACGAAGCTACATCGTTCACGAAGCTCACAGGTTTCTTGCTCTTAACTGAAAAGCATTGGATGTTAGAGAACCTGTGGTTTGTATCAGTTTCAGAAGCAGAGTTGAACTAGATATGATTCCTGTGTGTAGGAAACACAGTTCTTTTTTTCTAAGTACTCTCACGATTCCCGCCTTATTAGAGACTCTAGAAAGAAAGAGCGTGCTTCTTGCTCTAATGCAGAGTGTGGTTCATGGATGAGAACTGTGCTGTGTGTTTCCCTTCAGAAACGGAGTGAAATGCAAGGCTCTGTGCCTTCCTGCAAGCAAGACTTCGTTTCAGGTAAGTGTACACAATTTTCAACTCAAACAAAGCTTCATTTTTCACGAAGCTCACACGTTTCTCGCTCTGAACTGAAAACCATTGGATGTTAGAGGACCTGAGGTTTGTATCAGTTTAACAAGCAGAGTTGAACTAGATATGGTACGTGTGTGTAGGTAACTCAGTTCTTTTGTTCTGAGCACACTCACATTTCCCGCCTTATTACAGACTCTAGAAAGCAAGAGCATGCTTCTTGCTCTAAAGCAGAGTGTGGTTCATGGATGAGTACTGGCCTATGTGTTTCCCGTCAGAAACAGAGTGAAATGCCAGGCTCTGTGACTTCCTACAAGCAAGACTTCGTTTCAGGTAAACACAGTCACTTTTCAGCTCAAACAAAGCTTCATCGTTTCCGAAGCTCACATGTTTCTTGCTCTGAACTGAAAAGCATTGGATGTTAGAGGACCTGTGGTTTATATCAGTTTCAGAAGCGGAGTTGAACTAGATATGATCCGGGTGTGTAGGAAACACAGTTCTTTTGTTCTGAGCACACTCACATTTCCCACCTTATTAGAGACTCTAGAAAGCAAGAGCGTGCTTCTTGCTCTAAAGCAGAGTGTGGTTCATCGATGAGAACTGTGCTGTGTGTTTCCTGACAGAAACGGAGTGAAATGCCATGCTCTGTGTCTTCCTACAAGGAAGACTTCGTTTCAGGTAAACGTAGTCACTTTTCAGCTCAAAAGAAGCTTCATCGTTCACAAAGCTCACACGTTTCTTGCTCTGAACCGAAAAGCATTGGATGTTAGAGGACCTGTGGTTTCTATCAGATTCAGAAGCAGAGTTGAACTAGATATGGTCCGTGTGTGTAGATAACTCAGTTCTTTTGTTCTGAGCACGCTCACTTTTCCCGCCTTGTTAGAGACAGTGGAAAGCAAGAGCGTGTTTCTTGCTCTCAAGCAGAGTGTGGTTCATGGATGAGAACTTTGCTGTGTGTTTCCCTTCAGAAACGGAGTGAAATGCCAGGCTCTGTGTCTTCCTACAAGCAAGAATTCGTTTCAGGTAAACGCAGTCACTTATCAGCTCAAACCAAGATTCATTGTTCAAGAAGCTAACACGTTTCTCGCTCTGAACTGAAAAACACTGGATGTTTGAGGACCTGTGGTTTATATCCGTTTCAGAAGCAGAGTTGAACAAGATATGGTCCGGGTGTGTAGGAAACACAGTTCTTTTGTTCTGAGCACACTCACGTTTCCCAACTTATTAGAGAATCTATAAAGCAAGAGCATGCTTCTTGCTCTAAAGCAGAGTGTGGTTCACGGATGAGAACTGTGCTGTGTGTTTCCCTTCAGAAACGGAGTGTAATGCCAGGTTCTGTGTCTTCCTACAAGCAAGACATCGTTTCAGGTAAACACAGTCACTTTTCAGCTCAAACGAAGCTACATTGTTAACGAAGCTCACACGTTTTTCACTCTGAACTGAAAAGCGTTGGATGTTAGAGACCTGAGGTTTGCATCAGTTTAAGAAGCAGAGTTGAAGTAGATATGGTACGTGTGTGTAAGAAACACAGTTCTTGTGTTTTGAGCACACTCACGTTTCCCGCCTTATTAGAGACTCTAGAAAGCAAGAGCGTGATTCTTGCTCTAAAGCAGAGTGTGATTCATGGATGAGAACTGTGCTGTGTGTTTCCCTTCAGAAGCGGAGTGAAATCCCAGGCTCTGTGTCTTCCTACAAGTAAGATTTCGTTTCAGGTAAACGCAGTCACTTTTCAGCTCAAAGGAAGCTACATCGTTAACGAAGGTCACACTTTTCTCGCTCTGAACTGAAAAGCATTGGATGTTAGAGGACCTGAGGTTTGTATCAGTTTAAGAAGCAGAGTTGAACTAGATATGATTCCTGTGTGTAGGAAACACAGTTCTTTTTTTCTAAGTACTCTCACGATTCCCGCCTTATTAGAGACTCTAGAAAGAAAGAGCGTGCTTCTTGCTCTAATGCAGAGTGTGGTTCATGGATGAGAACTGTGCTGTGTGTTTCCCTTCAGAAACGGAGTGAAATGCAAGGCTCTGTGCCTTCCTGCAAGCAAGACTTCGTTTCAGGTAAGTGTACACAATTTTCAACTCAAACAAAGCTTCATTTTTCACGAAGCTCACACGTTTCTCGCTCTGAACTGAAAACCATTGGATGTTAGAGGACCTGAGGTTTGTATCAGTTTAACAAGCAGAGTTGAACTAGATATGGTACGTGTGTGTAGGTAACTCAGTTCTTTTGTTCTGAGCACACTCACATTTCCCGCCTTATTACAGACTCTAGAAAGCAAGAGCATGCTTCTTGCTCTAAAGCAGAGTGTGGTTCATGGATGAGTACTGGCCTATGTGTTTCCCGTCAGAAACAGAGTGAAATGCCAGGCTCTGTGACTTCCTACAAGCAAGACTTCGTTTCAGGTAAACACAGTCACTTTTCAGCTCAAACAAAGCTTCATCGTTTCCGAAGCTCACATGTTTCTTGCTCTGAACTGAAAAGCATTGGATGTTAGAGGACCTGTGGTTTATATCAGTTTCAGAAGCGGAGTTGAACTAGATATGATCCGGGTGTGTAGGAAACACAGTTCTTTTGTTCTGAGCACACTCACATTTCCCACCTTATTAGAGACTCTAGAAAGCAAGAGCGTGCTTCTTGCTCTAAAGCAGAGTGTGGTTCATCGATGAGAACTGTGCTGTGTGTTTCCTGACAGAAACGGAGTGAAATGCCATGCTCTGTGTCTTCCTACAAGGAAGACTTCGTTTCAGGTAAACGTAGTCACTTTTCAGCTCAAAAGAAGCTTCATCGTTCACAAAGCTCACACGTTTCTTGCTCTGAACCGAAAAGCATTGGATGTTAGAGGACCTGTGGTTTCTATCAGATTCAGAAGCAGAGTTGAACTAGATATGGTCCGTGTGTGTAGATAACTCAGTTCTTTTGTTCTGAGCACGCTCACTTTTCCCGCCTTGTTAGAGACAGTGGAAAGCAAGAGCGTGTTTCTTGCTCTCAAGCAGAGTGTGGTTCATGGATGAGAACTTTGCTGTGTGTTTCCCTTCAGAAACGGAGTGAAATGCCAGGCTCTGTATCTTCCTACAAGCAAGAATTCGTTTCAGGTAAACGCAGTCACTTATCAGCTCAAACCAAGATTCATTGTTCAAGAAGCTAACACGTTTCTCGCTCTGAACTGAAAAACACTGGATGTTTGAGGACCTGTGGTTTATATCCGTTTCAGAAGCAGAGTTGAACAAGATATGGTCCGGGTGTGTAGGAAACACAGTTCTTTTGTTCTGAGCACACTCACGTTTCCCAACTTATTAGAGAATCTATAAAGCAAGAGCATGCTTCTTGCTCTAAAGCAGAGTGTGGTTCACGGATGAGAACTGTGCTGTGTGTTTCCCTTCAGAAACGGAGTGTAATGCCAGGTTCTGTGTCTTCCTACAAGCAAGACATCGTTTCAGGTAAACACAGTCACTTTTCAGCTCAAACGAAGCTACATTGTTAACGAAGCTCACACGTTTTTCACTCTGAACTGAAAAGCGTTGGATGTTAGAGACCTGAGGTTTGCATCAGTTTAAGAAGCAGAGTTGAAGTAGATATGGTACGTGTGTGTAAGAAACACAGTTCTTGTGTTTTGAGCACACTCACGTTTCCCGCCTTATTAGAGACTCTAGAAAGCAAGAGCGTGATTCTTGCTCTAAAGCAGAGTGTGATTCATGGATGAGAACTGTGCTGTGTGTTTCCCTTCAGAAGCGGAGTGAAATCCCAGGCTCTGTGTCTTCCTACAAGTAAGATTTCGTTTCAGGTAAACGCAGTCACTTTTCAGCTCAAAGGAAGCTACATCGTTAACGAAGGTCACACTTTTCTCGCTCTGAACTGAAAAGCATTGGATGTTAGAGGACCTGAGGTTTGTATCAGTTTAAGAAGCAGAGTTGAACTAGATATGGTACGTGTGTGTAGGAAACACAGTTCTTTTGTTCTGAGCACACTCACATTTCCCGCCTTATTACAGACTCTAGAAAGCAAGAGCATGCTTCTTGCTCTAAAGCAGAGTGTGGTTCATGGATGAGTACTGGCCTATGTGTTTCCCGTCAGAAACAGAGTGAAATGCCAGGCTCTGTGACTTCCTACAAGCAAGACTTATTTTCAGGTAAACGCAGTCACTTTTCAGCTCAAACGAAGTTACATCGTTCACGAAGCTCCCACATTTCTCACTCTTAACTGAAAAGCATTGGATGTTAGAGGACCTGTGGATTGTATCAGTTTCAGTAGCATAGTTGAAATGGATATGGTGCGTGTGTGGAGGAAACACAGTTCTTTTGTTCTGAGCACACTCACGTTTCCTGCCTTATTAGAGACTCTAGAAAGCAAGAGCGTGCTTCTTGCTCTAAAGAAGAGTGTGGTTCATCGATGAGAACTGTGCTGTGTGTTTCCTGACAGAAACGGAGTGAAATGCCAGGCTCTGTGTCTTCCTACAAGCAAGAATTCTTTTCAGGTAAAGGCAGTCACTTTTCAGCTCAAACGAAGCTACATCGTTCACGAAGCTCACAGGTTTCTTGCTCTTAACTGAAAAGCATTGGATGTTAGAGAACCTGTGGTTTGTATCAGTTTCAGAAGCAGAGTTGAACTAGATATGATTCGTGTGTGTAGGAAACACAGTTCTTTTTTTCTAAGTACTCTCACGATTCCCGCCTTATTAGAGACTCTAGAAAGAAAGAGCGTGCTTCTTGCTCTAAAGCAGAGTTTGTTTCAGGGATGAGAAATGTGCTGTTTGTTTCCCTTCAGAAACAGAGTTAATGCCAGGCTCTGTGTCTTCCTACAAGCAAGACTTCGTTTCAGGTAAACGCAGTCACTTTTCAGCTCAAAAGAAGCTACATCGTTCACGAAGCTCACATGTTTCTCACTCTTAACTGAAAAGCTTTGGATGTTAGAGGACCTGTTGTTTGTATCCGTTTCAGAAGCAGAGTTGAAATAGATATGGTCCGTGTGTGTAGGAAACACAGTTCTTTTGTTCTGAGCACACTCATGTTTCCTGCCTTATTAGAAACTCTAGAAAGCAAGAGAGTGCTTCTTGCTCTAATGCAGAGTGTGGTTCATGGATGAGAACTGTGCTGTGTGTTTCCCTTCAGAAACGGAGTGAAATGCAAGGCTCTGTGCCTTCCTGCAAGCAAGACTTCGTTTCAGGTAAGTGTACACAATTTTCAACTCAAACAAAGCTTCATTTTTCACGAAGCTCACACGTTTCTCGCTCTGAACTGAAAACCATTGGATGTTAGAGGACCTGAGGTTTGTATCAGTTTAACAAGCAGAGTTGAACTAGATATGGTACGTGTGTGTAGGTAACTCAGTTCTTTTGTTCTGAGCACACTCACATTTCCCGCCTTATTACAGACTCTAGAAAGCAAGAGCATGCTTCTTGCTCTAAAGCAGAGTGTGGTTCATGGATGAGTACTAGCCTATGTGTTTCCCGTCAGAAACAGAGTGAAATGCCAGGCTCTGTGACTTCCTACAAGCAAGACTTCGTTTCAGGTAAACACAGTCACTTTTCAGCTCAAACAAAGCTTCATCGTTTCCGAAGCTCACATGTTTCTTGCTCTGAACTGAAAAGCATTGGATGTTAGAGGACCTGTGGTTTATATCAGTTTCAGAAGCGGAGTTGAACTACATATGATCCGGGTGTGTAGGAAACACAGTTCTTTTGTTCTGAGCACACTCACATTTCCCACCTTATTAGAGACTCTAGAAAGCAAGAGCGTGCTTCTTGCTCTAAAGCAGAGTGTGGTTCATCGATGAGAACTGTGCTGTGTGTTTCCTGACAAAAACGGACTGAAATGCCATGCTCTGTGTCTTCCTACAAGGAAGACTTCGTTTCAGGTAAACGTAGTCACTTTTCAGCTCAAAAGAAGCTTCATCGTTCACAAAGCTCACACGTTTCTTGCTCTGAACCGAAAAGCATTGGATGTTAGAGGACCTGTGGTTTCTATCAGATTCAGAAGCAGAGTTGAACTAGATATGGTCCGTGTGTGTAGATAACTCAGTTCTTTTGTTCTGAGCACGCTCACTTTTCCCGCCTTGTTAGAGACAGTGGAAAGCAAGAGCGTGTTTCTTGCTCTCAAGCAGAGTGTGGTTCATGGATGAGAACTTTGCTGTGTGTTTCCCTTCAGAAACGGAGTGAAATGCCAGGCTCTGTGTCTTCCTACAAGCAAGAATTCGTTTCAGGTAAACGCAGTCACTTATCAGCTCAAACCAAGATTCATTGTTCAAGAAGCGAACACGTTTCTCGCTCTGAACTGAAAAACACTGGATGTTAGAGGACCTGTGGTTTATATCCGTTTCAGAAGCAGAGTTGAACAAGATATGGTCCGGGTGTGTAGGAAACACAGTTCTTTTGTTCTGAGCACACTCACGTTTCCCAACTTATTAGAGAATCTATAAAGCAAGAGCATGCTTCTTGCTCTAAAGCAGAGTGTGGTTCATGGATGAGAACTGTGCTGTGTGTTTCCCTTCAGAAACGGAGTGTAATGCCAGGTTCTGTGTCTTCCTACAAGCAAGACATCGTTTCAGGTAAACACAGTCACTTTTCAGCTCAAACGAAGCTACATTGTTAACGAAGCTCACACGTTTTTCACTCTGAACTGAAAAGCGTTGGATGTTAGAGACCTGAGGTTTGCATCAGTTTAAGAAGCAGAGTTGAAGTAGATATGGTACGTGTGTGTAAGAAACACAGTTCTTGTGTTTTGAGCACACTCAGGTTTCCCGCCTTATTAGAGACTCTAGAAAGCAAGAGCGTGATTCTTGCTCTAAAGCAGAGTGTGATTCATGGATGAGAACTGTGCTGTGTGTTTCCCTTCAGAAGCGGAGTGAAATCCCAGGCTCTGTGTCTTCCTACAAGTAAGATTTCGTTTCAGGTAAACGCAGTCACTTTTCAGCTCAAAGGAAGCTACATCGTTAACGAAGGTCACACTTTTCTCGCTCTGAACTGAAAAGCATTGGATGTTAGAGGACCTGAGGTTTGTATCAGTTTAAGAAGCAGAGTTGAACTAGATATGGTACGTGTGTGTAGGAAACACAGTTCTTTTGTTCTGAGCACACTCACATTTCCCGCCTTATTACAGACTCTAGAAAGCAAGAGCATGCTTCTTGCTCTAAAGCAGAGTGTGGTTCATGGATGAGTACTGGCCTATGTGTTTCCCGTCAGAAACAGAGTGAAATGCCAGGCTCTGTGACTTCCTACAAGCAAGACTTATTTTCAGGTAAACGCAGTCACTTTTCAGCTCAAACGAAGTTACATCGTTCACGAAGCTCCCACATTTCTCACTCTTAACTGAAAAGCATTGGATGTTAGAGGACCTGTGGATTGTATCAGTTTCAGTAGCATAGTTGAAATGGATATGGTGCGTGTGTGGAGGAAACACAGTTCTTTTGTTCTGAGCACACTCACGTTTCCTGCCTTATTAGAGACTCTAGAAAGCAAGAGCGTGCTTCTTGCTCAAAAGAAGAGTGTGGTTCATCGATGAGAACTGTGCTGTGTGTTTCCTGACAGAAACGGAGTGAAATGCCAGGCTCTGTGTCTTCCTACAAGCAAGAATTCTTTTCAGGTAAAGGCAGTCACTTTTCAGCTCAAACGAAGCTACATCGTTCACGAAGCTCACAGGTTTCTTGCTCTTAACTGAAAAGCATTGGATGTTAGAGAACCTGTGGTTTGTATCAGTTTCAGAAGCAGAGTTGAACTAGATATGATTCGTGTGTGTAGGAAACACAGTTCTTTTTTTCTAAGTACTCTCACGATTCCCGCCTTATTAGAGACTCTAGAAAGAAAGAGCGTGCTTCTTGCTCTAAAGCAGAGTTTGTTTCAGGGATGAGAAATGTGCTGTTTGTTTCCCTTCAGAAACAGAGTTAATGCCAGGCTCTGTGTCTTCCTACAAGCAAGACTTCGTTTCAGGTAAACGCAGTCACTTTTCAGCTCAAAAGAAGCTACATCGTTCACGAAGCTCACATGTTTCTCACTCTTAACTGAAAAGCTTTGGATGTTAGAGGACCTGTTGTTTGTATCCGTTTCAGAAGCAGAGTTGAAATAGATATGGTCCGTGTGTGTAGGAAACACAGTTCTTTTGTTCTGAGCACACTCATGTTTCCTGCCTTATTAGAAACTCTAGAAAGCAAGAGAGTGCTTCTTGCTCTAATGCAGAGTGTGGTTCATGGATGAGAACTGTGCTGTGTGTTTCCCTTCAGAAACGGAGTGAAATGCAAGGCTCTGTGCCTTCCTGCAAGCAAGACTTCGTTTCAGGTAAGTGTACACAATTTTCAACTCAAACAAAGCTTCATTTTTCACGAAGCTCACACGTTTCTCGCTCTGAACTGAAAACCATTGGATGTTAGAGGACCTGAGGTTTGTATCAGTTTAACAAGCAGAGTTGAACTAGATATGGTACGTGTGTGTAGGTAACTCAGTTCTTTTGTTCTGAGCACACTCACATTTCCCGCCTTATTACAGACTCTAGAAAGCAAGAGCATGCTTCTTGCTCTAAAGCAGAGTGTGGTTCATGGATGAGTACTGGCCTATGTGTTTCCCGTCAGAAACAGAGTGAAATGCCAGGCTCTGTGACTTCCTACAAGCAAGACTTCGTTTCAGGTAAACACAGTCACTTTTCAGCTCAAACAAAGCTTCATCGTTTCCGAAGCTCACATGTTTCTTGCTCTGAACTGAAAAGCATTGGATGTTAGAGGACCTGTGGTTTATATCAGTTTCAGAAGCGGAGTTGAACTAGATATGATCCGGGTGTGTAGGAAACACAGTTCTTTTGTTCTGAGCACACTCACATTTCCCACCTTATTAGAGACTCTAGAAAGCAAGAGCGTGCTTCTTGCTCTAAAGCAGAGTGTGGTTCATCGATGAGAACTGTGCTGTGTGTTTCCTGACAAAAACGGAGTGAAATGCCATGCTCTGTGTCTTCCTACAAGGAAGACTTCGTTTCAGGTAAACGTAGTCACTTTTCAGCTCAAAAGAAGCTTCATCGTTCACAAAGCTCACACGTTTCTTGCTCTGAACCGAAAAGCATTGGATGTTAGAGGACCTGTGGTTTCTATCAGATTCAGAAGCAGAGTTGAACTAGATATGGTCCGTGTGTGTAGATAACTCAGTTCTTTTGTTCTGAGCACGCTCACTTTTCCCGCCTTGTTAGAGACAGTGGAAAGCAAGAGCGTGTTTCTTGCTCTCAAGCAGAGTGTGGTTCATGGATGAGAACTTTGCTGTGTGTTTCCCTTCAGAAACGGAGTGAAATGCCAGGCTCTGTGTCTTCCTACAAGCAAGAATTCGTTTCAGGTAAACACAGTCACTTATCAGCTCAAACCAAGATTCATTGTTCAAGAAGCTAACACGTTTCTCGCTCTGAACTGAAAAACACTGGATGTTTGAGGACCTGTGGTTTATATCCGTTTCAGAAGCAGAGTTGAACAAGATATGGTCCGGGTGTGTAGGAAACACAGTTCTTTTGTTCTGAGCACACTCACGTTTCCCAACTTATTAGAGAATCTATAAAGCAAGAGCATGCTTCTTGCTCTAAAGCAGAGTGTGGTTCACGGATGAGAACTGTGCTGTGTGTTTCCCTTCAGAAACGGAGTGTAATGCCAGGTTCTGTGTCTTCCTACAAGCAAGACATCGTTTCAGGTAAACACAGTCACTTTTCAGCTCAAACGAAGCTACATTGTTAACGAAGCTCACACGCTTTTCACTCTGAACTGAAAAGCGTTGGATGTTAGAGACCTGAGGTTTGCATCAGTTTAAGAAGCAGAGTTGAAGTAGATATGGTACGTGTGTGTAAGAAACACAGTTCTTGTGTTTTGAGCACACTCACGTTTCCCGCCTTATTAGAGACTCTAGAAAGCAAGAGCGTGATTCTTGCTCTAAAGCAGAGTGTGATTCATGGATGAGAACTGTGCTGTGTGTTTCCCTTCAGAAGCGGATTGAAATCCCAGGCTCTGTGTCTTCCTACAAGTAAGATTTCGTTTCAGGTAAACGCAGTCACTTTTCAGCTCAAAGGAAGCTACATCGTTAACGAAGGTCACACTTTTCTCGCTCTGAACTGAAAAGCATTGGATGTTAGAGGACCTGAGGTTTGTATCAGTTTAACAAGCAGAGTTGAACTAGATATGGTACGTGTGTGTAGGTAACTCAGTTCTTTTGTTCTGAGCACACTCACATTTCCCGCCTTATTACAGACTCTAGAAAGCAAGAGCATGCTTCTTGCTCTAAAGCAGAGTGTGGTTCATGGATGAGTACTGGCCTATGTGTTTCCCGTCAGAAACAGAGTGAAATGCCAGGCTCTGTGACTTCCTACAAGCAAGACTTATTTTCAGGTAAACGCAGTCACTTTTCAGCTCAAACGAAGTTACATCGTTCACGAAGCTCCCACATTTCTCACTCTTAACTGAAAAGCATTGGATGTTAGAGGACCTGTGGATTGTATCAGTTTCAGTAGCATAGTTGAAATGGATATGGTGCGTGTGTGGAGGAAACACAGTTCTTTTGTTCTGAGCACACTCACGTTTCCTGCCTTATTAGAGACTCTAGAAAGCAAGAGCGTGCTTCTTGCTCTAAAGAAGAGTGTGGTTCATCGATGAGAACTGTGCTGTGTGTTTCCTGACAGAAACGGAGTGAAATGCCAGGCTCTGTGTCTTCCTACAAGCAAGAATTCTTTTCAGGTAAAGGCAGTCACTTTTCAGCTCAAACGAAGCTACATCGTTCACGAAGCTCACAGGTTTCTTGCTCTTAACTGAAAAGCATTGGATGTTAGAGAACCTGTGGTTTGTATCAGTTTCAGAAGCAGAGTTGAACTAGATATGATTCCTGTGTGTAGGAAACACAGTTCTTTTTTTCTAAGTACTCTCACGATTCCCGCCTTATTAGAGACTCTAGAAAGAAAGAGCGTGCTTCTTGCTCTAATGCAGAGTGTGGTTCATGGATGAGAACTGTGCTGTGTGTTTCCCTTCAGAAACGGAGTGAAATGCAAGGCTCTGTGCCTTCCTGCAAGCAAGACTTCGTTTCAGGTAAGTGTACACAATTTTCAACTCAAACAAAGCTTCATTTTTCACGAAGCTCACACGTTTCTCGCTCTGAACTGAAAACCATTGGATGTTAGAGGACCTGAGGTTTGTATCAGTTTAACAAGCAGAGTTGAACTAGATATGGTACGTGTGTGTAGGTAACTCAGTTCTTTTGTTCTGAGCACACTCACATTTCCCGCCTTATTACAGACTCTAGAAAGCAAGAGCATGCTTCTTGCTCTAAAGCAGAGTGTGGTTCATGGATGAGTACTGGCCTATGTGTTTCCCGTCAGAAACAGAGTGAAATGCCAGGCTCTGTGACTTCCTACAAGCAAGACTTCGTTTCAGGTAAACACAGTCACTTTTCAGCTCAAACAAAGCTTCATCGTTTCCGAAGCTCACATGTTTCTTGCTCTGAACTGAAAAGCATTGGATGTTAGAGGACCTGTGGTTTATATCAGTTTCAGAAGCGGAGTTGAACTAGATATGATCCGGGTGTGTAGGAAACACAGTTCTTTTGTTCTGAGCACACTCACATTTCCCACCTTATTAGAGACTCTAGAAAGCAAGAGCGTGCTTCTTGCTCTAAAGCAGAGTGTGGTTCATCGATGAGAACTGTGCTGTGTGTTTCCTGACAGAAACGGAGTGAAATGCCATGCTCTGTGTCTTCCTACAAGGAAGATTTCGTTTCAGGTAAACGTAGTCACTTTTCAGCTCAAAAGAAGCTTCATCGTTCACAAAGCTCACACGTTTCTTGCTCTGAACCGAAAAGCATTGGATGTTAGAGGACCTGTGGTTTCTATCAGATTCAGAAGCAGAGTTGAACTAGATATGGTCCGTGTGTGTAGATAACTCAGTTCTTTTGTTCTGAGCACGCTCACTTTTCCCGCCTTCTTAGAGACAGTGGAAAGCAAGAGCGTGTTTCTTGCTCTCAAGCAGAGTGTGGTTCATGGATGAGAACTTTGCTGTGTGTTTCCCTTCAGAAACGGAGTGAAATGCCAGGCTCTGTGTCTTCCTACAAGCAAGAATTCGTTTCAGGTAAACGCAGTCACTTATCAGCTCAAACCAAGATTCATTGTTCAAGAAGCTAACACGTTTCTCGCTCTGAACTGAAAAACACTGGATGTTTGAGGACCTGTGGTTTATATCCGTTTCAGAAGCAGAGTTGAACAAGATATGGTCCGGGTGTGTAGGAAACACAGTTCTTTTGTTCTGAGCACACTCACGTTTCCCAACTTATTAGAGAATCTATAAAGCAAGAGCATGCTTCTTGCTCTAAAGCAGAGTGTGGTTCACGGATGAGAACTGTGCTGTGTATTTCCCTTCAGAAACGGAGTGTAATGCCAGGTTCTGTGTCTTCCTACAAGCAAGACATCGTTTCAGGTAAACACAGTCACTTTTCAGCTCAAACGAAGCTACATTGTTAACGAAGCTCACACGTTTTTCACTCTGAACTGAAAAGCGTTGGATGTTAGAGACCTGAGGTTTGCATCAGTTTAAGAAGCAGAGTTGAAGTAGATATGGTACGTGTGTGTAAGAAACACAGTTCTTGTGTTTTGAGCACACTCACGTTTCCCGCCTTATTAGAGACTCTAGAAAGCAAGAGCGTGATTCTTGCTCTAAAGCAGAGTGTGATTCATGGATGAGAACTGTGCTGTGTGTTTCCCTTCAGAAGCGGAGTGAAATCCCAGGCTCTGTGTCTTCCTACAAGTAAGATTTCGTTTCAGGTAAACGCAGTCACTTTTCAGCTCAAAGGAAGCTACATCGTTAACGAAGGTCACACTTTTCTCGCTCTGAACTGAAAAGCATTGGATGTTAGAGGACCTGAGGTTTGTATCAGTTTAAGAAGCAGAGTTGAACTAGATATGGTACGTGTGTGTAGGAAACACAGTTCTTTTGTTCTGAGCACACTCACATTTCCCGCCTTATTACAGACTCTAGAAAGCAAGAGCATGCTTCTTGCTCTAAAGCAGAGTGTGGTTCATGGATGAGTACTGGCCTATGTGTTTCCCGTCAGAAACAGAGTGAAATGCCAGGCTCTGTGACTTCCTACAAGCAAGACTTATTTTCAGGTAAACGCAGTCACTTTTCAGCTCAAACGAAGTTACATCGTTCACGAAGCTCCCACATTTCTCACTCTTAACTGAAAAGCATTGGATGTTAGAGGACCTGTGGATTGTATCAGTTTCAGTAGCATAGTTGAAATGGATATGGTGCGTGTGTGGAGGAAACACAGTTCTTTTGTTCTGAGCACACTCACGTTTCCTGCCTTATTAGAGACTCTAGAAAGCAAGAGCGTGCTTCTTGCTCTAAAGAAGAGTGTGGTTCATCGATGAGAACTGTGCTGTGTGTTTCCTGACAGAAACGGAGTGAAATGCCAGGCTCTGTGTCTTCCTACAAGCAAGAATTCTTTTCAGGTAAAGGCAGTCACTTTTCAGCTCAAACGAAGCTACATCGTTCACGAAGCTCACAGGTTTCTTGCTCTTAACTGAAAAGCATTGGATGTTAGAGAACCTGTGGTTTGTATCAGTTTCAGAAGCAGAGTTGAACTAGATATGATTCGTGTGTGTAGGAAACACAGTTCTTTTTTTCTAAGTACTCTCACGATTCCCGCCTTATTAGAGACTCTAGAAAGAAAGAGCGTGCTTCTTGCTCTAAAGCAGAGTTTGTTTCAGGGATGAGAAATGTGCTGTTTGTTTCCCTTCAGAAACAGAGTTAATGCCAGGCTCTGTGTCTTCCTACAAGCAAGACTTCGTTTCAGGTAAACGCAGTCACTTTTCAGCTCAAAAGAAGCTACATCGTTCACGAAGCTCACATGTTTCTCACTCTTAACTGAAAAGCTTTGGATGTTAGAGGACCTGTTGTTTGTATCCGTTTCAGAAGCAGAGTTGAAATAGATATGGTCCGTGTGTGTAGGAAACACAGTTCTTTTGTTCTGAGCACACTCATGTTTCCTGCCTTATTAGAAACTCTAGAAAGCAAGAGAGTGCTTCTTGCTCTAATGCAGAGTGTGGTTCATGGATGAGAACTGTGCTGTGTGTTTCCCTTCAGAAACGGAGTGAAATGCAAGGCTCTGTGCCTTCCTGCAAGCAAGACTTCGTTTCAGGTAAGTGTACACAATTTTCAACTCAAACAAAGCTTCATTTTTCACGAAGCTCACACGTTTCTCGCTCTGAACTGAAAACCATTGGATGTTAGAGGACCTGAGGTTTGTATCAGTTTAACAAGCAGAGTTGAACTAGATATGGTACGTGTGTGTAGGTAACTCAGTTCTTTTGTTCTGAGCACACTCACATTTCCCGCCTTATTACAGACTCTAGAAAGCAAGAGCATGCTTCTTGCTCTAAAGCAGAGTGTGGTTCATGGATGAGTACTAGCCTATGTGTTTCCCGTCAGAAACAGAGTGAAATGCCAGGCTCTGTGACTTCCTACAAGCAAGACTTCGTTTCAGGTAAACACAGTCACTTTTCAGCTCAAACAAAGCTTCATCGTTTCCGAAGCTCACATGTTTCTTGCTCTGAACTGAAAAGCATTGGATGTTAGAGGACCTGTGGTTTATATCAGTTTCAGAAGCGGAGTTGAACTACATATGATCCGGGTGTGTAGGAAACACAGTTCTTTTGTTCTGAGCACACTCACATTTCCCACCTTATTAGAGACTCTAGAAAGCAAGAGCGTGCTTCTTGCTCTAAAGCAGAGTGTGGTTCATCGATGAGAACTGTGCTGTGTGTTTCCTGACAAAAACGGACTGAAATGCCATGCTCTGTGTCTTCCTACAAGGAAGACTTCGTTTCAGGTAAACGTAGTCACTTTTCAGCTCAAAAGAAGCTTCATCGTTCACAAAGCTCACACGTTTCTTGCTCTGAACCGAAAAGCATTGGATGTTAGAGGACCTGTGGTTTCTATCAGATTCAGAAGCAGAGTTGAACTAGATATGGTCCGTGTGTGTAGATAACTCAGTTCTTTTGTTCTGAGCATGCTCACTTTTCCCGCCTTGTTAGAGACAGTGGAAAGCAAGAGCGTGTTTCTTGCTCTCAAGCAGAGTGTGGTTCATGGATGAGAACTTTGCTGTGTGTTTCCCTTCAGAAACGGAGTGAAATGCCAGGCTCTGTGTCTTCCTACAAGCAAGAATTCGTTTCAGGTAAACGCAGTCACTTATCAGCTCAAACCAAGATTCATTGTTCAAGAAGCGAACACGTTTCTCGCTCTGAACTGAAAAACACTGGATGTTAGAGGACCTGTGGTTTATATCCGTTTCAGAAGCAGAGTTGAACAAGATATGGTCCGGGTGTGTAGGAAACACAGTTCTTTTGTTCTGAGCACACTCACGTTTCCCAACTTATTAGAGAATCTATAAAGCAAGAGCATGCTTCTTGCTCTAAAGCAGAGTGTGGTTCATGGATGAGAACTGTGCTGTGTGTTTCCCTTCAGAAACGGAGTGTAATGCCAGGTTCTGTGTCTTCCTACAAGCAAGACATCGTTTCAGGTAAACACAGTCACTTTTCAGCTCAAACGAAGCTACATTGTTAACGAAGCTCACACGTTTTTCACTCTGAACTGAAAAGCGTTGGATGTTAGAGACCTGAGGTTTGCATCAGTTTAAGAAGCAGAGTTGAAGTAGATATGGTACGTGTGTGTAAGAAACACAGTTCTTGTGTTTTGAGCACACTCACGTTTCCCGCCTTATTAGAGACTCTAGAAAGCAAGAGCGTGATTCTTGCTCTAAAGCAGAGTGTGATTCATGGATGAGAACTGTGCTGTGTGTTTCCCTTCAGAAGCGGAGTGAAATCCCAGGCTCTGTGTCTTCCTACAAGTAAGATTTCGTTTCAGGTAAACGCAGTCACTTTTCAGCTCAAAGGAAGCTACATCGTTCACGAAGGTCACACTTTTCTCGCTCTGAACTGAAAAGCATTGGATGTTAGAGGACCTGAGGTTTGTATCAGTTTAAGAAGCAGAGTTGAACTAGATATGGTACGTGTGTGTAGGAAACACAGTTCTTTTGTTCTGAGCACACTCACATTTCCCGCCTTATTACAGACTCTAGAAAGCAAGAGCATGCTTCTTGCTCTAAAGCAGAGTGTGGTTCATGGATGAGTACTGGCCTATGTGTTTCCCGTCAGAAACAGAGTGAAATGCCAGGCTCTGTGACTTCCTACAAGCAAGACTTATTTTCAGGTAAACGCAGTCACTTTTCAGCTCAAACGAAGTTACATCGTTCACGAAGCTCCCACATTTCTCACTCTTAACTGAAAAGCATTGGATGTTAGAGGACCTGTGGATTGTATCAGTTTCAGTAGCATAGTTGAAATGGATATGGTGCGTGTGTGGAGGAAACACAGTTCTTTTGTTCTGAGCACACTCACGTTTCCTGCCTTATTAGAGACTCTAGAAATCAAGAGCGTGCTTCTTGCTCTAAAGAAGAGTGTGGTTCATCGATGAGAACTGTGCTGTGTGTTTCCTGACAGAAACGGAGTGAAATGCCAGGCTCTGTGTCTTCCTACAAGCAAGAATTCTTTTCAGGTAAACATAGTCACTTTTCAGCTCAAACGAAGCTACATCGTTCACGAAGCTCACAGGTTTCTCGCTCTTAACTGAAAAGCATTGGATGTTAGAGAACCTGTGGTTTGTATCAGTTTCAGAAGTAGAGTTGAACTAGATATGATTCGTGTGTGTAGGAAACACAGTTCTTTTTTTCTAAGTACACTCACGTTTCCCGCCTTATTAGAGACTCTAGAAAGAAAGAGCGTGCTTCTTGCTCTAAAGCAGAGTTTGTTTCAGGGATGAGAAATGTGCTGTTTGTTTCCCTTCAGAAACAGAGTTAATGCCAGGCTCTGTGTCTTCCTACAAGCAAAACTTCGTTTCAGGTAAATGCAGTCACTTTTCAGCTAAAAGGAAGCTACATCTTTAACGAAGGTCACACGTTTCTCACTCTGAACTGAAAAGCATTGGATGTTAGAGGACCTGAGGTTTCCATCAGTTTAAGAAGCAGAGTTGAACTAGATATGGTACGTGTGTGTAGGAAACACACTTCTTTTGTTCTGAGCACACTCACGTTTCCTGCCTTATTATAGACTCTAGAAAGCAAGAGCATGCTTCTTGCTCTAAAGCAGAGTGTGGTTCATGGATGAGTACTGGCCTATGTGTTTCCCTTCAGAAACAGAGTGAAATGCCAGGCTCTGTGACTTCCTACAAGCAAGACTTATTTTCAGGTAAACGCAGTCACTTTTCAGCTCAAACGAAGTTACATCGTTCACGAAGCTCACACATTTCTCACTCTTAACTGAAAAGCATTGGATGTTAGAGGACCTGTGGATTGTATCAGTTTCAGTAGCATAGTTGAAATGGATATGGTGCGTGTGTGTAGGAAACACAGTTCTTTTGTTCTGAGCACACTCACGTTTCCACCTTATTAGAGACTCTAGAAAGCAAGAGCGTGCTTCTTTCTCTAAAGCAGAGTGTGATTCATGGGTGAGAACCGTGGTGTGTGTTTCCTGACAGAAACGGAGTGAAATGCCATGCTCTGTGTCTTCCTACAATCAAGACTTCGTTTCAGGTAAACGTAGTCACTTTTAAGCTCAAAAGAAGCTTCATCGTTCACAAAGCTCACACGTTTCTTGCTCTGAACCGAAAAGCATTGGATGTTAGAGGACCTGTGGTTTGTATCAGTTTAAGAAGCAGAGTTGAACAAGATATGGTCCGGGTGTGTAGGAAACACAGTTCTTTTGTTCTGAGCACACTCACGTTTCCCAACTTATTAGAGAATCTAGAAAGCAAGAGCGTGCTTCTTGCTCTAAAGCAGAGTGTGGTTCATGGATGAGAACTGTGCTGTGTGTTTCCCTTCAGAAACGGAGTGTAATGCCAGGTTCTGTGTCTTCCTACAAGCAAGACTTCGTTTCAGGTAAACACAGTCACTTTTCAGCTCAAACGAAGCTACATTGTTAACGAAGCTCACACGTTTTTCACTCTGAACTGAAAAGCTTTGGATGTTAGAGACCTGAGGTTTGCATCAGTTTAAGAAGCAGAGTTGAAGTAGATATGGTACGTGTGTGTAAGAAACACAGTTCTTGTGTTTTGAGCACACTCACGTTTCCCGCCTTATTAGAGACTCTGGAAAGCAAGAGCATGATTCTTGCTCTAAAGCAGAGTGTAATTCATGGATGAGAACTGTGCTGTGTGTTTCCCTTCAGAAGCGGAGTGAAATCCCAGGCTCTGTGTCTTCCTACAAGTAAGATTTCGTTTCAGGTAAATGCAGTCACTTTTCCGCTCAAAGGAAGCTACATCGTTAACGAAGGTCACACTTTTCTCGCTCTGAACTGAAAAGCATTGGATGTTAGAGGACCTGAGGTTTGTATCAGTTTAAGAAGCAGAGTTGAACTAGATATGGTACGTGTGTGTAGGAAACACAGTTCTTTTGTTCTGAGCACACTCACATTTCCCGCCTTATTACAGACTCCAGAAAGCAAGAGCATGCTTCTTGCTCTAAAGCAGTGTGTGGTTCATGGATGAGTACTGGCCTATGTGTTTCCCGTCAGAAACAGAGTGAAATGCCAGGCTCTGTGACTTCCTACAAGCAAGACTTATTTTCAGGTAAACACAGTCACTTTTCAGCTCAAAAGAAGCTTCATCGTTCACGAAGCTCACACGTTTCTTGCTCTGAACTGAAAAGCTTTGGATGTTAGAGGACCTGTGGTTTATATCAGTTTCAGAAGCGGAGTTGAACTAGATATGGTCCGTGTGTGTAGATAACTCAGTTCTTTTGTTCTGAGCACGCTCACTTTTCCTGCCTTATTAGAGACTGTGGAAAGCAAGAGCGTTTTTCTTGCTCTCAAGCAGACTGTGGTTCATGGATAAGAACTTTGCTGTGTGTTTCCCTTCAGAAACGGAGTGAAATGCGAGGCTCTGTGTCTTCCTACAAGCAAGACTTCGTTTCAGGTAAACGCAGTCACTTTTCAGCTCAAACAAAGATTCATTATTCACGAAGCTCACACGTTTCTCGCTCTGAACTGAAAAACACTGGATGTTAGAGGACCTGTGGTTTATATCCGTTTCAGAAGCAGAGTTGAAAAAGATATGGTCCGGGTGTGTAGGAAACACAGTTCTTTTGTTCTGAGTACACTCACGTTTCCCAACTTATTAGAGACTCTAGAAAGCAAGAGCTTGCTTCTCGCTCTAAAGTAGACTGTGTTTCATGGATGAGAACTGTGCTGTGCTTCCCTACAGAAACGGAGTGAAATGCAAGGCTCTGTGCATCCTGCAAGCAAGACTTCTTTTCAGGTAAACGTAGTCACTTTTCAGCTCAAAAGAACCCTCATCATTCACGAAGCTCACACGTTTCTTACTCTGAACTGAAAAACATTGGGTGTTAGAGGAACTGTGGTTTATATCTGTATCAGAAGCAGAGTTGAACTAGATATGGTCCGAGTGTTGTGGAAACACAGTTCTTTTTTTCTGAGCACACTGACGTTTCCCGACTTATTAGAGACTCTAGAAAGCAAGAGCATGCACTTGCTCTAAAGCAGGGTGTGTTTCATGGATGAGAACTGTGCTATGTGTTTCCTTTTAGAAACGGAGTGAAATGCCAGGCTCTGTGTCTTCCTACAAGCAAGAATTCTTTTCAGGTAAAGGCAGTCACTTTTCAGCTCAAACGAAGCTATATCGTTCACGATGCTCACAGGTTTCTTGCTCTTAACTGAAAAGCATTGGATGTTAGAGAACCTGTGGTTTGTATCAGTTTCAGAAGCAGAGTTGAACTAGATATGGTCCGAGTGTTGTGGAAACACAGTTCTTTTTTTCTAAGCACACTCACGTTTCCCGCCTTATTAGAGACTCTAGAAAGAAAGAGCGTGCTTCTTGCTCTAAAGCAGAGTTTGTTTCAGGGATGAGAAATGTGCTGTTTGTTTCCCTTCAGAAACAGAGTCAATGCCAGGCTCTGTGTCTTCCTACAAGCAAGACTTATTTTCAGGTAAACGCACTCACTTTTCAGCTCAAAAGAAGCTACATCGTTCACGAAGCTCACACGTTTCTCACTCTTAACTGAAAAGCTTTGGATGTTAGAGGACCTGTTGTTTGTATCCGTTTCAGAAGCAGAGTTGAAATAGATATGGTCCATGTGTGTAGGAAACACAGTTCTTTTGTTCTGAGCACACTCATGTTTCCTGCCTTATTAGAAACTCTAGAAAGCAAGAGAGTGCTTCTTGCTCTAATGCAGAGTGTGGTTCATGGATGAGAACTGTGCTGTGTGTTTCCCTTCAGAAACGGAGTGAAATGCAAGTCTCTGTGCTTTCCTGCAATCAAGACTTCGTTTCAGGTAAATGTACACAATTTTCAGCTCAAACAAAGCTTCATTGTTCACGAAGCTCACACGTTTCTCGCTCTGAACTTAAAACCATTGGATGTTAGAGGACCTGTGTTTTGTATCCGTTTCAGAAGCAGAGTTGAACTAGATATGGTGCATGTGTATAGGAAACACAGTTCTTGTGTTTTGAGCACAATCACGTTTCCTGCCTTATTAGAGATTCTAGAAAGCAAGAACGTGCTTCTTGCTCTAAAGCAGAGTGTGGTTCATGGATGAGAACTGTGGTGTGTGTTTCCTGACAGAAACGGAGTGAAATGCCATGCTCTGTGTCTTCCTACAAGCAAGACTTCGTTTCAGGTAAACGTAGTCACGTTTCAGCTCAAAAGAAGCTTCATCATTCACGAAGCTCACACGTTTTTTGCTCTGAACCGAAAAGCATTGGATGTTAGAGGACCTGTGGTTTATATCAGTTTCAGAAGCAGAGTTGAACTAGATATGGTCCGTGTGTGTAGATAACTCAGTTCTTTTGTTCTGAGCACGCTCACTTTTCCCGCCTTGTTAGAGACTGTGGAAAGTAAGAGCGTGTTTCTTGCTCTAAAGCAGAGTGTGGTTCATGGATGAGAACTTTGCTGTGTGTTTCCTTACAGAAACGGAGTGAAATGCCAAGCTCTGTGTCTTCCTACAAGCAAGAATTCGTTTCAGGTAAACGCAGTCACTTATCAGCTCAAACAAAGATTCATTGTTCAAGAAGCTAACACGTTTCTCGCTCTGAACTGAAAAACACTGGATGTTAGAGGAACTGTGGTTTATATCCGTTTCAGAAGCAGAGTTGAACAAGATATGGTCCGGGTGTGTAGGAAACACAGTTCTT
This sequence comes from Onychomys arenicola, assembly GCA_949786405.1. Taxonomy (NCBI): domain Eukaryota; kingdom Metazoa; phylum Chordata; class Mammalia; order Rodentia; family Cricetidae; genus Onychomys; species Onychomys arenicola. Next base: position 196,592 of record CATKUM010000100.1, read on the forward strand.
TTGTTCTGAGCACACTCACGTTTCCCAACTTATTAGAGAATCTAGAAAGCAAGAGCGTGCTTCTTGCTCTAAAGCAGAGTGTGGTTCATGGATGAGAACTGTGCTGTGTGTTTCCCTTCAGAAACGGAGTGTAATGCCAGGTTCTGTGTCTTCCTACAAGCAGGACTTCGTTTCAGGTAAACACAGTCACTTTTCAGCTCAAACGAAGCTACATTGTTAACGAAGCTCACACGTTTTTCACTCTGAACTGAAAATCTTTGGATGTTAGAGACCTGAGGTTTGCATCAGTTTAAGAAGCAGAGTTGAAGTAGATATGGTACGTGTGTGTAAGAAACACAGTTCTTGTGTTTGGAGCACACTCACGTTTCCCGCCTTATTAGAGACTCTAGAAAGCAAGAGCGTGATTCTTGCTCTAAAGCAGAGTGTGATTCATGGATGAGAACTGTGCTGTGTGTTTCCCTTCGGAAGCGGAGTGAAATCCCAGGCTCTGTGTCTTCCTACAAGTAAGATTTCATTTCAGGTAAACGCAGTCACTTTTCAGCTCAAAGGAAGCTACATCGTTAACGAAGGTCACACTTTTCTCGCTCTGAACGGAAAAGCATTGGATGTTAGAGGACCTGAGGTTTGTATCAGTTTAAGAAGCAGAGTTGAACTAGATATGGTGCATGTGTGTAGGAAACACAGTTCTTTTGTTCTGAGCACACACACATTTCCTGCCTTATTACAGACTCTAGAAAGCAAGAGCATGCTTCTTGCTCTAAAGCAGAGTGTGGTTCATGGATGAGTACTGGCCTATGTGTTTCCCGTCAGAAACAGAGTGAAATGCCAGGCTCTGGGACTTTCTACAAGCAAGACTTATTTTCAGGTAAACGCAGTCACTTTTCAGCTCAAACGAAGTTACATCGTTCACGAAGCTCACACATTTCTCAATCTTAACTGAAAAGCATTGGATGTTAGAGGACCTGTGGATTGTATCAGTTTCAGTAGCATAGTTGAAATGGATATGGTGCGTGTGTGGAGGAAACACAGTTCTTTTGTTCTGAGCACACTCACGTTTCCTGCCTTATTAGAGACTCTAGAAAGCAAGAGCGTGCTTATTGCTCTAAAGCAGAGTGTGGTTCATCATTGAGAACTGTGCTGTGTGTTTCCTGACAGAAACGGAGTGAAATGCCATGTTCTGTGTCTTCCTACAAGCAAGACTTCGTTTCAGGTAAACGTAGTCACTTTTCAGCTGAAAAGAAGCTTCATCGTTCACGAAGCTCACATGTTTCTTGCTCTGAACTGAAAAGCATGGATGTTAGAGGACCTGTGGTTTATATCAGTTTCAGAAGCGGAGTTGAACTAGATATGGTCCGTGTGTGTAGATAACTCAGTTCTTTTGTTCTGAGCACGCTCACTTTTCCCGCCTTATTAGAGACTGTGGAAAGCAAGAGCGTTTTTCTTGCTCTCAAGCAGAGTGTGGTTCATGGATGAGAACTTTGCTGTGTGTTTCCCTTCAAAAACGGAGTGAAATGCCAGGCTCTGTGTCTTCCTACAAGCAAGACTTCGTTTCAGGTAATCGTAGTCACTTTTCAGCTCAAAAGAACCCTCATCATTCACGAAGTTCACACGTTTCTTACTCTGAACTGAAAAACATTGGATGTTAGAGGAACTGTGGTTTATATCAGTTTCAGAAGCAGAGTTGAACTAGATATGGTCCGAGTGTTGTGGAAACACAGTTCTTTTTTTCTAAGCACAGTCACGTTTCCCGCCTTATTAGAGATCTAGAAAGAAAGAGCGTGCTTCTTGCTCTAAAGCAGAGTTTGTTTCAGGGATGAGAAATGTGCTGTTTGTTTCCCTTCAGAAACAGAGTCAATGCCAGGCTCTGTGTCTTCCTACAAGCAAGACTTCGTTTCAGGTAAACGCAGTCACTTTTCAGCTCAAAAGAAGCTACATCGTTCACGAAGCTCACACGTTTCTCACTCTTAACTGAAAAGCTTTGGATGTCAGAGGACCTGTTGTTTGTATCTGTTTCAGAAGCAGAGTTGAAATAGATATGGTCCATGTGTGTAGGAAACACAGTTCTTTTGTTCTGAGCACACTCATGTTTCCTGCCTTATTAGAAACTCTAGAAAGCAAGAGAGTGCTTCTTGCTCTAATGCAGAGTGTGGTTCATGGATGAGAACTGTGCTGTGTGTTTCCCTTCAGAAACGGAGTGAAATGCAAGGCTCTGTGCCTTCCGGCATGCAAGACATCGTTTCAGGTAAATGTACACAATTTTCAGCTCAAACAAAGCTTCATTGTTCACGAAGCTCACACGTTTTTTGCTCTGAACCGAAAAGCATTGGATGTTAGAGGACCTGTGGTTTATATCAGTTTCAGAAGCAGAGTTGAACTAGATATGGTCCGTGTGTGTAGATAACTCAGTTCTTTTGTTCTGAGCACGCTCACTTTTCCCGCCTTGTTAGAGACTCTAGAAAGCAAGAGCGTGCTTCTTGCTCTAAAGCAGAGTGTGGTTCATGGATGAGAACTGTGCTGTGTGTTTCCCTTCAGAAACGGAGTGAAATGCCAGGCTCTGTGTCTTCCTACAAGCAAGAATTCGTTTCAGGTAAACGCAGTCACTTATCAGCACAAACAAAGATTCATTGTTCAAGAAGCTAACACGTTTCTGGCTCTGAACTGAAAAACACTGGATGTTAGAGGAACTGTGGTTTATATCCGTTTCAGAAGCAGAGTTGAACAAGATATGGTCCGGGTGTGTAGGAAACACAGTTCTTTTGTTCTGAGCACACTCACGTTTCCCAACTTATTAGAGAATCTAGAAAGCAAGAGCGTGCTTCTTGCTCTAAAGCAGAGTGTGGTTCATGGATGAGAACTGTGCTGTGTGTTTCCCTTCAGAAACGGAGTGTAATGCCAGGTTCTGTGTCTTCCTACAAGCAGGACTTCGTTTCAGGTAAACACAGTCACTTTTCAGCTCAAACGAAGCTACATTGTTAACGAAGCTCACACGTTTTTCACTCTGAACTGAAAATCTTTGGATGTTAGAGACCTGAGGTTTGCATCAGTTTAAGAAGCAGAGTTGAAGTAGATATGGTACGTGTGTGTAAGAAACACAGTTCTTGTGTTTGGAGCACACTCACGTTTCCCGCCTTATTAGAGACTCTAGAAAGCAAGAGCGTGATTCTTGCTCTAAAGCAGAGTGTGATTCATGGATGAGAACTGTGCTGTGTGTTTCCCTTCAGAAGCGGAGTGAAATCCCAGGCTCTGTGTCTTCCTACAAGTAAGATTTCGTTTCAGGTAAACGCAGTCACTTTTCAGCTCAAAGGAAGCTACATCGTTAACGAAGGTCACACTTTTCTCGCTCTGAACTGAAAAGCATTGGATGTTAGAGGACCTGAGGTTTGTATCAGTTTAAGAAGCAGAGTTGAACTAGATATGGTGCATGTGTGTAGGAAACACAGTTCTTTTGTTCTGAGCACACACACATTTCCCGCCTTATTACAGACTCTAGAAAGCAAGAGCATGCTTCTTGCTCTAAAGCAGAGTGTGGTTCATGGATGAGTACTGGCCTATGTGTTTCCCGTCAGAAACAGAGTGAAATGCCAGGCTCTGGGACTTTCTACAAGCAAGACTTATTTTCAGGTAAACGCAGTCACTTTTCAGCTCAAACGAAGTTACATCGTTCACGAAGCTCACACATTTCTCACTCTTAACTGAAAAGCATTGGATGTTAGAGGACCTGTGGATTGTATCAGTTTCAGTAGCATAGTTGAAATGGATATGGTGCGTGTGTGGAGGAAACACAGTTCTTTTGTTCTGAGCACACTCACGTTTCCTGCCTTATTAGAGACTCTAGAAAGCAAGAGCGTGCTTATTGCTCTAAAGCAGAGTGTGGTTCATCGATGAGAACTGTGCTGTGTGTTTCCTGACAGAAACGGAGTGAAATGCCATGCTCTGTGTCTTCCTACAAGCAAGACATCGTTTCAGGTAAACATAGTCACTTTTCAGCTCAAAAGAAGCATCATCGTTCACGAAGCTCACACGTTTCTTGCTCTGAACTGAAAAGCATGGATGTTAGAGGACCTGTGGTTTATATCAGTTTCAGAAGCGGAGTTGAACTAGATATGGTCCGTGTGTGTAGATAACTCAGTTCTTTTGTTCTGAGCACGCTCACTTTTCCCGCCTTATTAGAGACTGTGGAAAGCAAGAGCGTTTTTCTTGCTCTCAAGCAGAGTGTGGTTCATGGATGAGAACTTTGCTGTGTGTTTCCCTTCAGAAACGGAGTGAAATGCCAGGCTCTGTGTCTTCCTACAAGCAAGACTTCGTTTCAGGTAATCGTAGTCACTTTTCAGCTCAAAAGAACCCTCATCATTCACGAAGTTCACACGTTTCTTACTCTGAACTGAAAAACATTGGATGTTAGAGGAACTGTGGTTTATATCAGTTTCAGAAGCAGAGTTGAACTAGATATGGTCCGAGTGTTGTGGAAACACAGTTCTTTTTTTCTAAGCACACTCACGTTTCCCGCCTTATTAGAGACTCTAGAAAGAAAGAGCGTGCTTCTTGCTCTAAAGCAGAGTTTGTTTCAGGGATGAGAAATGTGCTGTTTGTTTCCCTTCAGAAACAGAGTCAATGCCAGGCTCTGTGTCTTCCTACAAGCAAGACTTCGTTTCAGGTAAACGCAGTCACTTTTCAGCTCAAAAGAAGCTACATCGTTCACGAAGCTCACACGTTTCTCACTCTTAACTGAAAAGCTTTGGATGTCAGAGGACCTGTTGTTTGTATCTGTTTCAGAAGCAGAGTTGAAATAGATATGGTCCATGTGTGTAGGAAACACAGTTCTTTTGTTCTGAGCACACTCATGTTTCCTGCCTTATTAGAAACTCTAGAAAGCAAGAGAGTGCTTCTTGCTCTAATGCAGAGTGTGGTTCATGGATGAGAACTGTGCTGTGTGTTTCCCTTCAGAAACGGAGTGAAATGCAAGGCTCTGTGCCTTCCGGCATGCAAGACTTCGTTTCAGGTAAATGTACACAATTTTCAGCTCAAACAAAGCTTCATTGTTCACGAAGCTCACACGTTTTTTGCTCTGAACCGAAAAGCATTGGATGTTAGAGGACTTGTGGTTTATATCAGTTTCAGAAGCAGAGTTGAACTAGATATGGTCCGTGTGTGTAGATAACTCAGTTCTTTTGTTCTGAGCACGCTCACTTTTCCCGCCTTGTTAGAGACTCTAGAAAGCAAGAGCGTGCTTCTTGCTCTAAAGCAGAGTGTGGTTCATGGATGAGAACTGTGCTGTGTGTTTCCCTTCAGAAACGAGGTGAAATGCCAGGCTCTGTGTCTTCCTACAAGCAAGACTTCGTTTCAGGTAAACGCAGTCACTTATCAGCTCAAACAAAGATTCATTGTTCAAGAAGCTAACACGTTTCTCGCTCTGAACTGAAAAACACTGGATATTAGAGGAACTGTGGTTTATATCCGTTTCAGAAGCAGAGTTGAACAAGATATGGTCCGGGTGTGTAGGAAACACAGTTCTTTTGTTCTGAGCACACTCACGTTTCCCAACTTATTAGAGAATCTAGAAAGCAAGAGCGTGCTTCTTGCTCTAAAGCAGAGTGTGGTTCATGGATGAGAACTGTGCTGTGTGTTTCCCTTCAGAAACGGAGTGTAATGCCAGGTTCTGTGTCTTCCTACAAGCAGGACTTCGTTTCAGGTAAACACAGTCACTTTTCAGCTCAAACGAAGCTACATTGTTAGCGAAGCTCACACGTTTTTCACTCTGAACTGAAAAGCTTTGGATGTTAGAGACCTGAGGTTTGCATCAGTTTAAGAAGCAGAGTTGAAGTAGATATGGTACGTGTGTGTAAGAAACACAGTTCTTGTGTTTTGAGCACACTCACGTTTCCCGCCTTATTAGAGACTCTAGAAAGCAAGAGCGTGATTCTTGCTCTAAAGCAGAGTGTGATTCATGGATGAGAACTGTGCTGTGTGTTTCCCTTCAGAAGCGGAGTGAAATCCCAGGCTCTGTGTCTTCCTACAAGTAAGATTTCGTTTCAGGTTAAAGCAGTCACTTTTCAGCTCAAAGGAAGCTACATCGTTAACGAAGGTCACACTTTTCTCGCTCTGAACTGAAAAGCATTGGATGTTAGAGGACCTGAGGTTTGTATCAGTTTAAGAAGCAGAGTTGAACTAGATATGGTGCATGTGTGTAGGAAACACAGTTCTTTTGTTCTGAGCACACACACATTTCCCGCCTTATTACAGACTCTAGAAAGCAAGAGCATGCTTCTTGCTCTAAAGCAGAGTGTGGTTCATGGATGAGTACTGGCCTATGTGTTTCCCGTCAGAAACAGAGTGAAATGCCAGGCTCTGTGACTTTCGAGAAGCAAGACTTATTTTCAGGTAAACGCAGTCACTTTTCAGCTCAAACGAAGTTACATCGTTCACGAAGCTCACACATTTCTCACTCTTAACTGAAAAGCATTGGATGTTAGAGGACCTGTGGATTGTATCAGTTTCAGTAGCATAGTTGAAATGGATATGGTGCGTGTGTGGAGGAAACACAGTTCTTTTGTTCTGAGCACACTCACGTTTCCTGCCTTATTAGAGACTCTAGAAAGCAAGAGCGTGCTTATTGCTCTAAAGCAGAGTGTGGTTCATCGATGAGAACTGTGCTGTGTGTTTCCTGACAGAAACGGAGTGAAATGCCATGCTCTGTGTCTTCCTACAAGCAAGACTTCGTTTCAGGTAAACGTAGTCACTTTTCAGCTCAAAAGAAGCTTCATCGGTCACGAAGCTCACACGTTTCTCGCTCTGAACTGAAAAGCATGGATCTTAGAGGACCTGTGGTTTATATCAGTTTCAGAAGCAGAGTTGAACTAGATATGGTCCGTGTGTGTAGATAACTCAGTTCTTTTGTTCTGAGCACACTCACTTTTCACGCCTTATTAGAGACTGTGGAAAGCCAGAGCGTTTTTCTTGCTCTCAAGCAGAGTGTGGTTCATGGATGAGAACTTTGCTGTGTGTTTCCCTTCAGAAACGGAGTGAAATGCCAGGCTCTGTGTCTTCCTACAAGCAAGACTTCGTTTCAGTTAATCGTAGTCACTTTTCAGCTCAAAAGAACCCTCATCATTCACGAAGCTCACACGTTTCTTACTCTGAACTGAAAAACATTGGATGTTAGAGGAACTGTGGTTTATATCAGTTTCAGAAGGAGAGTTGAACTAGATATGGTCCGAGTGTTGTGGAAACACAGTTCTTTTTTTCTGAGCACACTGACGTTTCCCGACTTATTAGAGAATCTAGAAAGCAAGAGCATGCACTTGCTCTAAAGCAGGGTGTGTTTCATGGATGAGAACTGTGCTATGTGTTTCCTTTTAGAAACGGAGTGAAATGCCAGGCTCTGTGTCTTCCTACAAGCAAGAATTCTTTTCAGGTAAAGGCAGTCACTTTTCAGCTCAAACGAAGCTACATTGTTCACGAAGCTCACAGGTTTCTTGCTCTTAACTAAAAAGCATTGGATGGTAGAGAACCTGTGGTTTTTATCAGTTTCAGAAGCAGAGTTGAACTAGCTATGGTCCGAGTGTTGTGGAAACACAGTTCTTTTTTTCTAAGCACACTCACGTTTCCCGCCTTATTAGAGACTCTAGAAAGAAAGAGCGTGCTTCTTGCTCTAAAGCAGAGTTTGTTTCAGGGATGAGAAATGTGCTGTTTGTTTCCCTTCAGAAACAGAGTCAATGCCAGGCTCTTTGTCTTCCTACAAGCAAGACTTCGTTTCAGGTAAACGCAGTCACTTTTCAGCTCAAAAGAAGCTACATCGTTCACGAAGCTCACACGTTTCTCACTCTTAACTGAAAAGCTTTGGATGTCAGAGGACCTGTTGTTTGTATCTGTTTCAGAAGCAGAGTTGAAATAGATATGGTCCATGTGTGTAGGAAACACAGTTCTTTTGTTCTGAGCACACTCATGTTTCCTGCCTTATTAGAAACTCTAGAAAGCAAGAGAGTGCTTCTTGCTCTAATGCAGAGTGTGGTTCATGGATGAGAACTGTGCTGTGTGTTTCCCTTCAGAAATGGAGTGAAATGCAAGGCTCTGTGCCTTCCGGCATGCAAGACTTCGTTTCAGGTAAATGTACACAATTTTCAGCTCAAACAAAGCTTCATTGTTCACGAAGCTCACACGATTTTGCTCTGAACCGAAAAGCATTGGATGTTAGAGGACCTGTGGTTTATATCAGTTTCAGAAGCAGAGTTGAACTAGATATGGTCCATGTGTGTAGCTAACTCAGTTCTTTTGTTCTGAGCACGCTCACTTTTCCCGCCTTTTTAGAGACTCTAGAAAGCAAGAGCGTGCTTCTTGCTCTAAAGCAGAGTGTGGTTCATGGATGAGAACTGTGCTGTGTGTTTCCCTTCAGAAACGGAGTGTAATGCCAGGTTCTGTGTCTTCCTACAAGCAGGACTTCGTTTCAGGTAAACACTGTCACTTTTCAGCTCAAACGAAGGTACATTGTTAACGAAGCTCACACGTTTTTCACTCTGAACTGAAAAGCTTTGGATGTTAGAGACCTGAGGTTTGCATCAGTTTAAGAAGCAGAGTTGAAGTAGATATGGTACGTGTGTGTAAGAAACACAGTTCTTGTGTTTTGAGCACACTCACGTTTCCCGCCTTATTAGAGAATCTAGAAAGCAAGAGCGTGATTCTTGCTCTAAAGCAGAGTGTGATTCATGGATGAGAACTGTGCTGTGTGTTTCCCATCAGAAGCGGAGTGAAATCCCAGGCTCTGTGTCTTCCTACAAGTAAGATTTCGTTTCAGGTAAACGCAGTCACTTTTCAGCTCAAAGGAAGCTACATCGTTAACGAAGGTCACACTTTTCTCGCTCTGAACTGAAAAGCATTGGATGTTAGAGGACCTGAGGTTTATATCAGTTTAAGAAGCAGAGTTGAACTAGATATGGTGCATGTGTGTAGGAAACACAGTTCTTTTGTTCTGAGCACACTCACATTTCCCGCCTTATTACAGACTCTAGAAAGCAAGAGCATGCTTCTTGCTCTAAAGCAGAGTGTGGTTAAGGATGAGTACTGGCCTATGTGTTTCCCGTCAGAAACAGAGTGAAATGCCAGGCTCTGTGACTTTCTACAAGCAAGACTTATTTTCAGGTAAACGCAGTCACTTTTCAGCTCAAACGAAGTTACATCGTTCACGAAGCTCACACATTTCTCACTCTTAACTGAAAAGCATTGGATGTTAGAGGACCTGTGGATTGTATCAGTTTCAGTAGCATAGTTGAAATGGATATGGTGCGTGTGTGGAGGAAACACAGTTCTTTTGTTCTGAGCACACTCACGTTTCCTGCCTTATTAGAGACTCTAGAAAGCAAGAGCGTGCTTATTGCTCTAAAGCAGAGTGTGGTTCATCGATGAGAACTGTGCTGTGTGTTTCCTGACAGAAATGGAGTGAAATGCCATGCTCTGTGTCTTCCTACAAGCAAGACTTCGTTTCAGGTAAATGCAGTCACTTTTCAGCTCAAAAGAAGCTTCATCGTTCACGAAGCTCACACGTTTCTTGCTCTGAACTGAAAAGCATGGATGTTAGAGGACCTGTGGTTTATATCAGTTTCAGAAGCGGAGTTGAACTAGATATGGTCCCTGTGTGTAGATAACTCAGTTCTTTTGTTCTGAGCACGCTCACTTTTCCCGCCTTATTAGAGACTGTGGAAAGCAAGAGCGTTTTTCTTGCTCTCAAGCAGAGTGTGGTTCATGGATCAGAACTTTGCTGTGTGTTTCCCTTCAGAAACGGAGTGAAATGCCAGGCTCTGTGTCTTCCTACAAGCAAGACTTCGTTTCAGGTAACGCAGTCACTTTTCAGCTCAAACAAAGATTCATTATTCACGAAGCTCACACGTTTCTCGCTCTGAACTGAAAAACACTGGATGTTAGAGGACCTGTGGTTTATATCCGTTTAGGAGCAGAGTTGAAAAAGATATGGTCCGGGTGTGTAGGAAACACAGTTCTTTTGTTCTGAGTACACTCACGTTTCCCAACTTATTAGAGACTCTATAAAGCAAGAACGTGCTTCTCGCTCTAAAGTAGACTGTGTTTCATGGATGAGAACTGTGCTGTGCTTCCCTTCAGAAACGGAGTGAAATGCAAGGCTCTGTGCATCCTCCAAGCAAGACTTCGTTTCAGGTAAACGTAGTCACTTTTCAGCTCAAAAGAACCCTCATCATTCACGAAGCTCACACGTTTCACACTCTGAACTGAAAAACATTGGATGTTAGAGGAACTGTGGTTTATATCAGTTTCAGAAGCAGAGTTGAAATAGATATGGTCCGAGTGTTGTGGAAACACAGTTCTTTTTTTCTGAGCACACTGACGTTTCCCGACTTATTAGAGAATCTAGAAAGCAAGAGCATGCACTTGCTCTAAAGCAGGGTGTGTTTCATGGATGAGAACTGTGCTATGTGTTTCCTTTTAGAAACGGAGTGAAATGCCAGGCTCTGTGTCTTCCTACAAGTAAGACTTCGTTTCAGGTAAACGCAGTCACTTTTCAGCTCAAAGGAAGCTACATCGTTAACGAAAGTCACACGTTTCTCGCTCTGAACTGAAAAGCATTGGATGTTAGAGGACCTGAGGTTTGTATCAGTTTAAGAAGCAGAGTTGAACTAGATATGGTACGCATGTGTAGGAAACACAGTTCTTTTGTTCTGAGCACACTCACATTTCCCGTCTTATTATAGACTCTAGAAAGCAGGAGCATGCTTCTTGCTCTAAAGCAAAGTGTGGTTAATGAATTAGTACTGGCCTATGTGTTTCCCTTCAGAAACAGAGTGAAATGCCAGGCTTTGTGACTTCCTACAAGCAAGACTTATTTTCAGGTAAACGCAGTCATTATTCAGCTCAAACGAAGTTACATCGTTCACGAAGCTCACACATTTCTCACTCTTAACTGAAAAGCATTGGATGTTAGAGGACCTGTGGATTGTATCAGTTTCAGTAGCATAGTTGAAATGGATATGGTGCGTGTGTGTAGGAAACACAGTTCTTTTTCTCTGAGCACACTCACGGTTCCTGCCTTATTAGAGATTCTAGAAAGCAAGAGCATGCTTCTTGCTCTAAAGTAGAGTGTGTTTCATGGATGAGAACTGTGCTGTGCTTCCCTTCAGAAACGGAGTGAAATGCAAGGCTCTGTGCCTTCCGGCATGCAAGACTTCGTTTCAGGTAAATGTACACAATTTTCAGCTCAAACAAAGCTTCATTGTTCACGAAGCTCACACGATTTTGCTCTGAACCGAAAAGCATTGGATGTTAGAGGACCTGTGGTTTATATCAGTTTCAGAAGCAGAGTTGAACTAGATATGGTCCGTGTGTGTAGCTAACTCAGTTCTTTTGTTCTGAGCACGCTCACTTTTCCCGCCTTTTTAGAGACTCTAGAAAGCAAGAGCGTGCTTCTTGCTCTAAAGCAGAGTGTGGTTCATGGATGAGAACTGTGCTGTGTGTTTCCCTTCAGAAACGGAGTGAAATGCCAGGCTCTGTGTCTTCCTACAAGCAAGACTTCGTTTCAGGTAAACGCAGTCACTTATCAGCTCAAACAAAGATTCATTGTTCAAGAAGATAACACGTTTCTCGCTCTGAACTGAAAAACACTGGATGTTAGAGGAACTGTGGTTTATATCCGTTTCAGAAGCAGAGTTGAACAAGATATGGTCCGGGTGTGTAGGAAACACAGTTCTTTTGTTCTGAGCACACTCACGTTTCCCAACTTATTAGAGAATCTAGAAAGCAAGAGCGTGCTTCTTGCTCTAAAGCAGAGTGTGGTTCATGGATGAGAACTGTGCTGTGTGTTTCCCTTCAGAAACGGAGTGTAATGCCAGGTTCTGTGTCTTCCTACAAGCAGGACTTCGTTTCAGGTAAACACTGTCACTTTTCAGCTCAAACGAAGGTACATTGTTAACGAAGCTCACACGTTTTTCACTCTGAACTGAAAAGCTTTGGATGTTAGAGACCTGAGGTTTGCATCAGTTTAAGAAGCAGAGTTGAAGTAGATATGGTACGTGTGTGTAAGAAACACAGTTCTTGTGTTTTGAGCACACTCACGTTTCCCGCCTTATTAGAGACTCTAGAAAGCAAGAGCGTGATTCTTGCTCTAAAGCAGAGTGTGATTCATGGATGAGAACTGTGCTGTGTGTTTCCCATCAGAAGCGGAGTGAAATCCCAGGCTCTGTGTCTTCCTACAAGTAAGATTTCGTTTCAGGTAAACGCAGTCACTTTTCAGCTCAAAGGAAGATACATCGTTAACGAAGGTCACACTTTTCTCGCTCTGAACTGAAAAGCATTGGATGTTAGAGGACCTGAGGTTTATATCAGTTTAAGAAGCAGAGTTGAACTAGATATGGTGCATGTGTGTAGGAAACACAGTTCTTTTGTTCTGAGCACACTCACATTTCCCGCCTTATTACAGACGCTAGAAAGCAAGAGCATGCTTCTTGCTCTAAAGCAGAGTGTGGTTAAGGATGAGTACTGGCCTATGTGTTTCCCGTCAGAAACAGAGTGAAATGCCAGGCTCTGTGACTTTCTACAAGCAAGACTTATTTTCAGGTAAACGCAGTCACTTTTCAGCTCAAACGAAGTTACATCGTTCACGAAGCTCACACATTTCTCACTCTTAACTGAAAAGCATTGGATGTTAGAGGACCTGTGGATTGTATCAGTTTCAGTAGCATAGTTGAAATGGATATGGTGCGTGTGTGGAGGAAACACAGTTCTTTTGTTCTGAGCACACTCACGTTTCCTGCCTTATTAGATACTCTAGAAAGCAAGAGCGTGCTTATTGCTCTAAAGCAGAGTGTGGTTCATCGATGAGAACTGTGCTGTGTGTTTCCTGACAGAAATGGAGTGAAATGCCATGCTCTGTGTCTTCCTACAAGCAAGACTTCGTTTCAGGTAAATGCAGTCACTTTTCAGCTCAAAAGAAGCTTCATCGTTCACGAAGCTCACACGTTTCTTGCTCTGAACTGAAAAGCATGGATGTTAGAGGACCTGTGGTTTATATCAGTTTCAGAAGCGGAGTTGAACTAGATATGGTCCCTGTGTGTAGATAACTCAGTTCTTTTGTTCTGAGCACGCTCACTTTTCCCGCCTTATTAGAGACTGTGGAAAGCAAGAGCGTTTTTCTTGCTCTCAAGCAGAGTGTGGTTCATGGATCAGAACTTTGCTGTGTGTTTCCCTTCAGAAACGGAGTGAAATGCCAGGCTCTGTGTCTTCCTATAAGCAAGACTTCGTTTCAGGTAACGCAGTCACTTTTCAGCTCAAACAAAGATTCATTATTCACGAAGCTCACACGTTTCTCGCTCTGAACTGAAAAACACTGGATGTTAGAGGACCTGTGGTTTATATCCGTTTAGGAGCAGAGTTGAAAAAGATATGTTCCGGGTGTGTAGGAAACACAGTTCTTTTGTTCTGAGTACACTCACGTTTCCCAACTTATTAGAGACTCTATAAAGTAAGAACGTGCTTCTCGCTCTAAAGTAGACTGTGTTTCATGGATGAGAACTGTGCTGTGCTTCCCTTCAGAAACGGAGTGAAATGCAAGGCTCTGTGCATCCTCCAAGCAAGACTTCGTTTCAGGTAAACGTAGTCACTTTTCAGCTCAAAAGAACCCTCATCATTCACGAAGCTCACACGTTTCACACTCTGAACTGAAAAACATTGGATGTTAGAGGAACTGTGGTTTATATCAGTTTCAGAAGCAGAGTTGAAATAGATATGGTCCGAGTGTTGTGGAAACACAGTTCTTTTTTTCTGAGCACACTGACGTTTCCCGACTTATTAGAGAATCTAGAAAGCAAGAGCATGCACTTGCTCTAAAGCAGGGTGTGTTTCATGGATGAGAACTGTGCTATGTGTTTCCTTTTAGAAACGGAGTGAAATGCCAGGCTCTGTGTCTTCCTACAAGTAAGACTTCGTTTCAGGTAAACGCAGTCACTTTTCAGCTCAAAGGAAGCTACATCGTTAACGAAAGTCACACGTTTCTCGCTCTGAACTGAAAAGCATTGGATGTTAGAGGACCTGAGGTTTGTATCAGTTTAAGAAGCAGAGTTGAACTAGATATGGTACGCATGTGTAGGAAACACAGTTCTTTTGTTCTGAGCACACTCACATTTCCCGTCTTATTATAGACTCTAGAAAGCAGGAGCATGCTTCTTGCTCTAAAGCAAAGTGTGGTTAATGAATTAGTACCGGCCTATGTGTTTCCCTTCAGAAACAGAGTGAAATGCCAGGCTTTGTGACTTCCTACAAGCAAGACTTATTTTCAGGTAAACGCAGTCATTATTCAGCTCAAACGAAGTTACATCGTTCACGAAGCTCACACATTTCTCACTCTTAACTGAAAAGCATTGGATGTTAGAGGACCTGTGGATTGTATCAGTTTCAGTAGCATAGTTGAAATGGATATGGTGCGTGTGTGTAGGAAACACAGTTCTTTTTCTCTGAGCACACTCACGGTTCCTGCCTTATTAGAGATTCTAGAAAGCAAGAGCGTGCTTCTTGCTCTAAAGTAGAGTGTGTTTCATGGATGAGAACTGTGCTGTGCTTCCCTTCAGAAACGGAGTGAAATGCAAGGCTCTGTGCCTTCCGGCATGCAAGACTTCGTTTCAGGTAAATGTACACAATTTTCAGCTCAAACAAAGCTTCATTGTTCACGAAGCTCACACGTTTTTTGCTCTGAACCGAAAAGCATTGGATGTTAGAGGACTTGTGGTTTATATCAGTTTCAGAAGCAGAGTTGAACTAGATATGGTCCGTGTGTGTAGATAACTCAGTTCTTTTGTTCTGAGCACGCTCACTTTTCCCGCCTTGTTAGAGACTCTAGAAAGCAAGAGCGTGCTTCTTGCTCTAAAGCAGAGTGTGGTTCATGGATGAGAACTGTGCTGTGTGTTTCCCTTCAGAAACGGAGTGAAATGCCAGGCTCTGTGTCTTCCTACAAGCAAGACTTCGTTTCAGGTAAACGCAGTCACTTATCAGCTCAAACAAAGATTCATTGTTCAAGAAGCTAACACGTTTCTCGCTCTGAACTGAAAAACACTGGATATTAGAGGAACTGTGGTTTATATCCGTTTCAGAAGCAGAGTTGAACAAGATATGGTCCGGGTGTGTAGGAAACACAGTTCTTTTGTTCTGAGCACACTCACGTTTCCCAACTTATTAGAGAATCTAGAAAGCAAGAGCGTGCTTCTTGCTCTAAAGCAGAGTGTGGTTCATGGATGAGAACTGTGCTGTGTGTTTCCCTTCAGAAACGGAGTGTAATGCCAGGTTCTGTGTCTTCCTACAAGCAGGACTTCGTTTCAGGTAAACACAGTCACTTTTCAGCTCAAACGAAGCTACATTGTTAATGAAGCTCACACGTTTTTCACTCTGAACTGAAAAGCTTTGGATGTTAGAGACCTGAGGTTTGCATCAGTTTAAGAAGCAGAGTTGAAGTAGATATGGTACGTGTGTGTAAGAAACACAGTTCTTGTGTTTGGAGCACACTCACGTTTCCCGCCTTATTAGAGACTCTAGAAAGCAAGAGCGTGATTCTTGCTCTAAAGCAGAGTGTGATTCATGGATGAGAACTGTGCTGTGTGTTTCCCTTCAGAAGCGGAGTGAAATCCCAGGCTCTGTGTCTTCCTACAAGTAAGATTTCGTTTCAGGTAAACGCAGTTACTTTTCAGCTCAAAGGAAGCTACATCGTTAATGAAGGTCACACTTTTCTCGCTCTGAACTGAAAAGCATTGGATGTTAGAGGACCTGAGGTTTGTATCAGTTTAAGAAGCAGAGTTGAACTAGATATGGTGCATGTGTGTAGGAAACACAGTTCTTTTGTTCTGAGCACACACACATTTCCCGCCTTATTACAGACTCTAGAAAGCAAGAGCATGCTTCTTGCTCTAAAGCAGAGTGTGGTTCATGGATGAGTACTGGCCTATGTGTTTCCCGTCAGAAACAGAGTGAAATGCCAGGCTCTGTGACTTTCGAGAAGCAAGACTTATTTTCATGTAAACGCAGTCACTTTTCAGCTCAAACGAAGTTACATCGTTCACGAAGCTCACACATTTCTCACTCTTAACTGAAAAGCATTGGATGTTAGAGGACCTGTGGATTGTATCAGTTTCAGTAGCATAGTTGAAATGGATATGGTGCGTGTGTGGAGGAAAGACAGTTCTTTTGTTCTGAGCACACTCACGTTTCCTGCCTTATTAGAGACTCTAGAAAGCAAGAGCGTGCTTATTGCTCTAAAGCAGAGTGTGGTTCATCGATGAGAACTGTGCTGTGTGTTTCCTGACAGAAACGGAGTGAAATGCCATGCTCTGTGTCTTCCTACAAGCAAGACTTCGTTTCAGGTAAACGTAGTCACTTTTCAGCTCAAAAGAAGCTTCATCGTTCACGAAGCTCACACGTTTCTTGCTCTGAACTGAAAAGCATGGATGTTAGAGGACCTGTGGTTTATATCAGTTTCAGAAGCGGAGTTGAACTAGATATGGTCCGTGTGTGTAGATAACTCAGTTCTTTTGTTCTGAGCACGCTCACTTTTCACGCCTTATTAGAGACTGTGGAAAGCAAGAGCGTTTTTCTTGCTCTCAAGCAGAGTGTGGTTCATGGATGAGAACTTTACTGTGTGTTTCCCTTCAGAAACGGAGTGAAATGCCAGGCTCTGTGTCTTCCTACAAGCAAGACTTCGTTTCAGGTAATCGTAGTCACTTTTCAGCTCAAAAGAACCCTCATCATTCACGAAGCTCACACGTTTCTTACTCTGAACTGAAAAACATTGGATGTTAGAGGAACTGTGGTTTATATCAGTTTCAGAAGGAGAGTTGAACTAGATATGGTCCGAGTGTTGTGGAAACACAGTTCTTTTTTTCTGAGCACACTGACGTTTCCCGACTTATTAGAGAATCTAGAAAGCAAGAGCATGCACTTGCTCTAAAGCAGGGTGTGTTTCATGGATGAGAACTGTGCTATGTGTTTCCTTTTAGAAACGGAGTGAAATGCCAGGCTCTGTGTCTTCCTACAAGCAAGAATTCTTTTCAGGTAAAGGCAGTCACTTTTCAGCTCAAACGAAGCTACATTGTTCACAAAGCTCACAGGTTTCTTGCTCTTAACTAAAAAGCATTGGATGGTAGAGAACCTGTGGTTTGTATCAGTTTCAGAAGCAGAGTTGAACTAGCTATGGTCCGAGTGTTGTGGAAACACAGTTCTTTTTTTCTAAGCACACTCACGTTTCCCGCCTTATTAGAGACTCTAGAAAGAAAGAGCGTGCCTCTTGCTCTAAAGCAGAGTTTGTTTCAGGGATGAGAAATGTGCTGTTTGTTTCCCTTCAGAAACAGAGTCAATGCCAGGCTCTGTGTCTTCCTACAAGCAAGACTTCGTTTCAGGTAAACGCAGTCACTTTTCAGCTCAAAAGAAGCTACATCGTTCACGAAGCTCACACGTTTCTCACTCTTAACTGAAAAGCTTTGGATGTCAGAGGACCTGTTGTTTGTATCTGTTTCAGAAGCAGAGTTGAAATAGATATGGTCCATGTGTGTAGGAAACACAGTTCTTTTGTTCTGAGCACACTCATGTTTCCTGCCTTATTAGAAACTCTAGAAAGCAAGAGAGTGCTTCTTGCTCTAATGCAGAGTGTGGTTCATGGATGAGAACTGTGCTGTGTGTTTCCCTTCAGAAACGGAGTGAAATGCAAGGCTCTGTGCCTTCCGGCATGCAAGACTTCGTTTCAGGTAAATGTACACAATTTTCAGCTCAAACAAAGCTTCATTGTTCACGAAGCTCACACGTTTCTTGCTCTGAACTGAAAAGCATGGATGTTAGAGGACCTGTGGTTTATATCAGTTTCAGAAGCGGAGTTGAACTAGATATGGTCCCTGTGTGTAGATAACTCAGTTCTTTTGTTCTGAGCACGCTCACTTTTCCCGCCTTATTAGAGACTGTGGAAAGCAAGAGCGTTTTTCTTGCTCTAAAGCAGAGTGTGGTTCATGGATCAGAACTTTGCTGTGTGTTTCCCTTCAGAAACGGAGTGAAATGCCAGGCTCTGTGTCTTCCTACAAGCAAGACTTCGTTTCAGGTAACGCAGTCACTTTTCAGCTCAAACAAAGATTCATTATTCACGAAGCTCACACGTTTCTCGCTCTGAACTGAAAAACACTGGATGTTAGAGGACCTGTGGTTTATATCCGTTTAGGAGCAGAGTTGAAAAAGATATGGTCCGGGTGTGTAGGAAACACAGTTCTTTTGTTCTGAGTACACACACGTTTCCCAACTTATTAGAGACTCTATAAAGCAAGAACGTGCTTCTCGCTCTAAAGTAGACTGTGTTTCATGGATGAGAACTGTGCTGTGCTTCCCTTCAGAAACGGAGTGAAATGCAAGGCTCTGTGCATCCTCCAAGCAAGACTTCGTTTCAGGTAAACGTAGTCACTTTTCAGCTAAAAAGAACCCTCATCATTCACGAAGCTCACACGTTTCACACTCTGAACTGAAAAACATTGGATGTTAGAGGAACTGTGGTTTATATCAGTTTCAGAAGCAGAGTTGAACTAGATATGGTCCGAGTGTTGTGGAAACACAGTTCTTTTTTTCTGAGCACACTGACGTTTCCCGACTTATTAGAGAATCTAGAAAGCAAGAGCATCCACTTGCTCTAAAGCAGGGTGTGGTTCATGGATGAGAACTGTGCTATGTGTTTCCTTTTAGAAACGGAGTGAAATGCCAGGCTCTGTGTCTTCCTACAAGTAAGACTTCGTTTCAGGTAAACGCAGTCACTTTTCAGCTCAAAGGAAGCTACATCGTTAACGAAAGTCACACATTTCTCGCTCTGAACTGAAAAGCATTGGATGTTAGAGGACCTGAGGTTTGTATCAGTTTAAGAAGCAGAGTTGAACTAGATATGGTACGCATGTGTAGGAAACACAGTTCTTTTGTTCTGAGCACACTCACATTTCCCGTCTTATTATAGACTCTAGAAAGCAGGAGCATGCTTCTTGCTCTAAAGCAAAGTGTGGTTAATGAATTAGTACTGGCCTATGTGTTTCCCTTCAGAAACAGAGTGAAATGCCAGGCTTTGTGACTTCCTACAAGCAAGACTTATTTTCAGGTAAACGCAGTCATTATTCAGCTCAAACGAAGTTACATCGTTCACGAAGCTCACACATTTCTCACTCTTAACTGAAAAGCATTGGATGTTAGAGGACCTGTGGATTGTATCAGTTTCAGTAGCATAGTTGAAATGGATATGGTGCGTGTGTGTAGGAAACACAGTTCTTTTTTTCTGAGCACACTCACGGTTCCTGCCTTATTAGAGACTCTAGAAAGCAAGAGCGTGCTTCTTGCTCTAAAGTAGAGTGTGTTTCATGGATGAGAACTGTGCTGTGCTTCCCTTCAGAAACGGAGTGAAATGCAAGGCTCTGTGCCTTCCTGCAAGCAAGACTTCGTTTCAGGGAAACGTAGTCACTTTTCAGCTCAAACGAACCTTCATCATTCACGAAGCTCACACGTTACTCACTCTGAACTGAAAAACATTGGATGTTAGAGGAACTGTGGTTTATATCAGTTTCAGAAGCAGAGTTGAACTACATATGGTCCGAGTGTGTGGAAACACAGTTCTTTTTTTCTGAGCACACTGACGTTTCCCGACTTATTAGAGACTCTAGGAAGCAAGAGCATGCACTTGCTCTAAAGCAGGGTGTGGTTCATGGATGAGAACTCTGCTATGTGTTTCCTTTTAGAAACGGAGTGAAATGCCAGGCTCTGTGTCTTCCTACAAGCAAGAATTCTTTTCAGGTAAAGGCAGTCACTTTTCAGCTCAAACGAAGCTACATCGTTCACGAAGGTCACACGATTCTCGCTCTGAACTGAAAAGCATTGGATGTTAGAGGACCTGAGGTTTCCATCAGTTTAAGAAGCAGAGTTGAACTAGATATGGTACGTGTGTGTAGGAAACACAGTTCTTTTGTTCTGAGCACACTCACATTTCCCACCTTATTATAGACTCTAGAAAGCAAGAGCATGCTTCTTGCTCTAAAGCAGAGTGTGGTTCATGGATGAGTACTGGCCTATGTGTTTCCCTTCAGAAACAGATTGAAATGCCAGGCTCTGTGACTTCCTACAAGCAAGACTTATTTTCAGGTAAACGCAGTCACTTTTCAGCTCAAATGAAGTTACATCGTTCACGAAGCTCACACATTTCTCACTCTTAACTGAAAAGCATTGGATGTTAGAGGACCTGTAGATTGTATCAGTTTCAGTAGCATAGTTGAAATGGATATGGTGTGTGTGTAGGAAACAAAGTTCTTTTGTTCTGAGCACACTCATGGTTCCTGCCTTATTAGAGACTCTAGAAAGCAAGAGCGTGCTTCTTGCTCTAAAGCAGAGTGTGGTTCATCGATGAGAACTGTGCTGTGCGATTCCCTTCAGAAATGGAGTGAAATGCAAGGCTCTGTGCCTACCTGCAAGGAGAACTTCGTTTTAGGTAAATATAGTCATTTTTCAGCTCAAACAAAGCTTCATCATTCACGAAGCTCACACGTTTCTCGCTCTGAATTGAAAAGCATTGGATGTTAGAGGACCTCTGGTTTGTATCCGTTTTAGAAGCAGAGTTGAACTAGATATGGTGAATGTGTGTAGGAAACACAGCTCTTTTGTTTTGAGCAAACTCACGTTTCCCGCCTTATTAGAGACTCTAGAAAGCAAGAGCATGCTTCGTGCCCTAAAGCAGAGTGTAGTTCATGAATGAGAACTGTACTGTGTGTTTCCCTTCAGAAGCGGAGTGGAATCCCAGGCTCTGTGTCTTCCTACAATTAAGACTTCGTTTCAGGTAAACACAGTCACTTTTCAGCTCAAACGAAGCTACATCGTTCAGGAAGCTCACTTGTTTCTCGCTCTGAACTGAAAAGCATTGGATGTTAGAGGCCCTGAGGTTTGTATCAGTTTCAGAGCAGAGTTGAACTAGATATGCTCCAAGATTTGTGGAAACACACTTCTTTTTTTCTGAGCACACCCACGTTTCACAACTTATTAGAGACTCTAGAAAGCAAGAGCGTGCTTCTTGCTCTAAAGCAGAGTGTGGTTCATGGATGAGAACTGTGCTGTGTGTTTCCTGTCAGAAACGGAGTGAAATGCCATGCTCTGTGTCTTCCTACAAGCAAGACTTCGTTTCATGTAAACGTAGTCACTTTTCAGCTCAAAAGAAGCTTCATCGTTCACGAAGCTCACACGTTTCTTGCTCTGAACTGAAAAGCATTGGATGTTAGAGGACCTGTCCTTTATATCAGTTTCAGAAGCGGAGTTGAACTAGATATGGTCCATGTGTATAGATAACTCAGTTCTTTTGTTCTGAGCACACTCACGTTTCCCGCCTTATTAGAGACTCTAGAGAGCAAGAGCGTGCTTCTTGCTCTAAAGCAGAGTGTGGTTTAAGGATGAAAACAGTGCTGTGTGTTTCCCTTTAGAAACGGAGTGAAATGCCAGGCTCTGTGTCTTCCTACAAGCAAGACTTCGTTTCAGGTACACGTAGTCACTTTTCAGCTCAAAAGAAGCTTCATCGTTCATGAAGCTCACACGTTTCTTGCTCTGAACCGAAAAGCATTGGATGTTAGAGGACCTGTGGTTTATAACAGTTTCAGAAGCAGAGTTGAACAAGATATGGTCCGTGTGTGTAGATAACTCAGTTCTTTTGTTCTGAGCACGCTCACTTTTCCCGCCTTATTAGAGACTGTGGAAAGCAAGAGCGTGTTTCTTGCTCTAAAGCAGAGTGTGGTTCATGGATGAGAACTGTGCTGTGTGTTTCCCTTCAGAAACGGAGTGTAATGCCAGGTTCTGTGTCTTCCTACAAGTAAGACTTCGTTTCAGGTAAACACAGTCACTTTTCAGCTCAAACGAAACTTCATCATTCACGAAGCTCACACGTTTCTCGCTCTGAACTGAAAAACATTGGATGTTAGGGGAACTGTGGTTTATATCAGTTTCAGAAGCAGAGTTGAACTAGATATGGTCCAAGTGTTGTGTAAACACAGTTCTTTTTTCTGAGCACACTGACGTTTCCCGACTTATTAGAGACTCTAGAAAGCAAGAGCATGCTTCTTGCTCTAAAACAGGGTATGGTTCATGGATGAGAACTGTGCTATGTGTTTCCTTTTAGAAACAGAGTGAAATGCCAGGCTCTGTGTCTTCCTACAAGCAAGAATTCTTTTCAGGTAAAGGCAGTCACTTTACAGCTCAAACGAAGCTACATCGTTCACGAAGCTCACAGGTTTCTTGCTCTTAACTGAAAAGCATTGGATGTTAGAGAACCTGTGGTTTGTATCAGTTTCAGAAGCAGAGTTGAACTAGATATGATTCGTGTGTGTAGGAAACAGAGTTCTTTGTTTTGAGCACTCTCATGTTTCCTGCCTTATTAGAAACTCTAGAAAGCAAGAGAGTGCTTCTTGCTCTAATGCAGAGTGTGGTTCATGGATGAGAACTGTGCTGTGTGTTTCCCTTCAGAAGCGGAGTGAAATGCAAGGCTCTGTGCCTTCCTGCAAGCGAGACTTCGTTTCAGGTAAATGTACTCAATCTTCAGCTCAAACAAAGCTTTATTGTTCACGAAGCTCACACGTTTCTCGCTCTGAACTGAAAAGCATTGGATTTCAGAGGACCTGTGGTTTGTATCCGTTTCAGAAGCAGAGTTGAACTACATATGGTGCATGTGTATAGGAAACACAGTTCTTGTGTTTTGAGCACACTCACGTTTCCCGCCTTATTAGAGACTCTAGAAAGCAAGAGCGTGATTATTGCTCTAAAGCAGAGTGTGGTTCATGGATGAGAACTGTGCTGTGTGTTTCCCTTCAGAAACGGAGTGAAATGCCAGGTTCTGTGTCTTCCTACAAGCAAGACTTCGTTTCAGGTAAACACAGTCACTTTTCAGCTCAAACGAAGCTACATCGTTCAGGAAGCTCAATCGTTTCTCGCTCTGAACTGAAAAGCATTGGATGTTAGAGGACCTGAGGTTTGCATCAGTTTAAGAAGCAGAGTTGAACTAGATATGGTCCGTGTGTGTAGGAAACACAGTTGTTTTTTTCTGAGCACACTCACATTTCCCGCCTTATTAGAGACTCTAGAAAGCAAGAGTGTGCTTCTTGCTCTAAAGTAGAGTGTGTTTCATGGATGAGAACTGTGCTGTGCTTCCCTTCAGAAACGGAGTGAAATGCAAGGCTCTGTGCCTTCCTGCAAGCAAGACTTCGTTTCAGGTAAACGTAGTCACTTTTCAGCTCAAACGAACCTTCATCATTCACGAAGCTCACACGTTTCTCACTCTGAACTGAAAAGCATTGGATGTTAAAGGAACTGTGGTTTATATCAGTTTCAGAAGCAGAGTTGGACTAGATATGGTCTGAGTGTTGTGGAAACAAAGTTCTTGTTTTCTGAGCACACTGACGTTTCCCGACTTATTAGAGACTCTAGAAAGCAAGAGCATGCTTCTTGCTCTAAAGCAGGGTGTGGTTCATGGATGAGAACTGTGCTGTGCTTCCCTTCAGAAGCGGAATGTAATCCCAGGCTCTGTGTCTTCCTACACGTAAGACTTCGTTTCAGGTAAACGCAGTCACTTTTCAGCTCAAACGAAGCTACATCGTTAACGAAGGTCACACGTTTCTCGCTCTGAACTGAAAAGCATTGGATGTTAGAGGACCTGAGGTTTGTATCAGTTTAAGAAGCAGAGTTGAACTAGATATGGTACGTGTGTGTAGGAAACACAGTTCTTTTTTTCGGAGCACAATCACATTTCCCGCCTTATTATAGACTCTAGAAAGCAAGAACATGCTTCTTGCTCTAAAGCAGAGTGTGGTTCATGGATGAGTACTGGCCTATGTGTTTCCCTTCAGAAACTGATTGAAATGCCAGGCTCTGTGACTTCCCACAAGCAAGACTTATTTTCAGGTAAACGCAGTCACTTTTCAGCTCAAACGAAGTTACATCATTCACGAAGCTCACACATTTCTCACTCTTAACTGAAAAGCATTGGATGTTAGAGGACCTCTGGTTTGTATCCGTTTTAGAAGCAGAGTTGAACTAGATATAGTGAATGTGTGTAGGAAACACAGTTCTTTTTTTCTAAGCACACTCACGTTTCCCGCCTTATTAGAGACTCTAGAAAGAAAGAGCATGCTTCTTGCTCTAAAGCAGAGTTTGTTTCATGGATGAGAAATGTGCTGTTTGTTTCCCTTCAGAAACAATGTCAATGCCAGGCTCTGTGTCTTCCTACAAGCAAGACTTCGGTTCAGGTAAGCGCAGTCACTTTTCAGCTCAAACGAAGTTACATCGTTCACGAAGCTCACATATTTCTCACTCTTAACTGAAAGCATTGGATGTTAGAGGACCTGTGGATTGTATCAGTTTCAGTAGCATAGTTGAAATGGATATGGTGCGTGTGTGTAGGAAACACAGTTCCTTTGTTCTGAGCACACTCATGGTTCCTGCCTTATTAGAGCCTCTAGAAAGCAAGAGCGTGCTTCTTGCTCTAAAGCAGAGTGTGGTTCATCAATGAGAACTGTGCTGTGCGATTCCCTTCAGAAATTGAGTGAAATGCAAGGCTTTGTGCCTACCTGCAAGGAAGACTTCGTTTCAGGTAAACATAGTCATTTTTCAGCTCAAACAAAGCTTCATCATTCACGAAGCTCACACGTTTCTCGCTCTGAACTGAAAAACACTGGATGTTAGAGGACCTGTGGTTTATATCCGTCTCAGAAGCAGAGTTGAACAAGATATGGTCCGGGTGTGTAGGAAACACAGTTCTTTTGTTCTGTGCACACTCACGTTTCCCAACTTATTAGAGACACTAGAAAGCAAGAGCGTGCTTCTTTCTCTAAAGCAGAGTGTGGTTCATGGATGAGAACTGTGCTGTGTGTTTCCCTTCAGAAACGGAGTGAAATGCCAGGTTCTGTGTCTTCCTACAAGCAAGACTTCGTTTCAGGTAAACACAGTCACTTTTCAGCTCAAACGAAGCTACATCGTTCAGGAAGCTCACTCGTTTCTCGCTCTGAACTGAAAAGCATTGGATGTTAGAGGACCTGAGGTTTGCATCAGTTTAAGAAGCAGAGTTGAACTAGATATGATACGTGTGTGTAGGAAACACAGTTCATTTGTTCTGAGCACACTCACATTTCCTGCCTTATTAGAGACTCTAGAAAGCAAGAGCGTGATTCTTGCTCTAAAGTAGAGTGTGTTTCTTGGATGAGAACTGTGCTGTGCTGCCCTTCAGAAACGGAGTGAAATGCAAGGCTCTGTGCCTTCCTGCAAACAAGACTTCGTTTCAGGTAAACGTAGTCACTTTTCAGCTCAAACGAACCTTCATCATTCACGAAGCTCACATGTTTCTCACTCTGAACTGAAAAACATTGGATGTTAGGGGAACTGTGGTTTATATCAGTTTCAGAAGCAGAGTTGAACTAGATATGGTCCGAGTGTTGTGTAAACACAGTTCTTTTGTTCTGAGCACACATTTCCCGCCTTATTAGAGACTCTAGAAAGAAAGAGTGTGCTTCTTGCTCTAAGGTAGAGTTTGTTTCATGAATGAGAAATGTGTTGTTTGTTTCCCTTCAGAAACAAAGTCAATGCCAGTCTCTGTGTCTTCCTACAAGCAAGACTTCGGTTCAGGTAAACGCAGTCACTTTTCAGCTCAAACGAAGTTACATCGTTCACGAAGCTCACATATTTCTCACTCTGAACTGAAAAACATTGGATGTTAGGGGAACTGTGGTTTATATCAGTTTCAGAAGCAGAGTTGAACTAGATATGATCCGAGTGTTGTGGAAACACAGTTCTTTTTTTCTGAGCACACTGACGTTTCCCGACTTATTAGAGACTCTAGAAAGCAAGAGCATGCTTCTTGCTCTAAAACAGGGTGTGGTTCATGGATGAGAACTGTGCTATGTGTTTCCTTTTAGAAACGGAGTGAAATGCCAGGCTCTGTGTCTTCCTACAAGCAAGAATTCTTTTCACGTAAAGGCAGTCACTTTACAGCTCAAACGAAGCTACATCGTTCACGAAGCTCACAGGGTTCTTGCTCTTAACTGAAAAGCATTGGATGTTAGAGGACCTGTGGATGTATCTGTTTCAGAAGCAGAGTTGAAATAGATATGGTCCGTGTGTGTAGGAAACACAGTTCTTTTGTTCTGAGCACACTCATGTTTCCTGCCTTATTAGAAACTCTAGAAAGCAAGAGAGTGCCTCTGGCTCTAATGCAGAGTGTGGTTCAAGGATGAGAACTGTGCTGTGTGTTTCCCTTCAGAAACGGAGTGAAATGCAAGGCTCTGTGCCTTCCTGCAAGCAAGACTTCGTTTCAGGTAAATGTACTCAAGTTTCAGCTCAAAGAAAGCTTTATTGTTCACGAAGCTCACACGCTTCTCGCTCTGAACTGAAAAGCAGTGGATGTTAGAGGACCTGTGGTTTGTATCCCTTTCAGAAGCAGAGTTGAACTAGATATGGTGCATGTGTATAGGAAACACAGTTCTTGTGTTTTGGGCACACTCACGTTTCCCGCCTTATTAGAGACTCTAGAAAGCAAGAGCGTGATTCTTGCTCTAAAGCAGAGTGTGGTTCATGGATGAGAACTGTGCTGAGTGTTTCCCTTCAGAAACGGAGTGAAATGCCAGGTTCTGTGTCTTCCTACAAGCAAGACTTCGTTTCAGGTAAACACAGTCACTTTTCAGCTCAAACGAAGCTACAACGTTCAGGAGGCTCAATCGTTTCTTGCTCTGAACTGAAAAGCATTGGATGTTAGACGACCTGAGGTTTGCATCAGTTTAAGAAGCAGAGTTGATCTAGATATGGTACGTGTGTGTAGGAAACACAGTCCTTTTGTTCTGAGCACACTCACATTTCCCGCCTTATTAGAGACTCTAGAAAGCAAGAGCGTGCTTCTTGCTCTAAAGTAGAGTGTGTTTCATGGATGAGAACAGTGCTGTGCTTCCCTTCAGAAACGGAGTGAAATCCAAGGCTCTGTGCCTTCCTGCAAGCAAGACTTCGTTCAGGTAAACGTAGTCACTTTTCAGCTCAAACGAACCTTCATCATTCACGAAGCTCACACGTTTCTCACTCTGACCTGAAAAACATTGGATGTTGGAGGAACTGTGGTTTATATCAGTTTCAGAAGCAGAGTTGGACTAGATATGGTCTGAGTGTTGTGGAAACACAGTTCTTGTTTTCTGAGCACACTGACGTTTCCCGACTTATTAGAGAATCTAGAAAGCAAGAGCATGCTTCTTGTTCTAAAGCAGGGTGTGGTTCATGGAAGACAACTGTGCTGTGCTTCCCTTCAGAAGCGGAATGAAATCCCAGGCTCTGTGTCTTCCTACAAGCAAGACTTCGTTTCAGGTAAACACAGTCAATTTTCAGCTCAAACGAAGCTACATCGTTCAGGAAGCTCACTCGTTTCTCGCTCTGAACTGAAAAGAAATGGATGTTAGAGGACCTGAGGTTTGCATCAGTTTAAGAAGCAGAGTTGAACTAGATATGGTACATGTGTGTAGGAAACACAGTTCTCTTGTTCTGAGCACACTCACATTTCCCGCCTTATTAGAGACTCTAGAAAGAAAGAGCATGCTTCTTGCTCTAAAGTAGAGTTTGTTTCATGGATGAGAAATGTGCTGTTTGTTTCCCTTCAGAAACAGAGTCAATGCCAGGCTCTGTGTCTTCCTACAAGCAAGACTTCGTTTCAGGTAAACGCAGTCACTTTTCAGCTCAAACGAAGTTACATCATTCACGAAGCTCACATATTTCTCACTCTTAACTGAAAAGCATTGGATGTTAGAGGACCTGTGGATTGTATCAGTTTCAGTAGCATAGTTGAAATGGATATGGTGCGTGTGTGTAGGAAACACAGTTCTTTTGTTCTGAGCACACTCATGGTTCCTGCCTTATTAGAGACTCTAGAAAGCAAGAGCGTGCTTCTTGCTCTAAAGCAGAGTGTGGTTCATCGATGAGAACTGTGCTGTGCGATTCCCTTCATAAATGGAGTGAAATGCAAGGCTCTGTGCCTACCTGCAAGGAAGACTTCGTTTCAGGTAAACATAGTCATTTTTCAGCTCAAACAAAGCTTCATCGTTCACGAAGCTCACACGTTTCTCGCTCTGAACTGAAAAGCATTGGATGTTAGAGGACCTCTGGTTTGTATCCGTTTTGGATTCAGAGTTGAACTAGATATGGTGAATGTGTGTAGGAAACACAGTTCTTTTGTTTTGAGCAAACTCACGTTTCCCGCCTTATTAGAGACTCTAGAAAGCAAGAGCGTGCTTCTTGCTCTAAAGCAGAGTGTGGTTCATGGATGAGAACTGTGCTGTTTGTTTCCTGACAGAAACGGAGTGAAATGCCATGCTCTGTGTCTTCCTACAAGCAAGACTTCGTTTCAGGTAAACGTAGTCACTTTTCAGCTCAAAAGAAGCTTCATTGTTCACAAAGCCCACACGTTTCTTGCTCTGAACTGAAAAGCATTGGATGTTAGAGGACCTGTGGTTTATATCAGTTTCAGAAGCGGAGTTCTACTAGATATGGTCCGTGTGTGTAGATAACTCAGTTCTTTTGTTCTGAGCACGCTCACTTTTCCCGCCTTATTAGAGACTGTGGAAAGCAAGAGCGTGTTTCTTGCTCTAAAGCATAGTGTGGTTCATGGATGAGAACTTTGCTGTGTGTTTCCCTTCAGAAACGGAGTGAAATGCCAGGCTCTGTGTCTTCCTACAAGCAAGAATTCTTTTCAGGTAAAGGCAGTCACTTTTCAGCTCAAACGAAGCTACATCGTTCACGAAGCTCACAGGTTTCTTACTCTTAACTAAAATTCATTGGATGTTAGAGAACCTGTGGTTTGTATCCGTTTCAGAAGCAGAGTTGAACTAGATATGATTCGTGTGTGTAAGAAACACAGTTCTTTTTTTCTAAGCACACTCACGTTTCCCGCCTTATTAGAGACTCCAGAAAGAAAGAGCGTGCTTCTTGCTCTAAAGAAGAGTTTGTTTCATGGATGAGAAATGTGCTGTTTGTTTCCCTTCAGAAACAGAGTCAATGCCAGGCTCTGTGTCTTCCTACAAGCAAGACTTCGGTTCAGGTAAACGCAGTCACTTTTCAGCTCAAACGAAGTTACATCGTTCACGAAGCTCACAGGGTTCTTGCTCTTAACTGAAAAGCATTGGATGTTAGAGGACCTGTGGTATGTATCTGTTTCAGAAGCAGAGTTGAAATAGATATGATCCGAGTGTTGTGGAAACACAGTTCTTTTTTTCTGAGCACACTGACGTTTCCCGAATTATTAGAGACTCTAGAAAGCAAGAGCATGTTTCTTGCTCTAAAACAGGGTGTGGTTCATGGATGAGAACTGTGCTATGTGTTTCCTTTTAGAAACGGAGTGAAATGCCAGGCTCTGTGTCTTCCTACAAGCAAGAATTCTTTTCACGTAAAGGCAGTCACTTTACAGCTCAAACGAAGCTACATCGTTCACGAAGCTCACAGGGTTCTTGCTCTTAACTGAAAAGCATTGGATGTTAGAGGACCTGTGGTATGTATCTGTTTCAGAAGCAGAGTTGAAATAGATATGGTCCGTGTGTGTAGTAAACACAGTTCTTTTGTTCTGAGCACACTCATGATTCCTGCCTTATTAGAAACTCTAGAAAGCAAGAGAGTGCCTCTGGCTCTAATGCAGAGTGTGGTTCAAGGATGAGAACTGTGCTGTGTGTTTCCCTTCAGAAACGGAGTGAAATGCAAGGCTCTGTGCCTTCCTGCAAGCAAGACTTCGTTTCAGGTAAATGTACTCAATTTTCAGCTCAAAGAAAGCTTTATTGTTCACGAAGCTCACACGCTTCTCGCTCTGAACTGAAAAACAGTGGATGTTAGAGGACCTGTGGTTTGTATCCCTTTCAGAAGCAGAGTTGAACTAGATATGGTGCATGTGTATAGGAAATACAGTTCTTTTGTTTTGGGCACACTCACGTTTCCCGCCTTATTAGAGACTCTAGAAAGCAAGAGCGTGATTCTTGCTCTAAAGCAGAGTGTGGTTCATGGATGAGAACTGTGCTGAGTGTTTCCCTTCAGAAACGGAGTGAAATGCCAGGTTCTGTGTCTTCCTACAAGCAAGACTTCGTTTCAGGTAAACACAGTCACTTTTCAGCTCAAACGAAGCTACAACGTTCAGGAAGCTCAATCGTTTCTTGCTCTGAACTGAAAAGCATTGGATGTTAGACGACCTGAGGTTTGCATCAGTTTAAGAAGCAGAGTTGATCTAGATATGGTACGTGTGTGTAGGAAACACAGTCCTTTTGTTCTGAGCACACTCACATTTCCCGCCTTATTAGAGACTCTAGAAAGCAAGAGCGTGCTTCTTGCTCTAAAGTAGAGTGTGTTTCATGGATGAGAACTGTGCTGTGCTTCCCTTCAGAAACGGAGTGAAATGCAAGGCTCTGTGCCTTCCTGCAAGCAAGACTTCGTTCAGGTAAACGTAGTCACTTTTCAGCTCAAACGAACCTTCATCATTCACGAAGCTCACACGTTTCTCACTCTGACCTGAAAAACATTGGATGTTAGAGGAACTGTGGTTTATATCAGTTTCAGAAGCAGAGTTGGACTAGATATGGTCTGAGTGTTGTGGAAACACAGTTCTTGTTTTCTGAGCACACTGACGTTTCCCGACTTATTAGAGAATCTAGAAAGCTAGAGCATGCTTCTTGTTCTAAAGCAGGGTGTGGTTCATGGAAGACAACTGTGCTGTGCTTCCCTTCAGAAGCGGAATGAAATCCCAGGCTCTGTGTCTTCCTACAAGCAAGACTTCGTTTCAGGTAAACACAGTCAATTTTCAGCTCAAACGAAGCTACATCGTTCAGGAAGCTCACTCGTTTCTCGCTCTGAACTGAAAAGAAATGGATGTTAGAGGACCTGAGGTTTGCATCAGTTTAAGAAGCAGAGTTGAACTAGATATGGTACATGTGTGTAGGAAACACAGTTCTCTTGTTCTGAGCACACTCACATTTCCCGCCTTATTAGAGACTCTAGAAAGAAAGAGCATGCTTCTTGCTCTAAAGTAGAGTTTGTTTCATGGATGAGAAATGTGCTGTTTGTTTCCCTTCAGAAACAGAGTCAATGCCAGGCTCTGTGTCTTCCTACAAGCAAGACTTCGTTTCAGGTAAACGCAGTCACTTTTCAGCTCAAACGAAGTTACATCATTCACGAAGCTCACATATTTCTCACTCTTAACTGAAAAGCATTGGATGTTAGAGGACCTGTGGATTGTATCAGTTTCAGTAGCATAGTTGAAATGGATATGGTGCGTGTGTGTAGGAAACACAGTTCTTTTGTTCTGAGCACACTCATGGTTCCTGCCTTATTAGAGACTCTAGAAAGCAAGAGCGTGCTTCTTGCTCTAAAGCAGAGTGTGGTTCATCGATGAGAACTGTGCTGTGCGATTCCCTTCATAAATGGAGTGAAATGCAAGGCTCTGTGCCTACCTGCAAGGAAGACTTCGTTTCAGGTAAACATAGTCATTTTTCAGCTCAAACAAAGCTTCATCGTTCACGAAGCTCACACGTTTCTCGCTCTGAACTGAAAAGCATTGGATGTTAGAGGACCTCTGGTTTGTATCCGTTTTGGATTCAGAGTTGAACTAGATATGGTGAATGTGTGTAGGAAACACAGTTCTTTTGTTTTGAGCAAACTCACGTTTCCCGCCTTATTAGAGACTCTAGAAAGCAAGAGCGTGCTTCTTGCTCTAAAGCAGAGTGTGGTTCATGGATGAGAACTGTGCTGTTTGTTTCCTGACAGAAACGGAGTGAAACGCCATGCTCTGTGTCTTCCTACAAGCAAGACTTCGTTTCAGGTAAACGTAGTCACTTTTCAGCTCAAAAGAAGCTTCATTGTTCACAAAGCTCACACGTTTCTTGCTCTGAACTGAAAAGCATTGGATGTTAGAGGACCTGTGGTTTATATCAGTTTCAGAAGCGGAGTTCTACTAGATATGGTCCGTGTGTGTAGATAACTCAGTTCTTTTGTTCTGAGCACGCTCACTTTTCCCGCCTTATTAGAGACTGTGGAAAGCAAGAGCGTGTTTCTTGCTCTAAAGCATAGTGTGGTTCATGGATGAGAACTTTGCTGTGTGTTTCCCTTCAGAAACGGAGTGAAATGCCAGGCTCTGTGTCTTCCTACAAGCAAGAATTCTTTTCAGGTAAAGGCAGTCACTTTTCAGCTCAAACGAAGCTACATCGTTCACGAAGCTCACAGGTTTCTTGCTCTTAACTAAAATTCATTGGATGTTAGAGAACCTGTGGTTTGTATCCGTTTCAGAAGCAGAGTTGAACTAGATATGATTCGTGTGTGTAAGAAACACAGTTCTTTTTTTCTAAGCACACTCACGTTTCCCGCCATATTAGAGACTCCAGAAAGAAAGAGCGTGCTTCTTGCTCTAAAGAAGAGTTTGTTTCATGGATGAGAAATGTGCTGTTTGTTTCCCTTCAGAAACAGAGTCAATGCCAGGCTCTGTGTCTTCCTACAAGCAAGACTTCGGTTCAGGTAAACGCAGTCACTTTTCAGCTCAAACGAAGTTACATCGTTCACGAAGCTCACATATTTCTCACTCTGAAGTGAAAAACATTGGATGTTAGGGGAACTGTGGTTTATATCAGTTTCAGAAGCAGAGTTGAACTAGATATGATCCGAGTGTTGTGGAAACACAGTTCTTTTTTTCTGAGCACACTGAGGTTTCCCGACTTATTAGAGACTCTAGAAAGCAAGAGCATGCTTCTTGCTCTAAAACAGGGTGTGGTTCATGGATGAGAACTGTGCTATGTGTTTCCTTTTAGAAACGGAGTGAAATGCCAGGCTCTGTGTCTTCCTACAAGCAAGAATTCTTTTCACGTAAAGGCAGTCACTTTACAGCTCAAACGAAGCTACATCGTTCACGAATAGCACAGGGTTCTTGCTCTTAACTGAAAAGCATTGAATGTTAGAGGACCTGTGGTATGTATCTGTTTCAGAAGCAGAGTTGAAATAGATATGGTCCGTGTGTGTAGGAAACACAGTTCTTTTGTTCTGAGCACACTCATGTTTCCTGCCTTATTAGAAACTCTAGAAAGCAAGAGAATGCCTCTGGCTCTAATGCAGAGTGTGGTTCAAGGATGAGAACTGTGCTGTGTGTTTCCCTTCAGAAACGGAGTGAAATGCAAGGCTCTGTGCCTTCCTGCAAGCAAGACTTCGTTTCAGGTAAATGTACTCAATTTTCAGCTCAAAGAAAGCTTTATTGTTCACGAAGCTCACACGCTTCTCGCTCTGAACTGAAAAGCAGTGGATGTTAGAGGACCTGTGGTTTGTATCCCTTTCAGAAGCAGAGTTGAACTAGATATGGTGCATGTGTATAGGAAACACAGTTCTTGTGTTTTGGGCACACTCACGTTTCCCGCCTTATTAGAGACTCTAGAAAGCAAGAGCGTGATTCTTGCTCTAAAGCAGAGTGTGGTTCATGGATGAGAACTGTGCTGTGTGTTTCCCTTCAGAAACGGAGTGAAATGCCAGGTTCTGTGTCTTCCTACAAGCAAGACTTCGTTTCTGGTAAACACAGTCACTTTTCAGCTCAAACGAAGCTACAACGTTCAGGAAGCTCAATCGTTTCTTGCTCTGAACTGAAAAGCATTGGATGTTAGACGACCTGAGGTTTGCATCAGTTTAAGAAGCAGAGTTGATCTAGATATGGTACGTGTGTGTAGGAAACACAGTCCTTTTGTTCTGAGCACACTCACATTTCCCGCCTTATTAGAGACTCTAGAAAGCAAGAGCGTGCTTCTTGCTCTAAAGTAGAGTGTGTTTCATGGATGAGAACTGTGCTGTGCTTCCTTTCAGAAACGGAGTGAAATGCAAGGCTCTGTGCCTTCCTGCAAGCAAGACTTCGTTCAGGTAAACGTAGTCACTTTTCAGCTCAAACGAACCTTCATCATTCACGAAGCTCACACGTTTCTCACTCTGACCTGAAAAACATTGGATGTTAGAGGAACTGTGGTTTATATCAGTTTCAGAAGCAGAGTTGGACTAGATATGGTCTGAGTGTTGTGGAAACACAGTTCTTGTTTTCTGAGCACACTGACGTTTCCCGACTTATTAGAGAATCTAGAATGCAAGAGCATGCTTCTTGTTCTAAAGCAGGGTGTGGTTCATGGAAGACAACTGTGCTGTGCTTCCCTTCAGAAGCGGAATGAAATCCCAGGCTCTGTGTCTTCCTACAAGCAAGACTTCGTTTCAGGTAAACACAGTCAATTTTCAGCTCAAACGAAGCTACATCGTTCAGGAAGCTCACTCGTTTCTCGCTCTGAACTGAAAAGAAATGGATGTTAGAGGACCTGAGGTTTGCATCAGTTTAAGAAGCAGAGTTGAACTAGATATGGTACATGTGTGTAGGAAACACAGTTCTCTTGTTCTGAGCACACTCACATTTCCCGCCTTATTAGAGACTCTAGAAAGAAAGAGCATGCTTCTTGCTCTAAAGTAGAGTTTGTTTCATGGATGAGAAATGTGCTGTTTGTTTCCCTTCAGAAACAGAGTCAATGCCAGGCTCTGTGTCTTCCTACAAGCAAGACTTCGTTTTAGGTAAACGCAGTCACTTTTCAGCTCAAACGAAGTTACATCATTCACGAAGCTCACATATTTCTCACTCTTAACTGAAAAGCATTGGATGTTAGAGGACCTGTGGATTGTATCAGTTTCAGTAGCATAGTTGAAATGGATATGGTGCGTGTGTGTAGGAAACACAGTTCTTTTGTTCTGAGCACACTCATGGTTCCTGCCTTATTAGAGACTCTAGAAAGCAAGAGCTTGCTTCTTGCTCTAAAGCAGAGTGTGGTTCATCGATGAGAACTGTGCTGTGCGATTCCCTTCATAAATGGAGTGAAATGCAAGGCTCTGTGCCTACCTGCAAGGAAGACTTCGTTTCAGGTAAACATAGTCATTTTTCAGCTCAAACAAAGCTTCATCATTCACGAAGCTCACACGTTTCTCGCTCTGAACTGAAAAGCATTGGATGTTAGAGGACCTCTGGTTTGTATCCGTTTTGGATTCAGAGTTGAACTAGATATGGTGAATGTGTGTAGGAAACACAGTTCTTTTGTTTTGAGCAAACTCACGTTTCCCGCCTTATTAGAGACTCTAGAAAGCAAGAGCGTGCTTCTTGCTCTAAAGCAGAGTGTGGTTCATGGATGAGAACTGTGCTGTTTGTTTCCTGACAGAAACGGAGTGAAACGCCATGCTCTGTGTCTTCCTACAAGCAAGACTTCGTTTCAGGTAAACGTAGTCACTTTTCAGCTCAAAAGAAGCTTCATTGTTCACAAAGCTCACACGTTTCTTGCTCTGAACTGAAAAGCATTGGATGTTAGAGGACCTGTGGTTTATATCAGTTTCAGAAGCGGAGTTCTACTAGATATGGTCCGTGTGTGTAGATAACTCAGTTCTTTTGTTCTGAGCACGCTCACTTTTCCCGCCTTATTAGAGACTGTGGAAAGCAAGAGCGTGTTTCTTGCTCTAAAGCATAGTGTGGTTCATGGATGAGAACTTTGCTGTGTGTTTCCCTTCAGAAACGGAGTGAAATGCCAGGCTCTGTGTCTTCCTACAAGCAAGAATTCTTTTCAGGTAAAGGCAGTCACTTTTCAGCTCAAACGAAGCTACATCGTTCACGAAGCTCACAGGTTTCTTGCTCTTAACTAAAATTCATTGGATGTTAGAGAACCTGTGGTTTGTATCCGTTTCAGAAGCAGAGTTGAACTAGATATGATTCGTGTGTGTAAGAAACACAGTTCTTTTTTTCTAAGCACACTCACGTTTCCCGCCTTATTAGAGACTCCAGAAAGAAAGAGCGTGCTTCTTGCTCTAAAGAAGAGTTTGTTTCATGGATGAGAAATGTGCTGTTTGTTTCCCTTCAGAAACAGAGTCAATGCCAGGCTCTGTGTCTTCCTACAAGCAAGACTTCGGTTCAGGTAAACGCAGTCACTTTTCAGCTCAAACGAAGTTACATCGTTCACGAAGCTCACATATTTCTCACTCTGAAGTGAAAAACATTGGATGTTAGGGGAACTGTGGTTTATATCAGTTTCAGAAGCAGAGTTGAACTAGATATGATCCGAGTGTTGTGGAAACACAGTTCTTTTTTTCTGAGCACACTGACGTTTCCCGACTTATTAGAGACTCTAGAAAGCAAGAGCATGCTTCTTGCTCTAAAACAGGGTGTGGTTCATGGATGAGAACTGTGCTATGTGTTTCCTTTTAGAAACGGAGTGAAATGCCAGGCTCTGTGTCTTCCTACAAGCAAGAATTCTTTTCACGTAAAGGCAGTCACTTTACAGCTCAAACGAAGCTACATCGTTCACGAAGCTCACAGGGTTCTTGCTCTTAACTGAAAAGCATTGGATGTTAGAGGACCTGTGGTATGTATCTGTTTCAGAAGCAGAGTTGAAATAGATATGGTCCGTGTGTGTAGGAAACACAGTTCTTTTGTTCTGAGCACACTCATGTTTCCTGCCTTATTAGAAACTCTAGAAAGCAAGAGAGTGCCTCTGGCTCTAATGCAGAGTGTGGTTCAAGGATGAGAACTGTGCTGTGTGTTTCCCTTCAGAAACGGAGTGAAATGCAAGGCTCTGTGCCTTCCTGCAAGCAAGACTTCGTTTCAGGTAAATGTACTCAATTTTCAGCTAAAAGAAAGCTTTATTGTTCACGAAGCTCACACGCTTCTCGCTCTGAACTGAAAAACAGTGGATGTTAGAGGACCTGAGGTTTGTATCCCTTTCAGAAGCAGAGTTGAACTAGATATGGTGCATGTGTATAGGAAACACAGTTCTTGTGTTTTGGGCACACTCACGTTTCCCGCCTTATTAGAGACTCTAGAAAGCAAGAGCGTGATTCTTGCTCTAAAGCAGAGTGTGGTTCATGGATGAGAACTGTGCTGTGTGTTTCCCTTCAGAAACGGAGTGAAATGCCAGGTTCTGTGTCTTCCTACAAGCAAGACTTCGTTTCAGGTAAACACAGTCACTTTTCAGCTCAAACGAAGCTACAACGTTCAGGAAGCTCAATCGTTTCTTGCTCTGAACTGAAAAGCATTGGATGTTAGACGACCTGAGGTTTGCATCAGTTTAAGAAGCAGAGTTGATCTAGATATGGTACGTGTGTGTAGGAAACACAGTCCTTTTGTTCTGAGCACACTCACATTTCCCGCCTTATTAGAGACTCTAGAAAGCAAGAGCGTGCTTCTTGCTCTAAAGTAGAGTGTGTTTCATGGATGAGAACTGTGCTGTGCTTCCCTTCAGAAACGGAGTGAAATGCAAGGCTCTGTGCCTTCCTGCAAGCAAGACTTCGTTCAGGTAAACGTAGTCACTTTTCAGCTCAAACGAACCTTCATCATTCACGAAGCTCACACGTTTCTCACTCTGACCTGAAAAACATTGGATGTTAGAGGAACTGTGGTTTATATCAGTTTCAGAAGCAGAGTTGGACTAGATATGGTCTGAGTGTTGTGGAAACACAGTTCTTGTTTTCTGAGCACCCTGACGTTTCCCGACTTATTAGAGAATCTAGAAAGCAAGAGCATGCTTTTTGTTCTAAAGCAGGGTGTGGTTCATGGAAGACAACTGTGCTGTGCTTCCCTTCAGAAGCGGAATGAAATCCCAGGCTCTGTGTCTTCCTACAAGCAAGACTTCATTTCAGGTAAACACAGTCAATTTTCAGCTCAAACGAAGCTACATCGTTCAGGAAGCTCACTCGTTTCTCGCTCTGAACTGAAAAGAAATGGATGTTAGAGGACCTGAGGTTTGCATCAGTTTAAGAAGCAGAGTTGAACTAGATATGGTACATGTGTGTAGGAAACACAGTTCTCTTGTTCTGAGCACACTCACATTTCCCGCCTTATTAGAGACTCTAGAAAGAAAGAGCATGCTTCTTGCTCTAAAGTAGAGTTTGTTTCATGGATGAGAAATGTGCTGTTTGTTTCCCTTCAGAAACAGAGTCAATGCCAGG
This sequence comes from Onychomys arenicola, assembly GCA_949786405.1. Taxonomy (NCBI): domain Eukaryota; kingdom Metazoa; phylum Chordata; class Mammalia; order Rodentia; family Cricetidae; genus Onychomys; species Onychomys arenicola. The sequence continues at coordinate 234,587 of CATKUM010000100.1, forward strand.
CTCTGTGTCTTCCTACAAGCAAGACTTCGTTTCAGGTAAACGCAGTCACTTTTCAGCTCAAACGAAGTTACATCATTCACGAAGCTCACATATTTCTCACTCTTAACTGAAAAGCATTGGATGTTAGAGGACCTGTGGATTGTATCAGTTTCAGTAGCATAGTTGAAATGGATATGGTGCGTGTGTGTAGGAAACACAGTTCTTTTGTTCTGAGCACACTCATGGTTCCTGCCTTATTAGAGAGTCTAGAAAGCAAGAGCGTGCTTCTTGCTCTAAAGCAGAGTGTGGTTCATCGATGAGAACTGTGCTGTGCGATTCCCTTCATAAATGGAGTGAAATGCAAGGCTCTGTACCTACCTGCAAGGAAGACTTCGTTTCAGGTAAACATAGTCATTTTTCAGCTCAAACAAAGCTTCATCATTCACGAAGCTCACACGTTTCTCGCTCTGAACTGAAAAGCATTGGATGTTAGAGGACCTCTGGTTTGTATCCGTTTTGGATTCAGAGTTGAACTAGATATGGTGAATGTGTGTAGGAAACACAGTTCTTTTGTTTTGAGCAAACTCACGTTTCCCGCCTTATTAGAGACTCTAGAAAGCAAGAGCGTGCTTCTTGCTCTAAAGCAGAGTGTGGTTCATGGATGAGAACTGTGCTGTTTGTTTCCTGACAGAAACGGAGTGAAATGCCATGCTCTGTGTCTTCCTACAAGCAAGACTTCGTTTCAGGTAAAGGTAGTCACTTTTCAGCTCAAAAGAAGCTTCATTGTTCACAAAGCTCACACGTTTCTTGCTCTGAACTGAAAAGCATTGGATGTTAGAGGACCTGTGGTTTATATCAGTTTCAGAAGCGGAGTTCTACTAGAATGGTCCGTGTGTGTAGATAACTCAGTTCTTTTGTTCTGAGCACGCTCACTTTTCCCTCCTTATTGGAGACTGTGGAAAGCAAGAGCGTGTTTCTTGCTCTAAAGCATAGTGTGGTTCATGGATGAGAACTTTGCTGTGTGTTTCCCTTCAGAAACGGAGTGAAATGCCAGGCTCTGTGTCTTCCTACAAGCAAGAATTCTTTTCAGGTAAAGGCAGTCACTTTTCAGCTCAAACGAAGCTACATCGTTCACGAAGCTCACAGGTTTCTTGCTCTTAACTGAAAAGCATTGGATGTTAGAGAACTTGTGGTTTGTATCCGTTTCAGAAGCAGAGTTGAACTAGATATGATTCGTGTGTGTAAGAATCACAGTTCTTTTTTTCTAAGCACACTCACGTTTCCCGCCTTATTAGAGACTCCAGAAAGAAAGAGCGTGCTTCTTGCTCTAAAGAAGAGTTTGTTTCATGGATGAGAAATGTGCTGTTTGTTTCCCTTCAGAAACAGAGTCAATGCCAGGCTCTGTGTCTTCCTACAAGCAAGACTTCGTTTCAGGTAAACGCAGTCACTTTTCAGCTCAAAAGAAGCTACATCGTTCACGAAGCTCACACGTTTCTCACTCTTAACTGAAAAGCTTTGGAAGGTAGAGGACCTGTTGTTTGTATCCGTTTCAGAAGCAGAGTTGAAATAGATATGGTCCGTGTGTGTAGGAAACACAGTTCTTTTGTTCTGAGCACACTCATGTTTCCTGCCTTATTAGAAACTCTAGAAAGCAAGAGCGTGCTTCTTGCTCTAATGCAGAGTGTGGTTCTTGGATGAGAACTGTGCTGTGTGTTTCCCTTCAGAAACGGAGTGAAATGCAAGGCTCTGTGCCTTCCTGCAAGCAAGACTTCGTTTCAGGTAAACGCAGTCACTTTTCAGCTCAAAGGAAGCTACATCGTTCACGAAGCTCACACGTTTCTCGCTCTGAACTGAAAATCATTGGATGTTAGAGGACCTGAGGTTTGTATCAGTTTAAGAAGCAGAGTTGAACTAGATATGGTACGTGTGTGTAGGAAACACAGTTCTTTTGTTCTGAGCACACTCACATTTCCCGCCTTATTATAGACTCTAGAAAGCAAGAGCATGCTTCTTGATCTAAAGCAGAGTGGGGTTCATGGATGAGTACTGGCCTATATGTTTCCCTTCAGAAACAGAGTGAAATGCCAGGCTCTGTGACTTCCTACAAGCAAGACTTATTTTCAGGTAAACGCAGTCAGTTTTCAGCTCAAACGAAGTTACATTGTTCACGAAGCTCACACATTTCTCACCCTTAACTGAAAAGCATTGGATGTTAGAGGACCTCTGGTTTGTATACGTTTTAGAAGCAGAGTTGAACTAGATATGCTGAAAGTGTGTAGGAAACACAGTTCTTTTGTTTTGAGCACACTCACGTTTCCCGCCATATTAGAGACTCTAGAAAGCAAGAGTGTGCTTCTTGCTCTAAAGCAGAGTGTGTTTCATCGATGAGAACTGTGCTGTGCGATTCCCTTCAGAAATGGAGTGAAATGCAAGGCTCTGTGCCTTCCTGCAAGGAAGACTTCGTTTCAGGTAAACATAGTCATTTTTCAGCTCAAACAAAGCTTCATCATTCACGAAGCTCACACGTTTCTCGATCTGAACTGAAAAGCATTGGATGTTAGAGGACCTGTGGTTTATATCCGTTTCAGAAGCAGAGTTGAACAAGATATGGTCTGGGTGTGTAGGAAACACAGTTCTTTTGTTCTGAGCACACTCACATTTCCCGCCTTATTAGAGAATCTAGAAAGCAAGAGCGTGCTTCTTGCTCTAAAGTAGAGTGTGTTTCATGGATGAGAACTGTGCTGTGCTTCCCTTCAGAAACGGAGTGAAATGCAAGGCTCTGTGCCTTCCTGCAAGCAAGACTTCGTTTCAGGTAAACGTAGTCACTTTTCAGCTCAAAGAACCTTCATCATTCGCGAGGCTCTCACGTTTCTCGCTCTGAACTGAATAACATTGGATGTTAGAGGAACTGTGGTTTATATCAGTTTCAGAAGCAGATTTGAACAAGATATGGTTCGAGTGTTGTGTCAACACAGTTTTTTTTTCTGAGCACACTGACATTTCCCGACTTATTAGAGACTCTAGAAAGCAAGAGCATGCTTCTTGCTATAAAGCAGGGTGTGGTTCATGGATGAGAACTGTGATATGTGTTTCCTTTTAGAAATGGAGTGAAATGCAAGGCTCTGTGCCTTCCTGCAAGCAAGACTTCGTTTCAGGTAAACATAGTCATTTTTCAGCTCAAACAAAGCTTCATCATTCACGAAGCTCACACGTTTCTCGCTCTGAACTGAAAAGCATTGGATGTTAGAGGACCTCTGGTTTGTATCCGTTTTAGATTCAGAGTTGAACTAGATATGGTGAATGTGTGTAGGAAACACAGTTCTTTTGTTTTGAGCACACTCACGTTTCCCGCCTTATTAGAGACTCTAGAAAGCAAGAGCGTGCTTCTTGCTCTAAAGCAGAGTGTGGTTCATGGATGAGAACTGTGCTGTGTGTTTCCCTTCAGAAGCGGAGTGAAATCACAGGCTCTGTATCTTCCTACAAGTAAGACTTCGTTTCAGGTAAACGCAGTCACTTTTCAGCTCAAACGAAGCTACATCCTTAACGAAGGTCACACGTTTCTCGCTCTAAACTGAAAAGCATTGGATGTTACAGGATTTGAGGTTTGTATCAGTTTAAGAAGCAGAGTTGAACTAGATATGGTACGTGTGTGTAGGAATCACGTTTCTTTTGTTCTGAGCACACTCACATTTCCCGCCTTATTATAGACTCTAGAAAGCAAGAGCATGCTTCTTGCTCTAAAGCAGAGTGTGGTTCATGGATGAATACTGGCCTAAGTGTTTCCCTTCAGAAACAGAGTGAAATGCCAGGCTCTGTGACTTCCTACAAGCAAGAATTATTTTCAGGTAAACGCAGTCACTTTTCAGCTCAAACGAAGTTACATTGTTCACGAAGCTCACACATTTCTCACCCTTAACTGAAAAGCATTGGATGTTAGAGGACCTCTGGTTTGTATACGTTTTAGAAGCAGAGTTGAACTAGATATGGTGAAAGTGTGTAGGAAACACAGTTCTTTTGTTTTGAGCACACTCACGTTTCCCGCCATATTAGAGACTCTAGAAAGCAAGAGCGTGCTTCTTGCTCTAAAGCAGAGTGTGTTTCATCGATGAGAACTGTGCTGTGCGATTCCCTTCAGAAATGGAGTGAAATGCAAGGCTCTGTGCCTTCCTGCAAGGAAGACTTCGTGTCAGGTAAACATAGTCATTTTTCAGCTCAAACAAAGCTTCATCATTCACGAAGCTCACACGTTTCTCGCTCTGAACTGAAAAGCATTGGATGTTAGAGGACCTGTGGTTTATATCCGTTTCAGAAGCAGAGCTGAACAAGATATGGTCTGGGTGTGTAGGAAACACAGTTCTTTTGTTCTGAGCACACTCACATTTCCCGCCTTATTAGAGAATCTAGAAAGCAAGAGCGTGCTTCTTGCTCTAATGCAGAGTGTGGTTCAAGGATGAGAACTGTGCTGTGTGTTTCCCTTCAGAAACGGAGTGAAATGCAAGGCTCTGTGCCTTCCTGCAAGCAAGACTTCGTTTCAGGTAAATGTACTCAATTTTCAGCTCAAAGAAAGCTTCATTGTTCACGAAGCTCACACGTTTCTCGCTCAGAACTGAAAAGCATTGGATGTTAGAGGACCTGTGGTTTGTATCCGTTTCAGAAGCAGAGTTGAACTAGATATGGTGTATGTGTATAGGAAACACAGTTCTTGTGTTTTGAGCATACTCACGTTTCCCGCCTTATTAGAGACTCTAGAAAGCAAGAGCGTGATTCTTGCTCTAAAGCAGAGTGTGGTTCATGGATGAGAACTGTGCTGTGTGTTTCCCTTCGGAAGCGGAGAGAAATCCCAGGCTGTGTGTCTTCCTACAAGTAAGACTTCGTTTCAGGTAAACGCAGTCACTTTTCAGCTCAAACGAAGCTACATCCTTAACGAAGGTCACACGTTTCTCGCTCTGAACTGAAAAGCATTGGATGTTAGAGGATCTGAGGTTTGTATCAGTTTAAGAAGCAGAGTTGAACTAGATATGGTACGTGTGTGTAGGAATCACAGTTCTTTTGTTCTGAGCACACTCACATTTCCCGCCTTATTATAGACTCTAGAAAGCAAGAGCATGCTTCTTGCTCTAAAGCAGAGGGTGGTTCATGGATGAGTACTGGCCTAAGTTTTTCCCTTCAGAAACAGAGTGAAATGCCAGGCTCTGTGACTTCCTACAAGCAAGAATTATTTTCAGGTAAACGCAGTCACTTTTCAGCTAATACAAAGTTACATCGTTCACAAAGCTCACACATTTCTCACTCTTAACTGAAAAGCATTGGATGTTAGAGGACCTGTGGATTGTATCAGTTTCAGTAGCATAGTTGAAATGGATATGGTGCGTGTGTGGAGGAAACACAGTTCTTTTGTTCTGAGCACACTCACGTTTCCTGCCTTATTAGAGACTCTAGAAAGCAAGAGCGTGCTTCTTGCTTCTCAAGCAGAGTGTGGTTCATGGATGAGAACTGTGCTGTGCGATTCCCTTCAGAAATGGAGTGAAATGCAAGGCTCTGTGCCTTCCTGCAAGGAAGACTTCGTTTCAGGTAAACATAGTCATTTTTCAGCTCAAACAAACTTCATCATTCACGAAGCTCACAAGTTTCTCGCTCTGAAATGAAAAGCATTGGATGTTAGAGGACCTCTGGTTTGTATCCGTTTTAGATTCAGAGTTGAACTAGATATGGTGAATGTGTGTAGGAAACACAGTTCTTTTGTTTTGAGCACACTCACGTTTCCCGCATTATTAGAGACTCTAGAAAGCAAGAGCGTGCTTCTTGCTCTAAAGCAGAGTGTGGTTCATAGATGAGAACTGTGCTGTGTGTTTCCTGACAGAAACGGAGTGAAATGCCATGCTCTGTGTCTTCCTACAAGCAAGACTTCGTTTCAGGTAAATGTACTCAATTTTCAGCTCAAACAAAGCTTTATTGTTCACGAAGCTCACACGTTGCTCGCTCTGAACTGAAAAGCATTGGATGTTAGAGGACCTGTGGTTTGTATCCGTTTCAGAAGCAGAGTTGAACTAGAAATGGTGCATGTGTATAGGAAACACAGTTCTTGTGTTTTGAGCACACTCACGTTTCCCGCCTTATTAGAGACTCTAGAAAGAAAGAGCATGCTTCTTGCTCTAAAGCAGAGTTTGTTTCATGGATGAGAAATGTGCTGTTTGTTTCCCTTCACAAACAGAGTCAATGCCAGGCTCTGTGTCTTCCTACAGGCAAGACTTCGATTCAGGTAAACGCAGTCACTTTTCAGCGCAAACGAAGTTACATCGTTCACGAAGCTCACATATTTCTCACTCTTAACTGAAAGCATTGGATGTTAGAGGACCTGTGGATTGTATCAGTTTAAGAAGCAGAGTTGAACTAGATATGATACGTGTGTGTAGGAAACACAGTTCTTTTGTTCTGAGCACACTCACATTTCCCGCCTTATTATAGACTCTAGAAAGCAAGAGCATGCTTCTTGCTCTAAAGCAGAGTGTGGTTCATGGATGAATACTGGCCTAAGTGTTTCCCTTCAGAAACAGAGTGAAATGCCAGGCTCTGTGACTTCCTACAAGCAAGAATTATTTTCAGGTAAACGCAGTCACTTTTCAGCTCAAACGAAGTTACATTGTTCACGAAGCTCACACATTTCTCACCCTTAACTGAAAAGCATTGGATGTTAGAGGACCTCTGGTTTGTATACGTTTTAGAAGCAGAGTTGAACTAGATATGGTGAAAGTGTGTAGGAAACACAGTTCTTTTGTTTTGAGCACACTCATGTTTCCCGCCATATTAGAGACTCTAGAAAGCAAGAGCGTGCTTCTTGCTCTAAAGCAGAGTGTGTTTCATCGATGAGAACTGTGCTGTGCGATTCCCTTCAGAAATGGAGTGAAATGCAAGGCTCTGTGCCTTCCTGCAAGGAAGACTTCGTGTCAGGTAAACATAGTCATTTTTCAGCTCAAACAAAGCTTCATCATTCACGAAGCTCACACGTTTCTCGCTCTGAACTGAAAAGCATTGGATGTTAGAGGACCTGTGGTTTATATCCGTTTCAGAAGCAGAGCTGAACAAGATATGGTCTGGGTGTGTAGGAAACACAGTTCTTTTGTTCTGAGCACACTCACATTTCCCGCCTTATTAGAGAATCTAGAAAGCAAGAGCGTGCTTCTTGCTCTAATGCAGAGTGTGGTTCAAGGATGAGAACTGTGCTGTGTGTTTCCCTTCAGAAACGGAGTGAAATGCAAGGCTCTGTGCCTTCCTGCAAGCAAGACTTCGTTTCAGGTAAATGTACTCAATTTTCAGCTCAAAGAAAGCTTCATTGTTCACGAAGCTCACACGTTTCTCGCTCAGAACTGAAAAGCATTGGATGTTAGAGGACCTGTGGTTTGTATCCGTTTCAGAAGCAGAGTTGAACTAGATATGGTGTATGTGTATAGGAAACACAGTTCTTGTGTTTTGAGCATACTCACGTTTCCCGCCTTATTAGAGACTCTAGAAAGCAAGAGCGTGATTCTTGCTCTAAAGCAGAGTGTGGTTCATGGATGAGAACTGTGCTGTGTGTTTCCCTTCGGAAGCGGAGAGAAATCCCAGGCTGTGTGTCTTCCTACAAGTAAGACTTCGTTTCAGGTAAACGCAGTCACTTTTCAGCTCAAACGAAGCTACATCCTTAACGAAGGTCACACGTTTCTCGCTCTGAACTGAAAAGCATTGGATGTTAGAGGATCTGAGGTTTGTATCAGTTTAAGAAGCAGAGTTGAACTAGATATGGTACGTGTGTGTAGGAATCACAGTTCTTTTGTTCTGAGCACACTCACATTTCCCGCCTTATTATAGACTCTAGAAAGCAAGAGCATGCTTCTTGCTCTAAAGCAGAGGGTGGTTCATGGATGAGTACTGGCCTAAGTTTTTCCCTTCAGAAACAGAGTGAAATGCCAGGCTCTGTGACTTCCTACAAGCAAGAATTATTTTCAGGTAAACGCAGTCACTTTTCAGCTAATACAAAGTTACATCGTTCACAAAGCTCACACATTTCTCACTCTTAACTGAAAAGCATTGGATGTTAGAGGACCTGTGGTTTGTATCAGTTTCAGTAGCATAGTTGAAATGGATATGGTGAATGTGTGTAGGAAACACAGTTCTTTTTTCTGAGCACACTCATGGTTCCTGCCTTATTAGAGACTCTAGAAAGCAAGAGCGTGCTTCTTGCTTCTCAAGCAGAGTGTGGTTCATGGATGAGAACTGTGCTGTGCGATTCCCTTCAGAAATGGAGTGAAATGCAAGGCTCTGTGCCTTCCTGCAAGGAAGACTTCGTTTCAGGTAAACATAGTCATTTTTCAGCTCAAACAAACTTCATCATTCACGAAGCTCACAAGTTTCTCGCTCTGAAATGAAAAGCATTGGATGTTAGAGGACCTCTGGTTTGTATCCGTTTTAGATTCAGAGTTGAACTAGATATGGTGAATGTGTGTAGGAAACACAGTTCTTTTGTTTTGAGCACACTCACGTTTCCCGCCTTATTAGAGACTCTAGAAAGCAAGAGCGTGCTTCTTGCTCTAAAGCAGAGTGTGGTTCATGGATGAGAACTGTGCTGTTTGTTTCCCTTCACAAACAGAGTCAATGCCAGGCTCTGTGTCTTCCTACAGGCAAGACTTCGATTCAGGTAAACGCAGTCACTTTTCAGCGCAAACGAAGTTACATCGTTCACGAAGCTCACATATTTCTCACTCTTAACTGAAAGCATTGGATGTTAGAGGACCTGTGGATTGTATCAGTTTAAGAAGCAGAGTTGAACTAGATATGATACGTGTGTGTAGGAAACACAGTTCTTTTGTTCTGAGCACACTCACATTTCCTGCCTTATTAGAGACTCTAGAAAGCAAGAGCGTGCTTCCTGCTCTAAAGTAGAGTGTGTTTCATGGATGAGAACTGTGCTGTGCTTCCCTTCAGAAACGGAGTGAAATGCAAGGCTCTGTGCCTTCCTGCAAGCAAGACTTCGTTTCAGGTAAACGTAGTCACTTTTCAGCTCAAACGAACCTTCATCATTCACGAAGCTCACATGTTTCTCACTCTGAACTGAAAAACATTGGATGTTAGGGGAACAGTGGTTTATATCAGTTTCAGAAGCAGAGTTGAACTAGATATGGTCTGAGTGTTGTGGAAACACAGTTCTTTTTTTCTGAGCACACTCACATTTCCCGCCTTATTAGAGACTCTAGAAAGAAAGAGCGTGCTTCTTGCTCTAAGGTAGAGTTTGTTTCATGGATGAGAAATGTGCTGTTTGTTTCCCTTCAGAAACAGAGTCAATGCCAGGCTCTGTGTCTTCCTACAAGCAAGACTTCGCTTCAGGTAAACGCAGTCACTTTTCAGCTCAAACGAAGTTACATCGTTCACGAAGCTCACATATTTCTCACTCTTAACTGAAAAGCATTGGATGTTAGAGGACCTGTAGTTTATATCAGTTTCAGAAGCGGAGTTGAACTAGATAAGGTCCGTGTGTGTAGATAACTCAGTTCTTTTGTTCTGAGCACGCTCACTTTTCCCGCCTTATTAGAGACTGTGGAAAGAAAGAGCGTGTTTCTTGCTCTAAAGCAGAGTGTGTTTCATGGATGAGAACTGTGCTGTGCTTCCCTTCAGAAACGGAGTGAAATGCAAGGCTCTGTGCCTTCCTGCAAGCAAGACTTTGTTTCAGGTAAACGTAGTCATTTTCAGCTCAAACGAACCTGCATCATTCACGAAGCTCACACGTTTCTCACTCTGAACTGAAAAAAATTGGATGTTAGGGGAACTGTGGTTTATATCAGTTTCAGAAGCAGAGTTGAACTAGATATGGTCCGAGTGTTGTGGAAACAAAGTTCTTTTTTTCTGAGCACAATGAGGTTTCCCGACTTATTAGAGACTCTAGAAAGCAAGAGCATGCTTCTTGCTCTAAAACAGGGTGTGGTTCATGGATGAGAACTGTGCTATGTGTTTCCTTTTAGAAACGGAGTGAAATGCAAGGCTCTGTGCCTTCCTGCAAGCAAGACTTCGTTTCAGGTAAATGTACTCAATTTTCAGCTCAAAGAAAGCTTTATTGTTCACGAAGCTCACACGCTTCTCGCTCTGAACTGAAAAGCAGTGGATGTTAGAGGATCTGTGGTTTGTATCCGTTTCAGAGGCAGAGTTGAACTAGATATGGTGCATGTGTATAGGAAACACAGTTCTTGTGTTTTGGGCACACTCACGTTTCCCGCCTTATTAGAGACTCTAGAAAGCAAGAGCGTGATTCCTGCTCTAAAGCAGAGTGTGGTTCATGGATGAGAACTGTGCTGTGTGTTTCCCTTCAGAAACGGAGTGAAATGCCAGGTTCTGTGTCTTCCTACAAGCAAGACTTCGTTTCAGGTAAACACAGTCACTTTTCAGCTCAAACGAAGCTACATCGTTCAGGAAGCTCAATCGTTTCATGCTCTGAACTGAAAAACATTGGATGTTAGAGGACCTGAGGTTTGCATCAGTTTAAGAAGCAGAGTTGATCTAGATATGGTACGTGTGTGTAGGAAACACAGTTCTTTTGTTCTGAGCACACTCACATTTCACGCCTTATTAGAGACTCTAGAAAGCAAGAGCGTGCTTCTTGCTCTAAAGTAGAGTGTGTTTCATGGATGAGAACTGTGCTGTGCTTCCCTTCAGAAACGGAGTGAAATGCAAGGCTCTGTGCCTTCCTGCAAGCAAGACTTCGTTCAGGTAAACGTAGTCACTTTTCAGCTCAAACGAACCTTCATCATTCACGAAGCTCACACGTTTCTCACTCTGACCTGAAAAACATTGGATGTTAGAGGAACTGTGGTTTATATCAGTTTCAGAAGCAGAGTTGGACTAGATATGGTCTGAGTGTTGTGGAAACACAGTTCTTTTTTTCTGAGCACACTGACGTTTCCCGACTTATTAGAGACTCTAGAAAGCAAGAGCATGCTTCTTGCTCTAAAGCCGGGTGTGGTTCATGGAAGAGAACTGTGCTGTGCTTCCCTTCAGAAGCGGAATGAAATCCCAGGCTCTGTGTCTTCCTACAAGCAAGACTTCGTTTCAGGTAAACACAGTCACTTTTCAGATCAAACGAAGCTACATCGTTCAGGAAGCTCAATCGTTTCTCGCTCTGAACTGAAAAGCATTGGATGTTAGAGGACCTGAGGTTTGCATCAGTTTAAGAAGCAGAGTTGAACTAGATATGATACATGTGTGTAGGAAACACAGTTCTTTTGTTCTGAGCACACTCACATTTCCCGCCTTATTAGAGACTCTAGAAAGAAAGAGTGTGCTTCTTGCTCTAAAGTAGAGTTTGTTTCATGAATGAGAAATGTGCTGTCTGTTTCCCTTCAGAAACAGAGTCAATGCCAGGCTCTGTGTCTTCCTACAGGCAAGACTTCGTTTCAGGTAAACGCAGCCACTTTTCAGCTCAAACGAAGTTACATCGTTCACGAAGCTCACATATTTCTCACTCTTAACTGAAAAGCATTGGATGTTAGAGGACCTGTGGATTGTATCAGTTTCAGTAGCATAGTTGAAATGGTTATGGTGAGTGTGTGTAGGAAACACAGTTCTTTTGTTCTGAGCACACTCATGGTTCCTGCCTTATTAGAGACTCTAGAAAGCAAGAGCGTGCTTCTTGGTCTAAAGCAGAGTGTGGTTCATCGATGAGAACTGTGCTGTGCGATTCCCTTCAGAAATGGAGTGAAATGCAAGGCTCTGTGCCTTCCTGCAAGGAAGACTTCGTTTCAGGTAAATGTACTCAATTTTCAGCTCAAAGAAAGCTTTATTGTTCACGAAGCTCACACGCTTCTCGCTCTGAACTGAAAAGCAGTGGATGTTAGAGGATCTGTGGTTTGTATCCGTTTCAGAAGCAGAGTTGAACTAGATATGGTGCATGTGTATAGGAAACACAGTTCTTGTGTTTTGGGCACACTCACGTTTCCCGCCTTATTAGAGACTCTAGAAAGCAAGAGCGTGATTCCTGCTCTAAAGCAGAGTGTGGTTCATGGATGAGAACTGTGCTGTGTGTTTCCCTTCAGAAACGGAGTGAAATGCCAGGTTCTGTGTCTTCCTACAAGCAAGACTTCGTTTCAGGTAAACACAGTCACTTTTCAGCTCAAATGAAGCTACATCGTTCAGGAAGCTCAATCGTTTCATGCTCTGAACTGAAAAACATTGGATGTTAGAGGACCTGAGGTTTGCATCAGTTTAAGAAGCAGAGTTGATCTAGATATGGTACGTGTGTGTAGGAAACACAGTTCTTTTGTTCTGAGCACACTGACGTTTCCCGACCTATTAGAGACTCTAGAAAGCAAGAGCATGCTTCTTGCTCTAAAGCCGGGTGTGGTTCATGGAAAAGAACTGTGCTGTGCTTCCCTTCAGAAGCGGAATGAAATCCCAGGCTCTGTGTCTTCCTACAAGCAAGACTTCGTTTCAGGTAAACACAGTCACTTTTCAGATCAAACGAAGCTACATCGTTCAGGAGGCTCACTCGTTTCTCGCTCTGAACTGAAAAGCATTGGATCTTAGAGGACCTGAGGTTTGCATCAGTTTAAGAAGCAGAGTTGAACTAGATATGGTACATGTGTGTAGGAAACACAGTTCTCTTGTTCTGAGCACACTCACATTTCCCGCCTTATTAGAGACTCTAGAAAGAAAGAGCATGCTTCTTGCTCTAAAGTAGAGTTTGTTTCATGGATGAGAAATGTGCTGTTTGTTTCCCTTCAGAAACAGAGTCAATGCCAGGCTCTGTGTCTTCCTACAAGCAAGACTTCGTTTCAGGTAAACGCAGTCACTTTTCAGCTCAAACGAAGTTACATCATTCACGAAGCTCACATATTTCTCACTCTTAACTGAAAAGCATTGGATGTTAGAGGACCTGTGGATTGTATCAGTTTCAGTAGCATAGTTGAAATGGATATGGTGCGTGTGTGTAGGAAACACAGTTCTTTTGTTCTGAGCACACTCATGGTTCCTGCCTTATTAGAGACTCTAGAAAGCAAGAGCGTGCTTCTTGCTCTAAAGCAGAGTGTGGTTCATCGATGAGAACTGTGCTGTGCGATTCCCTTCATAAATGGAGTGAAATGCAAGGCTCTGTGCCTACCTGCAAGGAAGACTTCGTTTCAGGTAAACATAGTCATTTTTCAGGTCAAACAAAGCTTCATCATTCACGAAGCTCACACGTTTCTCGCTCTGAACTGAAAAGCATTGGATGTTAGAGGACCTCTGGTTTGTATCCGTTTTGGATTCAGAGTTGAACTAGATATGGTGAATGTGTGTAGGAAACACAGTTCTTTTGTTTTGAGCAAACTCACGTTTCCCGCCTTATTAGAGACTCTAGAAAGCAAGAGCGTGCTTCTTGCTCTAAAGCAGAGTGTGGTTCATGGATGAGAACTGTGCTGTTTGTTTCCTGACAGAAACGGAGTGAAATGCCATGCTCTGTGTCTTCCTACAAGCAAGACTTCGTTTCAGGTAAACGTAGTCACTTTTCAGCTCAAAAGAAGCTTCATTGTTCACAAAGCTCACACGTTTCTTGCTCTGAACTGAAAAGCATTGGATGTTAGAGGACCTGTGGTTTATATCAGTTTCAGAAGCGGAGTTCTACTAGATATGGTCCGTGTGTGTAGATAACTCAGTTCTTTTGTTCTGAGCACGCTCACTTTTCCCGCCTTATTAGAGACTGTGGAAAGCAAGAGCGTGTTTCTTGCTCTAAAGCATAGTGTGGTTCATGGATGAGAACTTTGCTGTGTGTTTCCCTTCAGAAACGGAGTGAAATGCCAGGCTCTGTGTCTTCCTACAAGCAAGAATTCTTTTCAGGTAAAGGCAGTCACTTTTCAGCTCAAACGAAGCTACATCGTTCACGAAGCTCACAGGTTTCTTGCTCTTAACTGAAAAGCATTGGATGTTAGAGAACCTGTGGTTTGTATCCGTTTCAGAAGCAGAGTTGAACTAGATATGATTCGTGTGTGTAAGAAACACAGTTCTTTTTTTCTAAGCACACTCACGTTTCCCGCCTTATTAGAGACTCCAGAAAGAAAGAGCGTGCTTCTTGCTCTAAAGAAGAGTTTGTTTCATGGATGAGAAATGTGCTGTTTGTTTCCCTTCAGAAACAGAGTCAATGCCAGGCTCTGTGTCTTCCTACAAGCAAGACTTCGTTTCAGGTAAACGCAGTCACTTTTCAGCTCAAAAGAAGCTACATCGTTCACGAAGCTCACACGTTTCTCACTCTTAACTGAAAAGCTTTGGAAGGTAGAGGACCTGTTGTTTGTATCCGTTTCAGAAGCAGAGTTGAAATAGATATGGTCCGTGTGTGTAGGAAACACAGTTCTTTTGTTCTGAGCACACTCATGTTTCCTGCCTTATTAGAAACTCTAGAAAGCAAGAGCGTGCTTCTTGCTCTAATGCAGAGTGTGGTTCATGGATGAGAACTGTGCTGTGTGTTTCCCTTCAGAAACGGAGTGAAATGCAAGGCTCTGTGCCTTCCTGCAAGCAAGACTTCGTTTCAGGTAAACGCAGTCACTTTTCAGCTCAAAGGAAGCTACATCGTTCACGAAGCTCACACGTTTCTCGCTCTGAACTGAAAATCATTGGATGTTAGAGGACCTGAGGTTTGTATCAGTTTAAGAAGCAGAGTTGAACTAGATATGGTACGTGTGTGTAGGAAACACAGTTCTTTTGTTCTGAGCACACTCACATTTCCCGCCTTATTATAGACTCTAGAAAGCAAGAGCATGCTTCTTGCTCTAAAGCAGAGTGTGGTTCATGGATGAGTACTGGCCTATATGTTTCCCTTCAGAAACAGAGTGAAATGCCAGGCTCTGTGACTTCCTACAAGCAAGACTTATTTTCAGGTAAACGCAGTCAGTTTTCAGTTCAAACGAAGTTACATCGTTCACGAAGCTCACACATTTCTCACTCTTAACTGAAAAGCATTGGATGTTAGAGGACCTGAGGTTTGTATCAGTTTAAGAAGCAGAGTTGAACTAGATATGGTGAATGTGTGTAGGAAACATAGTTCTTTTGTTCTGAGCACACTCATGGTTCCTGCCTTATTAGAGACTCTAGAAAGCAAGAGTGTGCTTCTTGCTCTAAAGCAGAGTGTGTTTCATCGATGAGAACTGTGCTGTGCGATTCCCTTCAGAAATGGAGTGAAATGCAAGGCTCTGTGCCTTCCTGCAAGGAAGACTTCGTTTCAGGTAAACATAGTCATTTTTCAGCTCAAACAAAGCTTCATCATTCACGAAGCTCACACGTTTCTCGCTCTGAACTGAAAAGCATTGGATGTTAGAGGACCTCTGGTTTGTATCCGTTTTGGATTCAGAGTTGAACTAGATATGGTGAATGTGTGTAGGAAACACAGTTCTTTTGTTTTGAGCAAACTCACGTTTCCCGCCTTATTAGAGACTCTAGAAAGCAAGAGCGTGCTTCTTGCTCTAAAGCAGAGTGTGGTTCATGGATGAGAACTGTGCTGTTTGTTTCCTGACAGAAACGGAGTGAAATGCCATGCTCTGTGTCTTCCTACAAGCAAGACTTCGTTTCAGGTAAACGTAGTCACTTTTCAGCTCAAAAGAAGCTTCATTGTTCACAAAGCTCACACGTTTCTTGCTCTGAACTGAAAAGCATTGGATGTTAGAGGACCTGTGGTTTATATCAGTTTCAGAAGCGGAGTTCTACTAGATATGGTCCGTGTGTGTAGATAACTCAGTTCTTTTGTTCTGAGCACGCTCACTTTTCCTGCCTTATTAGAGACTGTGGAAAGCAAGAGCGTGTTTCTTGCTCTAAAGCATAGTGTGGTTCATGGATGAGAACTTTGCTGTGTGTTTCCCTTCAGAAACGGAGTGAAATGCCAGGCTCTGTGTCTTCCTACAAGCAAGAATTCTTTTCAGGTAAAGGCAGTCACTTTTCAGCTCAAACGAAGCTACATCGTTCACGAAGCTCACAGGTTTCTTGCTCTTAACTGAAAAGCATTGGATGTTAGAGAACCTGTGGTTTGTATCCGTTTCAGAAGCAGAGTTGAACTAGATATGATTCGTGTGTGTAAGAAACACAGTTCTTTTTTTCTAAGCACACTCACGTTTCCCGCCTTATTAGAGACTCCAGAAAGAAAGAGCGTGCTTCTTGCTCTAAAGAAGAGTTTGTTTCATGGATGAGAAATGTGCTGTTTGTTTCCCTTCAGAAACAGAGTCAATGCCAGGCTCTGTGTCTTCCTACAAGCAAGACTTCGTTTCAGGTAAACGCAGTCACTTTTCAGCTCAAAAGAAGCTACATCGTTCACGAAGCTCACACGTTTCTCACTCTTAACTGAAAAGCTTTGGAAGGTAGAGGACCTGTTGTTTGTATCCGTTTCAGAAGCAGAGTTGAAATAGATATGGTCCGTGTGTGTAGGAAACACAGTTCTTTTGTTCTGAGCACACTCATGTTTCCTGCCTTATTAGAAACTCTAGAAAGCAAGAGCGTGCTTCTTGCTCTAATGCAGAGTGTGGTTCATGGATGAGAACTGTGCTGTGTGTTTCCCTTCAGAAACGGAGTGAAATGCAAGGCTCTGTGCCTTCCTGCAAGCAAGACTTCGTTTCAGGTAAATGCAGTCACTTTTCAGCTCAAAGGAAGCTACATCGTTCACGAAGCTCACACGTTTCTCGCTCTGAACTGAAAATCATTGGATGTTAGAGGACCTGAGGTTTGTATCAGTTTAAGAAGCAGAGTTGAACTAGATATGGTACGTGTGTGTAGGAAACACAGTTCTTTTGTTCTGAGCACACTCACATTTCCCGCCTTATTATAGACTCTAGAAAGCAAGAGCATGCTTCTTGCTCTAAAGCAGAGTGTGGTTCATGGATGAGTACTGGCCTATATGTTTCCCTTCAGAAACAGAGTGAAATGCCAGGCTCTGTGACTTCCTACAAGCAAGACTTATTTTCAGGTAAACGCAGTCAGTTTTCAGTTCAAACGAAGTTACATCGTTCACGAAGCTCACACATTTCTCACTCTTAACTGAAAAGCATTGGATGTTAGAGGACCTGAGGTTTGTATCAGTTTAAGAAGCAGAGTTGAACTAGATATGGTGAATGTGTGTAGGAAACATAGTTCTTTTGTTCTGAGCACTCTCATGGTTCCTGCCTTATTAGAGACTCTAGAAAGCAAGAGTGTGCTTTTTGCTCTAAAGCAGAGTGTGTTTCATCGATGAGAACTGTGCTGTGCGATTCCCTTCAGAAATGGAGTGAAATGCAAGGCTCTGTGCCTTCCTGCAAGGAAGACTTCGTTTCAGGTAAACATAGTCATTTTTCAGCTCAAACAAAGCTTCATCATTCACGAAGCTCACACGTTTCTCGATCTGAACTGAAAAGCATTGGATGTTAGAGGACCTGTGGTTTATATCCGTTTCAGAAGCAGAGTTGAACAAGATATGGTCTGGGTGTGTAGGAAACACAGTTCTTTAGTTCTGAGCACACTCACATTTCCCGCCTTATTAGAGAATCTAGAAAGCAAGGGCGTGCTTCTTGCTCTAAAGTAGAGTGTGTTTCATGGATGAGAACTGTGCTGTGCTTCCCTTCAGAAACGGAGTGAAATGCAAGGCTCTGTGCCTTCCTGCAAGCAAGACTTTGTTTCAGGTAAACGTAGTCATTTTCAGCTCAAACGAACCTGCATCATTCACGAAGCTCACACGTTTCTCACTCTGAACTGAAAAAAATTGGATGTTAGGGGAACTGTGGTTTATATCAGTTTCAGAAGCAGAGTTGAACTAGATATGGTCCGAGTGTTGTGGAAACACAGTTCTTTTTTTCTGAGCACAATGAGGTTTCCCGACTTATTAGAGACTCTAGAAAGCAAGAGCATGCTTCTTGCTCTAAAACAGGGTGTGGTTCATGGATGAGAACTGTGCTATGTGTTTCCTTTTAGAAACGGAGTGAAATGCAAGGCTCTGTGCCTTCCTGCAAGCAAGACTTCGTTTCAGGTAAATGTACTCAATTTTCAGCTCAAAGAAAGCTTTATTGTTCACGAAGCTCACACGCTTCTCGCTCTGAACTGAAAAGCAGTGGATGTTAGAGGATCTGTGGTTTGTATCCGTTTCAGAGGCAGAGTTGAAATAGATATGGTGCATGTGTATAGGAAACACAGTTCTTGTGTTTTGGGCACACTCACGTTTCCCGCCTTATTAGAGACTCTAGAAAGCAAGAGCGTGATTCCTGCTCTAAAGCAGAGTGTGGTTCATGGATGAGAACTGTGCTGTGTGTTTCCCTTCAGAAACGGAGTGAAATGCCAGGTTCTGTGTCTTCCTACAAGCAAGACTTCGTTTCAGGTAAACACAGTCACTTTTCAGCTCAAACGAAGCTACATCGTTCAGGAAGCTCAATCGTTTCATGCTATGAACTGAAAAACATTGGATGTTAGAGGACCTGAGGTTTGCATCAGTTTAAGAAGCAGAGTTGATCTAGATATGGTACGTGTGTGTAGGAAACACAGTTCTTTTGTTCTGAGCACACTCACATTTCCCGCCTTATTAGAGACTCTAGAAAGCAAGAGCGTGCTTCTTGCTCTAAAGTAGAGTGTGTTTCATGGATGAGAACTGTGCTGTGCTTCCCTTCAGAAACGGAGTGAAATGCAAGGCTCTGTGCGTTCCTGCAAGCAAGACTTCGTTCAGGTAAACGTAGTCACTTTTCAGCTCAAACGAACCTTCATCATTCACGAAGCTCACACGTTTCTCACTCTGACCTGAAAAACATTGGATGTTAGAGGAACTGTGGTTTATATCAGTTTCAGAAGCAGAGTTGGACTAGATATGGTCTGAGTGTTGTGGAAACACAGTTCTTTTTTTCTGAGCACACTGACGTTTCCCGACTTATTAGAGACTCTAGAAAGCAAGAGCATGCTTCTTGCTCTAAAGCCGGGTGTGGTTCATGGAAGAGAACTGTGCTGTGCTTCCCTTCAGAAGCGGAATGAAATCCCAGGCTCTGTGTCTTCCTACAAGCAAGACTTCGTTTCAGGTAAACACAGTCACTTTTCAGATCAAACGAAGCTACATCGTTCAGGAAGCTCACTCGTTTCTCGCTCTGAACTGAAAAGCATTGGATGTTAGAGGACCTGAGGTTTGCATCAGTTTAAGAAGCAGAGTTGAACTAGATATGATACATGTGTGTAGGAAACACAGTTCTTTTGTTCTGAGCACACTCACATTTCCCGCCTTATTAGAGACTCTAGAAAGAAAGAGTGTGCTTCTTGCTCTAAAGTAGAGTTTGTTTCATGAATGAGAAATGTGCTGTCTGTT
Organism: Onychomys arenicola; assembly: GCA_949786405.1. Classification (NCBI taxonomy): domain Eukaryota; kingdom Metazoa; phylum Chordata; class Mammalia; order Rodentia; family Cricetidae; genus Onychomys; species Onychomys arenicola. The sequence goes on from CATKUM010000100.1 coordinate 253,842, forward strand.
TCCCTTCAGAAACAGAGTCAATGCCAGGCTCTGTGTCTTCCTACAGGCAAGACTTCGTTTCAGGTAAACGCAGCCACTTTTCAGCTCAAACGAAGTTACATCGTTCACGAAGCTCACATATTTCTCACTCTTAACTGAAAAGCATTGGATGTTAGAGGACCTGTGGATTGTATCAGTTTCAGTAGCATAGTTGAAATGGTTATGGTGAGTGTGTGTAGGAAACACAGTTCTTTTGTTCTGAGCACACTCATGGTTCCTGCCTTATTAGAGACTCTAGAAAGCAAGAGCGTGCTTCTTGGTCTAAAGCAGAGTGTGGTTCATCGATGAGAACTGTGCTGTGCGATTCCCTTCAGAAATGGAGTGAAATGCAAGGCTCTGTGCCTTCCTGCAAGGAAGACTTCGTTTCAGGTAAATGTACTCAATTTTCAGCTCAAAGAAAGCTTTATTGTTCACGAAGCTCACACGCTTCTCGCTCTGAACTGAAAAGCAGTGGATGTTAGAGGATCTGTGGTTTGTATCCGTTTCAGAAGCAGAGTTGAACTAGATATGGTGCATGTGTATAGGAAACACAGTTCTTGTGTTTTGGGCACACTCACGTTTCCCGCCTTATTAGAGACTCTAGAAAGCAAGAGCGTGATTCCTGCTCTAAAGCAGAGTGTGGTTCATGGATGAGAACTGTGCTGTGTGTTTCCCTTCAGAAACGGAGTGAAATGCCAGGTTCTGTGTCTTCCTACAAGCAAGACTTCGTTTCAGGTAAACACAGTCACTTTTCAGCTCAAATGAAGCTACATCGTTCAGGAAGCTCAATCGTTTCATGCTCTGAACTGAAAAACATTGGATGTTAGAGGACCTGAGGTTTGCATCAGTTTAAGAAGCAGAGTTGATCTAGATATGGTACGTGTGTGTAGGAAACACAGTTCTTTTGTTCTGAGCACACTGACGTTTCCCGACTTATTAGAGACTCTAGAAAGCAAGAGCATGCTTCTTGCTCTAAAGCCGGGTGTGGTTCATGGAAGAGAACTGTGCTGTGCTTCCCTTCAGAAGCGGAATGAAATCCCAGGCTCTGTGTCTTCCTACAAGCAAGACTTCGTTTCAGGTAAACACAGTCACTTTTCAGATCAAACGAAGCTACATCGTTCAGGAGGCTCACTCGTTTCTCGCTCTGAACTGAAAAGCATTGGATGTTAGAGGACCTGAGGTTTGCATCAGTTTAAGAAGCAGAGTTGAACTAGATATGGTACATGTGTGTAGGAAACACAGTTCTCTTGTTCTGAGCACACTCACATTTCCCGCCTTATTAGAGACTCTAGAAAGAAAGAGCATGCTTCTTGCTCTAAAGTAGAGTTTGTTTCATGGATGAGAAATGTGCTGTTTGTTTCCCTTCAGAAACAGAGTCAATGCCAGGCTCTGTGTCTTCCTACAAGCAAGACTTCTTTTCAGGTAAACGCAGTCACTTTTCAGCTCAAACGAAGTTACATCATTCACGAAGCTCACATATTTCTCACTCTTAACTGAAAAGCATTGGATGTTAGAGGACCTGTGGATTGTATCAGTTTCAGTAGCATAGTTGAAATGGATATGGTGCATGTGTGTAGGAAACACAGTTCTTTTGTTCTGAGCACACTCATGGTTCCTGCCTTATTAGAGACTCTAGAAAGCAAGAGCGTGCTTCTTGCTCTATAGCAGAGTGTGGTTCATCGATGAGAACTGTGCTGTGCGATTCCCTTCATAAATGGAGTGAAATGCAAGGCTCTGTGCCTACCTGCAAGGAAGACTTCGTTTCAGGTAAACATAGTCATTTTTCAGGTCAAACAAAGCTTCATCATTCACGAAGCTCACACGTTTCTCGCTCTGAACTGAAAAGCATTGGATGTTAGAGGACCTCTGGTTTGTATCCGTTTTGGATTCAGAGTTGAACTAGATATGGTGAATGTGTGTAGGAAACACAGTTCTTTTGTTTTGAGCAAACTCACGTTTCCCGCCTTATTAGAGACTCTAGAAAGCAAGAGCGTGCTTCTTGCTCTAAAGCAGAGTGTGGTTCATGGATGAGAACTGTGCTGTTTGTTTCCTGACAGAAACGGAGTGAAATGCCATGCTCTGTGTCTTCCTACAAGCAAGACTTCGTTTCAGGTAAACGTAGTCACTTTTCAGCTCAAAAGAAGCTTCATTGTTCACAAAGCTCACACGTTTCTTGCTCTGAACTGAAAAGCATTGGATGTTAGAGGACCTGTGGTTTATATCAGTTTCAGAAGCGGAGTTCTACTAGATATGGTCCGTGTGTGTACATAACTCAGTTCTTTTGTTCTGAGCACGCTCACTTTTCCCGCCTTATTAGAGACTGTGGAAAGCAAGAGCGTGTTTCTTGCTCTAAAGCATAGTGTGGTTCATGGATGAGAACTTTGCTGTGTGTTTCCCTTCAGAAACGGAGTGAAATGCCAGGCTCTGTGTCTTCCTACAAGCAAGAATTCTTTTCAGGTAAAGGCAGTCACTTTTCAGCTCAAACGAAGCTACATCGTTCACGAAGCTCACAGGTTTCTTGCTCTTAACTGAAAAGCATTGGATGTTAGAGAACCTGTGGTTTGTATCCGTTTCAGAAGCAGAGTTGAACTAGATATGATTCGTGTGTGTAAGAAACACAGTTCTTTTTTTCTAAGCACACTCACGTTTCCCGCCTTATTAGAGACTCCAGAAAGAAAGAGCGTGCTTCTTGCTCTAAAGAAGAGTTTGTTTCATGGATGAGAAATGTGCTGTTTGTTTCCCTTCAGAAACAGAGTCAATGCCAGGCTCTGTGTCTTCCTACAAGCAAGACTTCGTTTCAGGTAAACGCAGTCACTTTTCAGCTCAAAAGAAGCTACATCGTTCACGAAGCTCACACGTTTCTCACTCTTAACTGAAAAGCTTTGGAAGGTAGAGGACCTGTTGTTTGTATCCGTTTCAGAAGCAGAGTTGAAATAGATATGGTCCGTGTGTGTAGGAAACACAGTTCTTTTGTTCTGAGCACACTCATGTTTCCTGCCTTATTAGAAACTCTAGAAAGCAAGAGCGTGCTTCTTGCTCTAATGCAGAGTGTGGTTCATGGATGAGAACTGTGCTGTGTGTTTCCCTTCAGAAACGGAGTGAAATGCAAGGCTCTGTGCCTTCCTGCAAGCAAGACTTCGTTTCAGGTAAACGCAGTCACTTTTCAGCTCAAAGGAAGCTACATCGTTCACGAAGCTCACACGTTTCTCGCTCTGAACTGAAAATCATTGGATGTTAGAGGACCTGAGGTTTGTATCAGTTTAAGAAGCAGAGTTGAACTAGATATGGTACGTGTGTGTAGGAAACACAGTTCTTTTGTTCTGAGCACACTCACATTTCCCGCCTTATTATAGACTCTAGAAAGCAAGAGCATGCTTCTTGCTCTAAAGCAGAGTGTGGTTCATGGATGAGTACTGGCCTATATGTTTCCCTTCAGAAACAGAGTGAAATGCCAGGCTCTGTGACTTCCTACAAGCAAGACTTATTTTCAGGTAAACGCAGTCAGTTTTCAGTTCAAACGAAGTTACATCGTTCACGAAGCTCACACATTTCTCACTCTTAACTGAAAAGCATTGGATGTTAGAGGACCTGAGGTTTGTATCAGTTTAAGAAGCAGAGTTGAACTAGATATGGTGAATGTGTGTAGGAAACATAGTTCTTTTGTTCTGAGCACACTCATGGTTCCTGCCTTATTAGAGACTCTAGAAAGCAAGAGTGTGCTTCTTGCTCTAAAGCAGAGTGTGTTTCATCTATGAGAACTGTGCTGTGCGATTCCCTTCAGAAATGGAGTGAAATGCAAGGCTCTGTGCCTTCCTGCAAGGAAGACTTCGTTTCAGGTAAACATAGTCATTTTTCAGCTCAAACAAAGCTTCATCATTCACGAAGCTCACACGTTTCTCGCTCTGAACTGAAAAGCATTGGATGTTAGAGGACCTCTGGTTTGTATCCGTTTTGGATTCAGAGTTGAACTAGATATGGTGAATGTGTGTAGGAAACACAGTTCTTTTGTTTTGAGCAAACTCACGTTTCCCGCCTTATTAGAGACTCTAGAAAGCAAGAGCGTGCTTCTTGCTCTAAAGCAGAGTGTGGTTCATGGATGAGAACTGTGCTGTTTGTTTCCTGACAGAAACGGAGTGAAATGCCATGCTCTGTGTCTTCCTACAAGCAAGACTTCGTTTCAGGTAAACGTAGTCACTTTTCAGCTCAAAAGAAGCTTCATTGTTCACAAAGCTCACACGTTTCTTGCTCTGAACTGAAAAGCATTGGATGTTAGAGGACCTGTGGTTTATATCAGTTTCAGAAGCGGAGTTCTACTAGATATGGTCCGTGTGTGTAGATAACTCAGTTCTTTTGTTCTGAGCACGCTCACTTTTCCTGCCTTATTAGAGACTGTGGAAAGCAAGAGCGTGTTTCTTGCTCTAAAGCATAGTGTGGTTCATGGATGAGAACTTTGCTTTGTGTTTCCCTTCAGAAACGGAGTGAAATGCCAGGCTCTGTGTCTTCCTACAAGCAAGAATTCTTTTCAGGTAAAGGCAGTCACTTTTCAGCTCAAACGAAGCTACATCGTTCACGAAGCTCACAGGTTTCTTGCTCTTAACTGAAAAGCATTGGATGTTAGAGAACCTGTGGTTTGTATCCGTTTCAGAAGCAGAGTTGAACTAGATATGATTCGTGTGTGTAAGAAACACAGTTCTTTTTTTCTAAGCACACTCACGTTTCCCGCCTTATTAGAGACTCCAGAAAGAAAGAGCGTGCTTCTTGCTCTAAAGAAGAGTTTGTTTCATGGATGAGAAATGTGCTGTTTGTTTCCCTTCAGAAACAGAGTCAATGCCAGGCTCTGTGTCTTCCTACAAGCAAGACTTCGTTTCAGGTAAACGCAGTCACTTTTCAGCTCAAAAGAAGCTACATCGTTCACGAAGCTCACACGTTTCTCACTCTTAACTGAAAAGCTTTGGAAGGTAGAGGACCTGTTGTTTGTATCCGTTTCAGAAGCAGAGTTGAAATAGATATGGTCCGTGTGTGTAGGAAACACAGTTCTTTTGTTCTGAGCACACTCATGTTTCCTGCCTTATTAGAAACTCTAGAAAGCAAGAGCGTGCTTCTTGCTCTAATGCAGAGTGTGGTTCATGGATGAGAACTGTGCTGTGTGTTTCCCTTCAGAAACGGAGTGAAATGCAAGGCTCTGTGCCTTCCTGCAAGCAAGACTTCGTTTCAGGTAAACGCAGTCACTTTTCAGCTCAAAGGAAGCTACATCGTTCACGAAGCTCACACGTTTCTCGCTCTGAACTGAAAATCATTGGATGTTAGAGGACCTGAGGTTTGTATCAGTTTAAGAAGCAGAGTTGAACTAGATATGGTACGTGTGTGTAGGAAACACAGTTCTTTTGTTCTGAGCACACTCACATTTCCCGCCTTATTATAGACTCTAGAAAGCAAGAGCATGCTTCTTGCTCTAAAGCAGAGTGTGGTTCATGGATGAGTACTGGCCTATATGTTTCCCTTCAGAAACAGAGTGAAATGCCAGGCTCTGTGACTTCCTACAAGCAAGACTTATTTTCAGGTAAACGCAGTCAGTTTTCAGTTCAAACGAAGTTACATCGTTCACGAAGCTCACACATTTCTCACTCTTAACTGAAAAGCATTGGATGTTAGAGGACCTGAGGTTTGTATCAGTTTAAGAAGCAGAGTTGAACTAGATATGGTGAATGTGTGTAGGAAACATAGTTCTTTTGTTCTGAGCACACTCATGGTTCCTGCCTTATTAGAGACTCTAGAAAGCAAGAGTGTGCTTCTTGCTCTAAAGCAGAGTGTGTTTCATCTATGAGAACTGTGCTGTGCGATTCCCTTCAGAAATGGAGTGAAATGCAAGGCTCTGTGCCTTCCTGCAAGGAAGACTTCGTTTCAGGTAAACATAGTCATTTTTCAGCTCAAACAAAGCTTCATCATTCACGAAGCTCACACGTTTCTCGCTCTGAACTGAAAAGCATTGGATGTTAGAGGACCTCTGGTTTGTATCCGTTTTGGATTCAGAGTTGAACTAGATATGGTGAATGTGTGTAGGAAACACAGTTCTTTTGTTTTGAGCAAACTCACGTTTCCCGCCTTATTAGAGACTCTAGAAAGCAAGAGCGTGCTTCTTGCTCTAAAGCAGAGTGTGGTTCATGGATGAGAACTGTGCTGTTTGTTTCCTGACAGAAACGGAGTGAAATGCCATGCTCTGTGTCTTCCTACAAGCAAGACTTCGTTTCAGGTAAACGTAGTCACTTTTCAGCTCAAAAGAAGCTTCATTGTTCACAAAGCTCACACGTTTCTTGCTCTGAACTGAAAAGCATTGGATGTTAGAGGACCTGTGGTTTATATCAGTTTCAGAAGCGGAGTTCTACTAGATATGGTCCGTGTGTGTAGATAACTCAGTTCTTTTGTTCTGAGCACGCTCACTTTTCCTGCCTTATTAGAGACTGTGGAAAGCAAGAGCGTGTTTCTTGCTCTAAAGCATAGTGTGGTTCATGGATGAGAACTTTGCTGTGTGTTTCCCTTCAGAAACGGAGTGAAATGCCAGGCTCTGTGTCTTCCTACAAGCAAGAATTCTTTTCAGGTAAAGGCAGTCACTTTTCAGCTCAAACGAAGCTACATCGTTCACGAAGCTCACAGGTTTCTTGCTCTTAACTGAAAAGCATTGGATGTTAGAGAACCTGTGGTTTGTATCCGTTTCAGAAGCAGAGTTGAACTAGATATGATTCGTGTGTGTAAGAAACACAGTTCTTTTTCTCTAAGCACACTCACGTTTCCCGCCTTATTAGAGACTCCAGAAAGAAAGAGCGTGCTTCTTGCTCTAAAGAAGAGTTTGTTTCATGGATGAGAAATGTGCTGTTTGTTTCCCTTCAGAAACAGAGTCAATGCCAGGCTCTGTGTCTTCCTACAAGCAAGACTTCGTTTCAGGTAAACGCAGTCACTTTTCAGCTCAAAAGAAGCTACATCGTTCACGAAGCTCACACGTTTCTCACTCTTAACTGAAAAGCTTTGGAAGGTAGAGGACCTGTTGTTTGTATCCGTTTCAGAAGCAGAGTTGAAATAGATATGGTCCGTGTGTGTAGGAAACACAGTTCTTTTGTTCTGAGCACACTCATGTTTCCTGCCTTATTAGAAACTCTAGAAAGCAAGAGCGTGCTTCTTGCTCTAATGCAGAGTGTGGTTCATGGATGAGAACTGTGCTGTGTGTTTCCCTTCAGAAACGGAGTGAAATGCAAGGCTCTGTGCCTTCCTGCAAGCAAGACTTCGTTTCAGGTAAACGCAGTCACTTTTCAGCTCAAAGGAAGCTACATCGTTCACGAAGCTCACACGTTTCTCGCTCTGAACTGAAAATCATTGGATGTTAGAGGACCTGAGGTTTGTATCAGTTTAAGAAGCAGAGTTGAACTAGATATGGTACGTGTGTGTAGGAAACACAGTTCTTTTGTTCTGAGCACACTCACATTTCCCGCCTTATTATAGACTCTAGAAAGCAAGAGCATGCTTCTTGCTCTAAAGCAGAGTGTGGTTCATGGATGAGTAGTGGCCTATATGTTTCCCTTCAGAAACAGAGTGAAATGCCAGGCTCTGTGACTTCCTACAAGCAAGACTTATTTTCAGGTAAACGCAGTCAGTTTTCAGTTCAAACGAAGTTACATCGTTCACGAAGCTCACACATTTCTCACTCTTAACTGAAAAGCATTGGATGTTAGAGGACCTGAGGTTTGTATCAGTTTAAGAAGCAGAGTTGAACTAGATATGGTGAATGTGTGTAGGAAACATAGTTCTTTTGTTCTGAGCACTCTCATGGTTCCTGCCTTATTAGAGACTCTAGAAAGCAAGAGTGTGCTTCTTGCTCTAAAGCAGAGTGTGTTTCATCGATGAGAACTGTGCTGTGCGATTCCCTTCAGAAATGGAGTGAAATGCAAGGCTCTGTGCCTTCCTGCAAGGAAGACTTCGTTTCAGGTAAACATAGTCATTTTTCAGCTCAAACAAAGCTTCATCATTCACGAAGCTCACACGTTTCTCGATCTGAACTGAAAAGCATTGGATGTTAGAGGACCTGTGGTTTATATCCGTTTCAGAAGCAGAGTTGAACAAGATATGGTCTGGGTGTGTAGGAAACACAGTTCTTTTGTTCTGAGCACACTCATGGTTCCTGCCTTATTAGAGACTCTAGAAAGGAAGAGCGTGCTTCTTGCTCTAAAGCAGAGTGTGGTTCATCTATGAGAACTGTGCTGTGCGATTCCCTTCATAAATGGAGTGAAATGCAAGGCTCTGTGCCTACCTGCAAGGAAGACTTCGTTTCAGGTAAACATAGTCATTTTTCAGGTCAAACAAAGCTTCATCATTCACGAAGCTCACACGTTTCTCGCTCTGAACTGAAAAGCATTGGATGTTAGAGGACCTCTGGTTTGTATCCGTTTTGGATTCAGAGTTGAACTAGATATGGTGAATGTGTGTAGGAAACACAGTTCTTTTGTTTTGAGCAAACTCACGTTTCCCGCCTTATTAGAGACTCTAGAAAGCAAGAGCGTGCTTCTTGCTCTAAAGCAGAGTGTGGTTCATGGATGAGAACTGTGCTGTTTGTTTCCTGACAGAAACGGAGTGAAATGCCATGCTCTGTGTCTTCCTACAAGCAAGACTTCGTTTCAGGTAAACGTAGTCACTTTTCAGCTCAAAAGAAGCTTCATTGTTCACAAAGCTCACACGTTTCTTGCTCTGAACTGAAAAGCATTGGATGTTAGAGGACCTGTGGTTTATATCAGTTTCAGAAGCGGAGTTCTACTAGATATGGTCCGTGTGTGTAGATAACTCAGTTCTTTTGTTCTGAGCACGCTCACTTTTCCCGCCTTATTAGAGACTGTGGAAAGCAAGAGCGTGTTTCTTGCTCTAAAGCATAGTGTGGTTCATGGATGAGAACTTTGCTGTGTGTTTCCCTTCAGAAACGGAGTGAAATGCCAGGCTCTGTGTCTTCCTACAAGCAAGAATTCTTTTCAGGTAAAGGCAGTCACTTTTCAGCTCAAACGAAGCTACATCGTTCACGAAGCTCACAGGTTTCTTGCTCTTAACTGAAAAGCATTGGATGTTAGAGAACCTGTGGTTTGTATCCGTTTTAGAAGCAGAGTTGAACTAGATATGATTCGTGTGTGTAAGAAACACAGTTCTTTTTTTCTAAGCACACTCACGTTTCCCGCCTTATTAGAGACTCCAGAAAGAAAGAGCGTGCTTCTTGCTCTAAAGAAGAGTTTGTTTCATGGATGAGAAATGTGCTGTTTGTTTCCCTTCAGAAACAGAGTCAATGCCAGGCTCTGTGTCTTCCTACAAGCAAGACTTCGTTTCAGGTAAACGCAGTCACTTTTCAGCTCAAAAGAAGCTACATCGTTCACGAAGCTCACACGTTTCTCACTCTTAACTGAAAAGCTTTGGAAGGTAGAGGACCTGTTGTTTGTATCCGTTTCAGAAGCAGAGTTGAAATAGATATGGTCCGTGTGTGTAGGAAACACAGTTCTTTTGTTCTGAGCACACTCATGTTTCCTGCCTTATTAGAAACTCTAGAAAGCAAGAGCGTGCTTCTTGCTCTAATGCAGAGTGTGGTTCATGGATGAGAACTGTGCTGTGTGTTTCCCTTCAGAAACGGAGTGAAATGCAAGGCTCTGTGCCTTCCTGCAAGCAAGACTTCGTTTCAGGTAAACGCAGTCACTTTTCAGCTCAAAGGAAGCTACATCGTTCACGAAGCTCACACGTTTCTCGCTCTGAACTGAAAATCATTGGATGTTAGAGGACCTGAGGTTTGTATCAGTTTAAGAAGCAGAGTTGAACTAGATATGGTACGTGTGTGTAGGAAACACAGTTCTTTTGTTCTGAGCACACTCACATTTCCCGCCTTATTATAGACTCTAGAAAGCAAGAGCATGCTTCTTGCTCTAAAGCAGAGTGTGGTTCATGGATGAGTACTGGCCTATATGTTTCCCTTCAGAAACAGAGTGAAATGCCAGGCTCTGTGACTTCCTACAAGCAAGACTTATTTTCAGGTAAACGCAGTCAGTTTTCAGTTCAAACGAAGTTACATCGTTCACGAAGCTCACACATTTCTCACTCTTAACTGAAAAGCATTGGAAGTTAGAGGACCTGAGGTTTGTATCAGTTTAAGAAGCAGAGTTGAACTAGATATGGTGAATGTGTGTAGGAAACATAGTTCTTTTGTTCTGAGCACACTCATGGTTCCTACCTTATTAGAGACTCTAGAAAGCAAGAGTGTGCTTCTTGCTCTAAAGCAGAGTGTGGTTCATAGATGAGAACTGTGCTGTGCGATTCCCTTCAGAAATGGAGTGAAATGCAAGGCTCTGTGCCTTCCTGCAAGGAAGACTTCGTTTCAGGTAAACATAGTCATTTTTCAGCTCAAACAAAGCTTCATCATTCACGAAGCTCACACGTTTCTCGCTCTGAACTGAAAAGCATTGGATGTTAGAGGACCTCTGGTTTGTATCCGTTTTAGATTCAGAGTTGAACTAGATATGGTGAATGTGTGTAGGAAACACAGTTCTTTTGTTTTGAGCACACTCACGTTTCCCGCCTTATTAGAGACTCTAGAAAGCAAGAGCGTGCTTCTTGCTCTAAAGCAGAGTGTGGTTCATGGATGAGAACTGTGCTGTGTGTTTCCCTTCAGAAGCGGAGTGAAATCACAGGCTCTGTATCTTCCAACAAGTAAGACTTCGTTTCAGGTAAACGCAGTCACTTTTCAGCTCAAACGAAGCTACATCCTTAACGAAGGTCACACGTTTCTCGCTCTAAACAGAAAAGCATTGGATGTTACAGGATTTGAGGTTTGTATCAGTTTAAGAAGCAGAGTTGAACTAGATATGGTACGTGTGTGTAGGAATCACGGTTCTTTTGTTCTGAGCACACTCACATTTCCCGCCTTATTAGAGACTCTAGAAAGCAAGAGCATGCTTCTTGCTCTAAAGCAGAGTGTGGTTCATGGATGAATACTGGCCTAAGTGTTTCCCTTCTTAAACAGAGTGAAATGCCAGGCTCTTTGACTTCCTACAAGCAAGAATTATTTTCAGGTAAACGCAGTCACTTTCAGCTCAAACGAAGTTACATTGTTCACGAAGCTCACACATTTCTCACCCTTAACTGAAAAGCATTGGATGTTAGAGGACCTCTGGTTTGTATACGTTTTAGAAGCAGAGTTGAACTAGATATGGTGAAAGTGTGTAGGAAACACAGTTCTTTTGTTTTGAGCACACTCACGTTTCCCGCCATATTAGAGACTCTAGAAAGCAAGAGTGTGCTTCTTGCTCTAAAGCAGAGTGTGTTTCATCGATGAGAACTGTGCTGTGCGATTCCCTTCAGAAATGGAGTGAAATGCAAGGCTCTGTGCCTTCCTGCAAGGAAGACTTCGTTTCAGGTAAACATAGTCATTTTTCAGCTCAAACAAAGCTTCATCATTCACGAAGCTCACACGTTTCTCGATCTGAACTGAAAAGCATTGGATGTTAGAGGACCTGTGGTTTATATCCGTTTCAGAAGCAGAGTTGAACAAGATATGGTCTGGGTGTCTAGGAAACACAGTTCTTTAGTTCTGAGCACACTCACATTTCCCGCCTTATTAGAGAATCTAGAAAGCAAGGGCGTGCTTCTTGCTCTAAAGTAGAGTGTGTTTCATGGATGAGAACTGTGCTGTGCTTCCCTTCAGAAACGGAGTGAAATGCAAGGCTCTGTGCCTTCCTGCAAGCAAGACTTCGTTTCAGGTAAACGTAGTCACTTTTCAGCTCAAAGAACCTTCATCATTCGCGAGGCTCTCACGTTTCTCGCTCTGAACTGAAAAACATTGGATGTTAGAGGAACTGTGGTTTATATCAGTTTCAGAAGCAGAGTTGAACAAGATATGGTTCGAGTGTTGTGTCAACACAGTTTTTTTTTCTGAGCACACTGACATTTCCCGACTTATTAGAGACTCTAGAAAGCAAGAGCATGCTTCTTGCTATAAAGCAGGGTGTGGTTCATGGATGAGAACTGTGATATGTGTTTCCTTTTAGAAATGGAGTGAAATGCAAGGCTCTGTGCCTTCCTGCAAGGAAGACTTCGTTTCAGGTAAACATAGTCATTTTTCAGCTCAAACAAAGCTTCATCATTCACGAAGCTCACACGTTTCTCGCTCTGAACTGAAAAGCATTGGATGTTAGAGGACCTCTGGTTTGTATCCGTTTTAGATTCAGAGTTGAACTAGATATGGTGAATGTGTGTAGGAAACACAGTTCTTTTGTTTTGAGCACACTCACGTTTCCCGCCTTATTAGAGACTCTAGAATGCAAGAGCGTGCTTCTTGCTCTAAAGCAGAGTGTGGTTCATGGATGAGAACTGTGCTGTGTGTTTCCCTTCAGAAGCGGAGTGAAATCACAGGCTCTGTGTCTTCCTACAAGTAAGACTTCGTTTCAGGTAAACGCAGTCACTTTTCAGCTCAAACGAAGCTACATCCTTAACGAAGGTCACACGTTTCTCGCTCTAAACTGAAAAGCATTGGATGTTACAGGATTTGAGGTTTGTATCAGTTTAAGAAGCAGAGTTGAACTAGATATGGTACGTGTGTGTAGGAATCACAGTTCTTTTGTTCTGAGCACACTCACATTTCCCGCCTTATTATAGACTCTAGAAAGCAAGAGCATGCTTCTTGCTCTAAAGCAGAGTGTGGTTCATGGATGAATACTGGCCTAAGTGTTTCCCTTCAGAAACAGAGTGAAATGCCAGTCTCTGTGACTTTTTACAAGCAAGAATTATTTTCAGGTAAACGCAGACACTTTTCAGCTCAAACGAAGTTACATCGTTCACGAAGCTCACACATTTCTCACCCTTAACTGAAAAGCATTGGATGTTACAGGATCTGTGGATTGTATCAGTTTCAGTAGCATAGTTGAAATGGATATGGTGCGTGAGTGTAGGAAACACAGTTCTTTTTTCTGAGCACACTCATGGTTGCCTTATTAGAGACTCTAGAAAGCAAGAGCTTGCTTCTTGCTCTAAAGCAGAGTGTGGTTCATGGATGAGAAGTGTGCTGTGCGATTCCCTTCAGAAATGGAGTGAAATGCAAGGCTCTGTGCCTTCCTGCAAGGAAGACTTCGTTTCAGGTAAACATATATCATTTTTCAGCACAAACAAAGCTTCATCATTCAGGAAGCTCACACGTTTCTCGCTCTGAACTGAAAAGCATTGGATGTTAGAGGACCTCTGGTTTGTATACGTTTTAGAAGCAGAGTTGAACTAGATATGGTGAAAGTGTGTAGGAAACACAGTTCTTTTGTTTTGAGCACACTCACGTTTCCCGCCATATTAGAGACTCTAGAAAGCAAGAGCGTGCTTCTTGCTCTAAAGCAGAGTGTGTTTCATCGATGAGAACTGTGCTGTGCGATTCCCTTCAGAAATGGAGTGAAATGCAAGGCTCTGTGCCTTCCTGCAAGGAAGACTTCGTTTCAGGTAAACATAGTCATTTTTCAGCTCAAACAAAGCTTCATCATTCATGAAGCTCACACGTTTCTCGCTCTGAACTGAAAAGCATTGGATGTTAGAGGACCTGTGGTTTATATCCGTTTCAGAAGCAGAGTTGAACAAGATATGGTCTGGGTGTGTAGGAAACACAGTTCTTTTGTTCTGAGCACACTCACATTTCCCGCCTTATTAGAGAATCTAGAAAGCAAGAGCGTGCTTCTTGCTCTAAAGTAGAGTGTGTTTCATGGATGAGAACTGTGCTGTGCTTCCCTTCAGAAAAGGAGTGAAATGCAAGGCTCTGTGCCTTCCTTCAAACAAGACTTCGTTTCAGGTAAACGTAGTCACTTTTCAGCTCAAAAGAACCTTCATCATTCGTGAGGCTCTCACGTTTCTCGCTCTGAACTGAAAAACATTGGATGTTAGAGGAACTGTGGTTTATATCAGTTTCAGAAGCAGAGTTGAACAAGATATGGTTCGAGTGTTGTGTCAACACAGTTCTTTTTTTCTGATCACACTGACATTTCCCGACTTATTAGAGACTCTAGAAAGCAAGAGCATGCTTCTTGCTATAAAGCAGGGTGTGGTTCATGGATGAGAACTGTGATATGTGTTTCCTTTTAGAAACGGAGTGAAATGCCAGGCTCTGTGTCTTCCTACAAGCAAGAATTCTTTTCAGGTAAAGGCAGTCACTTTTCAGCTCAAACGAAGCTACATCGTTCACGAAGCTCACAGGTTTCTTGCTCTTAACTGAAAAGCATTGGAAGTTAGAGAACCTGTGGTTTGTATCAGTTTCAGAAGCAGAGTTGAACTAGATATGGTCCGTGTGTGTAGGAAACACACTTCTTTTGTTCTGAGCACACTCTTGTTTCCTGCCTTATTAGAAACTCTAGAAAGCAAGAGCGTGCTTCTTGCTCTAATGCAGAGTGTGGTTCAAGGATGAGAACTGTGCTGTGTGTTTCCCTTCAGAAACGGAGTGAAATGCAAGGCTCTGTGCCTTCCTGCAAGCAAGACTTCGTTTCAGGTAAATGTACTCAATTTTCAGCTCAAAGAAAGCTTCATTGTTCACGAAGCTCACACGTTTCTCGCTCAGAACTGAAAAGCATTGGATGTTAGAGGACCTGTGGTTTGTATCCGTTTCAGAAGCAGAGTTGAACTAGATATGGTGTATGTGTATAGGAAACACAGTTCTTGTGTTTTGAGCATACTCACGTTTCCCGCCTTATTAGAGACTCTAGAAAGCAAGAGCGTGATTCTTGCTCTAAAGCAGAGAGTGGTTCATGGATGAGAACTGTGCTGTGTGTTTCCCTTCGGAAGCGGAGTGAAATCCCAGGCTGTGTGTCTTCCTACAAGTAAGACTTCGTTTCAGGTAAACGCAGTCACTTTTCAGCTCAAACGAAGCTACATCCTTAACGAAGGTCACACGTTTCTCGCTCTGAACTGAAAAGCATTGGATGTTAGAGGATCTGAGGTTTGTATCAGTTTAAGAAGCAGAGTTGAACTAGATATGGTACGTGTGTGTAGGAATCACAGTTCTTTTGTTCTGAGCACACTCACATTTCCCGCCTTATTATAGACTCTAGAAAGCAAGAGCATGCTTCTTGCTCTAAAGCAGAGGGTGGTTCATGGATGAGTACTGGCCTAAGTTTTTCCCTTCAGAAACAGAGTGAAATGCCAGGCTCTGTGACTTCCTACAAGCAAGAATTATTTTCAGGTAAACGCAGTCACTTTTCAGCTAAAACAAAGTTACATCGTTCACAAAGCTCACACATTTCTCACTCTTAACTGAAAAGCATTGGATGTTAGAGGACCTGTGGATTGTATCAGTTTCAGTAGCATAGTTGAAATGGATATGGTGAATGTGTGTAGGAAACACAGTTCTTTTGTTTTGAGCATACTCACGTTTCCTGCCTTATTAGAGACTCTAGAAAGCAAGAGCGTGCTTCTTGCTCTAAAGCAGAGTGTGGTTCATGGATGAGAACTGTGCTGTGCAATTCCCTTCAGAAATGGAGTGAAATGCAAGGCTCTGTGCCTTCCTGCAAGGAAGACTTCGTTTCAGGTAAACATAGTCATTTTTCAGCTCAAACAAAGCTTCATCATTCACGAAGCTCACAAGTTTCTCGCTCTGAAATGAAAAGCATTGGATGTTAGAGGACCTCTGGTTTGTATCCGTTTTAGATTCAGAGTTGAACTAGATATGGTGAATGTGTGTAGGAAACACAGTTCTTTTGTTTTGAGCACACTCACTTTTCCCGCATTATTAGACACTCTAGAAAGCAAGAGCGTGCTTCTTGCTCTAAAGCAGAGTGTGGTTCATGGATGAGAACTGTGCTGTGTGTTTCCTGACAGAAACGGAGTGAAATGCCATGCTCTGTGTCTTCCTACAAGCAAGACTTCGTTTCAGGTAAATGTACACAATTTTCAGCTCAAACAAAGCTTTATTGTTCACGAAGCTCACACGTTGCTCGCTCTGAACTGAAAAGCATTGGATGTTAGAGGACCTGTGGTTTGTATCCGTTTCAGAAGCAGAGTTGAACTAGAAATGGTGCATGTGTATAGGAAACACAGTTCTTGTGTTTTGAGCACACTCACGTTTCCCGCCATATTAGAGACTCTAGAAAGAAAGAGCATGCTTCTTGCTCTAAAGCAGAGTTTGTTTCATGGATGAGAAATGTGCTGTTTGTTTCCCTTCACAAACAGAGTCAATGCCAGGCTCTGTGTCTTCCTACAGGCAAGACTTCGATTCAGGTAAACGCAGTCACTTTTCAGCGCAAACGAAGTTACATCGTTCACGAAGCTCACATATTTCTCACTCTTAACTGAAAGCATTGTATGTTAGAGGACCTGTGGATTGTATCAGTTTAAGAAGCAGAGTTGAACTAGATATGATACGTGTGTGTAGGAAACACAGTTCTTTTGTTCTGAGCACACTCACATTTCCTGCCTTATTAGAGACTCTAGAAAGCAAGAGCGTGCTTCTTGCTCTAAAGTAGAGTGTGTTTCATGGATGAGAACTGTGCTGTGCTTCCCTTCAGAAACGGAGTGAAATGCAAGGCTCTGTGCCTTCCTGCAAGCAAGACTTCGTTTCAGGTAAATGTAGCCACTTTTCAGCTCAAACGAACCTTCATCATTCAGGAAGCTCACATGTTTCTCACTCTGAACTGAAAAACATTGGATGTTAGGGGAACAGTGGTTTATATCAGTTTCAGAAGCAGAGTTGAACTAGATATGGTCTGAGTGTTGTGGAAACACAGTTCTTTTGTTCTGAGCACACTCACATTTCCCGCCTTATTAGAGACTCTAGAAAGAAAGAGCGTGCTTCTTGCTCTAAGGTAGAGTTTGTTTCATGGATGAGAAATGTGCTGTTTGTTTCCCTTCAGAAACAGAGTCAATGCCAGGCTATGTGTCTTCCTACAAGCAAGACTTCGCTTCAGGTAAACGCAGTCACTTTTCAGATCAAACGAAGTTACATCGTTCACGAAGCTCACATATTTCTCACTCTTAACTGAAAAGCATTGGATGTTAGAGGACCTGTAGTTTATATCAGTTTCAGAAGCGGAGTTGAACTAGATAAGGTCCGTGTGTGTAGATAACTCAGTTCTTTTGTTCTGAGCACGCTCACTTTTCCCGCCTTATTAGAGACTGTGGAAAGCAAGAGCGTGTTGCTTGCTCTAAAGCAGAGTGTGTTTCATGGATGAGAACTGTGCTGTGCTTCCCTTCAGAAACGGAGTGAAATGCAAGGCTCTGTGCCTTCCTGCAAGCAAGACTTTGTTTCAGGTAAACGTAGTCATTTTCAGCTCAAACGAACCTGCATCATTCACGAAGCTCACACGTTTCTCACTCTGAACTGAAAAAAATTGGATGTTAGGGGAACTGTGGTTTATATCAGTTTCAGAAGCAGTGTTGAACTAGATATGGTCCGAGTGTTGTGGAAACACAGTTCTTTTTTTCTGAGCACAATGAGGTTTCCCGACTTATTAGAGACTCTAGAAAGCAAGAGCATGCTTCTTGCTCTAAAACAGGGTGTGGTTCATGGATGAGAACTGTGCTATGTGTTTCCTTTTAGAAACGGAGTGAAATGCAAGGCTCTGTGCCTTCCTGCAAGCAAGACTTCGTTTCAGGTAAATGTACTCAATTTTCAGCTCAAAGAAAGCTTTATTGTTCACGAAGCTCACACGCTTCTCGCTCTGAACTGAAAAGCAGTGGATGTTAGAGGATCTGTGGTTTGTATCCGTTTCAGAAGCAGAGTTGAACTAGATATGGTGCATGTGTATAGGAAACACAGTTCTTGTGTTTTGGGCACACTCACGTTTCCCGCCTTATTAGAGACTCTAGAAAGCAAGAGCGTGATTCCTGCTCTAAAGCAGAGTGTGGTTCATGGATGAGAACTGTACTGTGTGTTTCCCTTCAGAAACGGAGTGAAATGCCAGGTTCTGTGTCTTCCTACAAGCAAGACTTCGTTTCAGGTAAACACAGTCACTTTTCAGCTCAAACGAAGCTACATCATTCAGGAAGCTCAATCGTTTCATGCTCTGAACTGAAAAACATTGGATGTTAGAGGACCTGAGGTTTGCATCAGTTTAAGAAGCAGAGTTGATCTAGATATGGTACGTGTGTGTAGGAAACACAGTTCTTTTGTTCTGAGCACACTCACATTTCCCGCCTTATTAGAGACTCTAGAAAGCAAGAGCGTGCTTCTTGCTCTAAAGTAGAGTGTGTTTCATGGATGAGAACTGTGCTGTGCTTCCCTTCAGAAACGGAGTGAAATGCAAGGCTCTGTGCCTTCCTGCAAGCAAGACTTCGTTCAGGTAAACGTAGTCACTTTTCAGCTCAAACGAACCTTCATCATTCACGAAGCTCACACGTTTCTCACTCTGACCTGAAAAACATTGGATGTTAGAGGAACTGTGGTTTATATCAGTTTCAGAAGCAGAGTTGGACTAGATATGGTCTGAGTGTTGTGGAAACACAGTTCTTTTTTTCTGAGCACACTGACGTTTCCCGACTTATTAGAGACTCTAGAAAGCAAGAGCATGCTTCTTGCTCTAAAGCCGGGTGTGGTTCATGGAAGAGAACTGTGCTGTGCTTCCCTTCAGAAGCGGAATGAAATCCCAGGCTCTGTGTCTTCCTACAAGCAAGACTTCGTTTCAGGTAAACACAGTCACTTTTCAGATCAAACGAAGCTACATCGTTCAGGAAGCTCACTCGTTTCTCGCTCTGAACTGAAAAGCATTGGATGTTAGAGGACCTGAGGTTTGCATCAGTTTAAGAAGCAGAGTTGAACTAGATATGATAGATGTGTGTAGGAAACACAGTTCTTTTGTTCTGAGCACATTCACATTTCCCGCCTTATTAGAGACTCTAGAAAGAAAGAGTGTGCTTCTTGCTCTAAAGTAGAGTTTGTTTCATGAATGAGAAATGTGCTGTCTGTTTCCCATCAGAAACAGAGTCAATGCCAGGCTCTGTGTCTTCCTACAGGCAAGACTTCGTTTCAGGTAAACGCAGTCACTTTTCAGCTCAAACGAAGTTACATCGTTCACGAAGCTCACATATTTCTCACTCTTAACTGAAAAGCATTGGATGTTAGAGGACCTGTGGATTGTATCAGTTTCAGTAGCATAGTTGAAATGGTTATGGTGAGTGTGTGTAGGAAACACAGTTCTTTTGTTCTGAGCACACTCATGGTTCCTGCCTTATTAGAGACTCTAGAAAGCAAGAGCGTGCTTCTTGGTCTAAAGCAGAGTGTGGTTCATCGATGAGAACTGTGCTGTGTGATTCCCTTCAGAAATGGAGTGAAATGCAAGGCTCTGTGCCTTCCTGCAAGGAAGACTTCGTTTCAGGTAAACATAGTCATTTTTCAGCTCAAACAAAGCTTCATCATTCACGAAGCTCACAAGTTTCTCGCTCTGAAATGAAAAGCATTGGATGTTAGAGGACCTCTGGTTCGTATCCGTTTTAGATTCAGAGTTGAACTAGATAGGGTGAATGTGTGTAGGAAACACAGTTCTTTTGTTTTGAGCACACTCACGTTTTCCGCATTATTAGAGACTCTAGAAAGCAAGAGCGTGCTTCTTGCTCTAAAGCAGAGTGTGGTTCATGGATGAGAACTGTGCTGTGTGTTTCCTGACAGAAACGGAGTGAAATGCCATGCTCTGTGTCTTCCTACAAGCAAGACTTCGTTTCAGGTAAATGTACTCAATTTTCAGCTCAAACAAAGCTTTATTGTTCACGAAGCTCACACGTTGCTCGCTCTGAACTGAAAAGCATTGGATGTTAGAGGACCTGTGGTTTGTATCCGTTTCAGAAGCAGAGTTGAACTAGAAATGGTGCATGTGTATAGGAAACACAGTTCTTGTGTTTTGAGCACACTCACGTTTCCCGCCTTATTAGAGACTCTTGAAAGAAAGAGCATGCTTCTTGCTCTAAAGCAGAGTTTGTTTCATGGATGAGAAATGTGCTGTTTGTTTCCCTTCAGAAACAGAGTCAATGCCAGGCTCTGTGTCTTCCTACAGGCAAGACTTCGGTTCAGGTAAACGCAGTCACTTTTCAGCGCAAACGAAGTTACATCGTTCACGAAGCTCACATATTTCTCACTCTTAACTGAAAGCATTGGATGTTAGAGGACCTGTGGATTATATCAGTTTAAGAAGCAGAGTTGAACTAGATATGATACATGTGTGTAGGAAACACAGTTCTTTTGTTCTGAGCACACTCACATTTCCTGCCTTATTAGAGACTCTAGAAAGCAAGAGTGTGCTTCTTGCTCTAAAGCAGAGTGTGTTTCATGGATGAGAACTGTGCTGTGCTTCCCTTCAGAAACGGAGTGAAATGCAAGGCTCTGTGCCTTCCTGTAAGCAAGACTTTGTTTCAGGTAAACGTAGTCATTTTCAGCTCAAACGAACCTGCATCATTCACGAAGCTCACACGTTTCTCACTCTGAACTGAAAAAAATTGGATGTTAGGGGAACTGTGGTTTATATCAGTTTCAGAAGCAGAGTTGAACTAGATATGGTCCGAGTGTTGGGGAAACACAGTTCTTTTTTTCTGAGCACAATGAGGTTTCCCGACTTATTAGAGACTCTAGAAAGCAAGAGCATGCTTCTTGCTCTAAAACAGGGTGTGGTTCATGGATGAGAACTGTGCTATGTGTTTCCTTTTAGAAACGGAGTGAAATGCAAGGCTCTGTGCCTTCCTGCAAGCAAGACTTCGTTTCAGGTAAATGTACTTAATTTTCAGCTCAAAGAAAGCTTTATTGTTCACGAAGCTCACACGCTTCTCGCTCTGAACTGAAAAGCAGTGGATGTTAGAGGATCTGTGGTTGGTATCCGTTTCAGAAGCAGAGTTGAACTAGATATGGTGCATGTGTATAGGAAACACAGTTCTTGTGTTTTGGGCAAACTCACGTTCCCGCCTTATTAGAGACTCTAGAAAGCAAGAGCGTGATTCCTGCTCTAAAGCAGAGTGTGGTTCATGGATGAGAACGGTGCTGTGTGTTTCCCTTCAGAAACGGAGTGAAATGCCAGGTTCTGTGTCTTCCTACAAGCAAGACTTCGTTTCAGGTAAACACAGTCACTTTTCAGCTCAAACGAAGCTACATCGTTCAGGAAGCTCAATCGTTTCATGCTCTGAACTGAAAAACATTGGATGTTAGAGGACCTGAGGTTTGCATCAGTTTAAGAAGCAGAGTTGATCTAGATATGGTACGTGTGTGTAGGAAACACAGTTCTTTTGTTCTGAGCACACTCACATTTCCCGCCTTATTAGAGACTCTAGAAAGCAAGAGCGTGCTTCTTGCTCTAAAGTAGAGTGTGTTTCATGGATGAGAACTGTGCTGTGCTTCCCTTCAGAAACGGAGTGAAATGCAAGGCTCTGTGCCTTCCTGCAAGCAAGACTTCGTTCAGGTAAACGTAGTCACTTTTCAGCTCAAACGAACCTTTATCATTCACGAAGCTCACACGTTTCTCACTCTGAACTGAAAAACATTGGATGTTAGAGGAACTGTGGTTTATATCAGTTTCAGAAGCAGAGTTGGACTAGATATGGTCTGAGTGTTGTGGAAACACACTTCTTTTTTTCTGAGCACACTGACGTTTCCCGACTTATTAGAGACTCTAGAAAGCAAGAGCATGCTTCTTGCTCTAAAGCCGGGTGTGGTTCATGGAAGAGAACTGTGCTGTGCTTCCCTTCAGAAGCGGAATGAAATCCCAGGCTCTGTGTCTTCCTACAAGCAAGACTTTGTTTCAGGTAAACACAGTCAATTTTCAGCTCAAACGAAGCTACATCGTTCAGGAAGCTCACTCGTTTCTCGTTCTGAACTGAAAAGCATTGGATGTTAGAGGACCTGAGGTTTGCATCAGTTTAAGAAGCAGAGTTGAACTAGATATGATACATGTGTGTAGGAAACACAGTTCTTTTGTTCTGAGCACACTCACATTTCCCGCCTTATTAGAGACTCTAGAAAGAAAGAGTGTGCTTCTTGCTCTAAAGTAGAGTTTGTTTCATGAATGAGAAATGTGCTGTCTGTTTCCCTTCAGAAACAGAGTCAATGCCAGGCTCTGTGTCTTCCTACAGGCAAGACTTCATTTCAGGTAAACGCAGTCACTTTTCAGCTCAAACGAAGTTACATCGTTCACGAAGCTCACATATTTCTCACTCTTAACTGAAAAGCATTGGATGTTAGAGGACCTGTGGATTGTATCAGTTTCAGTAGCATAGTTGAAATGGTTATGGTGAGTGTGTGTAGGAAACACAGTTCTTTTGTTCTGAGCACACTCATGGTTCCTGCCTTATTAGAGACTCTAGAAAGCAAGAGCGTGCTTCTTGGTCTAAAGCAGAGTGTGGTTCATCGATGAGAACTGTGCTGTGCGATTCCCTTCAGAAATGGAGTGAAATGCAAGGCTCTGTGCCTTCCTGCAAGGAAGACTTCGTTTCAGGTAAACATAGTCATTTTTCAGCTCAAACAAAGCTTCATCATTCACGAAGCTTACAAGTTTCTCGCTCTGAACTGAAAAGCATTGGATGTTAGAGGACCTCTGGTTTGTATCCGTTTTGGATTCAGAGTTGAACTAGATATGGTGAATGTGTGTAGGAAACACAGTTCTTTTGTTTTGAGCACACTCACGTTTCCCGCATTATTAGAGACTCTAGAAAGCAAGAGCGTGCTTCTTGCTCTAAAGCAGAGTGTGGTTCATGGATGAGAACTGTGCTGTGTGTTTCCTGACAGAAACGGAGTGAAATGCCATGCTCTGTGTCTTCCTACAAGCAAGACTTCGTTTCAGGTAAATGTACTCAATTTTCAGCTCAAACAAAGCTTTATTGTTCACGAAGCTCACACGTTGCTCGCTCTGAACTGAAAAGCATTGGATGTTAGAGGACCTGTGGTTTATATCTGTCTCAGAAGCAGAGTTGAACAAGATATGGTCCGGGTATGTAGGAAACACGGTTCTTTTGTTCTGAGCACACTCACGTTTCCCAACTTATTAGAGACACTGGAAAGCAAGAGCGTGCTTCTTGCTCTAAAGCAGAGTGTGGTTCATGGATGAGAACTGTGCTGTGTGTTTCCCTTCAGAACCGGAGTGAAATGCCAGGTTCTGTGTCTTCCTACAAGCAAGACTTCGTTTCAGGTAAACACAGTCACTTTTCAGCTCAAACGAAGCTACATCGTTCAGGAAGCTCACTCGTTTCTCGCTCTGAACTGAAAAGCATTGGATGTTAGAGGACCTGAGGTTTGCATCAGTTTAAGAAGCAGAGTTGAACTAGATATGATACATGTGTGTAGGAAACACAGTTCTTTTGTTCTGAGCACACTCACATTTCCTGCCTTATTAGAGACTCTAGAAAGTAAGAGCGTGCTTCTTGCTCTAAAGTAGAGTGTGATTCATGGATGAGAACTGTGCTGTGCTTCCCTTCAGAATCGGAGTGAAATGCAAGGCTCTGTGCCTTCCTGCAAGCAAGACTTCGTTTCAGGTAAACGTAGTCACTTTTCAGCTCAAATGAACCTTCATCATTCACGAAGCTCACACGTTTCTCACTCTGAACTGAAAAACATTGGAAGTTAGGGGAACTGTGGTTTATATCAGTTTCAGAAGCAGAGTTGAACTAGATATGGTCTGAGTGTTGTGGAAACACAGTTCTTTTGTTCTGAGCACGCTCACTTTTCCCGCCTTATTAGAGACTGTGGAAAGCAAGAGCGTGTTTCTTGCTCTAAAGCAAAGTGTGGTTCATGGATGAGAACATTGCTGTGTGTTTCCCTTCAGAAACGGAACGAAATGCCAGTCTCTGTGTCTTCCTACAAGCAAGAATTCTTTTCAGTTAAAGGCAGTCACTTTTCAGCTCAAACGAAGCTACATCGTTCACGAAGCTCACAGGTTTCTTGCTCTTAACTGAAAAGCGTTGGATGTTAGAGAACCTGTGGTTTGTATCCGTTTCAGAAGCAGAGTTGAACTAGATATGATTCGTGTGTGTAAGAAAAACAGTTCTTTTTTTCTAAGCACACTCACGTTTCCCGCCTTTTTAGAGACTCCAAAAGAAAGAGCGTGCTTCTTGCTCTAAAGAAGAGTTTGTTTCATGGATGAGAAATGTGCTGTTTGTTTCCCTTCAGAAACAGTGTCAATGCCAGGCTCTGTGTCTTCCTACAAGCAAGACTTCGTTTCAGGTAAACGCAGTCACTTTTCAGCTCAAAAGAAGCTACATCGTTCACGAAGCTCACACGTTTCTCACTCTTAACTGAAAAGCTTTGGATGTTAGAGGACCTGTTGTTTGTATCCGTTTCAGAAGCAGAGTTGAAATAGATATGGTCCGTGTGTGTAGGAAACACAGTTCTTTTGTTCTGAGCACACTCATGTTTCCTGCCTTATTAGAAACTCTTGAAAGCAAGAGCGTGCTTCTTGCTCTAATGCAGAGTGTGGTTCATGGATGAGAACTGTGCTGTGTGTTTCCCTTCAGAAACGGAGTGAAATGCAAGGCTCTGTGCCTTCCTGCAAGCAAGACTTCGTTTCAGGTAAACGTCGTCGCTTTTCAGCTCAAAAGAACCTTCATCATTCGCGAGGCTCTCACGTTTCTCGCTCTGAACTGAAAAACATTGGATGTTAGAGGAACTGTGGTTTATATCAGTTTCAGAAGCAGAGTTGAACAAGATATGGTCCGAGTGTTGTGTCAACACAGTTCTTTTTTTCTGAGCACACTGACATTTCCCGACTTATTAGAGACTCTAGAAAGCAAGAGCATGCTTCTTGCTATAAAGCAGGGTGTGGTTCATGGATGAGAACTGTGATATGTGTTTCCTTTTAGAAACAGAGTGAAATGCCAGGCTCTGTGTATTCCTACAAGCAAGAACTTCTTTTCAGGTAAAGGCAGTCACTTTTCAGCTCAAACGAAGCTACATCGTTCACGAAGCTCACAGGTTTCTTGCTCTTAACTGAAAAGCATTGGAAGTTAGAGGACCTGTGGTTTATATCAGTTTCAGAAGCAGAGTTGAACTAGATATGGTCCGTGTGTGTAGGAAACACAGTTCTTTTGTTCTGAGAACACTCTTGTTTCCTGCCTTACTAGAAACTCTAGAAAGCAAGAGCGTGCTTCTTGCTCTAATGCAGAGTGTGGTTCAAGGATGAGAACTGTGCTGTGTGTTTCCCTTCAGAAACGGAGTGAAATGCAAGGCTCTGTGCCTTCCTGCAAGCAAGACTTCGTTTCAGGTAAATGTACTCTATTTTCAGCTCAAACAAAGCTTCATTGTTCACAAAGCTCACACGTTTCTCGCTCTGAACTGAAAAGCATTGGATGTTAGAGGACCTGTGGTTTGTATCCGTTTCAGAAGCAGAGTTGAACTAGATATGGTGCATGTGTATAGGAAACACAGTTCTTGTGTTTTGAGCACACTCAGGTTTCCCGCCTTATTAGAGACTCTAGAAAGCAAGAGCATGATTCTTGCTCTAAAGTAGAGTGTGGTTCATGGATGAGAACTGTGCTGTGTGTTTCCATTCAGAAGCGGAGTGAAATCACAGGCTCTGTGTCTTCCTACACGTAAGACTTCGTTTCAGGTAAACGCAGTCACTTTTCAGCTCAAACGAAGCTACATCCTTAACGAAGGTCACACGTTTCTCGCTCTAAACTGAAAAGCATTGGATGTTACAGGATCTGAGGTTTGTATCAGTTTAAGAAGCAGAGGTGAACTAGATATGGTACGTGTGTGTAGGAATCACAGTTCTTTTGTTCTGAGCACACTCACATTTCCCGCCTTATTATAGACTCTAGAAAGCAAGAGCATGCTTCTTGCTCTAAAGCAGAGTGTGGTTCATGGATGAGAACTGTGCTGTGTGTTTCCCTTCAGAAACGGAGTGAAATGCAAGGCTCTGTGCCTTCCTGCAAGCAAGTCTTCGGTTCAGGTAAACGCAGTCACTTTTCAGCTCAAACGAAGTTACATCGTTCACGAAGCTCACACATTTCTCACTCTTAACTGAAAAGCATTGGATGTTAGAGGACCTGTGGATTGTATCAGTTTCAGTACCATAGTTGAAATGGATATGGTGCGTGTGTGTAGGAAACACAGTTCTTTTGTTCTGAGCACACTCATGGTTCCTGCCTTATTAGAGACTCTAGAAAGCAAGAGCGTGCTTCTTGGTCTAAAGCAGAGTGTGGTTCATCGATGAGAACTGTGCTGTGTGATTCCCTTCAGAAATGGAGTGAAATGCAAGCCTCTGTGCCTTCCTGCAAGGAACACTTCGTTTCAGGTAAACATAGTCATTTTTCAGCTCAAACAAAGCTTCATCATTCACGAAGCTCACACGTTTCTCGCTCTGAACTGAAAAGCATTGGATGTTAGAGGACCTCTGGTTTGTATCCGTTTTCGAAGCAGAGTTGAACTAGATATGGTCCGGGTGTGTAGGAAACAGAGTTCTTTTGTTTTGAGCACACTCACGTTACCCGCCTTATTAGAGATTCTAGAAAGCAAGAGCGTGCTTCTTGCTCTAAAGCAGAGTGTGGTTCATGGATGAGAACTGTGCTGTGTGTTTCCTGACAGAAACGGAGTGAAATGCCATGCTCTTTGTCTTCCTACAAGCAAGACTTTGTTTCAGGTAAACACAGTCAATTTTCAGGTCAAAAGAAGCTTAATCGTTCACAAAGCTCACACGTTTCTTGCTCTGAACTGAAAAGCATTGGATGTTAGAGGACCTGTGGTTTATATCAGTTTCAGAAGCGGAGTTGAACTATATGGTCCCTGTGTGTAGATAACTCAGTTCTTTTGTTCTGAGTACGCTCACTTTTCCCGCCTTATTAGAGACTGTGGAAAGCAAGAGCGTGTTTCTTGCTCTAAATCAGAGTGTGGTTCATGGATGAGAACTTTGCTGTGTGTTTCCCTTCAGAAACGGAGTGAAATGCCAGGCTCTGTGTCTTCCTACAAGCAAGAATTCTTTTCAGGTAAAGGCAGTCACTTTTCAGTTCAAACGAAGCTACATCGTTCACGAAACTCACAGGTTTCTTGCTCTTAACTGAAAAGCATTGGATGTTAGAGAACCTGTGGTTTGTATCAGTTTCAGAAGCAGAGTTGAACTAGATATGATTCGTGTGTGTAAGAAACACAGTTCTTTTTTCTAAGCACACTCACTTTTCCCGCCATATTAGAGACTCCAGAAAGAAAGAGCATGCTTCTTGCTCTAAGGCAGAGTGTGGTTCATGGATGAGAACTGTGCTGTGTGTTTACCTTCAGAAACAGAGTGAAATGCAAGACTCTGTGCCTTCCTGCAATCAAGACTTCGTTTCAGGTAAACGCAGTCACTTTTCAGCTCAAACGAAGTTACATCGTTCACGAAGCTCACACATTTCTCACTCTTAACTGAAAAACATTGGATGTTAGAGGACCTGTGGATTGTATCAGTTTCAGTACCATAGTTGAAATGGATATGGTGCGTGTGTGTAGGAAACGCAGTTCTTTTGTTCTGAGGACACTCATGGTTCCTGCCTTATTAGAGACTCTAGAAAGCAAGAGCGTGCTTCTTGGTCTAAAGCAGAGTGTGGTTCATCGATGAGAACTGTACTGTGCGATTCCCTTCAGAAATGGAGTGAAATGCAAGGCTCTGTGCCTTCCTGCAAGGAACACTTCTTTTCAGGTAAACATAGTCATTTTTCAGCTCAAACAAAGCTTCATCATTCACGAAGCTCACACGTTTCTCGCTCTGAACTGAAAAGCATTGGATGTTAGAGGACCTCTGGTTTGTATCCGTTTTCGAAGCAGAGTTGAACTAGATATGGTCCGGGTGTGTAGGAAACACAGTTCTTTTGTTTTGAGCACACTCACGTTACCCGCCTTATTAGAGATTCTAGAAAGCAAGAGCGTGCTTCTTGCTCTAAAGCAGAGTGTGGTTCATGGATGAGAACTGTGCTGTGTGTTTCCTGACAGAAACGGAGTGAAATGCCATGCTCTGTGTCTTCCTACAAGCAAGACTTTGTTTCAGGTAAACACAGTCACTTTTCAGCTCAAAAGAAGCTTAATCGTTCACAAAGCTCACACGTTTCTTGCTCTGAACTGAAAAGCATTGGATGTTAGAGGACCTGTGGTTTATATCAGTTTCAGAAGCGGAGTTGAACTATATGGTCCGTGTGTGTAGATAACTCAGTTATTTGTTCTGAGTACGCTCACTTTTCCCGCCTTATTAGAGACTGTGGAAAGCAAGAGCGTGTTTCTAGCTCTAAAGCAGAGGGTGGTTCATGGATGAGAACTTTGCTGTGTGTTTCCCTTCAGAAACGGAGTGAAATGCAAGGCTCTGTGCCTTCCTGCAAGCAAGTCTTCGGTTCAGGTAAACGCAGTCACTTTTCAGCTCAAACGAAGTTACATCGTTCACCAAGCTCACACATTTCTCACTCTTAACTGAAAAGCATTGGATGTTAGAGGACCTGTGGATTGTATCAGTTTCAGTACCATAGTTGAAATGGATATGG
Organism: Onychomys arenicola; assembly: GCA_949786405.1. Taxonomy (NCBI): domain Eukaryota; kingdom Metazoa; phylum Chordata; class Mammalia; order Rodentia; family Cricetidae; genus Onychomys; species Onychomys arenicola. Next base: position 282,285 of record CATKUM010000100.1, read on the forward strand.
TGCGTGTGTGTAGGAAACACAGTTCTTTTGTTCTGAGCACACTCATGGTTCCTGCCTTATTAGAGACTCTAGAAAGCAAGAGCGTGCTTCTTGGTCTAAAGCAGAGTGTGGTTCATCGATGAGAACTGTGCTGTGTGATTCCCTTCAGAAATGGAGTGAAATGCAAGCCTCTGTGCCTTCCTGCAAGGAACACATCGTTTCAGGTATACATAGTCATTTTTCAGCTCAAACAAAGCTTCATCATTCACGAAGCTCACACGTTTCTCGCTCTGAACTGAAAAGCATTGGATGTTAGAGGACCTCTGGTTTGTATCCGTTTTCGAAGCAGAGTTGAACTAGATATGGTCCGGGTGTGTAGGAAACACAGTTCTTTTGTTTTGAGCACACTCACGTTACCCGCCTTATTAGAGATTCTAGAAAGCAAGAGCGTGCTTCTTGCTCTAAAGCAGAGTGTGGTTCATGGATGAGAACTGTGCTGTGTGTTTCCTGACAGAAACGGAGTGAAATGCCATGCTCTTTGTCTTCCTACAAGCAAGACTTTGTTTCAGGTAAACACAGTCAATTTTCAGGTCAAAAGAAGCTTAATCGTTCACAAAGCTCACACGTTTCTTGCTCTGAACTGAAAAGCATTGGATGTTAGAGGACCTGTGGTTTATATCAGTTTCAGAAGCGGAGTTGAACTATATGGTCCCTGTGTGTAGATAACTCAGTTCTTTTGTTCTGAGTACGCTCACTTTTCCCGCCTTATTAGAGACTGTGGAAAGCAAGAGCGTGTTTCTTGCTCTAAATCAGAGTGTGGTTCATGGATGAGAACTTTGCTGTGTGTTTCCCTTCAGAAACGGAGTGAAATGCCAGGCTCTGTGTCTTCCTACAAGCAAGAATTCTTTTCAGGTAAAGGCAGTCACTTTTCAGTTCAAACGAAGCTACATCGTTCACGAAACTCACAGGTTTCTTGCTCTTAACTGAAAAGCATTGGATGTTAGAGAACCTGTGGTTTGTATCAGTTTCAGAAGCAGAGTTGAACTAGATATGATTCGTGTGTGTAAGAAACACAGTTCTTTTTTCTAAGCACACTCACTTTTCCCGCCATATTAGAGACTCCAGAAAGAAAGAGCATGCTTCTTGCTCTAAGGCAGAGTGTGGTTCATGGATGAGAACTGTGCTGTGTGTTTACCTTCAGAAACAGAGTGAAATGCAAGACTCTGTGCCTTCCTGCAATCAAGACTTCGTTTCAGGTAAACGCAGTCACTTTTCAGCTCAAACGAAGTTACATCGTTCACGAAGCTCACACATTTCTCACTCTTAACTGAAAAACATTGGATGTTAGAGGACCTGTGGATTGTATCAGTTTCAGTACCATAGTTGAAATGGATATGGTGCGTGTGTGTAGGAAACGCAGTTCTTTTGTTCTGAGGACACTCATGGTTCCTGCCTTATTAGAGACTCTAGAAAGCAAGAGCGTGCTTCTTGGTCTAAAGCAGAGTGTGGTTCATCGATGAGAACTGTACTGTGCGATTCCCTTCAGAAATGGAGTGAAATGCAAGGCTCTGTGCCTTCCTGCAAGGAACACTTCTTTTCAGGTAAACATAGTCATTTTTCAGCTCAAACAAAGCTTCATCATTCACGAAGCTCACACGTTTCTCGCTCTGAACTGAAAAGCATTGGATGTTAGAGGACCTCTGGTTTGTATCCGTTTTCGAAGCAGAGTTGAACTAGATATGGTCCGGGTGTGTAGGAAACACAGTTCTTTTGTTTTGAGCACACTCACGTTACCCGCCTTATTAGAGATTCTAGAAAGCAAGAGCGTGCTTCTTGCTCTAAAGCAGAGTGTGGTTCATGGATGAGAACTGTGCTGTGTGTTTCCTGACAGAAACGGAGTGAAATGCCATGCTCTGTGTCTTCCTACAAGCAAGACTTTGTTTCAGGTAAACACAGTCACTTTTCAGCTCAAAAGAAGCTTAATCGTTCACAAAGCTCACACGTTTCTTGCTCTGAACTGAAAAGCATTGGATGTTAGAGGACCTGTGGTTTATATCAGTTTCAGAAGCGGAGTTGAACTATATGGTCCGTGTGTGTAGATAACTCAGTTATTTGTTCTGAGTACGCTCACTTTTCCCGCCTTATTAGAGACTGTGGAAAGCAAGAGCGTGTTTCTAGCTCTAAAGCAGAGGGTGGTTCATGGATGAGAACTTTGCTGTGTGTTTCCCTTCAGAAACGGAGTGAAATGCAAGGCTCTGTGCCTTCCTGCAATCAAGACTTCGTTTCGGGTAAACGCAGTCACTTTTCAGCTCAAACGAAGCTAAATTGTTAACGAAGGTCACACATTTCTCGCTCTGAACTGAAAATCATTGGATGTTAGAGGACCTGAGGTTTGTATCAGTTTAAGAAGCAGAGTTGAACTAGATATGGTACGTGTGTGTAGGAAACACAGTTCTTTTGTTCTGAGCACACTCACATTTCCCGCCTTATTATAGACTCTAGAAAGCAAGAGCATGCTTCTTGCTCTAAGGCAGAGTGTGGTTCATGGATGAGTTCTGGCCTATGTGTTTCCCTTCAGAAACAGAGTGAAATGCCTGGCTCTGTGACTTCCTACAAGCAAGACTTATTTTCAGGTAAACGCAGTCACATTTCAGCTCAAACGAAGCTACATCGTTCACGAAGCTCACACGTTTCTTGCTCTTAACTGAAAAGCATTGGATGTTAGAGGACCTGTGGTTTGTATCAGTTTCAGAGGTAGAGTTGAACTAGATATGGTCTCTGTGTAGGAAACTCAGTTCTTTTTTTCTGAGCACACTCACGTTTCCCGCCTTATTAGAGACTGTAGAAAACAAGAGCGTGTTTCTTGCTCTAAAGCAGAGTGTGGTTCGTGGATGAGAACTGTGCTATGTGTTTCCCTTCAGAAACGGATTGAAATTCCATGCTCTGTGACTTCCTACAAGGAAGACTTCTTTTCAGGTAAACGCAGACACTTTTCAGCTCAAACGAATCTACATCGTTAACGATGCTCACACTTTTCTCGATCTGAACTGAAAATCATTGGATGTTAGAGGACCTGTGGTTTGTATCAGTTTCAGAAGCTGAGTTGAACTAGATATGGTCCGTGTGTAGGAAACTCAGTTCTTTTGTTCTGAGCACACTCACGTTTCCCGCCTTATTAGAGACTCTAGAAAGCAAGAGCGTGCTTCTTACTCTAAAACAGAGTGTGGTTCAAGGATGAGTACTGTGTTATGTGTTTCCCATCAGAAACGGAGTAAAATGCCAGGCTCTGTGTCTTCCTACAAGCAAGACTTCGTTTCAGATAAATGCAGTCACTTTTCAGCTCAAAAGAAGCTACATCATTCTCGAAGCTCACACGTTTCTCGCTCTTAAGTGAAAAGCATTGTACATTAGAGGACCTGTGATTTGTATCAGTTTCATAAGCAGAGTTGAACAAGATATGGTTCATGTGTGTAGGAAACACACTTCTTTTGTTCTGAGCACACTCAAGTTTCCCGCCTTATTAGAGACTCTAGAAAGCAAGAGCGTGCTTCTTGCTCTAAAGCAGAGTGTGGTTCATGGATGAGAACTGTGCTGTGTGTTTCGCTTCAGAAACGGAGTGAAATGCCAGGTTCTGTGTCTTCCTACAAGCAAGACTTCGTTTCAGATAAACCCAGTCACTTTTCAACTCAAACGAAGCTACATTGTTAACGAAGCTCACACGTTTCTCGCTCTGAACTGAAAAACATTGGATGTTAGAGGACCTGAGGTTTTCATCAGTTTAAGAAGCAGAGTTGAACTAGATATGGTACATGTGTCTAGGAAACACCGTTCTTTTGTTCTGAGCACACTCACATTTACCGCATTATTAGACACTCTAGAGAGCAAGAGCATGCTATTTGCTCTAAAGTAGAGTGTGTTTCATGGATGAGAACTGTGCTGTGCTTCCCTTCAGAATCGGAGTGAAATGCAAGGCTCTGTGCCTTCCTGCAAGCAAGACTTCGTTTCAGGTAAACGTAGTCACTTTTCAGCTCAAACGAAGCTTTATCATTCACGAAGCTCACACGTTTCTTGCTCTGAACTAAAAAACATTGGATGTTAGAGGAACTGTGGTTTATATCAGTTTCAGAAGCAGAGTTGAACTAGATATGGTCCGAGTGTTGTGGAAACACAGTTCTTTTTTTGTGAGCACACTGATGTTTCCCGACTTATTAGAGACTCTAGAAAGAAAGAGCATGCTTCTTGCTCTAAAGCAGGGTGTGTTTCATGGATGAGAACTGTGCTATGTGTTTCCTTTTAGAAACGGAGTGAAATGCCAGGCTCTGTGTCTTCCTACAAGCAAGAATACTTTTCAGGTAAACGCAGTCACTTTTCAGCTCAAACGAAGCTACATCGTTCACGAAGCTCACACGTTTCTTGCTCTTAACTGAAAAGCATTGGATGTTAGAGGACCTGTGGTTTGTATCAGTTTCAGAAGCAGAGTTGAACTAGATAGGTGTCGTGTGTGTAGGAAAAACAGTTCTTTTTTTCTAAGCACACTCACGTTTCCGGCCTATTAGAGACTCTAGACAGAAAGAGATTGCTTCTTGCTCTAAAGCAGAGTTTGTTTCATGGATGAGAAATGTGCTGTTTGTTTCCCTTCAGAAACAGAGTCAATGCCAGGCTCTGTGTATTTCTAAAAGCAAGACTTCGTTTCAGGTAAACGCAGTCACTTTTCAGCTCAAACAAAGATTCATTGTTCATGAAGCTTACACGTTTATCGCTCTGAACTGAAAAACACTGGATGTTAGAAAACCTGTGGTTTATATCCATTTCAGAAGCGCAGTTTAACTAGATAAGGTCCGTGTGTGTAGGAAACTCAGTTCATTTGTTCTGAGCATACTCACTTATCCTGCAGTATTAGATACTGTGGAAAGCAAAAGCGTGTTTCTTGCTCTAAAGCAGAGTGTGGTTCATGGAAGAGAACTGTGCTGTGTGTTTCCCTTCAGAAACGGAGTGAAATGCCGGGCTCTGTGTCTTCCTACAAGCAAGACTACTTTTCAGGTAAACGCAGTCAATTTTCAGCTCATAGGAAGCTACACCATTCACGAAGCTCACACGTTTCTCCCTCTGAACTGAAAAGCATTGGATGTTAGAGGACCTGTGGTTTATATCAGTTTCAGAAGTGGAGTTGAACTAGATATGGTTCGTGTGTGTAGATAACTCAGTTCTTTTGTTCTGAGCACGCTCACTTTTCCCGCCTTATTAGAGACTGTGGAAAGCAAGAGCGTGTTTCTTGCTCTAAAGCAGAGTGTGGTTCATGGATGAGAACTTTGCTGTGTGTTTCCCTTCAGAAACGGAGTGAAATGCCAGGCTCTGTGTCTTCCTACAAGCAAGACTTCGTTTCAGGTAAACACAGTCACTTTTCAGCTCAAATGAAGCTACATTGTTAACGAAGCTCACACGTTTCTCGCTCTGAACTGAAAAGCACTGGATGTTAGAGGACATGTGGTTTGTATCAGTTTCAGAGGCAGAGTTGAACTAGATATGGTCTCTGTGTAGGAAACTCAGTTCTTTTGTTATGAGCACACTCACATTTCCCGCCTTATTAGAGACTCTAGAAAGCAAGAGCGTGCTTCTTACTCTAAAACAGAGTGTGGTTCATGGATGAGTACTGTGTTATGTGTTTCCCTTCAGAAACAGAGTGAAATGCCAGGCTCTGTGTCTTCCTACAAGCAAGACTTCGTTTCAGATAAACGCAGTCACTTTTCAGCTCAAAAGAAGCTACATCGATCTCGAAGCTCACACGTTTCTCGCTCTAAAGTTAAAAGCATTGTACGTTAGAGGACCTGTGATTTGTATCAGTTTCAGAAGCAGAGTTGAACAAGATATGGTTCATGTGTGTAGGAAACACACTTCTTTTGTTCTGAGCACACTCGTGTTTCCCGCCTTATTAGAGACTGTAGAAAGCAAGTACGTGCTTCTTGCTCTAAAGCAGAGTGCGGTTCATGGATGAGAACTGTGCTGTGTGTTTCCCTTCAGAAACGGAGTGAAATGCCGTGCTCTGTGTCTTCCTACAAGCAAGACTACGTTTCAGTTAAACACAGTCAATTTTCAGCTCATAGGAAGCTACACCATACACGAAGCTCACACGTTTCTCCCTCTGCACTGAAAAGCATTGGATGTTAGAGGACCTGTGGTTTATATCAGTTTCAGAAGTGGAGTTGAACTAGATATGGTCCGTGTGTGTAGATAACTCAGTTCTTTTGTTCTGAGCACGCTCACTTTTCCCACCTTAATAGAGACTGTGGAAAGCAAGAGCGTGTTTCTTGCTCTAAAGCAGAGTGTGGTTCATGCATGAGAACTTTGCTGTGTTTCCCTTCAGAAACGGAGTGAAATGCCGGGCGCTGTGTCTTCCTACAAGCAAGACTTCGTTTCAGGTAAACACAGTCACTTTTCAGCTAAAATGAAGCTACATTGTTAACGAAGCTCACACGTTTCTTGCTCTGAACTGAAAAGCACTGAATGTTAGAGGACCTGTGGTTTGTATCAGTTTCAGAGGCAGAGTTGAACTAGATATGGTCTCTGTGTAGGAAACTCAGTTCTTTTGTTATGAGCACACTCACATTTCCCGCCTTATTAGAGACTCTAGAAAGCAAGAGCGTGCTTCTTACTCTAAAACAGAGTGTGGTTCATGGATGAGTACTGTGTTATGTGTTTCCCTTCAGAAACAGAGTGAAATGCCAGGCTCTGTGTCTTCCTACAAGCAAGACTTCGTTTCAGATAAACGCAGTCACTTTTCAGCTCAAAAGAAGCTACATCGTTCTCGAAGCTCACATGTTTCTCGCTCTAAAGTTAAAAGCATTGTACGTTAGAGGACCTGTGATTTGTATCAGTTTCAGAAGCAGAGTTGAACAAGATATGGTTCATGTGTGTAGGAAACACACTTCTTTTGTTCTGAGCACACTCGTGTTTCCCGCCTTATTAGAGACTGTAGAAAGCAAGAGCGTGCTTCTTGCTCTAAAGCAGAGTGCGGTTCATGGATGAGAACTGTGCTGTGTGTTTCCCTTCAGAAACGGAGTGAAATGCCGGGCTCTGTGTCTTCCTACAAGCAAGACTACGTTTCAGTTAAACACAGTCAATTTTCAGCTCATAGGAAGCTACACCATTCACGAAGCTCACACATTTCTCCCTCTGCACTGAAAAGCATTGGATGTTAGAGGACCTGTGGTTTATATCAGTTTCAGAAGAGGAGTTGAACTAGATATGGTCCGTGTGTGTAGATAACTCAGTTCTTTTGTTCTGAGCACGCTCACTTTTCCCGCCTTAATAGAGACTGTGGAAAGCAAGAGCGTGTTTCTTGCTCTAAAGCAGAGTGTGGTTCATGCATGAGAACTTTGCTGTGTGTTTCCCTTCAGAAACGGAGTGAAATGCCGGGCTCTGTGTCTTCCTACAAGCAAGACTTCGTTTCAGGTAAACACAGTCACTTTTCAGCTAAAATGAAGCTACATTGTTAATGAAGCTCACACGTTTCTTGCTCTGAACTGAAAAGCACTGGATGTTAGAGGACCTGTGGTTTGTATCAGTTTCAGAGGCAGAGTTGAACTAGATATGGTCTCTGTGTAGGAAACTCAGTTCTTTTGTTATGAGCACACTCACGTTTCCCGCCTTGTTAGAGACTCTAGAAAGCAAGAGGATGCTTCTTGCTCTAATGCAGAGTGTGGTTCATGGATGAGAACTGTGCTTTGTGTTTCTCTTCAGAAACGGAGTGAAATGCAAAGCTCTGTGCCTTCCTGCAAGCAAGACTTAGTTTCAGGTAAACGCAGTCACTTTTCAGCTCAAACAAAGCTTCATCGTTCACGAAGCTCACACGTTTCTCGCTCTGAACTGAAAAGCATTGGATGTTAGAGGACCTGTGGTTTGTATCATTATCTGAAGCAGAGTTGAACTAGATATGGTGCGTGTGTGTAGGAAACAAAGTTCTTTTGTTCTGAGTACACTCACGTTTCCCGCCTTATTAGAGACTCTAGAAAGCAAGAGCGTGTTTCTTGCTCTAAAGCAGAGTGTGGTTCATGGATGAGAACTGTGCTATGTGTTTCCCTTCAGAAACAGATTGAAATCCCAGGCTCTGTGACTTCCTACAAGGAAGACTTCGTTTCAGGTAAACGCAGACACTTTTCAGCTCAAACGAAGCTACATTGCTAACGATGCTCACACTATTCTCGATCTGAACTGAAAAGCATTGGATGTTAGAGGACCTGTGGTTTATATCAGTTTCAGAAGTGGAGTTGAACTAGATATGGTTCGTGAGTGTAGATAACTCAGTTCTTTTGTTCTGAGCACGCTCACTTTTCCCGTCTTATTAGAGACAGTTGAAAGCAAGAGCGTGTTTCTTGCTCTAAAGCAGAGTGTGGTTCATGGATGAGAACTTTGCTGTGTGTTTCTCTTCAGAAACGGAGTGAAATGCCAGGCTCTGTGTCTTCCTACAAGCAAGACTTAGTTTCAGGTAAACACAGTCACTTTTCAGCTCAAATGAAGCTACATTGTTAACGAAGCTTACACGTTTCTCGCTCTGAACTGAAAAGCACTGGATGTTAGAGGACCTGTGGTTTGTATCAGTTTCAGAGGCAGAGTTGAACTAGATATGGTCTCTGTGTAGGAAACTCAGTTCTTTTGTTATGAGCACACTCACATTTCCCGCCTTATTAGAGACTCTAGAAAGCAAGAGCGTGCTTCTTACTCTAAAACAGAGTGTGGTTCATGGATGAGTACTGTGTTATGTGTTTCCCTTCAGAAACGGAGTGAAATGCCGGGCTCTGTGTCTTCCTACAAGCAAGACTACGTTTCAGTTAAACACAGTCAATTTTCAGCTCATAGGAAGCTACACCATTCACGAAGCTCACACGTTTCTCCCTCTGCACTGAAAAGCACTGGATGTTAGAGGACCTGTGGTTTATATCAGTTTCAGAAGTGGAGTTGAACTAGATATGGTCCGTGTGTGTAGATAACTCAGTTTTTTTGTTCTGAGCATGCTCACTTTTCCCGCCTTAATAGAGACTGTGGAAAGCAAGAGCGTGTTTCTTGCTCTAAAGCAGAGTGTGGTTCATGCATGAGAACTTTGCTGTGTGTTTCCCTTCAGAAACGGAGTGAAATGCCGGGCTCTGTGTCTTCCTACAAGCAAGACTTCGTTTCAGGTAAACACAGTCACTTTTCAGCTAAAATGAAGCTACATTGTTAACGAAGCTCACACGTTTGTTGCTCTGAATTGAAAAGCACTGGATGTTAGAGGACCTGTGGTTTGTATCAGTTTCAGAGGCAGAGTTGAAGTAGATATGGTCTCTGTGTAGGAAACTCAGTTCTTTTGTTATGAGCACACTCATGTTTCCCGCCTTGTTAGAGACTCTAGAAAGCAAGAGGATGCTTCTTGCTCTAATGCAGAGTGTGGTTCATGGATGAGAACTGTGCTTTGTGTTTTTCTTCAGAAATGGAGTGAAATGCAAAGCTCTGTGCCTTCCTGCAAGCAAGACTTAGTTTCAGGTAAACGCAGTCACTTTTCAGCTCAAACAAAGCTTCATCGTTCACGAAGCTCACACGTTTCTCGCTCTGAACTGAAAAGCATTGGATGTTAGAGGACCTGTGGTTTGTATCATTATCTGAAGCAGAGTTGAACTAGATATGGTGCGTGTGTGTAGGAAACAAAGTTGTTTTGTTCTGAGTACACTCACGTTTCCCGCCTTATTAGAGACTCTAGAAAGCAAGAGCGTGTTTCTTGCTCTAAAGCAGAGTATGGTTCATGGATGAGAACTGTGCTATGTGTTTCCCTTCAGAAACGGATTGAAATCCCAGGCTCTGTGACTTCCTACAAGGAAGACTTCGTTTCAGGTAAACGCAGACACTTTTCAGCTCAAACGAAGCTACATTGCTAACGATGCTCACACTATTCTCGATCTGAACTGAAAAGCATTGGATGTTAGAGGACCTGTGGTTTGTATCATTATCTGAAGCAGAGTTGAACTAGATATGGTGCGTGTGTGTAGGAAACAAAGTTCTTTTGTTCTGAGCACACTCACATTTCCCACCTTATTAGAGATTCTAGAAAGCAAGAGCGTGCTTCCTGCTCTAAAGCAGAGTGTGGTTCATGGATGAGAACTGTGCTGTGTGTTTCGCTTCAGAAACGGAGTGAAATGCCAGGTTCTGTGTCTTCCTACAAGCAAGACTTCGTTTCAGATAAACCCAGTCACTTTTCAACTCAAACGAAGCTACATTGTTAACGAAGCTCACACGTTTCTCGCTCTGAACTGAAAAACATTGGATGTTAGAGGACCTGAGGTTTTCATCAGTTTAAGAAGCAGAGTTGAACTAGATATGGTACGTGTGTCTAGGAAACACAGTTCTTTTGTTCTGAGCACACTCACATTTACCGCATTATTAGAGACTCTAGAGAGCAAGAGCATGCTCTTTGCTCTAAAGTAGAGTGTGTTTCATGGATGAGAACTGTGCTGTGCTTCCCTTCAGAATCGGAGTGAAATGCAAGGCTCTGTGCCTTCCTGCAAGCAAGGCTTCGTTTCAGGTAAACATAGTCACTTTTCAGCTCAAACGAAGCTTTATCATTCACGAAGCTCACACGTTTCTTGCTCTGAACTGAAAAACATTGGATGTTAGAGGAACTGTGGTTTATATCAGTTTCAGAAGCAGAGTTGAACTAGATATGGTCCGAGTGTTGTGGAAACACAGTTCTTTTTTTCTGAGCACACTTACGTTTCCCGACTCATTAGAGACTCTAGAAAGCAAGAGCATGCTTCTTGCTCTAAAGCAGGGTGTGTTTCATGGATGAGAACTGCGCTGTGTGTTTCCTTTTAGAAACGGAGTGAAATGCCAGGCTCTGTGTCTTCCTACAAGCAAGAATTCTTTTCAGGTAAACGCAGTCACTTTTCAGCTCAAACGAAGCTACATCATTCACGAAGCTCACACGTTTCTTTCTCTTAACTGAAAAGCATTGGATGTTAGAGGACCTGTGGTTTGTATCAGTTTCAGAAGCAGAGTTGAACTAGATATGTTTCATGTGTGTAGGAAAAACAGTTCTTTTTTTCTAAGCACACTCACGTTTCCGGCCTATTAGAGACTCTAGACAGAAAGAGATTGCTTCTTGCTCTAAAGCAGAGTTTGTTTCATGGATGAGAAATGTGCTGTTTGTTTCCCTTCAGAAACAAAGTCAATGCCAGGCTCTATGTATTTCTAAAAGCAAGACTTCGTTTCAGGTAAACACAGTCACTTTTCAGCTCAAACAAAGATTCATTGTTCACGAAGCTTACACGTTTATCGCTCTGAACTGAAAAACACTGGATGTTAGAAGACCTGTGGTTTATATCCATTTCAGAAGCACAGTTTAACTAGATAAGGTCCGTGAGTGTAGGAAATTCAGATCATTTGTTCTGAGCACACTCACTTATCCTGCAGTATTAGATACTGTGGAAAGCAAAAGCGTGTTTCTTGCTCTAAAGCAGAGTGTGGTTCAAGGAAGAGAACTGTGCTGTGTGTTTCCCTTCAGAAACGCAGTGAAATGCCGGGCTCTGTGTCTTCCTACAAGCAAGACTACTTTTCAGGTAAACGCAGTCAATTTTCAGCTCATAGGAAGCTACACCATTCACGAAGCTCACACGTTTCTCCCTCTGAACTGAAAAGCATTGGATGTTAGAGGACCTGTGGTTTATATCAGTTTCAGAAGTGGAGTTGAACTAGATATGGTTCGTGTGTGTAGATAACTCAGTTCTTTTGTTCTGAGCATGCTCACTTTTCCCGCCTTATTAGAGACTGTGGAAAGCAAGAGCGTGATTCTTGCTCTAAAGCAGAGTGTGGTTCATGGATGAGAACTGTGCTGTGTGTTTCTCTTCAGAAACGGAGTGAAATGCAAGGCTCTGTGCCTTCCTGCAAGCAAGACTTAGTTTCAGGTAAACGCAGTCACTTTTCAGCTCAAACAAAGCTTAATCGTTCACGAAATTCACACGTTTCTCGGTCTGAACTGAAAAGCATTGGATGTTAGAGGACCTGTGGTTTGTATCATTATCTGAAGCAGAGTTGAACTAGATATGGTGCGTGTGTGTAGGAAACAAACTTCTTTTGTTCTGAGCACACTCACGTTTCCCGCCTTATTAGAGACTGTAGAAAGCAAGAGCTTGTTTCTTGCTCTAAAGCAGAGTGTGGTTCGTGGATGAGAACTGTGCTATGTGTTTCCCTTCAGAAACGGAGTGAAATGCCAGGCTCTGTGACTTCCTACAAGAAAGACTTCGTTTCAGGTAAACGCAGACACTTTTCAGCTCAAACAAAGCTACATCGTTAACGATGCTCACACTATTCTCGATCTGAACTGAAAAGCATTGGATGTTAGAGGACCTGTGGTTTGTATCAGTTTCAGAAACTGAGTTGAACTAGATATGGTCCGTGTGTAGGAAACTCAGTTCTTTTGTTCTGAGCACACTCACATTTCCCGCCTTATTAGAGACTCTAGAAAGCAATTGCGTGCTTCTTACTCTAAAACAGAGTGTGGTTCATGGATGAGTACTGTGTTATGTATTTCCCCTCAGAAACGGAGTGAAATGCCAGGCTCTGTGTCTTCCTACAAGCAATACTTCGTTTCAGATAAACGCAGTCACTTTTCAGCTCAAAAGAACCTACATCGTTCTCGAAGCTCACACGTTTCTCGCTCTTAAGTTAAAAGCATTGTACGTTAGAGGACCTGTGATTTGTATCAGTTTCAGAAGCAGAGTTGAACAAGATATGGTTCATGTGTGTAGGAAACACACTTCTTTTGTTCTGAGCACACTCGTGTTTCCCGCCTTATTAGAGACTGTAGAAAGCAAGAGCGTGCTTCTTGCTCTAAAGCAGAGTGTGGTTCATGGATGAGAACTGTGCTGTGTGTTTCCCTTCAGAAACGGAGTGAAATGCCAGGCTCTGTGTCTTCCTACAAGCAAGACTTCGTTTCAGATAAACCCAGTCACTTTTCAGCTCATAAGATGCTACATCGTTCACGAAGCTCACACATTTCTCACTCTTAACTGAAAAGCATTTGATGTTAGAATACCTGTGGTTTGTATCCGTTTCAGAAGCAGAGTTGGACTAGATATGGTCCGGGTGTGTAGGAAACACAGTTCATTTGTTCTGAGCACACTCACATTTCCCACCTTATTAGAGATTCTAGAAAGCAAGAGCATGCTTCCTGCTCTAAAGCAGAGTGTGGTTCATGGATGAGAACTGTGCTGTGTGTTTCGCTTCAGAAACGGAGTGAAATGCCAGGATCTGTGTCTTCCTACAAGCAATACTTCGTTTCAGATAAACCCAGTCACTTTTCAACTCAAACGAAGCTACATTGTTAACGAAGCTCACACGTTTCTCGCTCTGAACTGAAAAACATTGGATGTTAGAGGACCTGTGGTTTATATCAGTTTCAGAAGTGGAGTTGAACTAGATATGGTCCCTGTGTGTAGATAACTCAGTTCTTTTGTTCTGAGCACGTTCAATTTTCCCGCCTTATTAGAGACTGTGGAAAGCAATAGCGTGTTTCTTGCTCTAAAGCAGAGTGTGGTTCATGGATGAGAACTTTGCTGTGTGTTTCCCTTCAGAAACGGAGTGAAATGCCAGGCTCTGTGTCTTCCTACAAGCAAGACTTCATTTCAGGTAAACACAGTCACTTTTCAGCTCAAACGAAGCTACATAGTTAACGAAGCTCACACGTGTCTCGCTCTAAACTGAAAAGCACTGGATGTTAGAGGACCTGTGGTTTGTATCAGTTTCAGAAGCTGAGTTGAACTAGATATGGTCCGTGTGTCGGAAACTCAGTTCTTTTGTTCTGAGCACACTCACGTTTCCCGCCTTATTAGAGACTCTAGAAAGCAAGAGCGTGCTTCTTACTCTAAAACAGAGTGTGGTTCATGGATGAGTACTGTGTTGTGTGTTTCCCTTCAGAAACGGAGTGAAATGCCAGGCTCTGTGTCTTCCTACAAGCCAGACTTCGTTTCAGATAAACCCAGTCACTTTTCAGCTCAAAAGAAGCTACATCGTTCTCGAAGCTCACACGTTTCTCGCTCTTAAGTTAAAAGCATTGTACGTTAGAGGACCTGTGATTTGTATCAGTTTCAGAAGCAGAGTTGTACAAGATATGGTTCATGTGTGTAGGAAACACACTTCTTTTGTTCTGAGCACACTCATGTTTCCCGCCTTATTAGAAACTCTAGAAAGCAAGAGCGTGCTTCTTGCTCTAAAGCAGAGTGTGGTGCATGGATGAGAACTGTGCTGTGTGTTTCCCTTCAGAAACGCAGTGAAATGCCGGGCTCTGTGTCTTCCTATAAGCAAGACTACTTTTCAGGTAAACGCAGTCAATTTTCAGCTAATAGGAAGCTACACCATTCACGAAGCTCACACGTTTCTCCCTCTGAACTGAAAAGCATTGGATGTTAGAGGACCTGTGGTTTATATCAGTTTCAGAAGTGGAGTTGAACTAGATATGGTCCCTGTGTGTAGATAACTCAGTTCTTTTGTTCTGAGCACGCTCACTTTTCCCGCCTTATTAGAGACTGTGGAAAGCAAGAGCGTGTTTCTTGCTCTAAAGCAGAGTGTGGTTCATGGATGAGAACTTTGCTGTGTGTTTCCCTTCAGAAACGGAGTGAAATGCCGGGCTCTGTGTCTTCCTACAAGCAAGACTTCGTTTCAGGTAAACACAGTCACTTTTCAGCTCAAATGAAGCTACATTGTTAACGAAGCTTACACGTTTCTCGCTCTGAACTTAAAAGCATTGGATGTTAGAGGACCTGAGGTTTGCATCAGTTTAGGAAGCAGAGTTGAACTAGATAAGGAACGTGTGTGTAGGAAACACAGTTCTTTTGTTCTGAGCACACTCACATTTCCCGCCTTATTAGAGACACTAGAAAGCAAGAGCGTGCTTCTTGCTCTAAAGTAGAGTGTGTTTCATGGATGAGAACTGTACTGTGCTTCCCTTCAGAAACGGAGTGAAATGCAAGGCTCTGTGCCTTACTGCAAGCAAGATTTCGTTTCAGGTAAACATAGTCACTTTTCAGGTCAAATGAAGCTTCATCATTCACGAAGCTCTCACGTTTCTCGCTCTAAACTGAAACACATTGGATGTTAGAGGAACTGTGGTTTATATCAGTTTCAGAAGCAGAGTTGAACTAGATATGGTCCGAGTGTTGTGGAAACACAGTTCTTTATTTCTGAGCACATTGACGTTTCCCGACTTATTAGAGACTCTAGAAAGCAAGAGCATGCTTCTTGCTCTTAAGCAGGGTGTGGTTCATGGATGAGAACTGTGCTGTGTGTTTCCTTTTAGAAACAGCGTGAAATGCCAGGCTCTGTGTCTTCCTACAAGCAAGAATTCTTTTCAGGTAAACGCAGTCAATTTTCAGCTCATAAGAAGCTACACCATTCACGAAGCTCACACGTTTCTCCCTCTGAACTGAAAAGCATTGGATGTTAGAGGACCTGTGGTTTATATCAGTTTCAGAAGTGGAGTTGAACTAGATATGGTCCCTGTGTGTAGATAACTCAGTTCTATTTTTCTGAGCACGCTGAATTTTCCCGCCTTATTAGAGACTGTGGAAAGCAAGAGCGTGTTTCTTGCTCTAAAGCAGAGTGTGGTTCATGGATGAGAACTTTGCTGTGTGTTTCCCTTCAGAAACGGAGTGAAATGCCAGGCTCTGTGTCTTCCTACAAGCAAGACATCGTTTCAGGTAAACACAGTCACTTTTCAGCTCAAATGAAGCTACATTGTTAACGAAGCTTACACGTTTCTCGCTCTGAACTTAAAAGCATTGGATGTTAGAGGACCTGAGGTTTGCATCAGTTTAGGAAGCAGAGTTGAACTAGATAAGGAACGTGTGTGTAGGAAACACAGTTCTTTTGTTCTGAGCACACTCACATTTCCCGCCTTATTAGAGACACTAGAAAGCAAGAGCGTGCTTCTTGCTCTAAAGTAGAGTGTGTTTCATGGATGAGAACTGTGCTGTGCTTCCCTTCAGAAACGGAGTGAAATGCAAGGCTCTGTGCCTTACTGCAAGCAAGATTTCGTTTCAGGTAAACATAGTCACTTTTCAGGTCAAATGAAGCTTCATCCTTCACGAAGCTCTCACGTTTCTCGCTCTAAACTGAAAAACATTGGATGTTAGAGGAACTGTGGTTTATATCAGTTTCAGAAGCAGAGTTGAACTAGATATGGTCCGAGTGTTGTGGAAACACAGTTCTTTATTTCTGAGCACATTGACGTTTCCCGACTTATTAGAGACTCTAGAAAGCAAGAGCATGCTTCTTGCTCTTAAGCAGGGTGTGGTTCATGGATGAGAACTGTGCTGTGTGTTTCCTTTTAGAAACAGCGTGCAATGCCAGGCTCTGTGTCTTCCTACAAGCAAGAATTCTTTTCAGGTAAACGCAGTCACTTTTCAGCTCAAATGAAGCTACATTGTTAACGAAGCTTACACGTTTCTCGCTCTGAACTTAAAAGCATTGGATGTTAGAGGACCTGAGGTTTGCATCAGTTTAGGAAGCAGAGTTGAACTAGATAAGGAACGTGTGTGTAGGAAACACAGTTCTTTTGTTCTGAGCACACTCACATTTCCCGCCTTATTAGAGACACTAGAAAGCAAGAGCGTGCTTCTTGCTCTAAAGTAGAGTGTGTTTCATGGATGAGAACTGTGCTGTGCTTCCCTTCAGAAACGGAGAGAAATGCAAGGCTCTGTGACTTCCTACAAGACAGACGTCATTTCAGGTAAACGCAGACACTTTTCAGCTCAAACGAATCTACATAGTTAACGATGCTCACACTTTTCTCGATCTGAACTGAAAATCATTGGATGTTAGAGGACCTGTGGTTTGTATCAGTTTCAGAAGCTGAGTTGAACTAGATATGGTCCGTGTGTAGGAAAATCATTTCTTTTGTTCTGAGCACACTCACGTTTCGCGCCTTATTAGAGACTCTAGAAAGCAAGAGCGTGCTTCTTACTCTAAAACAGAGTGTGGTTCATGGATGAGTACTGTGTTATGTGTTTCCCATCAGAAACGGAGAAAAATGCCAGGCTCTGGGTCTTCCTACAAGCAAGACTTCGTTTCAGATAAACCCAGTCACTTTTCAGCTCAAATAAGCTACATCGTTCTCGGAGCTCACACGTTTCCCGCTCTTAAGTGAAAAGCATTGTACGTTAGAGGACCTGTGGTTTGTATCACTTTCAGAAGCAGAGTTGAACAAGATATGGTTCATGTGTGTAGGAAACACACTTCTTTTGTTCTGAGCACACTCAAGTTTCCCGCCTTATTAGAGACTCTAGAAAGCAAGAGCGTGCTTCTTGCTCTAAAGCAGAGTGTGGTTCATGGATGAGAACTGTGCTGTGTGTTTCGCTTCAGAAACGGAGTGAAATGCCAGGTTCTGTGTCTTCCTACAAGCAAGACTTCGTTTCAGATAAACCCAGTCACTTTTCAACTCAAACGAAGATACATTGTTAACGAAGCTCACACGTTTCTCGCTCTGAACTTAAAAACATTGGATGTTAGAGGACCTGAGGTTTTCATCAGTTTAGGAAGCAGAGTTGAACTAGATATGGAACGTGTGTGTAGGAAACACAGTTCTTTTGTTCTGAGCACACTCACATTTCCCGCCTTATTAGAGACACTAGAAAGCATGAGCGTGCTTCTTGCTCTAAAGTAGAGTGTGTTTCATGGATGAGAACTGTGCTGTGCTTCCCTTCAGAAACGGAGTGAAATGCAAGGCTCTGTGCCTTACTGCAAGCAAGATTTCGTTTCAGGTAAACATAGTCACTTTTCAGGTCAAATGAAGCTTCATCATTCACGAAGCTCACACATTTCTCGCTCTGAACTGAAAAACATTGGATGTTAGAGGAACTGTGGTTTATATCAGTTTCAGAAGCAGAGTTGAACTAGATATGGTCCGAGTGTTGTGGAAACACAGTTCTTTTTTTCTGAGCACATTGACGTTTCCCAACTTATTAGAGACTCTAGAAAGCAAGAGCATGCTTCTTGCTCTAAAGCAGGGTGTGGTTCATGGATGAGAACTGTGCTGTGTGTTTCCATTTGAAACAGCGTGAAATGCCAGGCTCTGTGTCTTCCTACAAGCAAGAATTCTTTTCAGGTAAACGCAGTCACTTTTCAGCTCAAACGAAGCTACATCGTTCACGAAGCTCACACGTTTCTTGCTCTGAACTGAAAAGCATTGGATGTTAGAGGACCTGTGGTTTGTATCAGTTTCAGAGGCAGAGTTGAACTAGATATGGTCTCTGTGTAGGAAACTCAGTTCTTTTGTTCTGAGCACACTCACATTTCCCGCCTTATTAGAGACTGTAGAAAGCAAGAGCGTGTTTCTTGCTCTAAAGCAGAGTGTGGTTCGTGGATGAGAACTGTGCTATGTGTTTCCCTTCAGAAACGGATTGAAATCCCAGGCTCTGTGACTTCCTACAAGGAAGACGTCATTTCAGGTAAACGCAGACACTTTTCAGCTCAAACGAATCTACATCGTTAACGATGCTCACACTTTTCTCGATCTGAACTGAAAGTCATTGGATGTTAGAGGACCTGTGGTTTGTATCAGTTTCAGAAGCTGAGTTGAACTAGATATGGTCCGTGTGTAGGAAACTCATTTCTTTTGTTCTGAGCACACTCACGTTTCCCGCCTTATTAGAGACTCTAGAAAGCAAGAGCGTGCTTCTTACTCTAAAACAGAGTGTGGTTCATGGATGAGTACTGTGTTATGTGTTTCCCATCAGAAATGGAGTGAAATGCCAGGCTCTGTGTCTTCCTACAAGCAAGACTTCGTTTCAGATAAACGCAGTCACTTTTCAGCTCAAAAGAACCTACATCGTTCTCGAAGCTCACACGTTTCTCGCTCTTAAGTGAAAAGCATTGTACGTTAGAGGACCTGTGATTTGTATCAGTTTCAGAAGCAGAGTTGAACAAGATATGGTTCATGTGTGTAGGAAACACACTTCTTTTGTTCAGAGCACACTCAAGTTTCCCGCCTTATTAGAGACTCTAGAAAGCAAGAGCGTGCTTCTTGCTCTAAAGCAGAGTGTGGTTCATGGATGAGAACTGTGCTGTGTGTTTCGCTTCAGAAACGGAGTGAAATGCCAGGTTCTGTGTCTTCCTACAAGCAAGACTTCGTTTCAGAAAAACCCAGTCACTTTTCAACTCAAACGAAGCTACATTGTTAACGAAGCTCACACGTTTCTCGCTCTGAACTGAAAAACATTGGATGTTAGAGGACCTGAGGTTTTCATCAGTTTAAGAAGCAGAGTTGAACTAGATATGGTACGTGTGTCTAGGAAACACAGTTCTTTTGTTCTGAGCACACTCACATTTCCCGCATTATTAGAGACTCTAGAGAGCAAGAGCATGCTATTTGCTCTAAAGTAGAGTGTGTTTCATGGATGAGAACTGTGCTGTGCTTCCCTTCAGAAACGGAGTGAAATGCCAGGCTCTGTGTCTTCATACAAGCAAGACTTCATTTCAGGTAAACACAGTCACTTTTCAGCTCAAACGAAGCTACATAATTAACGAAGCTCACACGTTTCTCGCTCTGAACTGAAAAGCACTGGATGTTAGAGGACCTGTGGTTTGTATCAGTTTCAGAAGCTGTGTTGAACTAGATATGGTCCGTGTGTAGGAAACTCAGTTCTTTTGTTCTGAGCACACTCACGTTTCCCGCCTTATTAGAGACTCTAGAAAGCAAGAGCGTGCTTCTTACTCTAAAACAGAGTGTGGTTCAT
The DNA here is from genome assembly GCA_949786405.1 of Onychomys arenicola. NCBI lineage: Eukaryota > Metazoa > Chordata > Mammalia > Rodentia > Cricetidae > Onychomys > Onychomys arenicola. Next base: position 302,012 of record CATKUM010000100.1, read on the forward strand.
GGATGAGTACTGTGTTATGTGTTTCCCTTCAGAAACGGAGTGAAATGCCAGGCTCTGTGTCTTCCTACAAGCAAGACTTCGTTTCAGATAAACGCAGTCACTTTTCAGCTCAAAAGAAGCTACATCGTTCTCGAAGCTCACACGTTTCTCGCTCTTAAGTTAAAAGCATTGTACGTTAGAGGACCTGTGATTTGTATCAGTTTCAGAAGCAGAGTTGAACAAGATATGGTTCATGTGTGTAGGAAACACACTTCTTTTGTTCTGAGCACACTCATGTTTCCCGCCTTATTAGAAACTCTAGAAAGCAAGAGCGTGCTTCTTGCTCTAAAGCAGAGTGTGGTTCATGGATGAGAACTGTGCTGTGTGTTTCCCTTCAGAAACGCAGTGAAATGCCGGGCTCTGTGTCTTCCTACAAGCAAGACTACTTTTCAGGTAAACGCAGTCAATTTTCAGCTCATAGGAAGCTACACCATTCACGAAGCTCACACGTTTCTCCCTCTGAACTGAAAAGCATTGGATGTTAGAGGACCTGTGGTTTATATCAGTTTCAGAAGTGGAGTTGAACTAGATATGGTCCCTGTGTGTAGATAACTCAGTTCTTTTTTTCTGAGCACGCTGAATTTTCCCGCCTTATTAGAGACTGTGGAAAGCAAGAGCGTGTTTCTTGCTCTAAAGAAGAGTGTGGTTCATGGATGAGAACTTTGCTGTGTGTTTCCCTTCAGAAACGGAGTGAAATGCCAGGCTCTGTGTCTTCCTACAAGCAAGACTTCGTTTCAGGTAAACACAGTCACTTTTCAGCTCAAATGAAGCTACATTGTTAACGAAGCTTACACGTTTCTCGCTCTGAACTTAAAAGCATTGGATGTTAGAGGACCTGAGGTTTGCATCAGTTTTGGAAGCAGAGTTGAACTAGATAATTAACGTGTGTGTAGGAAACACAGTTCTTTTGTTCTGAGCACACTCACATTTCCCGCCTTATTAGAGACACTAGAAAGCAAGAGCGTGCTTCTTGCTCTAAAGTAGAGTGTGTTTCATGGATGAGAACTGTGCTGTGCTTCCCTTCAGAAACGGAGTGAAATGCAAGGCTCTGTGCCTTACTGCAAGCTAGATTTCGTTTCAGGTAAACATAGTCACTTTTCAGGTCAAATGAAGCTTCATCATTCACGAAGCTCACACGTTTCTCACTCTGAATTGAAAAACATTGGATGTTAGAGGAACTGTGGTTTATATCAGTTTCAGAAGCAGAGTTGAACTAGATATGGTCCGAGTGTTGTGGAAACACAGTTCTTTTTTTCTGAGCACATTGACGTTTCCCGACTTATTAGAGACTCTAGAAAGCAAGAGCATGCTTCTTGCTCTAAAGCAGGGTGTGGTTCATGGATGAGAACTGTGCTGTGTGTTTCCATTTAGAAACAGCGTGAAATGCCAGGCTCTGCGTCTTCCTACAAGCAAGAATTCTTTTCAGGTAAATGCAGTCACTTTTCAGCTCAAACGAAGCTACATCGTTCACGAAGCTCACACGTTTCTTGCTCTGAACTGAAAAGCATTGGATGTTAGAGGACCTGTGGTTTGTATCAGTTTCAGAGGCAGAGTTGAACTAGATATGGTCTCTGTGTAGGAAACTCAGTTCTTTTGTTCTGAGCACACTCACATTTCCCGCCTTATTAGAGACTGTAGAAAGCAAGAGCGTGTTTCTTGCTCTAAAGCAGAGTGTGGTTCGTGGATGAGAAGTGTGCTATGTGTTTCCCTTCAGAAACGGATTGAAATCCCAGGCTCTGTGACTTCCTACAAGGAAGACGTCATTTCAGGTAAACGCAGACACTTTTCAGCTCAAAGGAATCTACATCGTTAACGATGCTCACACTTTTCTCGATCTGAACTGAAAATCATTGGATGTTAGAGGACCTGTGGTTTGTATCAGTTTCAGAAGCTGAGTTGAACTAGATATGGTCCGTGTGTAGGAAACTCATTTCTTTTGTTCTGAGCACACTCACGTTTCCTGCCTTATTAGAGACTCTAGAAAGCAAGAGCGTGCTTCTTACTCTAAAACAGAGTGTGGTTCATGGATGAGTACTGTGTTATGTGTTTCCCATCAGAAACGGAGTGAAATGCCAGGCTCTGTGTCTTCCTACAAGGAAGACTTCGTTTCAGATAAACGCAGTCACTTTTCAGCTCAAAAGAAGCTACATCGTTCTCGAAGCTCACACGTTTCTCGCTCTTAAGTGAAAAGCATTGTACGTTAGAGGACCTGTGATTTGTATCACTTTCAGAAGCAGAGTTGAACAAGATATGGTTCATGTGTGTAGGAAACACACTTCTTTTGTTCAGAGCACACTCAAGTTTCTCGCCTTATTAGAGACTCTAGAAAGCAAGAGCGTGCTTCTTGCTCTAAAGCAGAGTGTGGTTCATGGATGAGAACTGTGCTGTGTGTTTCGCTTCAGAAACGGAGTGAAATGCCAGGTTCTGTGTCTTCCTACAAGCAAGACTTCGTTTCAGATAAACCCAGTCACTTTTCAACTCAAATGAAGCTACATTGTTAACGAACCTCACACGTTCCTCGCTCTTAAGTTAAAAGCATTGTACGTTAGAGGACCTGTGATTTGTATCACTTTCAGAAGCAGAGTTGAACAAGATATGGTTCATGTGTGTAGGAAACACACTTCTTTTGTTCTGAGCACACTCAAGTTTCCCGCCTTATTAGAGACTCTAGAAAGCAAGAGCGTGCTTCTTGCTCTAAAGCAGAGTGGGGTTTATGGATGAGAACTGTGCTGTGTGTTTCGCTTCAGAAACGGAGTGAAATGCCAGGTTCTGTGTCTTCCTACAAGCAAGACTTCGTTTCAGATAAATCCAGTCACTTTTCAACTCAAACGAAGCTACATTGTTAACGAAGCTCACACGTTTCTCGCTCTGAACTGAAAAACATTGGATGTTAGAGGACCTGAGGTTTTCATCAGTTTAAGAAGCAGAGTTGAAGTAGATATGGTACGTGTGTCCAGGAAACACAGTTCTTTTGTTCTGAGCACACACACATTTACTGCATGATTAGACACTCTAGAGAGCAAGAGCATGCTATTTGCTCTAAAGTAGAGTGTGTTTCATGGATGAGAACTGTGCTGTGCTTCCCTTCAGAATCGGAGTGAAATGCAAGGCTCTGTGCCTTCCTGCAAGCAAGACTTCGTTTCAGGTAAACGTAGTCACTTTTCAGCTCAAACGAAGCTTTATCATTCACGAAGCTCACACGTTTCTTGCTCTGAACTGAAAAACATTGGATGTTAGAGGAACTGTGTTTTATATAAGTTTCAGAAGCAGAGTTGAACTAGATATGGTCCGAGTGTTGTGGAAACACAGTTCTTTTTTCTGAGCACATTGACGTTTCCCGACTTATTAGAGACTCTAGAAAGCAAGAGCATGCTTCTTGCTCTAAAGCAGGGTGTGGTTCATGGATGAGAACTGTGCTGTGTGTTTCCATTTAGAAACAGCATGAAATGCCAGGCTCTGTGTCTTCCTACAAGCAAGAATTCTTTTCAGGTAAATGCAGTCACTTTTCAGCTCAAACGAAGCTACATCGTTCACGAAGCTCACACGTTTCTTGCTCTGAACTGAAAAGCATTGGATGTTAGAGGACCTGTGGTTTGTATCAGTTTCAGAGGCAGAGTTGAACTAGATATGGTCTCTGTGTAGGAAACTCAGTTCTTTTGTTCTGAGCACACTCACATTTCCCGCCTTATTAGAGACTGTAGAAAGCAAGAGCGTGTTTCTTGCTCTAAAGCAGAGTGTGGTTCGTGGATGAGAACTGTGCTATGTGTTTCCCTTCAGAAACGGATTGAAATCCCAGGCTCTGTGACTTCCTACAAGGAAGACGTCATTTCAGGTAAACACAGACACTTTTCAGCTCAAACGAATCTACATCATTAACGATGCTCACACTTTTCTCGATCTGAACTGAAAATCATTGGATGTTAGAGGACCTGTGGTTTGTATCAGTTTCAGAAGCTGAGTTGAACTAGATATGGTCCGTGTGTAGGAAACTCATTTCTTTTGTTCTGAGCACACTCACGTTTCCCGCCTTATTAGAGACTCTAGAAAGCAAGAGCGTGCTTCTTGCTCTAAAGCAGCGTGTGGTTCATGGATGAGAACTGTGCTGTGTGTTTCCCTCAGAAACGGAGTGAAATCCCAGGCTCTTTGTATTCCTACAAGTAAGACTTCGTTTCAGGTAAAGGTAGTCACTTTTCAGCTCAAACGAAGGGTCATCATTCACGAAGCTAACACTTTTCTCGCTCTGAACTGAAAAAGCATTGGATGTTAGAGGACCTGTGGTTCATATCAGTTTCTGAAGCAGAGTTGAACTATATATGGTGCGTGTGTGTTGGAAACACAGTTCTTTAGTTCTGAGCACACTCACGTTCCACGCCTTATTAGAGACTCTAGAAAGCAAGAGCGTGCTTCTTGCTCTAAAGAAGAGTGTGGTTCATGGAAGAGTACTGGGTTTGAGTTTTCCTTCGGAAACAGAGTGAAATGCCAGGCTCTGTGACTTCCTACAAGCAAGACTTCGTTTCAGAAAAACGCAGTCACTTTTCAGCTCAAAAGAAGCTACATCGTTCACGAAGCTCACACGTTTCTCGCTCTGAAATGAAAAGCATTGGATGTTAGAGGACCTGTGGTTTGTATACGTTTCAGAAGCAGAGTTGAACTAGATATGGTGCATGTGTGTAGGAAATACATTTCTTTTGTTTTGAGCACACTCACGTTTCCCGCCTTATTAGAGACTCTAGAAAGCAAGAGCGTGCTTCTTGCTCTAAAGCAGAGTGTGGTTCATGGATGAGTACTGTTCTATGTGTTTCTCTTCCGAAACGGAGTGAAATGCCAGGCTGTGTGTCTTCCTACAAGCAAGACTTCCTTTCAGGTAAAGGTAGTCACTTTTCAGCTCAAACGAAGCGTCATCATTCACGAAGCTAACACGTTTCTCGCTCTGAACTGAAAAGCATTGGATGTTAGAGGACCTGTGGTTCTTATCAGTTTCACAAGCAGAGTTGAACTAGATATGGTCCGTGTGTGTAGGAAACTCAGTTCTTTTGTTCTGAGCACACTCACTTTTCCGGCCTTATTAGAGTCTGTGGAAAGCAAGAGCGTGTTTCTTGCTGTAAAGCAGAGTGTGGTTCATGGATGAGAACTGTGCTATGTGTTTCCATTCAGAAATGGAGTGAAATGCCAGGCTCTGTTTCTTCCGACAAGCAAGACTTCGTTTCAGATAAACGCAGTCAATTTCAGCTCAAAAGAAGCTACATCATTCAAGAAGCTCACACGTTTCTCGCTCTGAACTGAAAAGCATTGGATGTTGGAGGTCCTGTGGTTTGTATCAGTTTCAGAAGCAGAGTTGAACTAGATATGGTCCATGTGTGTCAGAGACACAGTTCTTTTGTTTTGAGCCCACTCACGTTTCCCCCCTTATTAGAGACTCTAGAATGCAAGAGCATGCTTTTTGCTTTAAAGCAGAGTGTGGTTCATAGAAGAGTACTGGGTTTGAGTTTCCCTTCAGAAACAGAGTGAAATGCCAGGCTCTGTGACTTCCTACAAGCAAGACTTCGTTTCAGGTAAACGCAGTCACTTTTCAGCTCAAAAGAAGCTACATCGTTCACGAAGCTCACATGTTTTTCACTCTTACATGAAAAGCATTGGATGTTAGAGGTCCTGTGGTTTGTATCAGTTTCTGAAGCAGAGTTGAACTAGATATGGTGCGTGTGTGTGGGAAACGCAGTTCTTTTGTTCTGAGCACACTCAACTTTCCTGCCTTATTAGAGACTCAAGAAAGCAAGAGCGTGCTTCTTGCTCTAAAGTAGAGTGTGATTCATGTATGAGAACTGTTCTTTGCGTTTCCCTTCAGAAACGGAGTGAAATCCCAGGCTCTGTGTCTTCCTACAAGCAAGATTTCGTTTCAGGTAAACGCAGTCACTTTTCAGCTCAAACTCAGCTACATTGTTAACTATGCTCACACGTTTCTCGCTCTGAAATAAAAGCATTGGATGTTAGAGGAGTTTTGGTTTGTATCAGTTTCAGAAGCAAAGTTGAACTAGATATGGTCCATGTGTGTCGGAAACACAGTTCTTTGTTCTGAGTACACTCACGTTTCCCGCGTTATTAGAGACTCTAGAAATCAAGAGCGTGCTTCTTGCTCTAAAGCAGAGTGTGGTTCATGGATGAGTACTGTTCTATGTGTTTCTCTTCAGAAACGGAGTGAAATGCCAGGCTCTGTGTCTTCCTACAAGTAAGACTACGTTTCAGGTAAACGCAGTCACTTTTCAGCTCAAACGAAGCTACATCGTTCACGAAGCTCACAAGTTTCTCGCTCTGAACTGAAAATCATTGGATGTTAGAGGACCTGTGGTTTGTATCAGTTTCAGAAGCAGAGTTGAAGTAGATATGGTCCGTGTGTAGGAAACTCAGTTCTTTTGTTCTGAGCACACTCACGTTTACCGCCTTATTAGAGACACTAGAAAGCAAGAGCGTGCTTCTTGCTCTAAAGCAGAGTGTGGTTCATGGATGAGAACTGTGCTGTGTGTTTCCCTTCAGACGTGGTGTGAAATGCCATGCTCTGTGTCTAGCTACAAGCAAGACTTCGTTTCAGAAAATCGCAGTCACTTTTCAGCTCAAAAGAAGCTACATCGTTCATGAAGCTCATAAGTTTCTCGCTCTGAACTGAAAAGCATTGGATGTTAGAGGACCTGTGGTTTGTATCAGTTTCAGAAGCAGAGTTGAAGTAGATATGGTCCGTGTGTAGGAAACTCTATTCTTTTGTTCTGAGAACACTCACGTTTACCGCGTTATTAGAGACTCTAGAAAACAAGAGCATGTTTCTTGCTGTAATTAAGAATGTGGTTCATTGATGAGAACTGTGCTGTGTGTTTCCCTTCAGAAACGGAGTGAAATGCAAGTCTCTGTGACTTCCTACAAGCAAGACTTCATTTCAGATAAATGCAGTCACTTTTCAGCTCAAAAGAAGCTACATCGTTCACGAAGCTCACACGTTTCTTGCTCTGAACTGAAAAGCATTGGATGTTAGAGGACCTGTGGTTTGTATCAGTTTCAGAGGCAGAGTTGAACTAGATATGGTCTCTGTGTAGGAAACTCAGTTCTTTTGTTCTGAGCACACTCACATTTCCCGCCTTATTAGAGACTGTAGAAAGCAAGAGCGTGTTTCTTGCTCTAAAGCAGAGTGTGGTTCGTGGATGAGAACTGTGCTATGTGTTTCCCTTCAGAAACGGATTGAAATCCCAGGCTCTGTGACTTCCTACAAGGAAGACGTCATTTCAGGTAAACACAGACACTTTTCAGCTCAAACGAATCTACATCATTAACGATGCTCACACTTTTCTCGATCTGAACTGAAAATCATTGGATGTTAGAGGACCTGTGGTTTGTATCAGTTTCAGAAGCTGAGTTGAACTAGATATGGTCCGTGTGTAGGAAACTCATTTCTTTTGTTCTGAGCACACTCACGTTTCCCGCCTTATTAGAGACTCTAGAAAGCAAGAGCGTGCTTCTTGCTCTAAAGCAGCGTGTGGTTCATGGATGAGAACTGTGCTGTGTGTTTCCCTCAGAAACGGAGTGAAATCCCAGGCTCTTTGTATTCCTACAAGTAAGACTTCGTTTCAGGTAAAGGTAGTCACTTTTCAGCTCAAACGAAGGGTCATCATTCACGAAGCTAACACTTTTCTCGCTCTGAACTGAAAAAGCATTGGATGTTAGAGGACCTGTGGTTCATATCAGTTTCTGAAGCAGAGTTGAACTATATATGGTGCGTGTGTGTTGGAAACACAGTTCTTTAGTTCTGAGCACACTCACGTTCCACGCCTTATTAGAGACTCTAGAAAGCAAGAGCGTGCTTCTTGCTCTAAAGAAGAGCGTGGTTCATGGAAGAGTACAGGGTTTGAGTTTCCCTTCGGAAACAGAGTGAAATGCCAGGCTCTGTGACTTCCTACAAGCAAGACTTCGTTTCAGAAAAACGCAGTCACTTTTCAGCTCAAAAGAAGCTACATCGTTCACGAAGCTCACACGTTTCTCGCTCTGAAATGAAAAGCATTGGATGTTAGAGGACCTGTGGTTTGTATCCGTTTCAGAAGCAGAGTTGAACTAGATATGGTGCATGTGTGTAGGAAATACATTTCTTTTGTTTTGAGCACACTCACGTTTCCCGCCTTATTAGAGACTCTAGAAAGCAAGAGCGTGCTTCTTGCTCTAAAGCAGAGTGTGGTTCATGGATGAGTACTGTTCTATGTGTTTCTCTTCCGAAACGGAGTGAAATGCCAGGCTGTGTGTCTTCCTACAAGCAAGACTTCCTTTCAGGTAAAGGTAGTCACTTTTCAGCTCAAACGAAGCGTCATCATTCACGAAGCTAACAGGTTTCTCGCTCTGAACTGAAAAGCATTGGATGTTAGAGGACCTGTGGTTCTTATCAGTTTCACAAGCAGAGTTGAACTAGATATGGTCCGTGTGTGTAGGAAACTCAGTTCTTTTGTTCTGAGCACACTCACTTTTCCGGCCTTATTAGAGTCTGTGGAAAGCAAGAGCGTGTTTCTTGCTCTAAAGCAGAGTGTGGTTCATGGATGAGAACTGTGCTATGTGTTTCCATTCAGAAATGGAGTGAAATGCCAGGCTCTGTTTCTTCCGACAAGCAAGACTTCGTTTCAGATAAACGCAGTCAATTTCAGCTCAAAAGAAGCTACATCATTCAAGAAGCTCACACGTTTCTCGCTCTGAACTGAAAAGCATTGGATGTTGGAGGTCCTGTGGTTTGTATCAGTTTCAGAAGCAGAGTTGAACTAGATATGGTCCATGTGTGTCAGAGACACAGTTCTTTTGTTTTGAGCCCACTCACGTTTCCCCCCTTATTAGAGACTCTAGAATGCAAGAGCATGCTTTTTGCTTTAAAGCAGAGTGTGGTTCATAGAAGAGTACTGGGTTTGAGTTTCCCTTCAGAAACAGAGTGAAATGCCAGGCTCTGTGACTTCCTACAAGCAAGACTTCGTTTCAGGTAAACGCAGTCACTTTTCAGCTCAAAAGAAGCTACATCGTTCACGAAGCTCACATGTTTTTCACTCTTACATGAAAAGCATTGGATGTTAGAGGTCCTGTGGTTTGTATCAGTTTCTGAAGCAGAGTTGAACTAGATATGGTGCGTGTGTGTGGGAAACGCAGTTCTTTTGTTCTGAGCACACTCAACTTTCCTGCCTTATTAGAGACTCAAGAAAGCAAGAGCGTGCTTCTTGCTCTAAAGTAGAGTGTGATTCATGTATGAGAACTGTTCTTTGCGTTTCCCTTCAGAAACGGAGTGAAATCCCAGGCTCTGTGTCTTCCTACAAGCAAGATTTCGTTTCAGGTAAACGCAGTCACTTTTCAGCTCAAACTCAGCTACATTGTTAACTATGCTCACACGTTTCTCGCTCTGAAATAAAAGCATTGGATGTTAGAGGAGTTTTGGTTTGTATCAGTTTCAGAAGCAAAGTTGAACTAGATATGGTCCATGTGTGTCGGAAACACAGTTCTTTGTTCTGAGTACACTCACGTTTCCCGCGTTATTAGAGACTCTAGAAATCAAGAGCGTGCTTCTTGCTCTAAAGCAGAGTGTGGTTCATGGATGAGTACTGTTCTATGTGTTTCTCTTCAGAAACGGAGTGAAATGCCAGGCTCTGTGTCTTCCTACAAGTAAGACTACGTTTCAGGTAAACGCAGTCACTTTTCAGCTCAAACGAAGCTACATCGTTCACGAAGCTCACAAGTTTCTCGCTCTGAACTGAAAATCATTGGATGTTAGAGGACCTGTGGTTTGTATCAGTTTCAGAAGCAGAGTTGAAGTAGATATGGTCCGTGTGTAGGAAACTCAGTTCTTTTGTTCTGAGCACACTCACGTTTACCGCCTTATTAGAGACACTAGAAAGCAAGAGCGTGCTTCTTGCTCTAAAGCAGAGTGTGGTTCATGGATGAGAACTGTGCTGTGTGTTTCCCTTCAGACGTGGTGTGAAATGCCATGCTCTGTGTCTAGCTACAAGCAAGACTTCGTTTCAGAAAATCGCAGTCACTTTTCAGCTCAAAAGAAGCTACATCGTTCACGAAGCTCATAAGTTTCTCTCTCTGAACTGAAAAGCATTGGATGTTAGAGGACCTGTGGTTTGTATCAGTTTCAGAAGCAGAGTTGAAGTAGATATGGTCCGTGTGTAGGAAACTCTATTCTTTTGTTCTGAGAACACTCACGTTTACCGCGTTATTAGAGACTCTAGAAAACAAGAGCATGTTTCTTGCTGTAATTAAGAATGTGGTTCATGGATGAGAACTGTGCTGTGTGTTTCCCTTCAGAAACGGAGTGAAATGCAAGTCTCTGTGACTTCCTACAAGCAAGACTTCATTTCAGATAAATGCAGTCACTTTTCAGCTCAAAAGAAGCTACATCGTTCACGAAGCTCACACGTTTCTTGCTCTGAACTGAAAAGCATTGGATGTTAGAGGACCTGTGGTTTGTATCAGTTTCAGAGGCAGAGTTGAACTAGATATGGTCTCTGTGTAGGAAACTCAGTTCTTTTGTTCTGAGCACACTCACATTTCCCGCCTTATTAGAGACTGTAGAAAGCAAGAGCGTGTTTCTTGCTCTAAAGCAGAGTGTGGTTCGTGGATGAGAACTGTGCTATGTGTTTCCCTTCAGAAACGGATTGAAATCCCAGGCTCTGTGACTTCCTACAAGGAAGACGTCATTTCAGGTAAACACAGACACTTTTCAGCTCAAACGAATCTACATCATTAACGATGCTCACACTTTTCTCGATCTGAACTGAAAATCATTGGATGTTAGAGGACCTGTGGTTTGTATCAGTTTCAGAAGCTGAGTTGAACTAGATATGGTCCGTGTGTAGGAAACTCATTTCTTTTGTTCTGAGCACACTCACGTTTCCCGCCTTATTAGAGACTCTAGAAAGCAAGAGCGTGCTTCTTGCTCTAAAGCAGCGTGTGGTTCATGGATGAGAACTGTGCTGTGTGTTTCCCTCAGAAACGGAGTGAAATCCCAGGCTCTTTGTATTCCTACAAGTAAGACTTCGTTTCAGGTAAAGGTAGTCACTTTTCAGCTCAAACGAAGGGTCATCATTCACGAAGCTAACACTTTTCTCGCTCTGAACTGAAAAAGCATTGGATGTTAGAGGACCTGTGGTTCATATCAGTTTCTGAAGCAGAGTTGAACTATATATGGTGCGTGTGTGTTGGAAACACAGTTCTTTAGTTCTGAGCACACTCACGTTCCACGCCTTATTAGAGACTCTAGAAAGCAAGAGCGTGCTTCTTGCTCTAAAGAAGAGCGTGGTTCATGGAAGAGTACAGGGTTTGAGTTTCCCTTCGGAAACAGAGTGAAATGCCAGGCTCTGTGACTTCCTACAAGCAAGACTTCGTTTCAGAAAAACGCAGTCACTTTTCAGCTCAAAAGAAGCTACATCGTTCACGAAGCTCACACGTTTCTCGCTCTGAAATGAAAAGCATTGGATGTTAGAGGACCTGTGGTTTGTATCCGTTTCAGAAGCAGAGTTGAACTAGATATGGTGCATGTGTGTAGGAAATACATTTCTTTTGTTTTGAGCACACTCACGTTTCCCGCCTTATTAGAGACTCTAGAAAGCAAGAGCGTGCTTCTTGCTCTAAAGCAGAGTGTGGTTCATGGATGAGTACTGTTCTATGTGTTTCTCTTCCGAAACGGAGTGAAATGCCAGGCTGTGTGTCTTCCTACAAGCAAGACTTCCTTTCAGGTAAAGGTAGTCACTTTTCAGCTCAAACGAAGCGTCATCATTCACGAAGCTAACACGTTTCTCGCTCTGAACTGAAAAGCATTGGATGTTAGAGGACCTGTGGTTCTTATCAGTTTCACAAGCAGAGTTGAACTAGATATGGTCCGTGTGTGTAGGAAACTCAGTTCTTTTGTTCTGAGCACACTCACTTTTCCGGCCTTATTAGAGTCTGTGGAAAGCAAGAGCGTGTTTCTTGCTCTAAAGCAGAGTGTGGTTCATGGATGAGAACTGTGCTATGTGTTTCCATTCAGAAATGGAGTGAAATGCCAGGCTCTGTTTCTTCCGACAAGCAAGACTTCGTTTCAGATAAACGCAGTCAATTTCAGCTCAAAAGAAGCTACATCATTCAAGAAGCTCACACGTTTCTCGCTCTGAACTGAAAAGCATTGGATGTTGGAGGTCCTGTGGTTTGTATCAGTTTCAGAAGCAGAGTTGAACTAGATATGGTCCATGTGTGTCAGAGACACAGTTCTTTTGTTTTGAGCCCACTCACGTTTCCCCCCTTATTAGAGACTCTAGAATGCAAGAGCATGCTTTTTGCTTTAAAGCAGAGTGTGGTTCATAGAAGAGTACTGGGTTTGAGTTTCCCTTCAGAAACAGAGTGAAATGCCAGGCTCTGTGACTTCCTACAAGCAAGACTTCGTTTCAGGTAAACGCAGTCACTTTTCAGCTCAAAAGAAGCTACATCGTTCACGAAGCTCACATGTTTTTCACTCTTACATGAAAAGCATTGGATGTTAGAGGTCCTGTGGTTTGTATCAGTTTCTGAAGCAGAGTTGAACTAGATATGGTGCGTGTGTGTGGGAAACGCAGTTCTTTTGTTCTGAGCACACTCAACTTTCCTGCCTTATTAGAGACTCAAGAAAGCAAGAGCGTGCTTCTTGCTCTAAAGTAGAGTGTGATTCATGTATGAGAACTGTTCTTTGCGTTTCCCTTCAGAAACGGAGTGAAATCCCAGGCTCTGTGTCTTCCTACAAGCAAGATTTCGTTTCAGGTAAACGCAGTCACTTTTCAGCTCAAACTCAGCTACATTGTTAACTATGCTCACACGTTTCTCGCTCTGAAATAAAAGCATTGGATGTTAGAGGAGTTTTGGTTTGTATCAGTTTCAGAAGCAAAGTTGAACTAGATATGGTCCATGTGTGTCGGAAACACAGTTCTTTGTTCTGAGTACACTCACGTTTCCCGCGTTATTAGAGACTCTAGAAATCAAGAGCGTGCTTCTTGCTCTAAAGCAGAGTGTGGTTCATGGATGAGTACTGTTCTATGTGTTTCTCTTCAGAAACGGAGTGAAATGCCAGGCTCTGTGTCTTCCTACAAGTAAGACTACGTTTCAGGTAAACGCAGTCACTTTTCAGCTCAAACGAAGCTACATCGTTCACGAAGCTCACAAGTTTCTCGCTCTGAACTGAAAATCATTGGATGTTAGAGGACCTGTGGTTTGTATCAGTTTCAGAAGCAGAGTTGAAGTAGATATGGTCCGTGTGTAGGAAACTCAGTTCTTTTGTTCTGAGCACACTCACGTTTACCGCCTTATTAGAGACACTAGAAAGCAAGAGCGTGCTTCTTGCTCTAAAGCAGAGTGTGGTTCATGGATGAGAACTGTGCTGTGTGTTTCCCTTCAGACGTGGTGTGAAATGCCATGCTCTGTGTCTAGCTACAAGCAAGACTTCGTTTCAGAAAATCGCAGTCACTTTTCAGCTCAAAAGAAGCTACATCGTTCACGAAGCTCATAAGTTTCTCGCTCTGAACTGAAAAGCATTGGATGTTAGAGGACCTGTGGTTTGTATCAGTTTCAGAAGCAGAGTTGAAGTAGATATGGTCCGTGTGTAGGAAACTCTATTCTTTTGTTCTGAGAACACTCACGTTTACCGCGTTATTAGAGACTCTAGAAAACAAGAGCATGTTTCTTGCTGTAATTAAGAATGTGGTTCATGGATGAGAACTGTGCTGTGTGTTTCCCTTCAGAAACGGAGTGAAATGCAAGTCTCTGTGACTTCCTACAAGCAAGACTTCATTTCAGATAAATGCAGTCACTTTTCAGCTCAAAAGAAGCTACATCGTTCACGAAGCTCACACGTTTCTTGCTCTGAACTGAAAAGCATTGGATGTTAGAGGACCTGTGGTTTGTATCAGTTTCAGAGGCAGAGTTGAACTAGATATGGTCTCTGTGTAGGAAACTCAGTTCTTTTGTTCTGAGCACACTCACATTTGCCGCCTTATTAGAAACTCTAGAAAGCAAGAGCGTGCTTCTTGCTCTAAAGAAGAGTGTGGTTCGTGGATGAGAACTGTGCTATGTGTTTCCCTTCAGAAACGGATTGAAATCCCAGGCTCTGTGACTTCCTACAAGGAAGACGTCATTTCAGGTAAACACAGACACTTTTCAGCTCAAACGAATCTACATCATTAACGATGCTCACACTTTTCTCGATCTGAACTGAAAATCATTGGATGTTAGAGGACCTGTGGTTTGTATCAGTTTCAGAAGCTGAGTTGAACTAGATATTGTCCGTGTGTAGGAAACTCATTTCTTTTGTTCTGAGCACACTCACGTTTCCCGCCTTATTAGAGACTCTAGAAAGCAAGAGCGTGCTTCTTGCTCTAAAGCAGCGTGTGGTTCATGGATGAGAACTGTGCTGTGTGTTTCCCTCAGAAACGGAGTGAAATCCCAGGCTCTTTGTATTCCTACAAGTAAGACTTCGTTTCAGGTAAAGGTAGTCACTTTTCAGCTCAAACGAAGGGTCATCATTCACGAAGCTAACACTTTTCTCGCTCTGAACTGAAAAAGCATTGGATGTTAGAGGACCTGTGGTTCATATCAGTTTCTGAAGCAGAGTTGAACTATATATGGTGCGTGTGTGTTGGAAACACAGTTCTTTAGTTCTGAGCACACTCACGTTCCACGCCTTATTAGAGACTCTAGAAAGCAAGAGCGTGCTTCTTGCTCTAAAGAAGAGTGTGGTTCATGGAAGAGTACTGGGTTTGAGTTTCCCTTCGGAAACAGAGTGAAATGCCAGGCTCTGTGACTTCCTACAAGCAAGACTTCGTTTCAGAAAAACGCAGTCACTTTTCAGCTCAAAAGAAGCTACATCGTTCACGAAGCTCACACGTTTCTCGCTCTGAAATGAAAAGCATTGGATGTTAGAGGACCTGTGGTTTGTATACGTTTCAGAAGCAGAGTTGAACTAGATATGGTGCATGTGTGTAGGAAATACATTTCTTTTGTTTTGAGCACACTCACGTTTCCCGCCTTATTAGAGACTCTAGAAAGCAAGAGCGTGCTTCTTGCTCTAAAGCAGAGTGTGGTTCATGGATGAGTACTGTTCTATGTGTTTCTCTTCCGAAACGGAGTGAAATGCCAGGCTGTGTGTCTTCCTACAAGCAAGACTTCCTTTCAGGTAAAGGTAGTCACTTTTCAGCTCAAACGAAGCGTCATCATTCACGAAGCTAACACGTTTCTCGCTCTGAACTGAAAAGCATTGGATGTTAGAGGACCTGTGGTTCTTATCAGTTTCACAAGCAGAGTTGAACTAGATATGGTCCGTGTGTGTAGGAAACTCAGTTCTTTTGTTCTGAGCACACTCACTTTTCCGGCCTTATTAGAGTCTGTGGAAAGCAAGAGCGTGTTTCTTGCTCTAAAGCAGAGTGTGGTTCATGGATGAGAACTGTGCTATGTGTTTCCATTCAGAAATGGAGTGAAATGCCAGGCTCTGTTTCTTCCGACAAGCAAGACTTCGTTTCAGATAAACGCAGTCAATTTCAGCTCAAAAGAAGCTACATCATTCAAGAAGCTCACACGTTTCTCGCTCTGAACTGAAAAGCATTGGATGTTGGAGGTCCTGTGGTTTGTATCAGTTTCAGAAGCAGAGTTGAACTAGATATGGTCCATGTGTGTCAGAGACACAGTTCTTTTGTTTTGAGCCCACTCACGTTTCCCCCCTTATTAGAGACTCTAGAATGCAAGAGCATGCTTTTTGCTTTAAAGCAGAGTGTGGTTCATAGAAGAGTACTGGGTTTGAGTTTCCCTTCAGAAACAGAGTGAAATGCCAGGCTCTGTGACTTCCTACAAGCAAGACTTCGTTTCAGGTAAACGCAGTCACTTTTCAGCTCAAAAGAAGCTACATCGTTCACGAAGCTCACATGTTTTTCACTCTTACATGAAAAGCATTGGATGTTAGAGGTCCTGTGGTTTGTATCAGTTTCTGAAGCAGAGTTGAACTAGATATGGTGCGTGTGTGTGGGAAACGCAGTTCTTTTGTTCTGAGCACACTCAACTTTCCTGCCTTATTAGAGACTCAAGAAAGCAAGAGCGTGCTTCTTGCTCTAAAGTAGAGTGTGATTCATGTATGAGAACTGTTCTTTGCGTTTCCCTTCAGAAACGGAGTGAAATCCCAGGCTCTGTGTCTTCCTACAAGCAAGATTTCGTTTCAGGTAAACGCAGTCACTTTTCAGCTCAAACTCAGCTACATTGTTAACTATGCTCACACGTTTCTCGCTCTGAAATAAAAGCATTGGATGTTAGAGGATTTTTGGTTTGTATCAGTTTCAGAAGCAAAGTTGAACTAGATATGGTCCATGTGTGTCGGAAACACAGTTCTTTGTTTTGAGTACACTCACGTTTCCCGCGTTATTAGAGACTCTAGAAATCAAGAGCGTGCTTCTTGCTCTAAAGCAGAGTGTGGTTCATGGATGAGTACTGTTCTATGTGTTTCTCTTCAGAAACGGAGTGAAATGCCAGGCTCTGTGTCTTCCTACAAGTAAGACTACGTTTCAGGTAAACGCAGTCACTTTTCAGCTCAAACGAAGCTACATCGTTCACGAAGCTCACAAGTTTCTCGCTCTGAACTGAAAATCATTGGATGTTAGAGGACCTGTGGTTTGTATCAGTTTCAGAAGCAGAGTTGAAGTAGATATGGTCCGTGTGTAGGAAACTCAGTTCTTTTGTTCTGAGCACACTCACGTTTACCGCCTTATTAGAGACACTAGAAAGCAAGAGCGTGCTTCTTGCTCTAAAGCAGAGTGTGGTTCATGGATGAGAACTGTGCTGTGTGTTTCCCTTCAGACGTGGTGTGAAATGCCATGCTCTGTGTCTAGCTACAAGCAAGATTTCGTTTCAGAAAATCGCAGTCACTTTTCAGCTCAAAAGAAGCTACATCTTTCACGAAGCTCATAAGTTTCTCGCTCTGAACTGAAAAGCATTGGATGTTAGAGGACCTGTGGTTTGTATCAGTTTCAGAAGCAGAGTTGAAGTAGATATGGTCCGTGTGTAGGAAACTCTATTCTTTTGTTCTGAGAACACTCACGTTTACCGCGCTTTAGAGACTCTAGAAAACAAGAGCATGTTTCTTGCTGTAATTAAGAATGTGGTTCATGGATGAGAACTGTGCTGTGTGTTTCCCTTCAGAAACGGAGTGAAATGCAAGTCTCTGTGACTTCCTACAAGCAAGACTTCATTTCAGATAAATGCAGTCACTTTTCAGCTCAAAAGAAGCTACATCGTTCTCGAAGCTCACACGTTTCTCGCTCTTAAGTTAAAAGCATTGTACGTTAGAGGACCTGTGATTTGTATCAGTTTCAGAAGCAGAGTTGAACAAGATATGGTTCATGTGTGTAGGAAACACACTTCTTTTGTTCTGAGCTCACTCATGTTTCCCGCCTTATTAGAAACTCTAGAAAGCAAGAGCGTGCTTCTTGCTCTAAAGCAGAGTGTGGTTCATGGATGAGAACTGTGCTGTGTGTTTCCCTTCAGAAACGCAGTGAAATGCCGGGCTCTGTGTCTTCCTACAAGCAAGACTACTTTTCAGGTAAACGCAGTCAATTTTTAGCTCATAGGAAGCTACACCATTCACGAAGCTCACACGTTTCTCCCTCTGAACTGAAAAGCATTGGATGTTAGAGGACCTGTGGTTTATATCAGTTTCAGAAGTGGAGTTGAACTAGATATGGTCCCTGTGTGTAGATAACTCAGTTCTTTTTTTCTGAGCACGCTGAATTTTCCCGCCTTATTAGAGACTGTGGAAAGCAAGAGCGTGTTTCTTGCTCTAAAGCAGAGTGTGGTTCATGGATGAGAACTTTGCTGTGTGTTTCCCTTCAGAAACGGAGTGAAATGCCAGGCTTTGTGTCTTCCTACAAGCAAGACTTCGTTTCAGGTAAACACAGTCACTTTTCAGCTCAAATGAAGCTACATTGTTAACGAAGCTTACACGTTTCTCGCTCTGAACTTAAAAGCATTGGATGTTAGAGGACCTGAGGTTTGCATCAGTTTAGGAAGCAGAGTTGAACTAGATAAGGAACGTGTGTGTAGGAAACACAGTTCTTTTGTTCTGAGCACACTCACATTTCCCGCCTTATTAGAGACACTAGAAAGCAAGAGCATGCTTCTTGCTCTAAAGTAGAGTGTGTTTCATGGATGAGAACTGTGCTGTGCTTCCCTTCAGAAACGGAGTGAAATGCAAGGCTCTGTGCCTTACTGCAAGCAAGATTTCGTTTCAGGTAAACATAGTCACTTTTCAGGTCAAATGAAGCTTCATCATTCACGAAGCTCTCACGTTTCTCGCTCTAAACTGAAAAACATTGGATGTTAGAGGAACTGTGGTTTATATCAGTTTCAGAAGCAGAGTTGAACTAGATATGGTCCGAGTGTTGTGGAAACACAGTTCTTTATTTCTGAGCACATTGACGTTTCCCAACTTATTAGAGACTCTAGAAAGCAAGAGCATGCTTCTTGCTCTAAAGCAGGGTGTGGTTCATGGATGAGAACTGTGCTGTGTGTTTCCTTTTAGAAACAGCGTGAAATGCCAGGCTCTGTGTCTTCCTACAAGCAAGAATTCTTTTCAGGTAAACGCAGTCACTTTTCAGCTCAAACGAAGGTACATCGTTCACGAAGCTCACAAGTTTCTTGCTCTGAACTGAAAAGCGTTGGATGTTAGAGGACCTGTGGTTTGTATCAGTTTCAGAGGCAGAGTTGAACTAGATATGGTCTCTGTGTAGGAAACTCAGTTCTTTTGTTCTGAGCACACTCACATTTCCTGCCTTATTAGAGACTGTAGAAAGCAAGAGCGTGTTTCTTGCTCTAAAGCAGAGTGTGGTTCGTGGATGAGAACTGTGCTATGTGTTTCCCTTCAGAAACGGATTGAAATCCCAGGCTCTGTGACTTCCTACAAGGAAGACGTCATTTCAGGTAAACACAGACACTTTTCAGCTCAAAGGAATCTACTTCGTTAACGATGCTCACACTTTTCTCGATCTGAACTGAAAGTCATTGGATGTTAGAGGACCTGTGGTTTGTATCAGTTTCAGAAGCTGAGTTGAACTAGATATGGTCCGTGTGTAGGAAACTCATTTCTTTTGTTCTGAGCACACTCACGTTTCCCGCCTTATTAGAGACTCTAGAAAGCAAGAGCGTGCTTCTTACTCTAAAACAGAGTGTGGTTCATGGATGAGTACTGTGTTATGTGTTTCCCATCAGAAACGGAGTAAAATGCCAGGCTCTGTGTCTTCCTACAAGCAAGACTTCGTTTCAGATAAACGCAGTCACTTTTCAGCTCAAAAGAAGCTACATTGTTCTCGAAGCTCACACTTTTCTCGCTCTTAAGTTAAAAGCATTGTACCTTAGAGGACCTGTGATTTGTATCACTTTCAGAAGCAGAGTTGAACAAGATATGGTTCATGTGTGTAGGAAACACACTTCTTTTGTTCTGAGCACACTCAAGTTTCCCGCCTTATTAGAGACTCTAGAAAGCAAGAGCGTGCTTCTTGCTCTAAAGCACAGTGGGGTTTATGGATGAGAACTGTGCTGTGTGTTTCGCTTCAGAAACGGAGTGAAATGCCAGGTTCTGTGTCTTCCTACAAGCAAGACTTCGTTTCAGATAAATCCAGTCACTTTTCAACTCAAACGAAGCTACATTGTTAACGAAGCTCACACGTTTCTCACTCTGAACTGAAAAACTTTGGATGTTAGAGGACCTGAGGTTTTCATCAGTTTAAGAAGCAGAGTTGAAGTAGATATGGTACGTGTGTCCAGGAAACACAGTTCTTTTGTTCTGAGCACACACACATTTACCGCATGATTAGACACTGTAGAGAGCAAGAGCATGCTATTTGCTCTAAAGTAGAGTGTGTTTCATGGATGAGAACTGTGCTGTGCTTCCCTTCAGAATCGGAGTGAAATGCAAGGCTCTGTGCCTTCCTGCAAGCAAGACTTCGTTTCAGGTAAACGTAGTCACTTTTCAGCTCAAACGAAGCTTTATCATTCACGTAGCTCACACGTTTCTTGCTCTGAACTGAAAAACATTGGATGTTAGAGGAACTGTGTTTTATATCAGTTTCAGAAGCAGAGTTGAACTAGATATGGTCCGAGTGTTGTGGAAACACAGTTCTTTTTTCTGAGCACATTGACGTTTCCCGACTTATTAGAGACTCTAGAAAGCAAGAGCATGCTTCTTGCTCTAAAGCAGGGTGTGGTTCATGGATGAGAACTGTGCTGTGTGTTTCCATTTAGAAACAGCATGAAATGCCAGGCTCTGTGTCTTCCTACAAGCAATAATTCTTTTCAGGTAAACGCAGTCACTTTTCAGCTCAAACGAAGCTACATCGTTCACGAAGCTCACACGTTTCTTGCTCTGAACTGAAAAGCATTGGATGTTAGAGGAGCTGTGGTTTGTATCAGTTTCAGAGGCAGAGTTGAACTAGATATGGTCTCTGTGTAGGAAACTCAGTTCTTTTGTTCTGAGCACACTCACATTTCCCGCCTTATTAGAGACTGTAGAAAGCAAGAGCGTGTTTCTTGCTCTAACGCAGAGTGTGGTTCGTGGATGAGAACTGTGCTATGTGTTTCCCTTCAGAAACGGATTGAAATCCCAGGCTCTGTGACTTCCTACAAGGAAGACGTCATTTCAGGTAAACACAGACACTTTTCAGCTCAAACGAATCTACATCATTAACGATGCTCACACTTTTCTCGATCTGAACTGAAAATCATTGGATGTTAGAGGACCTGTGGTTTGTATCAGTTTCAGAAGCTGAGTTGAACTAGATATGGTCCGTGTGTAGGAAACTCATTTCTTTTGTTCTGAGCACACTCACGTTTCCCGCCTTATTAGAGACTCTAGAAAGCAAGAGCGTGCTTCTTGCTCTAAAGCAGCGTGTGGTTCATGGATGAGAACTGTGCTGTGTGTTTCCCTCAGAAACGGAGTGAAATCCCAGGCTCTTTGTATTCCTACAAGTAAGACTTCGTTTCAGGTAAAGGTAGTCACTTTTCAGCTCAAACGAAGGGTCATCATTCACGAAGCTAACACTTTTCTCGCTCTGAACTGAAAAAGCATTGGATGTTAGAGGACCTGTGGTTCATATCAGTTTCTGAAGCAGAGTTGAACTATATATGGTGCGTGTGTGTTGGAAACACAGTTCTTTAGTTCTGAGCACACTCACGTTCCACGCCTTATTAGAGACTCTAGAAAGCAAGAGCGTGCTTCTTGCTCTAAAGAAGAGCGTGGTTCATGGAAGAGTACAGGGTTTGAGTTTCCCTTCGGAAACAGAGTGAAATGCCAGGCTCTGTGACTTCCTACAAGCAAGACTTCGTTTCAGAAAAACGCAGTCACTTTTCAGCTCAAAAGAAGCTACATCGTTCACGAAGCTCACACGTTTCTCGCTCTGAAATGAAAAGCATTGGATGTTAGAGGACCTGTGGTTTGTATCCGTTTCAGAAGCAGAGTTGAACTAGATATGGTGCATGTGTGTAGGAAATACATTTCTTTTGTTTTGAGCACACTCACGTTTCCCGCCTTATTAGAGACTCTAGAAAGCAAGAGCGTGCTTCTTGCTCTAAAGCAGAGTGTGGTTCATGGATGAGTACTGTTCTATGTGTTTCTCTTCCGAAACGGAGTGAAATGCCAGGCTGTGTGTCTTCCTACAAGCAAGACTTCCTTTCAGGTAAAGGTAGTCACTTTTCAGCTCAAACGAAGCGTCATCATTCACGAAGCTAACACGTTTCTCGCTCTGAACTGAAAAGCATTGGATGTTAGAGGACCTGTGGTTCTTATCAGTTTCACAAGCAGAGTTGAACTAGATATGGTCCGTGTGTGTAGGAAACTCAGTTCTTTTGTTCTGAGCACACTCACTTTTCCGGCCTTATTAGAGTCTGTGGAAAGCAAGAGCGTGTTTCTTGCTCTAAAGCAGAGTGTGGTTCATGGATGAGAACTGTGCTATGTGTTTCCATTCAGAAATGGAGTGAAATGCCAGGCTCTGTTTCTTCCGACAAGCAAGACTTCGTTTCAGATAAACGCAGTCAATTTCAGCTCAAAAGAAGCTACATCATTCAAGAAGCTCACACGTTTCTCGCTCTGAACTGAAAAGCATTGGATGTTGGAGGTCCTGTGGTTTGTATCAGTTTCAGAAGCAGAGTTGAACTAGATATGGTCCATGTGTGTCAGAGACACAGTTCTTTTGTTTTGAGCCCACTCACGTTTCCCCCCTTATTAGAGACTCTAGAATGCAAGAGCATGCTTTTTGCTTTAAAGCAGAGTGTGGTTCATAGAAGAGTACTGGGTTTGAGTTTCCCTTCAGAAACAGAGTGAAATGCCAGGCTCTGTGACTTCCTACAAGCAAGACTTCGTTTCAGGTAAACGCAGTCACTTTTCAGCTCAAAAGAAGCTACATCGTTCACGAAGCTCACATGTTTTTCACTCTTACATGAAAAGCATTGGATGTTAGAGGTCCTGTGGTTTGTATCAGTTTCTGAAGCAGAGTTGAACTAGATATGGTGCGTGTGTGTGGGAAACGCAGTTCTTTTGTTCTGAGCACACTCAACTTTCCTGCCTTATTAGAGACTCAAGAAAGCAAGAGCGTGCTTCTTGCTCTAAAGTAGAGTGTGATTCATGTATGAGAACTGTTCTTTGCGTTTCCCTTCAGAAACGGAGTGAAATCCCAGGCTCTGTGTCTTCCTACAAGCAAGATTTCGTTTCAGGTAAACGCAGTCACTTTTCAGCTCAAACTCAGCTACATTGTTAACTATGCTCACACGTTTCTCGCTCTGAAATAAAAGCATTGGATGTTAGAGGAGTTTTGGTTTGTATCAGTTTCAGAAGCAAAGTTGAACTAGATATGGTCCATGTGTGTCGGAAACACAGTTCTTTGTTCTGAGTACACTCACGTTTCCCGCGTTATTAGAGACTCTAGAAATCAAGAGCGTGCTTCTTGCTCTAAAGCAGAGTGTGGTTCATGGATGAGTACTGTTCTATGTGTTTCTCTTCAGAAACGGAGTGAAATGCCAGGCTCTGTGTCTTCCTACAAGTAAGACTACGTTTCAGGTAAACGCAGTCACTTTTCAGCTCAAACGAAGCTACATCGTTCACGAAGCTCACAAGTTTCTCGCTCTGAACTGAAAATCATTGGATGTTAGAGGACCTGTGGTTTGTATCAGTTTCAGAAGCAGAGTTGAAGTAGATATGGTCCGTGTGTAGGAAACTCAGTTCTTTTGTTCTGAGCACACTCACGTTTACCGCCTTATTAGAGACACTAGAAAGCAAGAGCGTGCTTCTTGCTCTAAAGCAGAGTGTGGTTCATGGATGAGAACTGTGCTGTGTGTTTCCCTTCAGACGTGGTGTGAAATGCCATGCTCTGTGTCTAGCTACAAGCAAGACTTCGTTTCAGAAAATCGCAGTCACTTTTCAGCTCAAAAGAAGCTACATCGTTCACGAAGCTCATAAGTTTCTCGCTCTGAACTGAAAAGCATTGGATGTTAGAGGACCTGTGGTTTGTATCAGTTTCAGAAGCAGAGTTGAAGTAGATATGGTCCGTGTGTAGGAAACTCTATTCTTTTGTTCTGAGAACACTCACGTTTACCGCGTTATTAGAGACTCTAGAAAACAAGAGCATGTTTCTTGCTGTAATTAAGAATGTGGTTCATGGATGAGAACTGTGCTGTGTGTTTCCCTTCAGAAACGGAGTGAAATGCAAGTCTCTGTGACTTCCTACAAGCAAGACTTCATTTCAGATAAATGCAGTCACTTTTCAGCTCAAAAGAAGCTACATCGTTCACGAAGCTCACACGTTTCTTGCTCTGAACTGAAAAGCATTGGATGTTAGAGGACCTGTGGTTTGTATCAGTTTCAGAGGCAGAGTTGAACTAGATATGGTCTCTGTGTAGGAAACTCAGTTCTTTTGTTCTGAGCACACTCACATTTGCCGCCTTATTAGAAACTCTAGAAAGCAAGAGCGTGCTTCTTGCTCTAAAGAAGAGTGTGGTTCGTGGATGAGAACTGTGCTATGTGTTTCCCTTCAGAAACGGATTGAAATCCCAGGCTCTGTGACTTCCTACAAGGAAGACGTCATTTCAGGTAAACACAGACACTTTTCAGCTCAAACGAATCTACATCATTAACGATGCTCACACTTTTCTCGATCTGAACTGAAAATCATTGGATGTTAGAGGACCTGTGGTTTGTATCAGTTTCAGAAGCTGAGTTGAACTAGATATTGTCCGTGTGTAGGAAACTCATTTCTTTTGTTCTGAGCACACTCACGTTTCCCGCCTTATTAGAGACTCTAGAAAGCAAGAGCGTGCTTCTTGCTCTAAAGCAGCGTGTGGTTCATGGATGAGAACTGTGCTGTGTGTTTCCCTCAGAAACGGAGTGAAATCCCAGGCTCTTTGTATTCCTACAAGTAAGACTTCGTTTCAGGTAAAGGTAGTCACTTTTCAGCTCAAACGAAGGGTCATCATTCACGAAGCTAACACTTTTCTCGCTCTGAACTGAAAAAGCATTGGATGTTAGAGGACCTGTGGTTCATATCAGTTTCTGAAGCAGAGTTGAACTATATATGGTGCGTGTGTGTTGGAAACACAGTTCTTTAGTTCTGAGCACACTCACGTTCCACGCCTTATTAGAGACTCTAGAAAGCAAGAGCGTGCTTCTTGCTCTAAAGAAGAGTGTGGTTCATGGAAGAGTACTGGGTTTGAGTTTCCCTTCGGAAACAGAGTGAAATGCCAGGCTCTGTGACTTCCTACAAGCAAGACTTCGTTTCAGAAAAACGCAGTCACTTTTCAGCTCAAAAGAAGCTACATCGTTCACGAAGCTCACACGTTTCTCGCTCTGAAATGAAAAGCATTGGATGTTAGAGGACCTGTGGTTTGTATACGTTTCAGAAGCAGAGTTGAACTAGATATGGTGCATGTGTGTAGGAAATACATTTCTTTTGTTTTGAGCACACTCACGTTTCCCGCCTTATTAGAGACTCTAGAAAGCAAGAGCGTGCTTCTTGCTCTAAAGCAGAGTGTGGTTCATGGATGAGTACTGTTCTATGTGTTTCTCTTCCGAAACGGAGTGAAATGCCAGGCTGTGTGTCTTCCTACAAGCAAGACTTCCTTTCAGGTAAAGGTAGTCACTTTTCAGCTCAAACGAAGCGTCATCATTCACGAAGCTAACACGTTTCTCGCTCTGAACTGAAAAGCATTGGATGTTAGAGGACCTGTGGTTCTTATCAGTTTCACAAGCAGAGTTGAACTACATATGGTCCGTGTGTGTAGGAAACTCAGTTCTTTTGTTCTGAGCACACTCACTTTTCCGGCCTTATTAGAGTCTGTGGAAAGCAAGAGCGTGTTTCTTGCTCTAAAGCAGAGTGTGGTTCATGGATGAGAACTGTGCTATGTGTTTCCATTCAGAAATGGAGTGAAATGCCAGGCTCTGTTTCTTCCGACAAGCAAGACTTCGTTTCAGATAAACGCAGTCAATTTCAGCTCAAAAGAAGCTACATCATTCAAGAAGCTCACACGTTTCTCGCTCTGAACTGAAAAGCATTGGATGTTGGAGGTCCTGTGGTTTGTATCAGTTTCAGAAGCAGAGTTGAACTAGATATGGTCCATGTGTGTCAGAGACACAGTTCTTTTGTTTTGAGCCCACTCACGTTTCCCCCCTTATTAGAGACTCTAGAATGCAAGAGCATGCTTTTTGCTTTAAAGCAGAGTGTGGTTCATAGAAGAGTACTGGGTTTGAGTTTCCCTTCAGAAACAGAGTGAAATGCCAGGCTCTGTGACTTCCTACAAGCAAGACTTCGTTTCAGGTAAACGCAGTCACTTTTCAGCTCAAAAGAAGCTACATCGTTCACGAAGCTCACATGTTTTTCACTCTTACATGAAAAGCATTGGATGTTAGAGGTCCTGTGGTTTGTATCAGTTTCTGAAGCAGAGTTGAACTAGATATGGTGCGTGTGTGTGGGAAACGCAGTTCTTTTGTTCTGAGCACACTCAACTTTCCTGCCTTATTAGAGACTCAAGAAAGCAAGAGCGTGCTTCTTGCTCTAAAGTAGAGTGTGATTCATGTATGAGAACTGTTCTTTGCGTTTCCCTTCAGAAACGGAGTGAAATCCCAGGCTCTGTGTCTTCCTACAAGCAAGATTTCGTTTCAGGTAAACGCAGTCACTTTTCAGCTCAAACTCAGCTACATTGTTAACTATGCTCACACGTTTCTCGCTCTGAAATAAAAGCATTGGATGTTAGAGGATTTTTGGTTTGTATCAGTTTCAGAAGCAAAGTTGAACTAGATATGGTCCATGTGTGTCGGAAACACAGTTCTTTGTTTTGAGTACACTCACGTTTCCCGCGTTATTAGAGACTCTAGAAATCAAGAGCGTGCTTCTTGCTCTAAAGCAGAGTGTGGTTCATGGATGAGTACTGTTCTATGTGTTTCTCTTCAGAAACGGAGTGAAATGCCAGGCTCTGTGTCTTCCTACAAGTAAGACTACGTTTCAGGTAAACGCAGTCACTTTTCAGCTCAAACGAAGCTACATCGTTCACGAAGCTCACAAGTTTCTCGCTCTGAACTGAAAATCATTGGATGTTAGAGGACCTGTGGTTTGTATCAGTTTCAGAAGCAGAGTTGAAGTAGATATGGTCCGTGTGTAGGAAACTCAGTTCTTTTGTTCTGAGCACACTCACGTTTACCGCCTTATTAGAGACACTAGAAAGCAAGAGCGTGCTTCTTGCTCTAAAGCAGAGTGTGGTTCATGGATGAGAACTGTGCTGTGTGTTTCCCTTCAGACGTGGTGTGAAATGCCATGCTCTGTGTCTAGCTACAAGCAAGATTTCGTTTCAGAAAATCGCAGTCACTTTTCAGCTCAAAAGAAGCTACATCTTTCACGAAGCTCATAAGTTTCTCGCTCTGAACTGAAAAGCATTGGATGTTAGAGGACCTGTGGTTTGTATCAGTTTCAGAAGCAGAGTTGAAGTAGATATGGTCCGTGTGTAGGAAACTCTATTCTTTTGTTCTGAGAACACTCACGTTTACCGCGCTTTAGAGACTCTAGAAAACAAGAGCATGTTTCTTGCTGTAATTAAGAATGTGGTTCATGGATGAGAACTGTGCTGTGTGTTTCCCTTCAGAAACGGAGTGAAATGCAAGTCTCTGTGACTTCCTACAAGCAAGACTTCATTTCAGATAAATGCAGTCACTTTTCAGCTCAAAAGAAGCTACATCGTTCTCGAAGCTCACACGTTTCTCGCTCTTAAGTTAAAAGCATTGTACGTTAGAGGACCTGTGATTTGTATCAGTTTCAGAAGCAGAGTTGAACAAGATATGGTTCATGTGTGTAGGAAACACACTTCTTTTGTTCTGAGCTCACTCATGTTTCCCGCCTTATTAGAAACTCTAGAAAGCAAGAGCGTGCTTCTTGCTCTAAAGCAGAGTGTGGTTCATGGATGAGAACTGTGCTGTGTGTTTCCCTTCAGAAACGCAGTGAAATGCCGGGCTCTGTGTCTTCCTACAAGCAAGACTACTTTTCAGGTAAACGCAGTCAATTTTTAGCTCATAGGAAGCTACACCATTCACGAAGCTCACACGTTTCTCCCTCTGAACTGAAAAGCATTGGATGTTAGAGGACCTGTGGTTTATATCAGTTTCAGAAGTGGAGTTGAACTAGATATGGTCCCTGTGTGTAGATAACTCAGTTCTTTTTTTCTGAGCACGCTGAATTTTCCCGCCTTATTAGAGACTGTGGAAAGCAAGAGCGTGTTTCTTGCTCTAAAGCAGAGTGTGGTTCATGGATGAGAACTTTGCTGTGTGTTTCCCTTCAGAAACGGAGTGAAATGCCAGGCTTTGTGTCTTCCTACAAGCAAGACTTCGTTTCAGGTAAACACAGTCACTTTTCAGCTCAAATGAAGCTACATTGTTAACGAAGCTTACACGTTTCTCGCTCTGAACTTAAAAGCATTGGATGTTAGAGGACCTGAGGTTTGCATCAGTTTAGGAAGCAGAGTTGAACTAGATAAGGAACGTGTGTGTAGGAAACACAGTTCTTTTGTTCTGAGCACACTCACATTTCCCGCCTTATTAGAGACACTAGAAAGCAAGAGCATGCTTCTTGCTCTAAAGTAGAGTGTGTTTCATGGATGAGAACTGTGCTGTGCTTCCCTTCAGAAACGGAGTGAAATGCAAGGCTCTGTGCCTTACTGCAAGCAAGATTTCGTTTCAGGTAAACATAGTCACTTTTCAGGTCAAATGAAGCTTCATCATTCACGAAGCTCTCACGTTTCTCGCTCTAAACTGAAAAACATTGGATGTTAGAGGAACTGTGGTTTATATCAGTTTCAGAAGCAGAGTTGAACTAGATATGGTCCGAGTGTTGTGGAAACACAGTTCTTTATTTCTGAGCACATTGACGTTTCCCGACTTATTAGAGACTCTAGAAAGCAAGAGCATGCTTCTTGCTCTAAAGCAGGGTGTGGTTCATGGATGAGAACTGTGCTGTGTGTTTCCTTTTAGAAACAGCGTGAAATGCCAGGCTCTGTGTCTTCCTACAAGCAAGAATTCTTTTCAGGTAAACGCAGTCACTTTTCAGCTCAAACGAAGGTACATCGTTCACGAAGCTCACAAGTTTCTTGCTCTGAACTGAAAAGCGTTGGATGTTAGAGGACCTGTGGTTTGTATCAGTTTCAGAGGCAGAGTTGAACTAGATATGGTCTCTGTGTAGGAAACTCAGTTCTTTTGTTCTGAGCACACTCACATTTCCTGCCTTATTAGAGACTGTAGAAAGCAAGAGCGTGTTTCTTGCTCTAAAGCAGAGTGTGGTTCGTGGATGAGAACTGTGCTATGTGTTTCCCTTCAGAAACGGATTGAAATCCCAGGCTCTGTGACTTCCTACAAGGAAGACGTCATTTCAGGTAAACACAGACACTTTTCAGCTCAAAGGAATCTACTTCGTTAACGATGCTCACACTTTTCTCGATCTGAACTGAAAGTCATTGGATGTTAGAGGACCTGTGGTTTGTATCAGTTTCAGAAGCTGAGTTGAACTAGATATGGTCCGTGTGTAGGAAACTCATTTCTTTTGTTCTGAGCACACTCACGTTTCCCGCCTTATTAGAGACTCTAGAAAGCAAGAGCGTGCTTCTTACTCTAAAACAGAGTGTGGTTCATGGATGAGTACTGTGTTATGTGTTTCCCATCAGAAACGGAGTAAAATGCCAGGCTCTGTGTCTTCCTACAAGCAAGACTTCGTTTCAGATAAACGCAGTCACTTTTCAGCTCAAAAGAAGCTACATTGTTCTCGAAGCTCACACTTTTCTCGCTCTTAAGTTAAAAGCATTGTACCTTAGAGGACCTGTGATTTGTATCACTTTCAGAAGCAGAGTTGAACAAGATATGGTTCATGTGTGTAGGAAACACACTTCTTTTGTTCTGAGCACACTCAAGTTTCCCGCCTTATTAGAGACTCTAGAAAGCAAGAGCGTGCTTCTTGCTCTAAAGCACAGTGGGGTTTATGGATGAGAACTGTGCTGTGTGTTTCGCTTCAGAAACGGAGTGAAATGCCAGGTTCTGTGTCTTCCTACAAGCAAGACTTCGTTTCAGATAAATCCAGTCACTTTTCAACTCAAACGAAGCTACATTGTTAACGAAGCTCACACGTTTCTCACTCTGAACTGAAAAACTTTGGATGTTAGAGGACCTGAGGTTTTCATCAGTTTAAGAAGCAGAGTTGAAGTAGATATGGTACGTGTGTCCAGGAAACACAGTTCTTTTGTTCTGAGCACACACACATTTACCGCATGATTAGACACTGTAGAGAGCAAGAGCATGCTATTTGCTCTAAAGTAGAGTGTGTTTCATGGATGAGAACTGTGCTGTGCTTCCCTTCAGAATCGGAGTGAAATGCAAGGCTCTGTGCCTTCCTGCAAGCAAGACTTCGTTTCAGGTAAACGTAGTCACTTTTCAGCTCAAACGAAGCTTTATCATTCACGAAGCTCACACGTTTCTTGCTCTGAACTGAAAAACATTGGATGTTAGAGGAACTGTGTTTTATATCAGTTTCAGAAGCAGAGTTGAACTAGATATGGTCCGAGTGTTGTGGAAACACAGTTCTTTTTTCTGAGCACATTGACGTTTCCCGACTTATTAGAGACTCTAGAAAGCAAGAGCATGCTTCTTGCTCTAAAGCAGGGTGTGGTTCATGGATGAGAACTGTGCTGTGTGTTTCCATTTAGAAACAGCATGAAATGCCAGGCTCTGTGTCTTCCTACAAGCAATAATTCTTTTCAGGTAAACGCAGTCACTTTTCAGCTCAAACGAAGCTACATCGTTCACGAAGCTCACACGTTTCTTGCTCTGAACTGAAAAGCATTGGATGTTAGAGGAGCTGTGGTTTGTATCAGTTTCAGAGGCAGAGTTGAACTAGATATGGTCTCTGTGTAGGAAACTCAGTTCTTTTGTTCTGAGCACACTCACATTTCCCGCCTTATTAGAGACTGTAGAAAGCAAGAGCGTGTTTCTTGCTCTAACGCAGAGTGTGGTTCGTGGATGAGAACTGTGCTATGTGTTTCCCTTCAGAAACGGATTGAAATCCCAGGCTCTGTGACTTCCTACAAGGAAGACGTCATTTCAGGTAAACACAGACACTTTTCAGCTCAAACGAATCTACATCATTAACGATGCTCACACTTTTCTCGATCTGAACTGAAAATCATTGGATGTTAGAGGACCTGTGGTTTGTATCAGTTTCAGAAGCTGAGTTGAACTAGATATGGTCCGTGTGTAGGAAACTCATTTCTTTTGTTCTGAGCACACTCACGTTTCCCGCCTTATTAGAGACTCTAGAAAGCAAGAGCGTGCTTCTTACTCTAAAACAGTGTGTGGTTCAAGGATGAGTACTGTGTTATGTGTTTCCCATCAGAAACGGAGTAAAATGCCAGGCTCTGTGTCTTCCTACAAGCAAGACTTCGTTTCAGATAAACGCAGTCACTTTTCAGCTCAAAAGAAGCTACATTGTTCTCGAAGCTCACACGTTTCTCGCTCTTAAGTTAAAAGCATTGTACGTTAGAGGACCTGTGATTTGTATCACTTTCAGAAGCAGAGTTGAACAAGATATGGTTCATGTGTGTAGGAAACACACTTCTTTTGTTCTGAGCACACTCAAGTTTCCCGCCTTATTAGAGACTCTAGAAAGCAAGAGCGTGCTTCTTGCTCTAAAGCAGAGTGTGGTTCATGGATGAGAACTGTGCTGTGTGTTTCGCGTCAGAAATGGAGTGAAATGCCATGTTCTGTGTCTTCCTACAAGCAAGACTTCGTTTCAGATAAACGCAGTCACTTTTCAGCTCAAACGAAGCTACATTGTTAACGAAGCTCACACGTTTCTCGCTCTGAACTGAAAAACATTGGATGTTAGACGACCTGAGGTTTTCATCAGTTTAGGAAGCAGAGTTGAACTAGATATGGAACGTGTGTGTAGGAAACACAGTTCTTTTGTTCTGAGAACACTCACATTTCCCGCCTTATTAGAGACACTAGAAAGCAAGAGCGTGCTTCTCGCTCTAAAGTAGAGTGTGTTTCATGGATGAGAACTGTGCTGTGCTTCCCTTCAGAATCGGAGTGAAATGCAAGGCTCTGTGCCTTACTGCAAGCAAGATTTCGTTTCAGGTAAACATAGTCACTTTTCAGGTCAAATGAAGCTTCATCATTCACGAGGCTCACACATTTCTCGCTCTCAACTGAAAAACATTGGATGTTAGAGGAACTGTGGTTTATATCAGTTTCAGAAGCAGAGTTGAACTAGATATGGTCCGAGTGTTGTGGAAACACAGTTCTTTTTTTCTGAGCACATTGACGTTTCCCGACTTATTAGAGACTCTAGAAAGCAAGAGCATGCTTCTTGCTCTAAAGCAGGGTGTGGTTCATGGATGAGAACTGTGCTGTGTGTTTCCATTTAGAAACAGCGTGAAATGCCAGGCTCTGCGTCTTCCTACAAGCAAGAATTCTTTTCAGGTAAACGCAGTCACTTTTCAGCTCAAACGAAGCTACATCGTTCACGAAGCTCACACGTTTCTTGCTCTGAACTGAAAAGCATTGGATGTTAGAGGACCTGTGGTTTGTATCAGTTTCAGAGGCAGAGTTGAACTAGATATGGTCTCTGTGTAGGAAACTCAGTTCTTTTGTTCTGAGCACACTCACATTTCCCGCCTTATTAGAGATTGTAGAAAGCAAGAGCGTGTTTCTTGCTCTAAAGCAGAGTGTGGTTCGTGGATGAGAACTGTGCTATGAGTTTCCCTTCAGAAATGGATTGAAATCCCAGGCTCTGTGTCTTCCTACAAGTAAGACTACGTTTCAGGTAAACGCAGTCACTTTTCAGCTCAAACGAAGCTACATCGTTCACGAAGCTCACAAGTTTCTCGCTCTGAACTGAAAAGCATTGGATATTAGAGGACCTGTGGTTTGTATCAGTTTCAGAAGCAGAGTTGAAGTAGATATGGTCCGTGTGTAGGAAACTCAGTTCTTTTGTTCTGAGCACACTCACGTTTACCGCCTTATTAGAGAAACTAGAAAGCAAGAGCGTGCTTCTTGCTCTAAAGAAGAGTGTGGTTCATGGATGAGAACTGTGCTGTGTGTTTCCCTTCAGACACGGTGTGAAATGCCAGGCTCTGTGTCTTCCTACAAGCAAGACTTCGTTTCAGAAAAACGCAGTCACTTTTCAGCTCAAAAGGAGCTACATCGTTCACGAAACTCACACGTTTCTCGCTCTGAAATGAAAAGCATTGGATGTTAGAGGACCTGTGGTTTGTATCCGTTTCAGAAGCAGAGTTGAACTAGATATGGTGCATGTGTGTAGGAAACACATTTCTTTTGTTTTGAGCACACTCACGTTTCCCGCCTTATTAGAGACCCTAGAAAGCAAGAGCGTGCTTCTTGCTCTAAAGCAGCGTGTGGTTCATGGATGAGAACTGTGCTGTGTGTTTCCCTCAGAAACGGAGTGAAATCCCAGGCTCTTTGTATTCCTACAAGTAAGACTTCGTTTCAGGTAAAGGTAGTCACTTTTCAGCTCAAACAAAGGGTCATCATTCACGAAGCTAACACTTTTCTCGCTCTGAACTGAAAAAGCATTGGATGTTAGAGGACCTGTGGTTCATATCAGTTTCTGAAGCAGAGTTGAACTATATATGGTCCATGTGTGTCGGAATCACAGTTCTTTTGTTCTGAGTACACTCACGTTTCCTGCGTTATTAGAGACTCTAGAAAGCAAGAGAATGCTTCTTTCTCTAAAGCAGAGTGTGGTTCATGGATGAGTACTGTTCTATGTGTTTCTCTTCAGAAACGGAGTGAAATGCCAGGCTCTGTGTCTTCCTACAAGCAAGACTTCCTTTCAGGTAAAGGTAGTCACTTTTCAGCTCAAACGAAGCGTCATCATTCACGAAGCTAACACGTTTCTCGCTCTGAACCGAAAAGCATTGGATGTTAGAGGACCTGTGGTTCTTATCAGTTTCAGAAGCCTAGTTGAACTAGATATGGTCCGTGTGTAGGAAACTCAGTTCTTTTGTTCTGAGCACACTCACGTTTACCGCGTTATTAGAGACTCTAGAAAGCAAGAGCATGTTTCTTGCTGTAATTAAGAGTGTGGTTCATGGATGAGAACTGTGCTGAGTGTTTCCCTTCAGAAACGGAGTGAAATCCCAGGCTCTCTGTCTTCCTACAAGCAAGATTTCGTTTCAGGTAAACGCAGTCACTTTTCAGCTCAAAGGAAGCTACATCGTTAACTATGCTCACACGTTTCTCGTTCTGAAATAAAAGCATTGGATGTTAGAGGACGTGTGGATTGTATCAGTTTCAGAAGCAAAGTTGAACTAGATATGGTCCATGTGTGTCGGAAACACAGTTCTTTTGTTCTGAGTACACTCACGTTTCCCGCGTTAGTAGAGAATCTAGAAAGCAAGAGCGTGCTTCTGGCTCTAAAGCAGAGTGTGGTTCATGGATGAGTACTATTCTATGTGTTTCTCTTCAGAAACGGAGTGAAATGCCAGGCTCTGTGTCTTCCTACAAGCAAGACTTACTTTCAGGTAAAGGTAGTCACTTTTCAGCTCAAACGAAGCGTCATCATTCACGAAGCTAACACGTTTCTCGCTCGGAACTGAAAAGCATTGGATGTTAGAGGACCTGTGGTTCTTATCAGTTTCAGAAGCAGAGTTGAACTAGATATGGTCCGTGTGTGTAGGAAACTCAGTTCTTTTGTTCTGAGCACACTCACTTTTCCCGCCTTATTAGAGACTGTGGACAGCAAGAGCGTGTTTCTTGCTCTAAAGCAGAGTGTGGTTCATGGATGAGAACTGTGCTATGTGTTTCCATTCAGAAACGGAGTGAAATGCCAGGCTCTGTTTGTTCCGACAAGCAAGACTTCGTTTCAGATAAACGCAGTCAATTTCAGCTCAAAAGAAGCTAAATCATTCAAGAAGCTCACACGTTTCTCGCTCTGTACTGAAAAGCATTGGATGTTGGAGGACCTGTGGTTTGTATCCATTTCAGAAGCAGAGTTGAACTAGATATGGTCCATGTGTGTCGGAAAAACAGTTCTTTTGTTTTGAGCCCACTCACGTTTCCCGCCTTATTAGAGACTCTAGAATGCAAGAGCATGCTTCTTGCTCTAAAGCAGAGTGTGGTTCATGGAAGAGTACTGGGTTTGAGTTTCCCTTCAGAAACAGAGTGAAATGCCAGGCTCTGTGACTTCCTACAAGCAAGACTTCGTTTCAGGTAAACGCAGTCAATTTTCTGCTCAAACAAAGCTACATCGTTCAAGAAGCTCACAAATTTCTCGCTCTGAACTGAAAATCATTGGATGTTAGAGGTCCTGTGGTTTGTATCAGTTTCTGAAGCAGAGTTGAACTAGATATGGTGCGTGTGTGTGGGAAACACAGTTCTTTTGTTCTGAGCACACTCACCTTTCCTGCCTTATTAGAGACTCTAGAAAGCAAGAGCGTGTTTCTTGCTCTAAAGTAGAGTGTGATTCATGTATGAGAACTGTGCTGTGCGTTTCCCTTCAGAAACGGAGTGAAATGCCAGGCTCTGTGTCTTCCTACAAGCAAGATTTCGTTTCAGGTAAACACAGTAACTTTTCAGCTCAAACTCAGCTACATTGTTAACTATGCTCACACGTTTCTCGCTCTGAAATAAAAGCATTGGATGTTAGAGGACGTGTGGTTTGTATCATTTTCAGAAGCAAAGTTGAACTAGATATGGTCCATGTGTGTCGGAAACACAGTTCTTTGTTCTGAGTACACTCACGTTTCCCGCGTTATTAGAGACTCTAGAAATCAAGAGCGTGCTTCTTGCTCTAAAGCAGAGTGTGGCTCTTGGATGAGTACTGTTCTATGTGTTTCTCTTCAGAAACGGAGTGAAATGCCATGCTCTGTGTCTTCCTACAAGTAAGACTACATTTCAGGTAAACGCAGTCACTTTTCAGCTCAAACGAAGCTACATCGTTCACGAAGCTCACAAGTTTCTCGCTCTGAACTGAAGATCATTGGATGTTAGAGGACCTGTGGTTTGTATCAGTTTCAGAAGCAGAGTTTAAGTAGATATGGTCCGTGTGTAGGAAACTCAGTTCTTTTGTTCTGAGCACACTCACGTTTACCGCCTTATTAAAGACACTAGAAATCAAGAGCCTGCTTCTTGCTCTAAAGCAGAGTGTGGTTCATGGATGAGTACTGTTCTATGTGTTTCTCTTCAAAAACGGAGTGAAATGCCAGGCTCTGTGTCTTCCTACAAGTAAGACTACGTTTCAGGTAAACGTAGTCACTTTTCAGCTCAAACGAAGCTACATCGTTCACGAAGCTCACAAGTTTCTCGCTCTGAACTGAAAATCATTGGATGTTAGAGGACCTGTGGTTTGTATCAGTTTCAGAAGCAGAGTTGAAGTTGATATGGACCGTGTGTAGGAAACTCAGTTCTTTTGTTCTGAGCACACTCACGTTTACCGCCTTTTTAGAGACTCTAGAATGCAAGAGCGTGCTTCTTGCTCTAAAGCAGAGTGTGGTTCATCGATGAGAAGTGTGCTGTGTGTTTCCCTTCAGAAACGGAGTGAAATGCCAGGCTCTGTTTCTTCCTACAAACAAGACTTCGTTTCAGATAAACGCAGTCACTTTTCGGCTCAAAAGAAGCTACATCGTTCAAGAAGCTCACACGTTTCTCGCTCTGAAATGAAAAGCATTGGATGTTAGAGGACCTGTGGTTTGTATCCGTTACAGAAGCAGAGTTGAACTAGATATGGTGCATGTGTGTAGGAAACACATTTCTTTTGTTTTGAGCACACTCACTTTTCCCGCCTTATTAGAGACTCTAGAAAGCAAGAGCGTGCTACTTGCTCTAAAGCAGCGTGTGGTTCATGGATGAGAACTGTGATGTGTGTTTCCCTCATAAACGGAGTGAAATCCCAGGCTCTTTGTACTCCTACAAGTAAGAGTTCGTTTCAGGTAAACGCAGTCACTTTTCAGCTCAAAGGAAGCTACATCATTCATGAAGCTCACACGTTTCTCGCTCTGAATTTAAAGCATTGGATGATAGAGGACCTGTGGTTTGTATCAGTTTCAGAAGCAGAGTTGAACTAGATATGGTACGTGTGTGTAGGAGACACAGTTCTTTTTTTCTGAGCACAGTCACTTTTCCCGCGTTATTAGAGACTGTGGAAAGCAAGAGCGTGTTTCTTCCTCTAAAGCAGAGTGTGGTTCATGGATGAGAACTGTGCTATGTGTTTCCATTCAGAAACGGAGTGAAATGCCAGGCTCTGTGTCTTCCGACAAGCAAGACTTCGTTTCAGATAATCGCAGTCAATTTCAGCTCAAAAGAAGCTACATCATTCAAGAAGCTCACATGTTTCTCGCTCAGAACTGAAAAGCATTGGATGTTGGAGGACATGTGGTTTGTATCCGTTTCAGAAGCAGAGTTGAAGTCGATATGGTGCATGTTTGTAGGAAACACAGTTCTTTTGTTTTGAGCACACTCATGTTTCCCGCCTTATTAGAGACTCTAGAAAGCAAGAGCGTGCTTCTTGCTCTCAAGCAGAGTGTGGTTCATGGATGAGAACTGTGCTGTGTGTTTCCCTTCAGAAACGGAGTGAAATCCCAGGCTCTGTGTCTTCCTACAAGTAAGACTTCGTTTCAGGTAAACGCAGTCACTTTTCAGCTCAAACGAAGCTAAATCATTCACGAAGCTCACAAGTTTCTCGCTCTGAACTGAAAAGCATTGGATGTTAGAGGACTTGTAGTTTGTATCAGTTTCAGAAGCAGAGTTGAACTAGATATGGTACGTTTGTGTAGGAGACACAGTTCTTTTTTTCTGAGCACACTCACATTTCCCGCCTTATTAGAGACTCTAGAATGCAAGAGCGTGCTTCTTGCTCTAAAGAAGAGTGTGGTTCATGGATGAGAACTGTGCTATGTGTATCCATTCAGAAACGGAGTGAAATGCCAGGCTCTGTGTCTTCCGACAAGCAAGACTTCGTTTAGATAATCGCAGTCAATTTCAGCTCAAAAGAAGCTACATCGTTCAAGAAGCTCACACGTTTCTCGCTCAGAACAGAAAAGCATTGGATGTCGGAGGACCTGTGGTTTGTATCAGTTTCAGAAGCAGAGTTGAACTAGATATGGTCCATATGTGTAGGAAAACAGTTCTTTTGTTCTGAGCACACTCACCTTTCCCGCCTAATTAGAGACTCTAGAAAGCAAGAGCATGTTTCTTGCTCTAAGGAGATTGTGTTTCATGGATGAGAACTGTGCTATGTGTATCCATTCAGAAACGGAGTTAAATGCCAGGCTCTGTGTCTTTCTAAAAGCAAGACTATGTTTCAGGTAAACACAGTCACTTTTCAGCTCAAACGAAGCTACATCGTTCACGAAGCTCACAAGTTTTTGCTCTGAACTGAAAAGCATTGGATGTTAGAGGTCCTGTGGTTTGTATCAGTTTCAGAAGCAGAGTTGAAATAGATATGGTCAGTGTGTAGGAAACTCAGTTCTTTTGTTCTGAGCACACTCACATTTCCCGCCTTAGTAGAGACTCTAGAAAGCAAGAGCGTGCTTCTTGCTCCTAAGCAGAGTGTGGTTCATGGATGAGAACTGTGCTGTGTGTTTCGCTCAGAAACGGAGTGAAATTCCAGGCTCTTTGTATTCCTACAAGTAAGACTTCGTTTCAGGTAAACGCAGTCACTTTTCAGCTCAAAGGAAGCTACATCATTCACGAAGTTCTCACGTTTCACGCTCTGAACT
The DNA here is from genome assembly GCA_949786405.1 of Onychomys arenicola. Taxonomy (NCBI): domain Eukaryota; kingdom Metazoa; phylum Chordata; class Mammalia; order Rodentia; family Cricetidae; genus Onychomys; species Onychomys arenicola. Next base: position 340,328 of record CATKUM010000100.1, read on the forward strand.
AAAAGCATTGGATATTGGACGACCTGCGGTTTGTATCAGATTCAGAAGCAGAGTAGAACTAGATATGGTACGTGTGTGTAGGAGACACAGTTCTTTTTTTCTGAGCACACTTACATTTCCCACCTTAGGAGACACTCTAGAATGCAAGAGCATGCTTCTTGCTATAAAGCAGAGTGTGGTTCATGGAAGAGTACTGGGCTTGAGTTTCCCTTCAGAAACAGAGTGAAATGCCAGGCTCTGTGCCTTCCTACAAGCAAGACTTCGTTTCAGGTAAACGCAGTCACTTTTCAGCTCAAACGAAGCTACATCGTTCACAAAGCTCACAAGTTTCTCGCTCTGAACTGAAAAGCATTGGATGTTAGAGGACCTGTGGTTTGTATCAGTTTCAGAAGCAGAGTTGAAGTAGATATGGGGCATGTTTGTAGGAAACTCAGTTCTTTTGTTCTGAGCACACTCACGTTTACCGCGTTATTAGAGACTCTAGAAAGCAAGAGCGTGCTTCTTGCTCTCAAGCAGGGTGTAGTTCATGGATGAGAACTGTGGTTTGTGTTTCCCTTCAGAAACGGAGTGAAATGCAAGTCTCTGTGTCTTCCTAAAAGTAAGGCTTCCTTTCAGGTAAACGCAGTCACTTTTCAGCTCAAACGAAGCTACATAATTCACGAAGCTCACACGATTCTCGCTCTGAACTGAAAAGCATTGGATGTTAGAGGACCTGTGGGTTGTATCAGTTTCAGAAGCAGAGTTGAAGTAGATATGGTCCGTGTGTAGGAAACACAATTCTTTTGTTCTGAGCACACTCACATTTCCCGCCTTATTAGAGACTGTAGAAAGCAAGAGCGTGTTTCTTGCTCTAACGCAGAGTGTGGTTCGTGGATGAGAACTGTGCTATGTGTTTCCCTTCAGAAACGGATTGAAATCCCAGGCTCTGTGACTTCCTACAAGGAAGACGTCATTTCAGGTAAACACAGACACTTTTCAGCTCAAACGAATCTACATCATTAACGATGCTCACACTTTTCTCGATCTGAACTGAAAATCATTGGATGTTAGAGGACCTGTGGTTTGTATCAGTTTCAGAAGCTGAGTTGAACTAGATATGGTCCGTGTGTAGGAAACTCATTTCTTTTGTTCTGAGCACACTCACGTTTCCCGCCTTATTAGAGACTCTAGAAAGCAAGAGCGTGCTTCTTACTCTAAAACAGTGTGTGGTTCAAGGATGAGTACTGTGTTATGTGTTTCCCATCAGAAACGGAGTAAAATGCCAGGCTCTGTGTCTTCCTACAAGCAAGACTTCGTTTCAGATAAACGCAGTCACTTTTCAGCTCAAAAGAAGCTACATTGTTCTCGAAGCTCACACGTTTCTCGCTCTTAAGTTAAAAGCATTGTACGTTAGAGGACCTGTGATTTGTATCACTTTCAGAAGCAGAGTTGAACAAGATATGGTTCATGTGTGTAGGAAACACACTTCTTTTGTTCTGAGCACACTCAAGTTTCCCGCCTTATTAGAGACTCTAGAAAGCAAGAGCGTGCTTCTTGCTCTAAAGCAGAGTGTGGTTCATGGATGAGAACTGTGCTGTGTGTTTCGCGTCAGAAATGGAGTGAAATGCCATGTTCTGTGTCTTCCTACAAGCAAGACTTCGTTTCAGATAAACGCAGTCACTTTTCAGCTCAAACGAAGCTACATTGTTAACGAAGCTCACACGTTTCTCGCTCTGAACTGAAAAACATTGGATGTTAGACGACCTGAGGTTTTCATCAGTTTAGGAAGCAGAGTTGAACTAGATATGGAACGTGTGTGTAGGAAACACAGTTCTTTTGTTCTGAGAACACTCACATTTCCCGCCTTATTAGAGACACTAGAAAGCAAGAGCGTGCTTCTCGCTCTAAAGTAGAGTGTGTTTCATGGATGAGAACTGTGCTGTGCTTCCCTTCAGAATCGGAGTGAAATGCAAGGCTCTGTGCCTTACTGCAAGCAAGATTTCGTTTCAGGTAAACATAGTCACTTTTCAGGTCAAATGAAGCTTCATCATTCACGAGGCTCACACATTTCTCGCTCTCAACTGAAAAACATTGGATGTTAGAGGAACTGTGGTTTATATCAGTTTCAGAAGCAGAGTTGAACTAGATATGGTCCGAGTGTTGTGGAAACACAGTTCTTTTTTTCTGAGCACATTGACGTTTCCCGACTTATTAGAGACTCTAGAAAGCAAGAGCATGCTTCTTGCTCTAAAGCAGGGTGTGGTTCATGGATGAGAACTGTGCTGTGTGTTTCCATTTAGAAACAGCGTGAAATGCCAGGCTCTGCGTCTTCCTACAAGCAAGAATTCTTTTCAGGTAAACGCAGTCACTTTTCAGCTCAAACGAAGCTACATCGTTCACGAAGCTCACACGTTTCTTGCTCTGAACTGAAAAGCATTGGATGTTAGAGGACCTGTGGTTTGTATCAGTTTCAGAGGCAGAGTTGAACTAGATATGGTCTCTGTGTAGGAAACTCAGTTCTTTTGTTCTGAGCACACTCACATTTCCCGCCTTATTAGAGATTGTAGAAAGCAAGAGCGTGTTTCTTGCTCTAAAGCAGAGTGTGGTTCGTGGATGAGAACTGTGCTATGAGTTTCCCTTCAGAAATGGATTGAAATCCCAGGCTCTGTGTCTTCCTACAAGTAAGACTACGTTTCAGGTAAACGCAGTCACTTTTCAGCTCAAACGAAGCTACATCGTTCACGAAGCTCACAAGTTTCTCGCTCTGAACTGAAAAGCATTGGATATTAGAGGACCTGTGGTTTGTATCAGTTTCAGAAGCAGAGTTGAAGTAGATATGGTCCGTGTGTAGGAAACTCAGTTCTTTTGTTCTGAGCACACTCACGTTTACCGCCTTATTAGAGAAACTAGAAAGCAAGAGCGTGCTTCTTGCTCTAAAGAAGAGTGTGGTTCATGGATGAGAACTGTGCTGTGTGTTTCCCTTCAGACACGGTGTGAAATGCCAGGCTCTGTGTCTTCCTACAAGCAAGACTTCGTTTCAGAAAAACGCAGTCACTTTTCAGCTCAAAAGGAGCTACATCATTCACGAAACTCACACGTTTCTCGCTCTGAAATGAAAAGCATTGGATGTTAGAGGACCTGTGGTTTGTATCCGTTTCAGAAGCAGAGTTGAACTAGATATGGTGCATGTGTGTAGGAAACACATTTCTTTTGTTTTGAGCACACTCACGTTTCCCGCCTTATTAGAGACCCTAGAAAGCAAGAGCGTGCTTCTTGCTCTAAAGCAGCGTGTGGTTCATGGATGAGAACTGTGCTGTGTGTTTCCCTCAGAAACGGAGTGAAATCCCAGGCTCTTTGTATTCCTACAAGTAAGACTTCGTTTCAGGTAAAGGTAGTCACTTTTCAGCTCAAACAAAGGGTCATCATTCACGAAGCTAACACTTTTCTCGCTCTGAACTGAAAAAGCATTGGATGTTAGAGGACCTGTGGTTCATATCAGTTTCTGAAGCAGAGTTGAACTATATATGGTCCATGTGTGTCGGAATCACAGTTCTTTTGTTCTGAGTACACTCACGTTTCCTGCGTTATTAGAGACTCTAGAAAGCAAGAGAATGCTTCTTTCTCTAAAGCAGAGTGTGGTTCATGGATGAGTACTGTTCTATGTGTTTCTCTTCAGAAACGGAGTGAAATGCCAGGCTCTGTGTCTTCCTACAAGCAAGACTTCCTTTCAGGTAAAGGTAGTCACTTTTCAGCTCAAACGAAGCGTCATCATTCACGAAGCTAACACGTTTCTCGCTCTGAACCGAAAAGCATTGGATGTTAGAGGACCTGTGGTTCTTATCAGTTTCAGAAGCCTAGTTGAACTAGATATGGTCCGTGTGTAGGAAACTCAGTTCTTTTGTTCTGAGCACACTCACGTTTACCGCGTTATTAGAGACTCTAGAAAGCAAGAGCATGTTTCTTGCTGTAATTAAGAGTGTGGTTCATGGATGAGAACTGTGCTGAGTGTTTCCCTTCAGAAACGGAGTGAAATCCCAGGCTCTCTGTCTTCCTACAAGCAAGATTTCGTTTCAGGTAAACGCAGTCACTTTTCAGCTCAAAGGAAGCTACATCGTTAACTATGCTCACACGTTTCTCGTTCTGAAATAAAAGCATTGGATGTTAGAGGACGTGTGGATTGTATCAGTTTCAGAAGCAAAGTTGAACTAGATATGGTCCATGTGTGTCGGAAACACAGTTCTTTTGTTCTGAGTACACTCACGTTTCCCGCGTTAGTAGAGAATCTAGAAAGCAAGAGCGTGCTTCTGGCTCTAAAGCAGAGTGTGGTTCATGGATGAGTACTATTCTATGTGTTTCTCTTCAGAAACGGAGTGAAATGCCAGGCTCTGTGTCTTCCTACAAGCAAGACTTACTTTCAGGTAAAGGTAGTCACTTTTCAGCTCAAACGAAGCGTCATCATTCACGAAGCTAACACGTTTCTCGCTCGGAACTGAAAAGCATTGGATGTTAGAGGACCTGTGGTTCTTATCAGTTTCAGAAGCAGAGTTGAACTAGATATGGTCCGTGTGTGTAGGAAACTCAGTTCTTTTGTTCTGAGCACACTCACTTTTCCCGCCTTATTAGAGACTGTGGACAGCAAGAGCGTGTTTCTTGCTCTAAAGCAGAGTGTGGTTCATGGATGAGAACTGTGCTATGTGTTTCCATTCAGAAACGGAGTGAAATGCCAGGCTCTGTTTGTTCCGACAAGCAAGACTTCGTTTCAGATAAACGCAGTCAATTTCAGCTCAAAAGAAGCTAAATCATTCAAGAAGCTCACACGTTTCTCGCTCTGTACTGAAAAGCATTGGATGTTGGAGGACCTGTGGTTTGTATCCATTTCAGAAGCAGAGTTGAACTAGATATGGTCCATGTGTGTCGGAAAAACAGTTCTTTTGTTTTGAGCCCACTCACGTTTCCCGCCTTATTAGAGACTCTAGAATGCAAGAGCATGCTTCTTGCTCTAAAGCAGAGTGTGGTTCATGGAAGAGTACTGGGTTTGAGTTTCCCTTCAGAAACAGAGTGAAATGCCAGGCTCTGTGACTTCCTACAAGCAAGACTTCGTTTCAGGTAAACGCAGTCAATTTTCTGCTCAAACAAAGCTACATCGTTCAAGAAGCTCACAAATTTCTCGCTCTGAACTGAAAATCATTGGATGTTAGAGGTCCTGTGGTTTGTATCAGTTTCTGAAGCAGAGTTGAACTAGATATGGTGCGTGTGTGTGGGAAACACAGTTCTTTTGTTCTGAGCACACTCACCTTTCCTGCCTTATTAGAGACTCTAGAAAGCAAGAGCGTGTTTCTTGCTCTAAAGTAGAGTGTGATTCATGTATGAGAACTGTGCTGTGCGTTTCCCTTCAGAAACGGAGTGAAATGCCAGGCTCTGTGTCTTCCTACAAGCAAGATTTCGTTTCAGGTAAACACAGTAACTTTTCAGCTCAAACTCAGCTACATTGTTAACTATGCTCACACGTTTCTCGCTCTGAAATAAAAGCATTGGATGTTAGAGGACGTGTGGTTTGTATCATTTTCAGAAGCAAAGTTGAACTAGATATGGTCCATGTGTGTCGGAAACACAGTTCTTTGTTCTGAGTACACTCACGTTTCCCGCGTTATTAGAGACTCTAGAAATCAAGAGCGTGCTTCTTGCTCTAAAGCAGAGTGTGGCTCTTGGATGAGTACTGTTCTATGTGTTTCTCTTCAGAAACGGAGTGAAATGCCATGCTCTGTGTCTTCCTACAAGTAAGACTACATTTCAGGTAAACGCAGTCACTTTTCAGCTCAAACGAAGCTACATCGTTCACGAAGCTCACAAGTTTCTCGCTCTGAACTGAAGATCATTGGATGTTAGAGGACCTGTGGTTTGTATCAGTTTCAGAAGCAGAGTTTAAGTAGATATGGTCCGTGTGTAGGAAACTCAGTTCTTTTGTTCTGAGCACACTCACGTTTACCGCCTTATTAAAGACACTAGAAATCAAGAGCCTGCTTCTTGCTCTAAAGCAGAGTGTGGTTCATGGATGAGTACTGTTCTATGTGTTTCTCTTCAAAAACGGAGTGAAATGCCAGGCTCTGTGTCTTCCTACAAGTAAGACTACGTTTCAGGTAAACGTAGTCACTTTTCAGCTCAAACGAAGCTACATCGTTCACGAAGCTCACAAGTTTCTCGCTCTGAACTGAAAATCATTGGATGTTAGAGGACCTGTGGTTTGTATCAGTTTCAGAAGCAGAGTTGAAGTTGATATGGACCGTGTGTAGGAAACTCAGTTCTTTTGTTCTGAGCACACTCACGTTTACCGCCTTTTTAGAGACTCTAGAATGCAAGAGCGTGCTTCTTGCTCTAAAGCAGAGTGTGGTTCATCGATGAGAAGTGTGCTGTGTGTTTCCCTTCAGAAACGGAGTGAAATGCCAGGCTCTGTTTCTTCCTACAAACAAGACTTCGTTTCAGATAAACGCAGTCACTTTTCGGCTCAAAAGAAGCTACATCGTTCAAGAAGCTCACACGTTTCTCGCTCTGAAATGAAAAGCATTGGATGTTAGAGGACCTGTGGTTTGTATCCGTTACAGAAGCAGAGTTGAACTAGATATGGTGCATGTGTGTAGGAAACACATTTCTTTTGTTTTGAGCACACTCACTTTTCCCGCCTTATTAGAGACTCTAGAAAGCAAGAGCGTGCTACTTGCTCTAAAGCAGCGTGTGGTTCATGGATGAGAACTGTGATGTGTGTTTCCCTCAGAAACGGAGTGAAATCCCAGGCTCTTTGTACTCCTACAAGTAAGAGTTCGTTTCAGGTAAACGCAGTCACTTTTCAGCTCAAAGGAAGCTACATCATTCATGAAGCTCACACGTTTCTCGCTCTGAATTTAAAGCATTGGATGATAGAGGACCTGTGGTTTGTATCAGTTTCAGAAGCAGAGTTGAACTAGATATGGTACGTGTGTGTAGGAGACACAGTTCTTTTTTTCTGAGCACAGTCACTTTTCCCGCGTTATTAGAGACTGTGGAAAGCAAGAGCGTGTTTCTTCCTCTAAAGCAGAGTGTGGTTCATGGATGAGAACTGTGCTATGTGTTTCCATTCAGAAACGGAGTGAAATGCCAGGCTCTGTGTCTTCCGACAAGCAAGACTTCGTTTCAGATAATCGCAGTCAATTTCAGCTCAAAAGAAGCTACATCATTCAAGAAGCTCACATGTTTCTCGCTCAGAACTGAAAAGCATTGGATGTTGGAGGACATGTGGTTTGTATCCGTTTCAGAAGCAGAGTTGAAGTCGATATGGTGCATGTTTGTAGGAAACACAGTTCTTTTGTTTTGAGCACACTCATGTTTCCCGCCTTATTAGAGACTCTAGAAAGCAAGAGCGTGCTTCTTGCTCTCAAGCAGAGTGTGGTTCATGGATGAGAACTGTGCTGTGTGTTTCCCTTCAGAAACGGAGTGAAATCCCAGGCTCTGTGTCTTCCTACAAGTAAGACTTCGTTTCAGGTAAACGCAGTCACTTTTCAGCTCAAACGAAGCTAAATCATTCACGAAGCTCACAAGTTTCTCGCTCTGAACTGAAAAGCATTGGATGTTAGAGGACTTGTAGTTTGTATCAGTTTCAGAAGCAGAGTTGAACTAGATATGGTACGTTTGTGTAGGAGACACAGTTCTTTTTTTCTGAGCACACTCACATTTCCCGCCTTATTAGAGACTCTAGAATGCAAGAGCGTGCTTCTTGCTCTAAAGAAGAGTGTGGTTCATGGATGAGAACTGTGCTATGTGTATCCATTCAGAAACGGAGTGAAATGCCAGGCTCTGTGTCTTCCGACAAGCAAGACTTCGTTTAGATAATCGCAGTCAATTTCAGCTCAAAAGAAGCTACATCGTTCAAGAAGCTCACACGTTTCTCGCTCAGAACTGAAAAGCATTGGATGTCGGAGGACCTGTGGTTTGTATCAGTTTCAGAAGCAGAGTTGAACTAGATATGGTCCATATGTGTAGGAAAACAGTTCTTTTGTTCTGAGCACACTCACCTTTCCCGCCTAATTAGAGACTCTAGAAAGCAAGAGCATGTTTCTTGCTCTAAGGAGATTGTGTTTCATGGATGAGAACTGTGCTATGTGTATCCATTCAGAAACGGAGTTAAATGCCAGGCTCTGTGTCTTTCTAAAAGCAAGACTATGTTTCAGGTAAACACAGTCACTTTTCAGCTCAAACGAAGCTACATCGTTCACGAAGCTCACAAGTTTTTGCTCTGAACTGAAAAGCATTGGATGTTAGAGGTCCTGTGGTTTGTATCAGTTTCAGAAGCAGAGTTGAAATAGATATGGTCAGTGTGTAGGAAACTCAGTTCTTTTGTTCTGAGCACACTCACATTTCCCGCCTTAGTAGAGACTCTAGAAAGCAAGAGCGTGCTTCTTGCTCCTAAGCAGAGTGTGGTTCATGGATGAGAACTGTGCTGTGTGTTTCGCTCAGAAACGGAGTGAAATTCCAGGCTCTTTGTATTCCTACAAGTAAGACTTCGTTTCAGGTAAACGCAGTCACTTTTCAGCTCAAAGGAAGCTACATCATTCACGAAGTTCTCACGTTTCACGCTCTGAACTAAAAGCATTGGATATTGGACGACCTGCGGTTTGTATCAGATTCAGAAGCAGAGTAGAACTAGATATGGTACGTGTGTGTAGGAGACACAGTTCTTTTTTTCTGAGCACACTTACATTTCCCACCTTAGGAGACACTCTAGAATGCAAGAGCATGCTTCTTGCTATAAAGCAGAGTGTGGTTCATGGAAGAGTACTGGGCTTGAGTTTCCCTTCAGAAACAGAGTGAAATGCCAGGCTCTGTGCCTTCCTACAAGCAAGACTTCGTTTCAGGTAAACGCAGTCACTTTTCAGCTCAAACGAAGCTACATCGTTCACAAAGCTCACAAGTTTCTCGCTCTGAACTGAAAAGCATTGGATGTTAGAGGACCTGTGGTTTGTATCAGTTTCAGAAGCAGAGTTGAAGTAGATATGGGGCATGTTTGTAGGAAACTCAGTTCTTTTGTTCTGAGCACACTCACGTTTACCGCGTTATTAGAGACTCTAGAAAGCAAGAGCGTGCTTCTTGCTCTCAAGCAGGGTGTAGTTCATGGATGAGAACTGTGGTTTGTGTTTCCCTTCAGAAACGGAGTGAAATGCAAGTCTCTGTGTCTTCCTAAAAGTAAGGCTTCCTTTCAGGTAAACGCAGTCAATTTTCTGCTCAAACAAAGCTACATCGTTCAAGAAGCTCACAAATTTCTCGCTCTGAACTGAAAATCATTGGATGTTAGAGGTCCTGTGGTTTGTATCAGTTTCTGAAGCAGAGTTGAACTAGATATGGTGCGTGTGTGTGGGAAACACAGTTCTTTTGTTCTGAGCACACTCACCTTTCCTGCCTTATTAGAGACTCTAGAAAGCAAGAGCGTGTTTCTTGCTCTAAAGTAGAGTGTGATTCATGTATGAGAACTGTGCTGTGCGTTTCCCTTCAGAAACGGAGTGAAATGCCAGGCTCTGTGTCTTCCTACAAGCAAGATTTCGTTTCAGGTAAACACAGTAACTTTTCAGCTCAAACTCAGCTACATTGTTAACTATGCTCACACGTTTCTCGCTCTGAAATAAAAGCATTGGATGTTAGAGGACGTGTGGTTTGTATCATTTTCAGAAGCAAAGTTGAACTAGATATGGTCCATGTGTGTCGGAAACACAGTTCTTTGTTCTGAGTACACTCACGTTTCCCGCGTTATTAGAGACTCTAGAAATCAAGAGCGTGCTTCTTGCTCTAAAGCAGAGTGTGGCTCTTGGATGAGTACTGTTCTATGTGTTTCTCTTCAGAAACGGAGTGAAATGCCATGCTCTGTGTCTTCCTACAAGTAAGACTACATTTCAGGTAAACGCAGTCACTTTTCAGCTCAAACGAAGCTACATCGTTCACGAAGCTCACAAGTTTCTCGCTCTGAACTGAAGATCATTGGATGTTAGAGGACCTGTGGTTTGTATCAGTTTCAGAAGCAGAGTTTAAGTAGATATGGTCCGTGTGTAGGAAACTCAGTTCTTTTGTTCTGAGCACACTCACGTTTACCGCCTTATTAAAGACACTAGAAATCAAGAGCCTGCTTCTTGCTCTAAAGCAGAGTGTGGTTCATGGATGAGTACTGTTCTATGTGTTTCTCTTCAAAAACGGAGTGAAATGCCAGGCTCTGTGTCTTCCTACAAGTAAGACTACGTTTCAGGTAAACGTAGTCACTTTTCAGCTCAAACGAAGCTACATCGTTCACGAAGCTCACAAGTTTCTCGCTCTGAACTGAAAATCATTGGATGTTAGAGGACCTGTGGTTTGTATCAGTTTCAGAAGCAGAGTTGAAGTTGATATGGACCGTGTGTAGGAAACTCAGTTCTTTTGTTCTGAGCACACTCACGTTTACCGCCTTTTTAGAGACTCTAGAATGCAAGAGCGTGCTTCTTGCTCTAAAGCAGAGTGTGGTTCATCGATGAGAAGTGTGCTGTGTGTTTCCCTTCAGAAACGGAGTGAAATGCCAGGCTCTGTTTCTTCCTACAAACAAGACTTCGTTTCAGATAAACGCAGTCACTTTTCGGCTCAAAAGAAGCTACATCGTTCAAGAAGCTCACACGTTTCTCGCTCTGAAATGAAAAGCATTGGATGTTAGAGGACCTGTGGTTTGTATCCGTTACAGAAGCAGAGTTGAACTAGATATGGTGCATGTGTGTAGGAAACACATTTCTTTTGTTTTGAGCACACTCACTTTTCCCGCCTTATTAGAGACTCTAGAAAGCAAGAGCGTGCTACTTGCTCTAAAGCAGCGTGTGGTTCATGGATGAGAACTGTGATGTGTGTTTCCCTCAGAAACGGAGTGAAATCCCAGGCTCTTTGTACTCCTACAAGTAAGAGTTCGTTTCAGGTAAACGCAGTCACTTTTCAGCTCAAAGGAAGCTACATCATTCATGAAGCTCACACGTTTCTCGCTCTGAATTTAAAGCATTGGATGATAGAGGACCTGTGGTTTGTATCAGTTTCAGAAGCAGAGTTGAACTAGATATGGTACGTGTGTGTAGGAGACACAGTTCTTTTTTTCTGAGCACAGTCACTTTTCCCGCGTTATTAGAGACTGTGGAAAGCAAGAGCGTGTTTCTTCCTCTAAAGCAGAGTGTGGTTCATGGATGAGAACTGTGCTATGTGTTTCCATTCAGAAACGGAGTGAAATGCCAGGCTCTGTGTCTTCCGACAAGCAAGACTTCGTTTCAGATAATCGCAGTCAATTTCAGCTCAAAAGAAGCTACATCATTCAAGAAGCTCACATGTTTCTCGCTCAGAACTGAAAAGCATTGGATGTTGGAGGACATGTGGTTTGTATCCGTTTCAGAAGCAGAGTTGAAGTCGATATGGTGCATGTTTGTAGGAAACACAGTTCTTTTGTTTTGAGCACACTCATGTTTCCCGCCTTATTAGAGACTCTAGAAAGCAAGAGCGTGCTTCTTGCTCTCAAGCAGAGTGTGGTTCATGGATGAGAACTGTGCTGTGTGTTTCCCTTCAGAAACGGAGTGAAATCCCAGGCTCTGTGTCTTCCTACAAGTAAGACTTCGTTTCAGGTAAACGCAGTCACTTTTCAGCTCAAACGAAGCTAAATCATTCACGAAGCTCACAAGTTTCTCGCTCTGAACTGAAAAGCATTGGATGTTAGAGGACTTGTAGTTTGTATCAGTTTCAGAAGCAGAGTTGAACTAGATATGGTACGTTTGTGTAGGAGACACAGTTCTTTTTTTCTGAGCACACTCACATTTCCCGCCTTATTAGAGACTCTAGAATGCAAGAGCGTGCTTCTTGCTCTAAAGAAGAGTGTGGTTCATGGATGAGAACTGTGCTATGTGTATCCATTCAGAAACGGAGTGAAATGCCAGGCTCTGTGTCTTCCGACAAGCAAGACTTCGTTTAGATAATCGCAGTCAATTTCAGCTCAAAAGAAGCTACATCGTTCAAGAAGCTCACACGTTTCTCGCTCAGAACTGAAAAGCATTGGATGTCGGAGGACCTGTGGTTTGTATCAGTTTCAGAAGCAGAGTTGAACTAGATATGGTCCATATGTGTAGGAAAACAGTTCTTTTGTTCTGAGCACACTCACCTTTCCCGCCTAATTAGAGACTCTAGAAAGCAAGAGCATGTTTCTTGCTCTAAGGAGATTGTGTTTCATGGATGAGAACTGTGCTATGTGTATCCATTCAGAAACGGAGTTAAATGCCAGGCTCTGTGTCTTTCTAAAAGCAAGACTATGTTTCAGGTAAACACAGTCACTTTTCAGCTCAAACGAAGCTACATCGTTCACGAAGCTCACAAGTTTTTGCTCTGAACTGAAAAGCATTGGATGTTAGAGGTCCTGTGGTTTGTATCAGTTTCAGAAGCAGAGTTGAAATAGATATGGTCAGTGTGTAGGAAACTCAGTTCTTTTGTTCTGAGCACACTCACATTTCCCGCCTTAGTAGAGACTCTAGAAAGCAAGAGCGTGCTTCTTGCTCCTAAGCAGAGTGTGGTTCATGGATGAGAACTGTGCTGTGTGTTTCGCTCAGAAACGGAGTGAAATTCCAGGCTCTTTGTATTCCTACAAGTAAGACTTCGTTTCAGGTAAACGCAGTCACTTTTCAGCTCAAAGGAAGCTACATCATTCACGAAGTTCTCACGTTTCACGCTCTGAACTAAAAGCATTGGATATTGGACGACCTGCGGTTTGTATCAGATTCAGAAGCAGAGTAGAACTAGATATGGTACGTGTGTGTAGGAGACACAGTTCTTTTTTTCTGAGCACACTTACATTTCCCACCTTAGGAGACACTCTAGAATGCAAGAGCATGCTTCTTGCTATAAAGCAGAGTGTGGTTCATGGAAGAGTACTGGGCTTGAGTTTCCCTTCAGAAACAGAGTGAAATGCCAGGCTCTGTGCCTTCCTACAAGCAAGACTTCGTTTCAGGTAAACGCAGTCACTTTTCAGCTCAAACGAAGCTACATCGTTCACAAAGCTCACAAGTTTCTCGCTCTGAACTGAAAAGCATTGGATGTTAGAGGACCTGTGGTTTGTATCAGTTTCAGAAGCAGAGTTGAAGTAGATATGGGGCATGTTTGTAGGAAACTCAGTTCTTTTGTTCTGAGCACACTCACGTTTACCGCGTTATTAGAGACTCTAGAAAGCAAGAGCGTGCTTCTTGCTCTCAAGCAGGGTGTAGTTCATGGATGAGAACTGTGGTTTGTGTTTCCCTTCAGAAACGGAGTGAAATGCAAGTCTCTGTGTCTTCCTAAAAGTAAGGCTTCCTTTCAGGTAAACGCAGTCACTTTTCAGCTCAAACGAAGCTACATAATTCACGAAGCTCACACGATTCTCGCTCTGAACTGAAAAGCATTGGATGTTAGAGGACCTGTGGGTTGTATCAGTTTCAGAAGCAGAGTTGAAGTAGATATGGTCCGTGTGTAGGACACTCATTTCTTTTGTTCTGAGCACACTCACTTTTCCCGCATTATTAGAGACTGTGGAAAGGAAAAGCGTGCTTCTAGCTCTAATGCAGAGTGTGGTTCATGGATGAGAACTGTGCTGTGTGTTTCCATTCAGAGGAGTTAAATCCCAGGCTCTGACTCTTGCTACAAGCAAGACTTATTTTCAGGTAAAAACATTCACTTTTCAGCCCAAAGGAAGCTACATTGTTCACGAAGATGACACGTTTCTCGCGCTCAACTGAAAAGCACTGGATGTTAGAGGACCTGTGGTTTGTATCAGTTTCAGAGGTAGAGTTGAACTAGATATGGTCTGTGTGTAGGAAACTCAGTTCTTTTGTTATGAGCACACTCACGTTTCCCGCCTTATTAGAGACTCTACAAAGCAAGAGGATGCTTCTTGCTCTAATGCAGAGTGTGGGTCATGGATGAGAACTGTGCTGTGTGTTTCCCTTCAGGAACAGAGTGAAATCCCAGGCTCTGTGTCTTCCTACAAGGAAGTCTTCGTTTCAGATAAAAGCAGTCTATTTTCAGCTCAAAAGAAGCTACATCGTTCACGAAGCTCACACGTTTCTCACTCTTAACTGAATATCATTGGATGTTACAGGACCTGTGGTTTGGATCCGTTTCAGAATCAGAGTTGAACAAGATATGGTTCATGTGTGTAGGAAACACAATTCTTTTGTTCTGAGCACACTCAAGTTTCCCTCCTTTTTAGAGACTCCAGAAAGCAAGAGTGTGCTTCTTGCTCTAAAGCAGAGTGTGGTTCATGGATGAGAACTGTGCTGTGTGTTTCCCTCAGAAATGGAGTGAAATCCCAGGCTCTGTGTATTCCTACAAGGAAGACTTCGATTCAGGTAAACGCAGTCACTTTTCAGCTCAAACGAAGCTACATCATTCACGAAGCTCACACGTTTCTTGCTCTGTACTAAAAGCGTTGGATGTTAGAGGAACTGTGGTTTATATCAGTTTCAGAAGCAAAGTTGAACTAAATATGGTCCATGTATGTCGGAAACACAGTTCTTTTGTTCTGAGTACACTCACATTTCTCACCTTATTAGAGACTCTAGAAAGCAAGAGAATGCTTCTTTCTCTAATGCAGTGTGTGGTTCATGGATGAGAACTGTGCTGTGTGTTTCCATTCAGAGATGGAGTTAAATCCCAGGCTGGGTGTCTTGCTACAATCAAGACTTATTTTCAGGTAAAAACATTCACTTTTCAGCTCAAAGGAAGCTACATTGTTCACGAAGCTCACACGTTTCTCGCTCTGAACTGAAAAGCATTGGATGTTAGAGGACCTGTGGTTTATATCCGTTTCAGAAGCGGAGTTGAATTAGATAAGATCCGTGTGTAGGAAACACAATTCTTTTGTTTTGAGCACACTCACGTTTCCCGCCTTATTAGAGACTCTAGAAAGCAAGAGCGTGCTTCTTGCTCTAAAGCAGAGTGTGGTTCATGGATGAGAACTGTGCTGTGTATTTCCCTTCAGAAACGAAGGTAAATGCCACGCTCTGTGTCTTCCTACAAGCAAGACATCGTTTCAGGTAAAGGCACTCACTTTTCAGTTCACAGGAAGCAACATCGTTCACGAAGCTCAAACGTTTCCTGCTCTTAAGTGAAAAGCATTGGATGTTAGAGGACTTGTGGTTTGTATCAGTTTCAGAAGCAGAGTTGAACTGGATATGGCCCGTTTGTGTTGGAAACACAGTTCTTTTGTTCTGAGCACACTCACGTTTCCTGCCTTATTAGAGACTCTAGAAAGCAAGAGCATGCTTCCTGCTCTAAAGCAGAGTGTGTTTCATAGATGAGAACTGTGATGTGTGTTTCCCTTCAGAAAAGGAGTGAAATGCCAGGGTCTGTGTTTTTACAAACAAGACTTCTTTACAGGTAAACGCACTCACTTCTCAGCTCAAAGGAATCTATATTGTTCACAAAGCTCACACGTTTCTCACTCTTAACTGAAAAGCATTGGATGTTAGAGGACCTGTGGTATGTATCCGTTTCAGAAGCAGAATTGAACTAGATATCGTGCATGTTTGTAGGAAACACAGTTCTTTTGTTTTGAGTACACTCATGTTTCCCGCGTTATTAGAGACTCTAGAAAGCAAGAGCTTGCTACTAGCTCTAATGCAGAGTGTGGTTCATGGATGAGAACTGTGCTGTGTGTTTCCATTCAGAAATGGAATGAAATGCAAGTCTCTGTCCCTTCCTACAAGCAAGACTTCGTTTCAGGTAAACGCAGTCACTTTTCAGCTCAAAAGAAGCTACATCGTTCACGAAGCTCACACGTTTCTCACTCTTAACTGAATAGCATTGGATGTTACAGGACCTGTGGTTTGGATCCGTTTCAGAAGCAGAGTTGAACAAGATATGGTTCATGTGTGTAGGAAACACAATTCTTTTTTTCTGAGCACACTCACGTTTCCCTACTTTTTAGAGACTCCAGAAAGCAAGAGTGTGCTTCTTGCTCTAAAGCAGAGTGTGGTTCATGGATGAGAACTGTGCTGTGTGTTTCCCTCAGAAAAGGAGTGAAATCCCAGGCTCTGTATATTCCTACAAGGAAGACTTCGATTCAGGTAAACGCAGTCACTTTTCAGCTCAAACGAAGCTACATCATTCACGAAGCTCAACGTTTCTCGCTCTGTACTAAAAGCATTGGATGTAAGAGGACATGTGGTTTATATCAGTTACAGAAGCAAAGTTGAACTACATATGGTCCATGTATGTCGGAAACACAGTTCTTTTGTTCTGAGTACACTCACATTTCTCACCTTATTAGAGACTCTAGAAGCAAGAGAATGCTTCTTTCTCTAATGCAGTGTGTGGTTCACGGATGAGAACTGTGCTGTGTGTTTCCATTCAGAGATGGAGTTAAATCCCAGGCTCGGTGTCTTGCTACAATCAAGACTTATTTTCAGGTAAAAACATTCACTTTTCAGCTCAAAGGAAGCTACATTGTTCACGAAGCTCACACGTTTCTCGCTCTGAAATGAAAAGCATTGGATGTTAGAGGACCTGTGGTTTATATCCGATTCAGAAGCGGAGTTGAATTAGATAAGATCTGTGTGTAGGAAACACAATTCTTTTGTTTTGAGCACACTCACGTTTACCGCCTTATTAGAGACTCTAGAAAGCAAGAGCGTGCTTCTTGCTCTAAAGCAGAGTGTGGTTCATGGATGAGAACTGTGCTGTGTATTTCCCTTCATAAACGGAGTCAAATGCGAGGCTCTGTGTCTTCCTACAAGCAAGACTTCGTTTCAGATAAACACAGTCACTTTTCAGCTCAAACGAAGGTACATCTTTCACGAAGCTCACTCGTTTCTCACTCTTAACTGAAAAGCATTGGATGTTAGAGGACCTGTGGTTTGTATCATTATCTGAAGCAGAGTTGAACTAGATATGGTGCGTGTGTGTAGGAAACACAGTTCTTTTTTTCTGAGCACACTCACATTTCCCGCCGTATTAGAGACTCTAGAATGCAAGAGCATGCTTCTTGCTCTAAAGCAGACTGTGATTCATGGATGAGAACTGTGCTGTGTGTTACGCTTCAGAAACGGAGGTAAATGCCAGGCTCTGTGTCTTCCTACAAGCAAGACTTCGTTTCAGGTAAAGGCACTCACTTTTCAGTTCACAGGAAGCAACATCGTTCACGAAGCTCAAACATTTCCTGCTCTTAAGTGAAAAGCATTGGATGTTAGAGGACTTGTGTTTTGTATCAGTTTCAGAAGCAGAGTTGAACTGGATATGGCCCGTTTGTGTTGGAAACACAGTTCTTTTGTTCTGAGCACACTCACGTTTCCCGCCTTATTAGAGACTCTAGAAAGCAAGAGCATGCTTCCTGCTCTAAAGTAGAGTGTGTTTCATAGATGAGAACTGTGATGTGTGTTTCCCTTCAGAAAAGGAGTGAAATGCCAGGGTCTGTGTTTTTACAAGCAAGACTTCTTTTCAGGTAAACGCACTCACTTCTCAGCTCAAAGGAATCTACATTGTTCACAAATCTCACACGTTTCTCACTCTTAACTGAAAAGCATTGGATGTTAGAGGACCTGTGGTATGTATCCGTTTCAGAAGCAGAGTAGAACTAGATATGGTGCATGTTTGTAGGAAACACAGTTCTTTATTTCTGAGCACGCTTACATTTCCTGCCTTATTAGAGACTGTGGAGAGCAAGAGCGTGTTTCTTGCTCTCAAGCAGAGTGTGGTTCATGGATGAGAACTGTGTTGTGTGTTTCCCTTCAGAAACGGAGTGAAATCCCAGGCTCTGTGTCTTCCTACAAGTAAAACTTCCTTTCAGGTAAACACAGTCACTTTTCAGCTCAAAGGAAGCTACAACATTCACGAAGATCACACGTTTCTTGCTCTGAATGGAAAAGCATTGGATGTTAGATGATCTGAGGTTTGTATCAGTTTAAGAAGCAGAATTGAACTAGATATGGTGCATGTTTGTAGGAAACACAGTTCTTTTGTTTTGAGTACACTCATGTTTCCCGCGTTATTAGAGACTCTAGAAAGCAAGAGCTTGCCACTTGCTCTAATGCAGAGTGTGGTTCATGGATGAGAACTGTGCTGTGTGTTTCCATTCGGAAATGGAGTGAAATGCAAGTCTCTGTCCCTTCCTACAAGCAAGACTTCGTTTCAGGTAAACGCAGTCACTTTTCAGCTCAAAGAAGCTACATTGTTCACAAAGCTCACACGTTTCTCACTCTTAACTGAAAAGCATTGGATGTTGGAGGACCTGTGGTTTGTATCAGTTTCAGAAGCAGAGTTGAACTAGATATGGTCCGTATGTGTAGGAAACACCGTTCTTTTGTTCTGAGCACACTCACATTTCCCGCCTTATTAGAGACTCTAGAAAGCAAGAGCGTGCTTCTTGACTAAGGCAGAGTGTGTTTCATGGATGAGAACTGTGCTGTGTGTTTCCCTTCAGAAACGGAATAAATGCCAGGCTCTCTGTCTTTCTAAAAGCAAGACTATGTTTCAGGAAAACACAGTCACTTTTCAGCTCAAAAGAAGCTACATCGTTCACGAAGCTCAAACGTTTCTCGCTCTTAAGTGAAAAGCATTGGACGTTAGAGGACCTGTGGTTTGTATCAGTTTCAGAAGCAGTGTTGAACTAGATATGGTCCGTGTGTGTAGTCAACACAGTTCTTTTGTTCTGAGCAGACTCCCGTTTCCCGCCTTATTAGAGACTCTAGAAAACAAGAGCATGCTTCCTGCTCTAAAGCAGAGTGTGTTTCATAGATCAGATCTGTGATGTGTGTTTCCCTTCAGAAACGAAGCAAAATGCCAGGCTCTGTGTCTTCCTACAAGCAAGACTTTGTTTCAGTTAAACGCAGTCACTTTTCAGCTCAAATAAAGCTACATCATTCAGGAAGCTCAAACGTTTCTCCCTCTTAACTGAAAAGCATTAGATATTAGAGGACCTGGGGTTTGTATCCATTTCAGAAGAAGAGTTGAACTAGATAAGGTCCATGTGTGTCAGAAACACAGTTCTTTTGTTCTGAGTACACTCACATTTCTCACCTTATTAGAGACTCTAGAAAGCAAGAGCATGCTTCTTTCTCTAATGCAGAGTGTGGTTCATGGATGAGAACTGTGCTGTGTGTTTCCCTACAGAAACGGAATGAAATGCAAGGCTCTGTGTCTTCCTACAAGCAAGACTTCGTTTCAGATAAATACAGTCACATTTCAGCTCAAAAGAAGGTACATCGTTCACGAAGCTACACATTTCTCACTCTTAACTGAAAAGCATTGGTTGTTAGAGGATCTGTGGTTTGTATCCATTTCAGAAGTAGAGTTGAACTAGATATGGTGCATGTGTGTAGGAAACAAAGTTCTTTTGTTCTGAGCACACTCACGTTTCCCGCCATATTAGAGACTCTAGAAAGCAAGAGTGTGCTTCTTGCTCTAAAGCAGAGTGTGTTTCATGGATGAGAACTGTGCTGTGTGTTTCCCTTCAGAAACGGAGTGAAATCCCAGGCTCTGTGTCTTCCTACAAGGAAGACTTCGTTTCAGATAAACGCAGTCCATTTTCAGCTCAAGAGAAGCTACATCGTTCACGAAGCTCACACGTTTCTCACTCTTAACTGAATAGCATTGGATTTTACAGGACCTGTGGTTTGGATCAGTTTCAGAAGCAGAGTTGAACAAGATATGGTTCATGTGTGTAGTCAACACAGTTCTTTTGTTCTGAGCACACTCCCGTTTCCCGACTTATTAGAGACTCTAGAAAACAAGAGCGTGCTTCCTCCTCTAAAGCAGAGTGTGTTTCATAGATGAGATCTGTGATGTGTGTTTCCCTTCAGAAACGAAGCAAAATGCCAGGCTCTGTGTCTTCCAACAAGCAAGAGATCGTTTCAGATAAACGCAGTCACTTTTCATCTCAAAAGAAGCTACATCGTTCACGAAGCTCAAACATTTCTCCCTCTTAACTGAAAAGCATTGGATATTAGAGGACCTGGGGTTTGTATCCATTTCAGAAGAAGAGTTGAACTAGATAAGGTCCATGTGTGTCAGAAACACAGTTCTTTTGTTCTGAGTACACACACATTTCCCGCCTTATTAGAGACTCTAGAAAGCAAGAACATTCTTCTTTCTCTAATTCAGAGTGTGGTTCATGGATGAGAACTGTGCTGTGTGTTTCCATTAGGAGGAGTTAAATCCCAGGCTCTGAGTCTTGCTACAAGCAAGACTTATTTTCAGGTAAAAACATTCACTTTTCAGCCCAAAGGAAGCTACATTGTTCACGAAGATGACACGTTTCTCGCGCTCAACTGAAAAGCACTGGATGTTAGAGGACCTGTGGTTTGTATCAGTTTCAGAGGTAGAGTTGAACTAGATATGGTCTGTGTGTAGGAAACTCAGTTCTTTTGTTATGAGCACACTCACGTTTCCCGCCTTATTAGAGACTCTACAAAGCAAGAGGATGCTTATTGCTCTAATGCAGAGTGTGGTTCATGGATGAGAACTGTGCTGTGTGTTTCCCTTCAGAAACGGTGTGAAATGCAAGGCTCTGTGCCTTCCTGCAAGCAAGACTTCGTTTCAGGTAAACACAGTCACTTTTCAGCTCAAACAAAGCTTCATTGTTCACGAAGCTCACACGTTTTTCGCTCTGAACTGAAAAGCATTGGATGTTAGAGGACCTGGGGTTTGTATCCATTTCAGAAGTAGAGTTGAACTAGATATGGTGCATGTGTGTAGGAAACAAAGTTCTTTTGTTCTGAGCACACTCACGTTTCCCGCCTTATTAGAGACTCTAGAAAGCAAGAGTGTGCTTCTTGCTCTAAAGCAGAGTGTGTTTCATGGATGAGAACTGTGCTGTGTGTTTCCCTTCAGGAACGGAGTGAAATCCCAGGCTCTGTGTCTTCCTACAAGGAAGACTTCGTTTCAGATAAACGCAGTCTATTTTCAGCTCAAAAGAAGCTACATCGTTCACGAAGCTCACACGTTTCTCACTCTTAACTGAATAGCATTGGATGTTACAGGACCTGTGGTTTGGATCCGTTTCAGAAGCAGAGTTGAACAAGATATGGTTCATGTGTGTAGGAAACACAATTCTTTTGTTCTGAGCACACTCACGTTTCCCTCCTTTTTAGAGACTCCAGAAAGCAAGAGTGTGCTTCTTGCTCTAAAGCAGAGTGTGGTTTATGGATGAGAACTGTGCTGTGTGTTTCCCTCAGAAACGGAGTGAAATCCCAGGCTCTGTGTATTCCTACAAGGAAGACTTCGATTCAGGTAAACGCAGTCACTTTTCAGCTCAAATGAAGCTACATCAGTCACGAAGCTCACACGTTTCTCGATCTGTACTAAAAGCGTTGGATGTTAGAGGACCTGTGGTTTATATCAGTTTCAGAAGCAAAGTTGAACTAGATATGGTCCATGTATGTCGGAAACACAGTTCTTTTGTTCTGAGTACACTCACATTTGTCACCTTATTAGAGACTCTAGAAAGCAAGAGAATGCTTCTTTCTCTAATGCAGTGTGTGGTTCATGGATGAGAACTGTGCTGTGTGTTTCCATTCAGAGATGGAGTTAAATCCCAGGCTGGGTGTCTTGCTACAATCAAGACTTATTTTCAGGTAAAAACATTCACTTTCCAGCTCAAAGGAAGCTACGTTGTTCACGAAGCTCACACGTTTCTCGCTCTGAACTGAAAAGCATTGGATGTTAGAGGACCTGTGGTTTATATCCGTTTCAGAAGCGGAGTTGAATTAGATAAGATCCGTGTGTAGGAAACAAAATTCTTTTGTTTTGAGCACACTCACCTTTCCCGCCATATTAGGGACTCTAGAAAGCAAGATTGTGCTTCTTGCTCTAAAGCAGAGTGTGGTTCATGGATGAGAACTGTGCTGTGTGTTTCCATTCAGAAATGGAGTGAAATGCAAGTCTCTGTCACTTCCTACAAGCAAGACTTCGTTTCAGGTAAACGCAGTCACTTTTCAGCTCAAAGGAAGCTACATCGTTCACGAAGCTCAAACGTTTCTCGCTCTTAAGTGAAAAGCATTGGATGTTAGAGGACCTGTGGTTTGTATCAGTTTCAGAAGCAGAGTTGAACTAGATATGGTCCGTGTGTGTAGTCAACACAGTTCTTTTGTTCTGAGCACACTCCCGTTTCCTGCCTTATTAGAGACTCTAGAAAACAAGAGCGTGCTTCCTCCTCTAAAGCAGAGTGTGTTTCATAGATGAGATCTGTGATGTGTGTTTCCCTTCAGAAACGAAGCAAAATTCCAGGCTCTGTGTCTTCCTACAAGCAAGAGTTCGTTTCAGATAAACGCAGTCACTTTTCATCTCAAAAGAAGCTACATCGTTCACGAAGCTCAAACATTTCTCCCTCTTAACTGAAAAGCATTGGATATTAGAGGACCTGGGGTTTGTATCCATTTCAGAAGAAGAGTTGAACTAGATAAGGTCCATGTGTGTCAGAAACACAGTTCTTTTGTTCTGAGTACACTCACATTTCCCGCCTTATTAGAGACTCTAGAAAGCAAGAACATTCTTCTTTCTCTAATGCAGAGTGTGGTTCATGGATGAGAACTGTGCTGTGTGTTTCCATTAGGAGGAGTTAAATCCCAGGCTCTGAGTCTTGCTACAAGCAAGACTTATTTTCAGGTAAAAACATTCACTTTTCAGCCCAAAGGAAGCTACATTGTTCACGAAGATGACACGTTTCTCGCGCTCAACTGAAAAGCACTGGATGTTAGAGGACCTGTGGTTTGTATCAGTTTCAGAGGTAGAGTTGAACTAGATATGGTCTGTGTGTAGGAAACTCAGTTCTTTTGTTATGAGCACACTCACGTTTCCCGCCTTATTAGAGACTCTACAAAGCAAGAGGATGCTTCTTGCTCTAATGCAGAGTGTGGTTCATGGATGAGAACTGTGCTGTGTGTTTCCCTTCAGAAACGGAGTGAAATGCAAGGCTCTGTGCCTTCCTGCAAGCAAGACTTCGTTTCAGGTAAACACAGTCACTTTTCAGCTCAAACAAAGCTTCATTGTTCACGAAGCTCACACGTTTTTCGCTCTGAACTGAAAAGCATTGGATGTTAGAGGACCTGTGGTTTATATCCGTTTCAGAAGCGGAGTTGAATTAGATAAGGTCCGTGTGTAGGAAACACAGTTCTTTTGTTTTGAGCACACTCACGTTTCCCGCCTTATTAGAGACTCTAGAAAGCAAGAGCATGCTTCTTGCTCTAAAGCAGATTGTGGTTCATGGATGAGAACTGTGCTGTGTGTTTCCCTTCATAAACGGAGTGAAATGCCAGGCTGTGTGTCTTCCTACAAGCAAGACTTCGTTTCAGATAAACACAGTCACTTTTCAGCTCAAACGTAGCTACATCTTTCACGTAGCTCACACGTTTCTCACTCTTAACTGAAAAGCATTGGAAGTTAGAGGACCTGTGGTATGTATCATTATCTGAAGCAGAGTTGAACTAGATATGGTGCGTGTGTGTGGGAAACACAGTTCTTTTGTTCTGAGCACACTCACGTTTCCCGCATTATTAGAGACTCTAGAAAGCAAGAGCGTGCTTCTGGCTCTAAAGCAGAGTGTGGTTCATGGATGAGAACTGTGCTATGTGTTTCCCTTCAGAAATGGATTGAAATCCCAGGCTCTGTGTCTTCCTACAAGGAAGACTTCGTTTAAAGTAAACGCAGTCACTTTTCATCTCAAAAGAAGCTACATAGTTAACGATGCTCACACTTTGCTCGCACTGAACTAAAAAGCATTGGATGTTAGAGGACCTGTGGTTTGTATCAGTTTCAGAAGCTGAGTTGAACTAGATATGGTCCGTGTGTAGGAAACTCAGTTCTTTTGTTCTGAGCACACTCACGTTTCCCACCTTATTAGAGACTCTAGAAAGCAAGAGCGTGCTTCTTACTCTAAAGCAGAGTGTGGTTCATGGATGAGTACTGTGCTAGGTGTTTCCCTTCAAGAACAGAGTGAAATGCCAGGCTCTGTGTCTTCCTACAAGCAAGACTTCGTTTCGGATAAACACAGTCAATTTTCAGGTCAAAAGAAGCTACATCGTTCTCGAAGCTCACACGTTTCTCGCTCTTAAGTGAATAGCATTGGATTTTACAGGACCTGTGGTTTCTATCCGTTTTAGAAGCAGAGTTTAACTAGATATGGTGCATGTGTGTAGGAAACACAATTCTTTTGTTTTGAGCACACTCACGTTTCCCGCCTTATTAGAGACTCTAGAAAGCAAGAGCGTGCTTCTTGCTCTAAAGCAGAGTGTGGTTCATGGATGAGAACTGTGCTGTGTATTTCCCTTCATAAACGGAGTAAAATGCCAGGCTCTGTGTCTTCCTACAAGCAAGACTTCGTTTCAGATAAACACAGTCACTTTTCAGCTCAAACGAAGCTACATCTTTCACGAAGCTCACTCGTTTCTCACTCTTAACTGAAAAGCATTAGATGTTAGAGGACTTGTGGTTTGTATCATTATCTGAAGCAGAGTTGAACTAGATATGGTGCGTGTGTGTAGGAAACACAGTTCTTTTTTTCTGAGCACACTCACATTTCCCGCCGTATTAGAGACTCTAGAATGCAAGAGCATGCTTCTTGCTCTAAAGCAGAGTGTGTTTCATGGATGAGAACTGTGCTGTGTGTTACGCTTCAGAAACGGAGGTAAATGCCAGGCTCTGTGTCTTCCTACAAGCAAGACTTCGTTTCAGGTAAAGGCACTCACTTTTCAGTTCACAGGAAGCAACATCGTTCACGAAGCTCAAACGTTTCCTGCTCTTAAGTGAAAAGCATTGGATGTTAGAGGACTTGTGGTTTGTATCAGTTTCAGAAGCAGAGTTGAACTGGATATGGCCCGTTTGTGTTGGAACCACAGTTCTTTTGTTCTGAGCACACTCACGTTTCCCGCCTTATTAGAGACTCTAGAAAGCAAGAGCATGCTTCCTGCTCTAAAGCAGAGTGTGTTTCATAGATGAGAACTGTGATGTGTGTTTCCCTTCAGAAAAGGAGTGAAATGTCAGGGTCTGTGTTTTTACAAGCAAGACTTCTTTTCAGGTAAACGCACTCACTTCTCAGCTCAAAGGAATCTACATTGTTCACAAAGCTCACATGTTTCTCACTCTTAACTGAAAAGCATTGGATGTTAGAGGACCTGTGGTATGTATCCGTTTCAGAAGCAGAGTTGAACTAGATATGGTGCATGTTTGTAGGAAACACAGTTCTTTTGTTCTGAGCACACTCACGTTTCCCGCCTTATTAGAGACTCTAGAAAGCAAGAGCGTGCTTCTTGCTCTAAAGCAGATTGTGGTTCATGGATGAGAACTGTGCTGTGTATTTCCCTTCATAAACGGAGTGAAATGCCAGGCTGTCTGTCTTCCTACAAGCAAGACTTTGTTTCAGATAAACACAGTCACTTTTCAGCTCAAACGTAGCTTCATCTTTCACGTAGCTCACACGTTTCTCACTCTTAACTGAAAAGCATTGGAAGTTAGAGGACCTGTGGTATGTATCATTGTCTGAAGCAGAGTTGAACTAGATATGGTGCGTGTGTGTGGGAAACACAGTTCTTTTGTTCTGAGCACACTCACGTTTCCCGCATTATTAGAGACTCTAGAAAGCAAGAGCGTGCTTCTGGCTCTAAAGCAGAGTGTGGTTCATGGATGAGAACTGTGCTATGTGTTTCCCTTCAGAAATGGATTGAAATCCCAGGCTCTGTGTCTTCCTACAAGGAAGACTTCGTTTAAAGTAAACGCAGTCACTTTTCATCTCAAAAGAAGCTACATAGTTAACGATGCTCACACTTTTCTCGCACTGAACTAAAAAGCATTGGATGTTAGAGGACCTGTGGTTTGTATCAGTTTCAGAAGCTGAGTTGAACTAGATATGGTCCGTGTGTAGGAAACTCAGTTCTTTTGTTCTGAGCACACTCACGTTTCCCGCCTTATTAGAGACTCTAGAAAGCAAGAGCGTGCTTCTTACTCTAAAGCAGAGTGTGGTTCATGGATGAGTACTGTGCTATGTGTTTCCCTTCAAAAACAGAGTGAAATGCCAGGCTCTGTGTCTTCCTACAAGCAAGACTTCGTTTCAGATAAACGCAGTCAATTTTCAGGTCAAAAGAAGCTACATCGTTCTCGAAGCTCACACGTTTCTCGCTCTTAAGTGAATAGCATTGGATTTTACAGGACCTGTGGTTTCTATCCGTTTTAGAAGCAGAGTTTAACTAGATATGGTGCATGTGTGTAGGAAACACAATTCTTTTGTTTTGAGCACACTCACGTTTCCCGCCTTATTAGAGACTCTAGAGTGCAAGAGCATGTTTCTTGCTCTCAAGCAGAGTGTGGTTCATGGATGAGAACTGTGCTGTGTGTTTCTCTTCAGAAACGGAGTGAAATCCCAGGATCTGTGTCTTCCTTTAGGTAAGACTACGTTTCAGGTAAACACAGTCACTTTTCAGCTCAAACGAAGCTACATCGTTCACGAAGCTCACAAGATTCTCGCTCTGAACTGAAAAGCATTGGATGTTAGAGGACCTGTGGTTTGTTTCAGTTTCAGAAGCAGAGTTGAAGTAGATATGGTCAGTGTGTAGGAAACTCAGTTCTTTTGTTCTGAGCACACTCACGTTTACCGCGTTATTAGAGACTCTAGAAAGCAAGAGCATGCTTCTTGCTCTAATTAAGAGTGTGGTTCATGGATGATAATTGTGCTGTGTGTTTCCCTTCAGAAACGGAGTGAAATGCAAGTCTCTGTGCCTTCCTACAAGCAAGACTTCGTTTCAGATAAACGCAGTCACTTTTCAGATCAAAAGAAGCTACATCATTCACGAAGCTCACACGTTTCTCGCTCTGAAATGAAAAGCTTTGGATGTTAGAGGACCTGTGGTTTGTATCAGTTTCAGAAGCAGAGTTGAACTAGAGATGGTAAGTGTGTGTTGGAGACACAGTTCTCTTTTTCTGATCACACTCACATTTCCCGCCTTATTAGAGACTCTAGAATGCAAGAGCATGCTTCTTGCTCTAAAGCAGAGTGTGGTTCATGGAAGAGTACTGGGCTTGAGTTTCCCTTCAGAAACAGAGGGAAATGCCAGGCTCTGTGACTTCCTACAAGCAAGACTTCGTTTCAGGTAAACGCAGTCACTTTTCAGCTCAAACGAAGCTACATCTTTCACGAAGCTCACACGTTTCTCCCTCTTACCTGAAAAGCATTGGATGTTAGAGGACCTGTGGTTTGTATCAGTTTCTGAAGCAGAGTTGAACTAGATATGGTGCGTGTGTGTGGGAAACACATTTCTTTTGTTTTGAACACACTCACGTTTCCCGCCTTATTAGAGACTCTAGAAAGCAAGAGCTTGCTTCTTGCTCCTAAGCAGAGTGTGGTTCATGGATGAGAACTGTGCTGTGTGTTTCCCTCAGAAACGGAGTGAAATCCCAGGCTCTTTGTATTCCTACAAGTAAGACTTCGTTTCAGGTAAACGCAATCACTTTTCAGCTCAAAGGAAGCTACATCATTCACGAAACTCACACGTTTCTCACTCTGAAATAAAAGCATTGGATGTTAGAGGACCTGTGGTTTGTATCAGTTTCAGAAGCAGAGTTGAAGTAGATATGGTACGTGTGTGTAGGAGACACAGTTCTCTTTTTCTGATCACACTCACATTTCCCGCCTTATTAGAGATTCTAGAATGCAAGAGCATGCTTCTTGCTCTAAAGCAGAGTGTGGTTCATGGAAGAGTACTGGGCTTGATTTTCCCTTCAGAAACAGAGTGAAATGCCAGGCTATGTTACTTCCTACAAGCAAGACTTCCTTTCAGGTAAACGCAGTCACTTTTCAGCTCAAAGGAAGCTACATCCTTCACGAAGCTCACACGTTTCTAGCTCTGAAATGAAAAGCATTGGATGTTAGAGGACCTGTGGTTTGTATCAGTTTCAGAAGCAGAGTTGAAGTAGATATGGTCCATGTGTAGGAAACTCAGTTCTTTTGTTCTGAGCACACTCACGTTTACCGCCTTACTAGAGACTCTAGAAAGCAAGAGCGTGCTTCTTGCTCTAATTAAGAGTGTGGTTCATGGATGAGAACTGTGCTGTGTGTTTCCCTTCAGAAACGGAGTGAAATGCAAGCCTCTGTGTCTTCCTACAAGTAAGGCTTCGTTTCAGGTAAACGTAGTCACTTTTCATCTCAAACGAAGCTACATCATTCACGAAGCTAACAGGATTCTCGCTCTGAACTGAAAAGCATTGGATGTTAGAGGACCTGTGGTTTGTATCAGTTTCAGAAGCAGAGTTGAACTAGATATGGTAAGTGTGTGTAGGAGACACAGTTCTTTTTTTCTGAGCACACTCACATTTCCCGCCTTATTAGAGACTCTAGAATGCAAGAGCATGCTTCTTGCTCTAAAGCAGAGTGTGCTTCATGGAAGAGTACTGGGCTTGAGTTTCCCTTCAGAAACAGAGTGAAATGCCAGGCTCTGTGACTTCCTACAAGCAAGACTTCGTTTCAGGTAAACGCAGTCACTTTTCAGCTCAAACGAAGCTACATCGTTCAAGAAGCTCACACGTTTCTCACTCTTACCTGAAAAGCATTGGATGTTAGAGGACCTGTGGTTTGTATCAGTTTCTGAAGCAGAGTTGAACTAGATATGGTGCGTGTGTGTGGGAAACACAGTTCATTGTTCTGAGCACACTCACGTTTCCCGCCTTATTAGAGACTCTTGAAATCAAGAGCGTGCTTCTGGCTATAAAGGAGAGTGTGTTTCATGGATGAGAACTGTGCAGTGTGTTACGCTTCAGAAACGGAGGCAAATGCCAGGCTCTGTGTCTTCCTACAAGCAAGACTTCGTTTCAGGTAAAGGCACTCACTTTTCAGTTCACAGGAAGCAACATCGTTCACGAAGCTCAAACGTTTCCTGCTCTTAAGTGAAAAGCATTGGATGTTAGAGGACTTGTGCTTTGTATCAGTTTCAGAAGCAGAGTTGAACTGGATATGGCCCGTTTGTGTTGGAAACACAGTTCTTTTGTTCTGAGCACACTCACGTTTCCTGCCTTATTAGAGACTCTAGAAAGCAAGAGCATGCCTCCTGCTCTAAAGCAGAGTGTGTTTCATAGATGAGAACTGTGATGTGTGTTTCCCTTCAGAAAAGGAGTGAAATGCCAGGGTCTGTGTTTTTACAAGCAAGACTTCTTTTCAGGTAAACGCACTCACTTCTCAGCTCAAAGGAATCTACATTGTTCACAAAGCTCACACGTTTCTCACTCTTAACTGAAAAGCATTGGATGTTAGAGGACCTGTGGTATGTATCCGTTTCAGAAGCAGAGTTGAACTAGATATGGTGCATGTTTGTAGGAAACACAGTTCTTTTGTTCTGAGCACGCTCACATTTCCTGCCTTATTAGAGACTGTGGAGAGCAAGAGCGTGTTTCTTGCTCTTAAGCAGAGTGTGGTTCATGGATGAGAACTGTGCTGTGTGTTTCCCTTCAGGAACGGAGTGAAATGCAAGTCTCTCTGCCTTCCTACAAACAAGACTCGTTTCAGGTAAACGCAGTCACTTTTCAGCTCAAACGAAGCTACATCGTTCACGAAGCTCACAAGTTTCTCGCTCTGAACTGAAAAGCATTGGATGTTAGAGGACCTGTGGTTTGTATCAGTTTCTGAAGCAGAGTTGAAGTAGATATGATCGGTGTGTAGGAAACTCAGTTCTTTTGTTCTGAGCACACTCACGTTTACCAGCGTTATTAGAGACTCTAGAAAGCAAGAGCGTGCTTCTTGCTCTAATGCAGAGTGTGGTTCATGGATGAGTACTGTGCTATGTGTTTCCCTTCAGAAACAGAGTGAAATGCCAGGCTCTGTGTCTTCGTACAAGCAAGACTTCGTTTCAGATAAACGCAGTCATTTTTCAGGTCAAAAGAAGCTACATCGTTCTGGAAGCTCACACGTTTCTCGCTCTTAAGTGAATAGCATTGGATGTTACAGGACCTGTGGTTTGTATCCATTTTAGAAGCAGAGTTTAACTAGATATGGTGCATGTGTGTAGGAAACACATTTCCTGTGTTTTGAGCACACTCACGTTTCCTGCCTTATTAGTGACTCTAGAAAGCAAGAGCGTGCTTTTTGCACTAAAGCAGAGTGTGGTTCATGGATGAGGTCTGTGCTCTGTGTTTCCCTCAGAAACGGAGTGAAATCCCTGGCTCTGTGTCTTCCTACAAGTAAGACTTCGTTTCATGTAAACGCAGTCACTTTTCAGCTCAAACGAAGCTACATCATTCACGAAGCTCACACGTTTCTCGCTCTGAACTAAAAGCATTGGATTTTAGAGGACCTGTGGTTTGTATCAGTTTCAGAAGCAAAGTTGAACTAGATATGGTCCAAGTGTTTTGGAAACACAATTCTTTTGTTCTGAGTAC
This sequence comes from Onychomys arenicola, assembly GCA_949786405.1. Taxonomy (NCBI): domain Eukaryota; kingdom Metazoa; phylum Chordata; class Mammalia; order Rodentia; family Cricetidae; genus Onychomys; species Onychomys arenicola. The sequence goes on from CATKUM010000100.1 coordinate 370,679, forward strand.
ACTCACATTTCTCAAGTTATTAGAGACTCTAGAAAGCAAGAGAATGCTTCTTTCTCTAAAGCAGAGTGTGGTTCATGGATGAGATCTGTGCTGTGTGTTTCCATTCAGAGATGGAGTTAAATCCCTGGCTCTGTGTCTTCCTACAAGTAAGACAAGTTTTCAGGTAAACGCAGTCACTTTTCAGCTCAAAGGAAGCTACATCATTCACGAAGCTCACACGTTTCTCGCTCTGAAATGAAAATCATTGGATGTTAGAGGACCTGTGATTTGTATCAGTTTCAGAAGCAGAGTTGAAGTAGATATGGTCAGTGTGTAGGAAACTCAGTTCTTTTGTTCTGAGCACACTCACGTTTACCGCGTTATTAGAGACTCTAGAAAGCAAGAGCATGCTTCTTGCTCTAATTAAGAGTGTGGTTCATGGATGAGAATTTTGCTGTGTGTTTCCCTTCAGAAACGGAGTGAAATGCAAGTCTCTGTGCCTTCCTACAAGCAAGACTTCGTTTCAGATAAACGCAGTCACTTTTCAGCTCAAAAGAAGCTACATCGTTCACGAAGCTCACACGTTTCTCGCTCTGAAATGAAAAGCTTTGGATGTTAGAGGACATGTGGTTTGTATCAGTTTCAGAAGCAGAGTTGAACTAGATATGGTAAGTGTGTGTAGGAGACACAGTTCTCTTTTTCTGATCACACTCACATTTCCCGCCTTATTAGAGACTCTAGAATGCAAGAGCATGCTTCTTGCTCTAAAGCAGAGTGTGGTTCATGGAAGAGTACTGGGCTTGATTTTCCCTTCAGAAACAGAGTGAAATGCCAGGCTATGTTACTTCCTACAAGCAAGACTTCCTTTCAGGTAAACGCAGTCACTTTTCAGCTCAAACGAAGCTACATCCTTCACGAAGCTCACACGTTTCTAGCTCTGAAATGAAAAGCATTGGATGTTAGAGGACCTGTGGTTTGTATCAGTTTCAGAAGCAGAGTTGAACTAGATATGGTCCATGTGTAGGAAACTCAGTTCTTTTGTCCTGAGCACACTCACGTTTACCGCCTTATTAGAGACTCTAGAAAGCTAGAGCGTGCTTCTTGCTCTCAAGCAGAGTGTAGTTCATGGATGAGAACTGTGCTGTGTGTTTCCCTTCAGAAACGGAGTGAAATGCAAGTTTCTGTGCCTTCCTACAAGCAAGACTTCGTTTCAGGTAAACGTAGTCACTTTTCAGCTCAAACGAAGCTACATCGTTCACGAAGCTCACACGTTTCTCGCTCTGAAATGAAAAGCATTGGATGTTAGAGGACCTGTGGTTTGTATCAGTTTCAGAAGCAGAGTTGAACTAGATATGGTAAGTGTGTGTAGGAGACCGAGTTCTTTTTTTCTGAGCACACTCACATTTCCCGCCTTATTAGAGACTCTAGAATGCAAGAGCATGCTTCTTGCTCTAAAGCAGAGTGTGGTTCATGGAAGAGTACTGGGCTTGAGTTTCCCTTCAGAAACAGAGGGAAATGCCAGGCTCTGTGACTTCCTACAAGCAAGACTTCGTTTCAGGTAAACGCAGTCACTTTTCAGCTCAAACGAAGCTACATCGTTCAGGAAGCTCACACGTTTCTCACTCTTACCTGAAAAGCATTGGATGTTAGAGGACCTGTGGTTTGTATCAGTTTCTGAAGCAGAGTTGAACTAGATATGGTGCGTGTGTGTGGGAAACACAGTTCATTGTTCTGAGCACACTCACGTTTCCCGCCTTATTAGAGACTCTTGAAAGCAAGAGCGTGCTTCTGGCTATAAAGGAGAGTGTGTTTCATGGATGAGAACTGTGCAGTGTGTTACGCTTCAGAAACGGAGGTAAATGCCAGGCTCTGTGTCTTCCTACAAGCAAGACTTCGTTTCAGGTAAAGGCACTCACTTTTCAGTTCACAGGAAGCAACATCGTTCACGAAGCTCAAACGTTTCCTGCTCTTAAGTGAAAAGCATTGGATGGTAGAGGACTTGTGGTTTGTATCAGTTTCCGAATCAGAGTTGAACTAGATATGGTCCGTGTGTAGGAAACTCAGTTCTTTTGTTCTGAGCACAATCACGTTTACCGCGTTATTAGAGACTCTAGAAAGCAAGACCGTGCTTCTTGCTCTCAAGCAGAGTGTGGTTCATGGATGAGAACTGTGCTGTGTGTTTCCCTTCAGAATTGGAGTGAAATCCCAGGCTCTGTGTCTTCCTACAAGTACGACTTCGTTTCAGGTAAACGCAGTCATATTCAGCTCAAACGAAGCTACATCATTGACGAAGCTCACACGTTTCTCGCTCTCAACTGAAAAGCATTGGATGTTAGAGGACCTGTGGTTTGTGTCAGTTTCAGAAGCAGAGTAGAAATAGATATGGTCCGTGTGTAGGAAACTCAGTTCTTTTGTTCTGAGCACACTCACGTTTACCGCGTTATTAGAGACACTAGAAAGCAAGAGCATGCTTCTTGCTCTAATTAAGAGTGTGGTTCATGGATGAGAACTGTGCTGTGTGTTTCCCTTCAGAAACGGAGTGAAATGCAAGTCTCTGTGCCTTCCTACAAGCAAGACTTCGTTTCAGATAAACTCAGTCACTTTTCAGCTCAAAAGAAGCTACATCGTTCACGAAGCTCACACGTTTCTCGCTCTGAAATGAAAAGCATTGGATGTTAGAGGACCTGTGGTTTGTATCAGTTTCAGAAGCAGAGTTGAACTAGATATGGTAAGTGTGTGTAGGAGACACAGTTCTTTTTTTCTGAGCACACTCACATTTCCCGCCTTATTAGAGACTCTAGAATGCAAGAGCATGCTTCTTGCTCTAAAGCAGAGTGTGGTTCATGGAAGAGTACTGGGCTTGAGTTTCCCTTCAGAAACAGAGTGAAATGCCATGCTCTGTGACTTCCTACAAGCAAGACTTCGTTTCAGGTAAACGCAGTCACTTTTCAGCTCAAACGAAGCTACATCGTTCACGAAGCTCACACGTTTCTCCATCTTACCTGAAAAGCATTGGATGTTAGAGTACCTGTGGTTTGTATCAGTTTCTGAAGCAGAGTTGAACTAGATATGGTGCGTGTGTGTGGGAAACACTGTTCATTGTTCTGAGCACACTCACGTTTCCCGCCTTATTAGAGAGTCTAGAAAGCAAGAGCGTGCTTCTGGCTATAAAGGAGAGTGTGTTTCATGGATGAGAACTGTGCAGTGTGTTACGCTTCAGAAACGGAGGCAAATGCCAGGCTCTGTGTCTTCCTACAAGCAAGACTTCGTTTCAGGTAAAGGCACTCACTTTTCAGTTCACAGGAAGCAACATCGTTCACGAAGCTCAAACGTTTCCTGCTCTTAAGTGAAAAGCATTGGATGTTAGAGGACTTGTGCTTTGTATCAGTTTCAGAAGCAGAGTTGAACTGGATATGGCCCGTTTGTGTTGGAAACACAGTTCTTTTGTTCTGAGCACACTCACGTTTCCTGCCTTATTAGAGACTCTAGAAAGCAAGAGCATGCCTCCTGCTCTAAAGCAGAGTGTGTTTCATAGATGAGAACTGTGATGTGTGTTTCCCTTCAGAAAAGGAGTGAAATGCCAGGGTCTGTGTTTTTACAAGCAAGACTTCTTTTCAGGTAAACGCACTCACTTCTCAGCTCAAAGGAATCTACATTGTTCACAAAGCTCACACGTTTCTCACTCTTAACTGAAAAGCATTGGATGTTAGAGGACCTGTGGTATGTATCCGTTTCAGAAGCAGAGTTGAACTAGATATGGTGCATGTTTGTAGGAAACACAGTTCTTTTGTTCTGAGCACGCTCACATTTCCTGCCTTATTAGAGACTGTGGAGAGCAAGAGCGTGTTTCTTGCTCTTAAGCAGAGTGTGGTTCATGGATGAGAACTGTGCTGTGTGTTTCCCTTCAGGAACGGAGTGAAATGCAAGTCTCTCTGCCTTCCTACAAACAAGACTCGTTTCAGGTAAACGCAGTCACTTTTCAGCTCAAACGAAGCTACATCGTTCACGAAGCTCACAAGTTTCTCGCTCTGAACTGAAAAGCATTGGATGTTAGAGGACCTGTGGTTTGTATCAGTTTCTGAAGCAGAGTTGAAGTAGATATGATCGGTGTGTAGGAAACTCAGTTCTTTTGTTCTGAGCACACTCACGTTTACCAGCGTTATTAGAGACTCTAGAAAGCAAGAGCGTGCTTCTTGCTCTAATGCAGAGTGTGGTTCATGGATGAGTACTGTGCTATGTGTTTCCCTTCAGAAACAGAGTGAAATGCCAGGCTCTGTGTCTTCGTACAAGCAAGACTTCGTTTCAGATAAACGCAGTCATTTTTCAGGTCAAAAGAAGCTACATCGTTCTGGAAGCTCACACGTTTCTCGCTCTTAAGTGAATAGCATTGGATGTTACAGGACCTGTGGTTTGTATCCATTTTAGAAGCAGAGTTTAACTAGATATGGTGCATGTGTGTAGGAAACACATTTCCTGTGTTTTGAGCACACTCACGTTTCCTGCCTTATTAGTGACTCTAGAAAGCAAGAGCGTGCTTTTTGCACTAAAGCAGAGTGTGGTTCATGGATGAGGTCTGTGCTCTGTGTTTCCCTCAGAAACGGAGTGAAATCCCTGGCTCTGTGTCTTCCTACAAGTAAGACTTCGTTTCATGTAAACGCAGTCACTTTTCAGCTCAAACGAAGCTACATCATTCACGAAGCTCACACGTTTCTCGCTCTGAACTAAAAGCATTGGATTTTAGAGGACCTGTGGTTTGTATCAGTTTCAGAAGCAAAGTTGAACTAGATATGGTCCAAGTGTTTTGGAAACACAATTCTTTTGTTCTGAGTACACTCACATTTCTCAAGTTATTAGAGACTCTAGAAAGCAAGAGAATGCTTCTTTCTCTAAAGCAGAGTGTGGTTCATGGATGAGATCTGTGCTGTGTGTTTCCATTCAGAGATGGAGTTAAATCCCTGGCTCTGTGTCTTCCTACAAGTAAGACAAGTTTTCAGGTAAACGCAGTCACTTTTCAGCTCAAAGGAAGCTACATCATTCACGAAGCTCACACGTTTCTCGCTCTGAAATGAAAATCATTGGATGTTAGAGGACCTGTGATTTGTATCAGTTTCAGAAGCAGAGTTGAAGTAGATATGGTCAGTGTGTAGGAAACTCAGTTCTTTTGTTCTGAGCACACTCACGTTTACCGCGTTATTAGAGACTCTAGAAAGCAAGAGCATGCTTCTTGCTCTAATTAAGAGTGTGGTTCATGGATGAGAATTTTGCTGTGTGTTTCCCTTCAGAAACGGAGTGAAATGCAAGTCTCTGTGCCTTCCTACAAGCAAGACTTCGTTTCAGATAAACGCAGTCACTTTTCAGCTCAAAAGAAGCTACATCGTTCACGAAGCTCACACGTTTCTCGCTCTGAAATGAAAAGCTTTGGATGTTAGAGGACATGTGGTTTGTATCAGTTTCAGAAGCAGAGTTGAACTAGATATGGTAAGTGTGTGTAGGAGACACAGTTCTCTTTTTCTGATCACACTCACATTTCCCGCCTTATTAGAGACTCTAGAATGCAAGAGCATGCTTCTTGCTCTAAAGCAGAGTGTGGTTCATGGAAGAGTACTGGGCTTGATTTTCCCTTCAGAAACAGAGTGAAATGCCAGGCTATGTTACTTCCTACAAGCAAGACTTCCTTTCAGGTAAACGCAGTCACTTTTCAGCTCAAACGAAGCTACATCCTTCACGAAGCTCACACGTTTCTAGCTCTGAAATGAAAAGCATTGGATGTTAGAGGACCTGTGGTTTGTATCAGTTTCAGAAGCAGAGTTGAACTAGATATGGTCCATGTGTAGGAAACTCAGTTCTTTTGTCCTGAGCACACTCACGTTTACCGCCTTATTAGAGACTCTAGAAAGCTAGAGCGTGCTTCTTGCTCTCAAGCAGAGTGTAGTTCATGGATGAGAACTGTGCTGTGTGTTTCCCTTCAGAAACGGAGTGAAATGCAAGTTTCTGTGCCTTCCTACAAGCAAGACTTCGTTTCAGGTAAACGTAGTCACTTTTCAGCTCAAACGAAGCTACATCGTTCACGAAGCTCACACGTTTCTCGCTCTGAAATGAAAAGCATTGGATGTTAGAGGACCTGTGGTTTGTATCAGTTTCAGAAGCAGAGTTGAACTAGATATGGTAAGTGTGTGTAGGAGACCGAGTTCTTTTTTTCTGAGCACACTCACATTTCCCGCCTTATTAGAGACTCTAGAATGCAAGAGCATGCTTCTTGCTCTAAAGCAGAGTGTGGTTCATGGAAGAGTACTGGGCTTGAGTTTCCCTTCAGAAACAGAGGGAAATGCCAGGCTCTGTGACTTCCTACAAGCAAGACTTCGTTTCAGGTAAACGCAGTCACTTTTCAGCTCAAACGAAGCTACATCGTTCAGGAAGCTCACACGTTTCTCACTCTTACCTGAAAAGCATTGGATGTTAGAGGACCTGTGGTTTGTATCAGTTTCTGAAGCAGAGTTGAACTAGATATGGTGCGTGTGTGTGGGAAACACAGTTCATTGTTCTGAGCACACTCACGTTTCCCGCCTTATTAGAGACTCTTGAAAGCAAGAGCGTGCTTCTGGCTATAAAGGAGAGTGTGTTTCATGGATGAGAACTGTGCAGTGTGTTACGCTTCAGAAACGGAGGTAAATGCCAGGCTCTGTGTCTTCCTACAAGCAAGACTTCGTTTCAGGTAAAGGCACTCACTTTTCAGTTCACAGGAAGCAACATCGTTCACGAAGCTCAAACGTTTCCTGCTCTTAAGTGAAAAGCATTGGATGGTAGAGGACTTGTGGTTTGTATCAGTTTCCGAATCAGAGTTGAACTAGATATGGTCCGTGTGTAGGAAACTCAGTTCTTTTGTTCTGAGCACAATCACGTTTACCGCGTTATTAGAGACTCTAGAAAGCAAGACCGTGCTTCTTGCTCTCAAGCAGAGTGTGGTTCATGGATGAGAACTGTGCTGTGTGTTTCCCTTCAGAATTGGAGTGAAATCCCAGGCTCTGTGTCTTCCTACAAGTACGACTTCGTTTCAGGTAAACGCAGTCATATTCAGCTCAAACGAAGCTACATCATTGACGAAGCTCACACGTTTCTCGCTCTCAACTGAAAAGCATTGGATGTTAGAGGACCTGTGGTTTGTGTCAGTTTCAGAAGCAGAGTAGAAATAGATATGGTCCGTGTGTAGGAAACTCAGTTCTTTTGTTCTGAGCACACTCACGTTTACCGCGTTATTAGAGACACTAGAAAGCAAGAGCATGCTTCTTGCTCTAATTAAGAGTGTGGTTCATGGATGAGAACTGTGCTGTGTGTTTCCCTTCAGAAACGGAGTGAAATGCAAGTCTCTGTGCCTTCCTACAAGCAAGACTTCGTTTCAGATAAACTCAGTCACTTTTCAGCTCAAAAGAAGCTACATCGTTCACGAAGCTCACACGTTTCTCGCTCTGAAATGAAAAGCATTGGATGTTAGAGGACCTGTGGTTTGTATCAGTTTCAGAAGCAGAGTTGAACTAGATATGGTAAGTGTGTGTAGGAGACACAGTTCTTTTTTTCTGAGCACACTCACATTTCCCGCCTTATTAGAGACTCTAGAATGCAAGAGCATGCTTCTTGCTCTAAAGCAGAGTGTGGTTCATGGAAGAGTACTGGGCTTGAGTTTCCCTTCAGAAACAGAGTGAAATGCCATGCTCTGTGACTTCCTACAAGCAAGACTTCGTTTCAGGTAAACGCAGTCACTTTTCAGCTCAAACGAAGCTACATCGTTCACGAAGCTCACACGTTTCTCCATCTTACCTGAAAAGCATTGGATGTTAGAGTACCTGTGGTTTGTATCAGTTTCTGAAGCAGAGTTGAACTAGATATGGTGCGTGTGTGTGGGAAACACTGTTCATTGTTCTGAGCACACTCACGTTTCCCGCCTTATTAGAGAGTCTAGAAAGCAAGAGCGTGCTTCTGGCTATAAAGGAGAGTGTGTTTCATGGATGAGAACTGTGCAGTGTGTTACGCTTCAGAAACGGAGGTAAATGCCAGGCTCTGTGTCTTCCTACAAGCAAGACTTCGTTTCAGGTAAAGGCACTCACTTTTCAGTTCACAGGAAGCAACATAGTTCACGAAGCTCATACGTTTCCTGCTCTTAAGTGAAAAACATTGGATGTTAGAGGACTTGTGGTTTGTATCAGTTTCAGAAGCAGAGTTGAACTGGATATGGCCCGTTTGTGTTGGAACCACAGTTCTTTTGTTCTGAGCACACTCACGTTTCCCGCCTTATTAGAGACTCTAGAAAGCAAGAGCATGCTTCCTGCTCTAAAGCAGAGTGTGTTTCATAGATGAGAACTGTGATGTGTGTTTCCCTTCAGAAAAGGAGTGAAATGCCAGGGTCTGTGTTTTTACAAGCAAGACTTCTTTTAAGGTAAACGCACTCACTTCTCAGCTCAAAGGAATCTACATTGTTCACAAAGCTCACATGTTTCTCACTCTTAACTGAAAAGCATTGGATGTTAGAGGACCTGTGGAATGTATCCGTTTCAGAAGCAGAGTTGAACTAGATATGGTGCATGTTTGTAGGAAACACAGTTCTTTTGTTCTGAGCACGCTCACATTTCCTGCCTTATTAGAGACTGTGGAGAGCAAGAGCGTGTTTCTTGCTCTAAAGCAGAGTGTGGTTCATGGATGAGAACTCTGCTGTGTGTTTCCCTTCAGAAACGGAGTGAAATCCCAGGCTCTGTGTCTTCCTACAAGTAAAACTTCCTTTCAGGTAAACACAGTCAATTTCAGCTCAAACGAAGCTACATTGTTCACAAAGCTCACAAGTTTCTCGCTCTGAACTGAAAATCATTGGATGTTAGAGGACCTGTGGTTTGTATCAGTTTCTGAAGCAGAGTTGAAGTAGATATGGTCAGTGTGTAGGAAACTCAGTTCTTTTGTTCTGAGCACACTCACGTTTACCGCGTTATTAGAGACTCTAGAAAGCAAGAGCGTGCTTCTTGCTCTAATTAAGAGTGTGGTTCATGGATGAGAACTGTGCTGTGTGTTTCCCTTCAGAAACGGAGTGAAATGCAAGTCTCTGTCCCTTCCTACAAGCAAGAATTCATTTAAGATAAACGCAGTCACTTTTCAGCTCAAAGGAAGCTACATCATTCACGAAGCTCACACGTTTCTCGCTCTGAAATGACAAGCATTGGATGTTAGAGGACCTGTGGTTTTTATCTGTTTCAGAAGCAGAGTTGAACTAGATATGGTGCATGTGTGTAGGAAACTCAGTTCTTTTGTTTTGAGCACACTCACGTTTACCGCCTTATTAGAGACTCTAGAAAGCAAGAGCGTGCTTCTTGCTCTCAAGCAGAGTGTGGTTCATGGATGAGAACTGTGCTGTGTGTTTCCCTTCAGAAACGGAGAGAAATCCCAGGCTCTGTTTCTTCCTACAAGTAAGACTACGTTTCAGGTAAACACAGTCACTTTTCAGCTCAAACGAAGCTACATTGTTCACGAAACTCACAAGTTTCTCGCTCTGAACTGAAAAGCATTGGATGTTAGAGCACCTGTGGTTTGTATCAGTTTCAGAAGCAGAGTTGAAGTAGATATGGTCAGTGTGTAGGAAACTCAGTTCTTTTGTTCTGAGCACACTCATGTTTCCCGCTTTATTAGAGACTCTAGAAAGCAAGAGCGTGCTTCTTGCTCTCAAAGAGAGTGTGGTTCATGGATGAGAACTGTGCTGTGTGTTTCCCTTCAGAATTGGAGTGAAATCCCAGGCTCTGCTTCTTCCTACAAGTAAGACTTCGTTTCAGGTAAACACAGTCACTTTTCAGCTCAAACCAAGCTACATCATTGACGAAGCTCACACGTTTCTCGCTCTCAACTGAAAACATTGGATGTTAGAGGACCTGAGGTTTGTATCAGTTTCAGAAGCAGAGTTGAAATAGATATGGTTCGTGTGTAGGAAACTCAGTTCTTTTGTTCTGAGCACACTCACGTTTACCGCCTTATTAGAGACTCTAGAAAGCAAGAGCATGCTTCTTGCTCTAATTAAGAGTGTGGTTCATGGATGAGAACTGTGCTGTGTGTTTCCCTTCAGAAACGGAGTGAAATGCAAGTCTCTGTGCCTTCCTACAAGCAAGACTTCGTTTCAGATAAACGCAGTCACTTTTCAGCTCAAAAGAAGCTACATCGTTCAGGAAGCTCACACGTTTCTCGCTCTGAAATGAAAAGCATTGGATGTTAGAGGACCTGTGGTTTGTATCAGTTTCAGAAGCAGAGTTGAACTAGATATGGTAAGTGTGTGTAGGAGACACAGTTCTTTTTTTCTGAGCACACTCACATTTCCCGCCTTATTAGAGACTCTAGAATGCAAGAGCATGCTTCTTGCTCTAAAGCAGAGTGTGGTTCATGGAAGAGTACTGGGCTTGAGTTTCCCTTCAGAAAAGGGTGAAATGCCAGGCTCTGTGACTTCCTACAAGCAAGACTGCGTTTCAGGTAAACGCAGTCACTTTTCAGCTCAAACGAAGCTACATCGTTCACGAAGCTCACACGTTTCTCCATCTTACCTGAAAAGCATTGGATGTTAGAGGACCTGTGGTTTGTATCAGTTTCTGAAGCCGAGTTGAACTAGATATGGTGCGTGTGTGTGGGAAACACAGTTCATTGTTCTGAGCACACTCACGTTTCCCGCCTTATTAGAGACTCTAGAAAGCAAGAGCGTGCTTCTGGCTATAAAGGAGAGTGTGTTTCATGGATGAGAACTGTGCAGTGTGTTACGCTTCAGAAACGGAGGTTAATGCCAGGCTCTGTGTCTTCCTACAAGCAAGACTTCGTTTCAGGTAAAGGCACTCACTTTTCAGTTCACAGGAAGCAACATCGTTCACGAAGCTCAAACGTTTCCTGCTCTTAAGTGAAAAGCATTGGATGTTAGAGGACTTGTGGTTTGTATCAGTTTCAGAAGCAGAGTTGAAGTGGATATGGCCCGTATGTGTTGGAACCACAGTTCTTTTGTTCTGAGCACACTCACGTTTCCCGCCTTATTAGAGACTCTAGAAAGCAAGAGCATGCTTCCTGCTCTAAAGCAGAGTGTGTTTCATAGATGAGAACTGTGATGTGTGTTTCCCTTCAGAAAAGGAGTGAAATGCCAGGGTCTGTGTTTTTACAAGCAAGACTTCTTTTCAGGTAAACGCACTCACTTCTCAGCGCAAAGGAATCTACATTTTTCACAAAGCTCACACGTTTCTCACTCTTAACTGAAAAGCATTGGATGTTAGAGGACCTGTGGTATGTATCCGTTTCAGAAGCAGAGTTGAACTAGATATGGTGCATGTTTGTAGGAAACACAGTTCTTTTGTTCTGAGCACGCTCACATTTCCTGCCTTATTAGAGACTGTGGAGAGCAAGAGCGTGTTTCTTGCTCTAAAGCAGAGTGTGGTTCATGTATGAGAACTGTTCTGTGTGTTTCCCTTCAGAAACGGAGTGAAATCCCAGGCTCTGTGTCTTCCCACAATTAAAACTTCCTTTCAGGTAAACGCAGTCACTTTTCAGCTCAAACGAAGCTACATCATTCACGAAGCTCAAACATTTTTCGCTCAGAACTGAAAAGCATTGGATGTTAGAGGACCTGTGGTTTGTATCAGTTTCAGAAGCAGAGTTGAAGTAGATATGGTCCGTGTGCAGGAAACTCAGTTCTTTTGTTCTGAGCACACTCACGTTTACCAGCGTTATTAGAGACTCTAGAAAGCAAGAGCGTGCTTCTTGCTCTAATGCAGAGTGTGGTCCATGGATGAGTACTGTGCTATGTGTTTCCCTTCAGAAACAGAGTGAAATGCCAGGCTCTGTGTCTTCCTACAAGCAAGACTTCGTTTAGATAAATGCAGTCAATTTTCAGGTCAAAAGAAGCTACATCGTTCTCGAAGCTCACACGTTTCTCGCTCTTAAGTGAATAGCATTGGATGTTACAGGACCTGTGGTTTGTATCCGTTTTAGAAGCAGAGTTTAACTAGATATGGTGCATGTGTGTAGGAAACACATTTCCTGTGTTTTGAGCACACTCACGTTTCCTGCCTTATTAGTGACTCTAGAAAGCAAGAGCGTGCTTTTGGCTCTAAAGCAGAGTGTGGTTCATGGATGAGGTCTGTGCTCTGTGTTTCCCTCAGAAAGGGAGTTAAATCCCTGGCTCTGTGTCTTCCTACAAGTAAGACTTCGTTTCAGGTAAACGCAGTCACTTTTCAGCTCAAACGAAGCTTCATCATTCACGAAGCTCACACGTTTCTCGCTCTGAACTAAAAGCATTGGATTTTAGACGACCTGTGGTTTGTATCAGTTTCAGAAGCAAAGTTTAACTAGATATGGTCCAAGTGTGTAGGAAACACAGTTCTTTTGTTCTGAGTACACTCACATTTCTCAAGTTATTAGAGACTCTAGAAAGCAAGAGAATGCTTCTTGCTCTCAAGCAGAGTGTGGTTCATGGATGAGAACTGTGCTGTGTGTTTCCCTTCAGAAACGGAGTGAAATGCAAGTCTCTGTGCCTTCCTACAAGCAAGACTTCGTTTCAGATAAACGCAGTCACTTTTCAGCTCAAAAGAAGCTACATCATTCACGAAGCTCACACGTTTCTCGCTCTGAAATGAAAAGCATTGGATGTTAGAGGACCTGTGGTTTGTATCAGTTTCAGAAGCAGAGTTGAACTAGATATGGTAAGTGTGTGTAGGAGACACAGTTCTTTTTTTCTGAGCACACTCACATTTCCCGCCTTATTAGAGACTCTAGAATGCAAGAGCATGCTTCTTGCTCTAAAGCAGAGTGTGGTTCATGGAAGAGTACTGGGCTTGAGTTTCCCTTCAGAAAAGGGTGAAATGCCAGGCTCTGTGACTTCCTACAAGCAAGACTGCGTTTCAGGTAAACGCAGTCACTTTTCAGCTCAAACGAAGCTACATCGTTCACGAACCTCACACGTTTCTCCATCTTACCTGAAAAGCATTGGATGTTAGAGGACCTGTGGTTTGTATCAGTTTCTGAAGCCGAGTTGAACTAGATATGGTGCGTGTGTGTGGGAAACACAGTTCATTGTTCTGAGCACACTCACGTTTCCCGCCTTATTAGAGACTCTAGAAAGCAAGAGCGTGCTTCTGGCTATAAAGGAGAGTGTGTTTCATGGATGAGAACTGTGCAGTGTGTTACGCTTCAGAAACGGAGGTTAATGCCAGGCTCTGTGTCTTCCTACAAGCAAGACTTCGTTTCAGGTAAAGGCACTCACTTTTCAGTTCACAGGAAGCAACATCGTTCACGAAGCTCAAACGTTTCCTGCTCTTAAGTGAAAAGCATTGGATGTTAGAGGACTTGTGGTTTGTATCAGTTTCAGAAGCAGAGTTGAAGTGGATATGGCCCGTATGTGTTGGAACCACAGTTCTTTTGTTCTGAGCACACTCACGTTTCCCGCCTTATTAGAGACTCTAGAAAGCAAGAGCATGCTTCCTGCTCTAAAGCAGAGTGTGTTTCATAGATGAGAACTGTGATGTGTGTTTCCCTTCAGAAAAGGAGTGAAATGCCAGGGTCTGTGTTTTTACAAGCAAGACTTCTTTTCAGGTAAACGCACTCACTTCTCAGCGCAAAGGAATCTACATTTTTCACAAAGCTCACACGTTTCTCACTCTTAACTGAAAAGCATTGGATGTTAGAGGACCTGTGGTATGTATCCGTTTCAGAAGCAGAGTTGAACTAGATATGGTGCATGTTTGTAGGAAACACAGTTCTTTTGTTCTGAGCACGCTCACATTTCCTGCCTTATTAGAGACTGTGGAGAGCAAGAGCGTGTTTCTTGCTCTAAAGCAGAGTGTGGTTCATGTATGAGAACTGTGCTGTGTGTTTCCCTTCAGAAACGGAGTGAAATCCCAGGCTCTGTGTCTTCCCACAATTAAAACTTCCTTTCAGGTAAACGCAGTCACTTTTCAGCTCAAACGAAGCTACATCATTCACGAAGCTCAAACATTTTTCGCTCAGAACTGAAAAGCATTGGATGTTAGAGGACCTGTGGTTTGTATCAGTTTCAGAAGCAGAGTTGAAGTAGATATGGTCCGTGTGCAGGAAACTCAGTTCTTTTGTTCTGAGCACACTCACGTTTACCAGCGTTATTAGAGACTCTAGAAAGCAAGAGCGTGCTTCTTGCTCTAATGCAGAGTGTGGTCCATGGATGAGTACTGTGCTATGTGTTTCCCTTCAGAAACAGAGTGAAATGCCAGGCTCTGTGTCTTCCTACAAGCAAGACTTCGTTTAGATAAATGCAGTCAATTTTCAGGTCAAAAGAAGCTACATCGTTCTCGAAGCTCACACGTTTCTCGCTCTTAAGTGAATAGCATTGGATGTTACATGACCTGTGGTTTGTATCCGTTTTAGAAGCAGAGTTTAACTAGATATGGTGCATGTGTGTAGGAAACACATTTCCTGTGTTTTGAGCACACTCACGTTTCCTGCCTTATTAGTGACTCTAGAAAGCAAGAGCGTGCTTTTGGCTCTAAAGCAGAGTGTGGTTCATGGATGAGGTCTGTGCTCTGTGTTTCCCTCAGAAAGGGAGTTAAATCCCTGGCTCTGTGTCTTCCTACAAGTAAGACTTCGTTTCAGGTAAACGCAGTCACTTTTCAGCTCAAACGAAGCTTCATCATTCACGAAGCTCACACGTTTCTCGCTCTGAACTAAAAGCATTGGATTTTAGATGACCTGTGGTTTGTATCAGTTTCAGAAGCAAAGTTTAACTAGATATGGTCCAAGTGTGTAGGAAACACAGTTCTTTTGTTCTGAGTACACTCACATTTCTCAAGTTATTAGAGACTCTAGAAAGCAAGAGAATGCTTCTTGCTCTCAAGCAGAGTGTGGTTCATGGATGAGAACTGTGCTGTGTGTTTCCCTTCAGAAACGGAGTGAAATGCAAGTCTCTGTGCCTTCCTACAAGCAAGACTTCGTTTCAGATAAACGCAGTCACTTTTCAGCTCAAAAGAAGCTACATCATTCACGAAGCTCACACGTTTCTCGCTCTGAAATGAAAAGCATTGGATGTTAGAGGACCTGTGGTTTGTATCAGTTTCAGAAGCAGAGTTGAACTAGATATGGTAAGTGTGTGTAGGAGACACAGTTCTTTTTTTCTGAGCACACTCACATTTCCCGCCTTATTAGAGACTCTAGAATGCAAGAGCATGCTTCTTGCTCTAAAGCAGAGTGTGGTTCATGGATGAGAACTGTGCTGTGTGTTTCCCTTCATAAATGGAGTGCAATGCAAGTCTCTGTGCCTTCCTACAAGTAAGACTTCGTTTCAGGTAAACGCAGTCACTTTTCAGCTCAAACGAAGCTACATCGTTCACGAAGCTCACACGTTTCTCCCTCTTACCTGAAAAGCATTGGATGTCAGAGGACCTGTGGTTTGTATCAGTTTCTGAAGCAGAGTTGAACTAGATATGGTGCGTGTGTTTGGGAAACACATTTCTTTTGTTTTGAGCACACTCACGTTTCCCGCCTTATTAGAGACTCTAGAAAGCAAGAGCTTGCTTCTTGCTCCTAAGCAGAGTGTGGTTCATGGATGAGAACTGTGCTGTGCGTTTCCCTCAGAAACGGAGTGAAATCCCAGGCTCTTTGTATTCCTACAAGTAAGACCTCGATTCAGGTAAACGCAATCACTTTTCACCTCAAAGGAAGATACATCGTTCACGAAACTCACACGTTTCTCGCTCTGAACTAAAAGCATTGGATGTTAGACGACCTGTGGTTTGTATCAGTTTCAGAAGCAGAGTTGAAGTAGATATGGTACGTGTGTGTAGGAGACACAGTTCTTTTTTTCAGAGCACACTCACATTTCCCGCCTTATTAGAGACTCTAGAATGCAAGAGCATGCTTCTTGCTCTAAAGCAGAGTGTGGTTCATGGAAGAGTACTGGGCTTGAGTTTCCCTTCAGAAACAGAGTGAAATGCCAGGCTATGTGACTTCCTACAAGCAAGACTTCCTTTCAGGTAAACGCAGTCACTTTTCAGCTCAAACGAAGCTACATCCTTCACGAAGCTCACACGTTTCTAGCTCTGAAATGAAAAGCATTGGATGTTAGAGGACCTGTGGTTTGTATCAGTTTCAGAAGCAGAGTTGAAGTTGATATGGTCCGTGTGTAGGAAACTCAGTTCTTTTGTTCTGAGCACACTCACGTTTATCGCCTTATTAGAGACTCTAGAAAGCAAGAGCGTGCTTCTTGCTCTCAAGCAGAGTGTAGTTCATGGATGAGAACTGTGCTGTGTGTTTCCCTTCAGAAACGGAGTGAAATGCAATCCTCTGTGTCTTCCTACAAGTAAGGCTTCGTTTCAGGTAAACGCAGTCACTTTTCAGCTCAAACGAAGCTACATCATTCATGAAGCTCACACGATTCTCGCTCTGAACTGAAAAGCATTGGATGTTAGAGGACCTGTGGTTTGTATCAGTTTCAGAAGCAGAGTTGAACTAGATATGGTAAGTGTGTGTAGGAGACACAGTTCTTTTTTTCTGAGCACACTCACATTTCCCGCCTTATTAGAGACTCTAGAATGCAAGAGCATGCTTCTTGCTCTAAAGCAGAGTGTGGTTCATGGAAGAGTACTGGGCTTGAGTTTCCCTTCAGAAACAGAGTGAAATGCCAGGCTCTGTGACTTCCTACAAGCTAGACTTCGTTTCAGGTAAACCCAGTCACTTTTCAGCTCAAACGAAGCTACATTGTTCACGAAGCTCACACGTTTCTCACTCTTACCTGAAAAGCATTGGATGTTAGAGGACCTGTTTTTTGTATCAGTTTCTGAAGCAGAGTTGAACTAGATATGGTGCGTGTGTGTGGGAAACACAGTTTATTGTTCTGAGCACACTCACGTTTCCCGCCTTATTAGAGACTCTAGAAAGCAAGAGTGTGCTTCTGGCTATAAAGGAGAGTGTGTTTCATGGATGAGAACTGTGCAGTGTGTTACGCTTCAGAAACGGAGGTAAATGCCAGTCTCTGTGTCTTCCTACATGCAAGTCTTCGTTTCAGGTAAAGGCACTCACTTTTCAGTTCACAGGAAGCAACATCGTTCACGAAGCTCAAACGTTTCCTGCTCTTAAGTGAAAAGCATTGGATGTTAGAGGACTTGTGGTTTGTATCAGTTTCAGAAGCAGAGTTGAACTGGATATGGCCCGTTTTTGTTGGAAACACAGTTCTTTTGTTCTGAGCACACTCACGTTTGCCGCCTTATTAGAGACTCTAGAAAGCAAGAGCGTGCTTCCTGCTCTAAAGCAGAGTGTGTTTCATAGATGAGAACTGTGATGTGTGTTTCCCTTCAGAAAAGGAGTGAAATGCCAGGGTCTGTGTTTTTACAAGCAAGACTTCTTTTCAGGTAAACGCACTCACTTCTCAGCTCAAAGGAATCTACATTTTTCACAAAGCTCACACGTTTCTCACTCTCAACTGAAAAGCATTGGATGTTAGAGGACCTGTGGTATGTATCCGTTTCAGAAGCAGAGTTGAACTAGATATGGTGCATGTTTGTAGATAACAGTTCTTTTGTTCTGAGCACGCTCACATTTCCTGCCTTATTAGAGACTGTGGAGAGCAAGAGCGTGTTTCTTGCTCTAAAGCAGAGTGTGGTTCATGGATGAGAACTGTGCTGTGTGTTTCCCTTCATAAACGGAGTGAAATCCCAGGCTCTGTGTCTTCCTAAAAGTAAAACTTCCTTTCAGGTAAACGCAGTCACTTTTCAGCTCAAACGAAGCTACATCGTTCACAAAGCTCACAAGTTTCTCGCTCTGAACTGAAAAGCATTGGATGTTAGAGGACCTGTGGTTTGTATCAGTTTCAGAAGCAGAGTTGAAGTAGATATGGTCCGTGTGTAGGAAACTCAGTTCTTTTGTTCTGAGCACACTCACGTTTACCAGCGTTATTAGAGACTCTAGAAAGCAAGAGCGTGCTTCTTGCTCTAATGCAGAGTGTGGTCCATGGATGAGTACTGTGCTATGTGTTTCCCTTCAGAAACAGAGTGAAATGCCAGGCTCTGTGTCTTCCTACAAGCAAGACTTCGTTTAGATAAATGCAGTCAATTTTCAGGTCAAAAGAAGCTACATCGTTCTCGAAGCTCACACGTTTCTCGCTCTTAAGTGAATAGCATTGGATGTTACAGGACCTGTGGTTTGTATCCGTTTTAGAAGCAGAGTTTAACTAGATATGGTGCATGTGTGTAGGAAACACATTTCCTGTGTTTTGAGCACACTCACGTTTCCTGCCTTATTAGTGACTCTAGAAAGCAAGAGCGTGCTTTTGGCTCTAAAGCAGAGTGTGGTTCATGGATGAGGTCAGTGCTCTGTGTTTCCCTCAGAAACGGAGTTAAATCCCTGGCTCTGTGTCTTCCTACAAGTAAGACTTCGTTTCAGGTAAACGCAGTCACTTTTCAGCTCAAACGAAGCTTCATCATTCACGAAGCTCACACGTTTCTCGCTCTGAACTAAAAGCATTGGATTTTAGACGACCTGTGGTTTGTATCAGTTTCAGAAGCAAAGTTTAACTAGATATCGTCCAAGTGTGTCGGAAACACAGTTCTTTTGTTCTGAGTACACTCACATTTCTCAAGTTATTAGAGACTCTAGAAAGCAAGAGAATGCTTCTTGCTCTCAAGCAGAGTGTGGTTCATGGATGAGAACTGTGCTGTGTGTTTCCCTTCAGAAACGGAGTGAAATGCAAGTCTCTGTGCCTTCCTACAAGCAAGACTTCGTTTCAGATAAACGCAGTCACTTTTCAGCTCAAAAGAAGCTACATCATTCACGAAGCTCACACGTTTCTCGCTCTGAAATGAAAAGCATTGGATGTTAGAGGACCTGTGGTTTGTATCAGTTTCAGAAGCAGAGTTGAACTAGATATGGTAAGTGTGTGTAGGAGACACAGTTCTTTTTTTCTGAGCACACTCACATTTCCCGCCTTATTAGAGACTCTAGAATGCAAGAGCATGCTTCTTGCTCTAAAGCAGAGTGTGGTTCATGGATGAGAACTGTGCTGTGTGTTTCCCTTCATAAATGGAGTGCAATGCAAGTCTCTGTGCCTTCCTACAAGAAAGACTTCGTTTCAGGTAAACGCAGTCACTTTTCAGCTCAAACGAAGCTACATCGTTCACGAAGCTCACACGTTTCTCCCTCTTACCTGAAAAGCATTGGATGTCAGAGGACCTGTGGTTTGTATCAGTTTCTGAAGCAGAGTTGAACTAGATATGGTGCGTGTGTTTGGGAAACACATTTCTTTTGTTTTGAGCACACTCACGTTTCCCGCCTTATTAGAGACTCTAGAAAGCAAGAGCTTGCTTCTTGCTCCTAAGCAGAGTGTGGTTCATGGATGAGAACTGTGCTGTGTGTTTCCCTCAGAAACGGAGTGAAATCCCAG
Source organism: Onychomys arenicola (assembly GCA_949786405.1). Classification (NCBI taxonomy): domain Eukaryota; kingdom Metazoa; phylum Chordata; class Mammalia; order Rodentia; family Cricetidae; genus Onychomys; species Onychomys arenicola. The sequence continues at coordinate 390,048 of CATKUM010000100.1, forward strand.
GCTCTTTGTATTCCTACAAGTAAGACCTCGATTCAGGTAAACGCAATCACTTTTCACCTCAAAGGAAGCTACATCGTTCACAAAGCTCACAAGTTTCTCGCTCTGAACTGAAAAGCATTGGATGTTAGAGGACCTGTGGTTTGTATCAGTTTCAGAAGCAGAGTTGAAGTAGATATGGTCCGTGTGTAGGAAACTCAGTTCTTTTGTTCTGAGCACACTCACGTTTACCAGCGTTATTAGAGACTCTAGAAAGCAAGAGCGTGCTTCTTGCTCTAATGCAGAGTGTGGTCCATGGATGAGTACTGTGCTATGTGTTTCCCTTCAGAAACAGAGTGAAATGCCAGGCTCTGTGTCTTCCTACAAGCAAGACTTCGTTTAGATAAATGCAGTCAATTTTCAGGTCAAAAGAAGCTACATCGTTCTCGAAGCTCACACGTTTCTCGCTCTTAAGTGAATAGCATTGGATGTTACAGGACCTGTGGTTTGTATCCGTTTTAGAAGCAGAGTTTAACTAGATATGGTGCATGTGTGTAGGAAACACATTTCCTGTGTTTTGAGCACACTCACGTTTCCTGCCTTATTAGTGACTCTAGAAAGCAAGAGCGTGCTTTTGGCTCTAAAGCAGAGTGTGGTTCATGGATGAGGTCAGTGCTCTGTGTTTCCCTCAGAAACGGAGTTAAATCCCTGGCTCTGTGTCTTCCTACAAGTAAGACTTCGTTTCAGGTAAACGCAGTCACTTTTCAGCTCAAACGAAGCTTCATCATTCACGAAGCTCACACGTTTCTCGCTCTGAACTAAAAGCATTGGATTTTAGACGACCTGTGGTTTGTATCAGTTTCAGAAGCAAAGTTTAACTAGATATCGTCCAAGTGTGTCGGAAACACAGTTCTTTTGTTCTGAGTACACTCACATTTCTCAAGTTATTAGAGACTCTAGAAAGCAAGAGAATGCTTCTTGCTCTCAAGCAGAGTGTGGTTCATGGATGAGAACTGTGCTGTGTGTTTCCCTTCAGAAACGGAGTGAAATGCAAGTCTCTGTGCCTTCCTACAAGCAAGACTTCGTTTCAGATAAACGCAGTCACTTTTCAGCTCAAAAGAAGCTACATCATTCACGAAGCTCACACGTTTCTCGCTCTGAAATGAAAAGCATTGGATGTTAGAGGACCTGTGGTTTGTATCAGTTTCAGAAGCAGAGTTGAACTAGATATGGTAAGTGTGTGTAGGAGACACAGTTCTTTTTTTCTGAGCACACTCACATTTCCCGCCTTATTAGAGACTCTAGAATGCAAGAGCATGCTTCTTGCTCTAAAGCAGAGTGTGGTTCATGGATGAGAACTGTGCTGTGTGTTTCCCTTCATAAATGGAGTGCAATGCAAGTCTCTGTGCCTTCCTACAAGAAAGACTTCGTTTCAGGTAAACGCAGTCACTTTTCAGCTCAAACGAAGCTACATCGTTCACGAAGCTCACACGTTTCTCCCTCTTACCTGAAAAGCATTGGATGTCAGAGGACCTGTGGTTTGTATCAGTTTCTGAAGCAGAGTTGAACTAGATATGGTGCGTGTGTTTGGGAAACACATTTCTTTTGTTTTGAGCACACTCACGTTTCCCGCCTTATTAGAGACTCTAGAAAGCAAGAGCTTGCTTCTTGCTCCTAAGCAGAGTGTGGTTCATGGATGAGAACTGTGCTGTGTGTTTCCCTCAGAAACGGAGTGAAATCCCAGGCTCTTTGTATTCCTACAAGTAAGACCTCGATTCAGGTAAACGCAATCACTTTTCACCTCAAAGGAAGATACATCGTTCACGAAACTCACACGTTTCTCGCTCTGAACTAAAAGCATTGGATGTTAGAAGACCTGTGGTTTGTATCAGTTTCAGAAGCAGAGTTGAAGTAGATATGGTACGTGTGTGTAGGAGACACAGTTCTTTTTTTCAGAGCACACTCACAATTCCTGCCTTATTAGAGACTCTAGAATGCAAGAGCATGCTTCTTGCTCTAAAGCAGAGTGTGGTTCATGGAAGAGTACTGGGCTTGAGTTTCCCTTCAGAAACAGAGTGAAATGCCAGGCTATGTGACTTCCTACAAGCAAGACTTCCTTTCAGGTAAACACAGTCACTTTTCAGCTCAAACGAAGCTACATCATTCACGAAGCTCACACGTTTCTAGCTCTGAAATGAAAAGCATTGGATGTTAGAGGACCTGTGGTTTGTATCAGTTTCAGAAGCAGAGTTGAAGTAGATATGGTCCGTGTGTAGGAAACTCAGTTCTTTTGTTCTGAGCACACTCATGTTTATCGCCTTATTAGAGACTCTAGAAAGCAAGAGCGTGCTTCTTGCTCTCAAGCAGAGTGTAGTTCATGGATGAGAACTGTGCTGTGTGTTTCCCTTCAGAAACGGAGTGAAATGCAATCCTCTGTGTCTTCCTACAAGTAAGGCTTCGTTTCAGGTAAACGCAGTCACTTTTCAGCTCAAACGAAGCTACATCATTCACGAAGCTCACATGATTCTCGCTCTGAACTGAAAAGCATTGGATGTTAGAGGACCTGTGGTTTGTATCAGTTTCAGAAGCAGAGTTGAACTAGATATGGTAAGTGTGTGTAGGAGACACAGTTCTTTTTTTCTGAGCACACTCACATTTCCCGCCTTATTAGAGACTCTAGAATGCAAGAGCATGCTTCTTGCTCTAAAGCAGAGTGTGGTTCATGGAAGAGTACTGGGCTTGAGTTTCCCTTCAGAAACAGAGTGAAATACCAGGCTCTGTGACTTCCTACAAGCTAGACTTCGTTTCAGGTAAACACAGTCACTTTTCAGCTCAAACGAAGCTACATCGTTCACGAAGCTCACACGTTTCTCACTCTTACCTGAAAAGCATTGGATGTTAGAGGACCTGTGGTTTGTATCAGTTTCTGAAGCAAAGTTGAACTAGATATGGTGCGTGTGTGTGGGAAACACAGTTTATTGTTCTGAGCACACTCACGTTTCCCGCCTTATTAGAGACTCTAGAAAGCAAGAGCGTGCTTCTGGCTATAAAGGAGAGTGTGTTTCATGGATGAGAACTGTGCAGTGTGTTACGCTTCAGAAACGGAGGTAAATGCCAGTCTCTGTGTCTTCCTACATGCAAGTCTTCGTTTCAGGTAAAGGCACTCACTTTTCAGTTCACAGGAAGCAACATCGTTCACGAAGCTCAAACGTTTCCTGCTCTTAAGTGAAAAGCATTGGATGTTAGAGGACTTGTGGTTTGTATCAGTTTCAGAAGCAGAGTTGAACTGGATATGGCCCGTTTGTGTTGGAACCACAGTTCTTTTGTTCTGAGCACACTCACGTTTCCCGCCTTATTAGAGACTCTAGAAAGCAAGAGCATGCTTCCTGCTCTAAGCAGAGTGTGTTTCATAGATGAGAACTGTGATGTGTGTTTCCCTTCAGAAAAGGAGTGAAATGCCAGGGTCTGTGTTTTTACAAGCAAGACTTCTTTTCAGGTAAACGCACTCACTTCTCAGCTCAAAGGAATCTACATTTTTCACAAAGCTCACACGTTTCTCACTCTTAACTGAAAAGCATTGGATGTTAGAGGACCTGTGGTATGTATCCGTTTCAGAAGCAGAGTTGAACTAGATATGGTGCATGTTTGTAGATAACAGTTCTTTTGTTCTGAGCACGCTCACATTTCCTGCCTTATTAGAGACTGTGGAGAGCAAGAGCGTGTTTCTTGCTCTAAAGCAGAGTGTGGTTCATGGATGAGAACTGTGCTGTGTGTTTCCCTTCAGAAACGGAGTGAAATCCCAGGCTCTGTGTCTTCCTAAAAGTAAAACTTCCTTTCAGGTAAACGCAGTCACTTTTCAGCTCAAACGAAGCTACATCGTTCACAAAGCTCACAGGTTTCTCGCTCTGAACTGAAAAGCATTGGATGTTAAAGGACCTGTGGTTTGTATCAGTTTCAGAAGCAGAGTTGAAGTAGATATGGTCCGTGTGTAGGAAACTCAGTTCTTTTGTTCTGAGCACACTCACGTTTACCAGCGTTATTAGAGACTCTAGAAAGCAAGAGCGTGCTTCTTGCTCTAATGCAGAGTGTGGTCCATGGATGAGTACTGTGCTATGTGTTTCCCTTCAGAAACAGAGTGAAATGCCAGGCTCTGTGTCTTCCTACAAGCAAGACTTCGTTTAGATAAATGCAGTCAATTTTCAGGTCAAAAGAAGCTACATCGTTCTCGAAGCTCACACGTTTCTCGCTCTTAAGTGAATAGCATTGGATGTTACAGGACCTGTGGTTTGTATCCGTTTTAGAAGCAGAGTTTAACTAGATATGGTGCATGTGTGTAGGAAACACATTTCCTGTGTTTTGAGCACACTCACGTTTCCTGCCTTATTAGTGACTCTAGAAAGCAAGAGCGTGCTTTTGGCTCTAAAGCAGAGTGTGGTTCATGGATGAGGTCTGTGCTCTGTGTTTCCCTCAGAAACGGAGTTAAATCGCTGGCTCTGTGTCTTCCTACAAGTAAGACTTCGTTTCAGGTAAACGCAGTCACTTTTCAGCTCAAACGAAGCTTCATCATTCACGAAGCTCACACGTTTCTCGCTCTGAACTAAAAGCATTGGATTTTAGACGACCTGTGGTTTGTATCAGTTTCAGAAGCAAAGTTTAACTAGATATGGTCCAAGTGTGTCGGAAACACAGTTCTTTTGTTCTGAGTACACTCACATTTCTCAAGTTATTAGAGACTCTAGAAAGCAAGAGAATGCTTCTTGCTCTCAAGCAGAGTGTGGTTCATGGATGAGAACTGTGCTGTGTGTTTCCCTTCAGAAACGGAGTGAAATGCAAGTCTCTGTGCCTTCCTACAAGCAAGACTTCGTTTCAGATAAACGCAGTCACTTTTCAGCTCAAAAGAAGCTACATCATTCACGAAGCTCACACGTTTCTCGCTCTGAAATGAAAAGCATTGGATGTTAGAGGACCTGTGGTTTGTATCAGTTTCAGAAGCAGAGTTGAACTAGATATGGTAAGTGTGTGTAGGAGACACAGTTCTTTTTTTCTGAGCACACTCACATTTCCCGCCTTATTAGAGACTCTAGAATACAAGAGCATGCTTCTTGCTCTAAAGCAGAGTGTGGTTCATGGATGAGAACTGTGCTGTGTGTTTCCCTTCATAAATGGAGTGCAATGCAAGTCTCTGTGCCTTCCTACAAGAAAGACTTCGTTTCAGGTAAACGCAGTCACTTTTCAGCTCAAACGAAGCTACATCGTTCACGAAGCTCACACGTTTCTCCCTCTTACCTGAAAAGCATTGGATGTCAGAGGACCTGTGGTTTGTATCAGTTTCTGAAGCAGAGTTGAACTAGATATGGTGCGTGTGTTTGGGAAACACATTTCTTTTGTTTTGAGCACACTCACGTTTCCCGCCTTATTAGAGACTCTAGAAAGCAAGAGCTTGCTTCTTGCTCCTAAGCAGAGTGTGGTTCATGGATGAGAACTGTGCTGTGTGTTTCCCTCAGAAACGGAGTGAAATCCCAGGCTCTTTGTATTCCTACAAGTAAGACCTCGATTCAGGTAAACGCAATCACTTTTCACCTCAAAGGAAGATACATCGTTCACGAAACTCACACGTTTCTCGCTCTGAACTAAAAGCATTGGATGTTAGACGACCTGTGGTTTGTATCAGTTTCAGAAGCAGAGTTGAAGTAGATATGGTACGTGTGTGTAGGAGACACAGTTCTTTTTTTCAGAGCACACTCACATTTCCCGCCTTATTAGAGACTCTAGAATGCAAGAGCATGCTTCTTGCTCTAAAGCAGAGTGTGGTTCATGGAAGAGTACTGGGCTTGAGTTTCCCTTCAGAAACAGAGTGAAATGCCAGGCTATGTGACTTCCTACAACCAAGACTTCCTTTCAGGTAAACGCAGTCACTTTTCAGCTCAAACGAAGCTACATCCTTCACGAAGCTCACACATTTCTAGCTCTGAAATGAAAAGCATTGGATGTTAGAGGACCTGTGGTTTGTATCAGTTTCAGAAGCAGAGTTGAAGTTGATATGGTCCGTGTGTAGGAAACTCAGTTCTTTTGTTCTGAGCACACTCACGTTTATCGCCTTATTAGAGACTCTAGAAAGCAAGAGCGTGCTTCTTGCTCTCAAGCAGAGTGTAGTTCATGGATGAGAACTGTGCAGTGTGTTTCCATTCAGAGATGGAGTTAAATCCCTGGCTCTGTGTCTTCCTACAAGTAAGACAAGTTTTCAGGTAAACGCAGTCACTTTTCAGCTCAAAGGAAGCTACATCATTTACGAAGCTCACACGTTTCTCGCTCTGAAATGAAAAGCATTGGATGTTAGAGGACCTGTGGTTTGTATCTGTTTCAGAAGCAGAGTTGAACTAGATATGGTGCATGTGTGTAGGAAACTCAGTTCTTTTGTTTTGAGCACACTCACGTTTACCGCCTTATTAGAGACTCTAGAAAGCAAGAGCGTGCTTCTTGCTCTCAAGGAGAGTGTGGTTCATGGATGAGAACTGTGCTGTGTGTTTCCCTTCAGAAACGGAGTGAAATCCCAGGCTCTGTGTCTTCCTACAAGTAAGACTACGTTTCAGGTAAACACAGTCACTTTTCAGCTCAAACGAAGCTACATCGTTCACGAAGCTCACAAGTTTTTCGCTCTGAACTGAAAAGCATTGGATGTTAGAGGACCTGTGGTTTGTATCAGTTTCAGAAGCAGAGTTGAAGTAGATATGGTCAGTGTGTAGGAAACTCAGTTCTTTTGTTCTGAGCACACTCACGTTTACCGCGTTATTAGAGACTCTAGAAAGCAAGAGCGTGCTTCTTGCTCTAATTAAGAGTGTGGTTCATGGATGAGAACTGTGCTGTGTGTTTCCCTTCAGAAACGGAGTGAAATGCAAGTCTCTGTCCCTTCCTACAAGCAAGAATTCATTTCAGATAAACGCAGTCACTTTTCAGCTCAAAGGAAGCTACATCATTCACGAAGCTCACACGTTTCTCGCTCTGAAATGAAAAGCATTGGATGTTAGAGGACCTGTGGTTTTTATCTGTTTCAGAAGCAGAGTTGAACTAGATATGGTGCATGTGTGTAGGAAACTCAGTTCTTTTGTTTTGAGCACACTCACGTTTACCGCCTTATTAGAGACTCTAGAAAGCAAGAGCGTGCTTCTTGCTCTCAAGCAGAGTGTGGTTCATGGATGAGAACTGTGCTGTGTGTTTCCCTTCAGAAACGGAGAGAAATCCCAGGCTCTGTTTCTTCCTACAAGTAAGACTACGTTTCAGGTAAACACAGTCACTTTTCAGCTCAAACGAAGCTACATCGTTCACGAAACTCACAAGTTTCTCGCTCTGAACTGAAAAGCATTGGATGTTAGAGCACCTGTGGTTTGTATCAGTTTCAGAAGCAGAGTTGAAGTAGATATGGTCAGTGTGTAGGAAACTCAGTTCTTTTGTTCTGAGCACACTCATGTTTCCCGCTTTATTAGAGACTCTAGAAAGCAAGAGCGTGCTTCTTGCTCTCAAAGAGAGTGTGGTTCATGGATGAGAACTGTGCTGTGTGTTTCCCTTCAGAATTGGAGTGAAATCCCAGGCTCTGCTTCTTCCTACAAGTAAGACTTCGTTTCAGGTAAACACAGTCACTTTTCAGCTCAAACCAAGCTACATCATTGACGAAGCTCACACGTTTCTTGCTCTCAACTGAAAACATTGGATGTTAGAGGACCTGAGGTTTGTATCAGTTTCAGAAGCAGAGTTGAAATAGATATGGTCCATGTGTAGGAAACTCAGTTCTTTTGTTCTGAGCACACTCACGTTTACCGCCTTATTAGAGACTCTAGAAAGCAAGAGCATGCTTCTTGCTCTAATTAAGAGTGTGGTTCATGGATGAGAACTGTGCTGTGTGTTTCCCTTCAGAAACGGAGTGAAATGCAAGTCTCTGTGCCTTCCTACAAGCAAGACTTCGTTTCAGATAAACGCAGTCACTTTTCAGCTCAAAAGAAGCTACATCGTTCAGGAAGCTCACACGTTTCTCGCTCTGAAATGAAAAGCATTGGATGTTAGAGGACCTGTGGTTTGTATCAGTTTCAGAAGCAGAGTTGAACTAGATATGGTAAGTGTGTGTAGGAGACACAGTTCTTTTTTTCTGAGCACACTCACATTTCCCGCCTTATTAGAGACTCTAGAATGCAAGAGCATGCTTCTTGCTCTAAAGCAGAGTGTGGTTCATGGAAGAGTACTGGGCTTGAGTTTCCCTTCAGAAAAGGGTGAAATGCCAGGCTCTGTGACTTCCTACAAGCAAGACTGCGTTTCAGGTAAACGCAGTCACTTTTCAGCTCAAACGAAGCTACATCGTTCACGAACCTCACACGTTTCTCCATCTTACCTGAAAAGCATTGGATGTTAGAGGACCTGTGGTTTGTATCAGTTTCTGAAGCCGAGTTGAACTAGATATGGTGCGTGTGTGTGGGAAACACAGTTCATTGTTCTGAGCACACTCACGTTTCCCGCCTTATTAGAGACTCTAGAAAGCAAGAGCGTGCTTCTGGCTATAAAGGAGAGTGTGTTTCATGGATGAGAACTGTGCAGTGTGTTACGCTTCAGAAACGGAGGTTAATGCCAGGCTCTGTGTCTTCCTACAAGCAAGACTTCGTTTCAGGTAAAGGCACTCACTTTTCAGTTCACAGGAAGCAACATCGTTCACGAAGCTCAAACGTTTCCTGCTCTTAAGTGAAAAGCATTGGATGTTAGAGGACTTGTGGTTTGTATCAGTTTCAGAAGCAGAGTTGAAGTGGATATGGCCCGTATGTGTTGGAACCACAGTTCTTTTGTTCTGAGCACACTCACGTTTCCCGCCTTATTAGAGACTCTAGAAAGCAAGAGCATGCTTCCTGCTCTAAAGCAGAGTGTGTTTCATAGATGAGAACTGTGATGTGTGTTTCCCTTCAGAAAAGGAGTGAAATGCCAGGGTCTGTGTTTTTACAAGCAAGACTTCTTTTCAGGTAAACGCACTCACTTCTCAGCGCAAAGGAATCTACATTTTTCACAAAGCTCACACGTTTCTCACTCTTAACTGAAAAGCATTGGATGTTAGAGGACCTGTGGTATGTATCCGTTTCAGAAGCAGAGTTGAACTAGATATGGTGCATGTTTGTAGGAAACACAGTTCTTTTGTTCTGAGCACGCTCACATTTCCTGCCTTATTAGAGACTGTGGAGAGCAAGAGCGTGTTTCTTGCTCTAAAGCAGAGTGTGGTTCATGTATGAGAACTGTTCTGTGTGTTTCCCTTCAGAAACGGAGTGAAATCCCAGGCTCTGTGTCTTCCCACAATTAAAACTTCCTTTCAGGTAAACGCAGTCACTTTTCAGCTCAAACGAAGCTACATCATTCACGAAGCTCAAACATTTTTCGCTCAGAACTGAAAAGCATTGGATGTTAGAGGACCTGTGGTTTGTATCAGTTTCAGAAGCAGAGTTGAAGTAGATATGGTCCGTGTGCAGGAAACTCAGTTCTTTTGTTCTGAGCACACTCACGTTTACCAGCGTTATTAGAGACTCTAGAAAGCAAGAGCGTGCTTCTTGCTCTAATGCAGAGTGTGGTCCATGGATGAGTACTGTGCTATGTGTTTCCCTTCAGAAACAGAGTGAAATGCCAGGCTCTGTGTCTTCCTACAAGCAAGACTTCGTTTAGATAAATGCAGTCAATTTTCAGGTCAAAAGAAGCTACATCGTTCTCGAAGCTCACACGTTTCTCGCTCTTAAGTGAATAGCATTGGATGTTACAGGACCTGTGGTTTGTATCCGTTTTAGAAGCAGAGTTTAACTAGATATGGTGCATGTGTGTAGGAAACACATTTCCTGTGTTTTGAGCACACTCACGTTTCCTGCCTTATTAGTGACTCTAGAAAGCAAGAGCGTGCTTTTGGCTCTAAAGCAGAGTGTGGTTCATGGATGAGGTCTGTGCTCTGTGTTTCCCTCAGAAAGGGAGTTAAATCCCTGGCTCTGTGTCTTCCTACAAGTAAGACTTCGTTTCAGGTAAACGCAGTCACTTTTCAGCTCAAACGAAGCTTCATCATTCACGAAGCTCACACGTTTCTCGCTCTGAACTAAAAGCATTGGATTTTAGACGACCTGTGGTTTGTATCAGTTTCAGAAGCAAAGTTTAACTAGATATGGTCCAAGTGTGTAGGAAACACAGTTCTTTTGTTCTGAGTACACTCACATTTCTCAAGTTATTAGAGACTCTAGAAAGCAAGAGAATGCTTCTTGCTCTCAAGCAGAGTGTGGTTCATGGATGAGAACTGTGCTGTGTGTTTCCCTTCAGAAACGGAGTGAAATGCAAGTCTCTGTGCCTTCCTACAAGCAAGACTTCGTTTCAGATAAACGCAGTCACTTTTCAGCTCAAAAGAAGCTACATCATTCACGAAGCTCACACGTTTCTCGCTCTGAAATGAAAAGCATTGGATGTTAGAGGACCTGTGGTTTGTATCAGTTTCAGAAGCAGAGTTGAACTAGATATGGTAAGTGTGTGTAGGAGACACAGTTCTTTTTTTCTGAGCACACTCACATTTCCCGCCTTATTAGAGACTCTAGAATGCAAGAGCATGCTTCTTGCTCTAAAGCAGAGTGTGGTTCATGGAAGAGTACTGGGCTTGAGTTTCCCTTCAGAAAAGGGTGAAATGCCAGGCTCTGTGACTTCCTACAAGCAAGACTGCGTTTCAGGTAAACGCAGTCACTTTTCAGCTCAAACGAAGCTACATCGTTCACGAACCTCACACGTTTCTCCATCTTACCTGAAAAGCATTGGATGTTAGAGGACCTGTGGTTTGTATCAGTTTCTGAAGCCGAGTTGAACTAGATATGGTGCGTGTGTGTGGGAAACACAGTTCATTGTTCTGAGCACACTCACGTTTCCCGCCTTATTAGAGACTCTAGAAAGCAAGAGCGTGCTTCTGGCTATAAAGGAGAGTGTGTTTCATGGATGAGAACTGTGCAGTGTGTTACGCTTCAGAAACGGAGGTTAATGCCAGGCTCTGTGTCTTCCTACAAGCAAGACTTCGTTTCAGGTAAAGGCACTCACTTTTCAGTTCACAGGAAGCAACATCGTTCACGAAGCTCAAACGTTTCCTGCTCTTAAGTGAAAAGCATTGGATGTTAGAGGACTTGTGGTTTGTATCAGTTTCAGAAGCAGAGTTGAAGTGGATATGGCCCGTATGTGTTGGAACCACAGTTCTTTTGTTCTGAGCACACTCACGTTTCCCGCCTTATTAGAGACTCTAGAAAGCAAGAGCATGCTTCCTGCTCTAAAGCAGAGTGTGTTTCATAGATGAGAATTGTGATGTGTGTTTCCCTTCAGAAAAGGAGTGAAATGCCAGGGTCTGTGTTTTTACAAGCAAGACTTCTTTTCAGGTAAACGCACTCACTTCTCAGCGCAAAGGAATCTACATTTTTCACAAAGCTCACACGTTTCTCACTCTTAACTGAAAAGCATTGGATGTTAGAGGACCTGTGGTATGTATCCGTTTCAGAAGCAGAGTTGAACTAGATATGGTGCATGTTTGTAGGAAACACAGTTCTTTTGTTCTGAGCACGCTCACATTTCCTGCCTTATTAGAGACTTGGAGAGCAAGAGCGTGTTTCTTGCTCTAAAGCAGAGTGTGGTTCATGTATGAGAACTGTGCTGTGTGTTTCCCTTCAGAAACGGAGTGAAATCCCAGGCTCTGTGTCTTCCCACAATTAAAACTTCCTTTCAGGTAAACGCAGTCACTTTTCAGCTCAAACGAAGCTACATCATTCACGAAGCTCAAACATTTTTCGCTCAGAACTGAAAAGCATTGGATGTTAGAGGACCTGTGGTTTGTATCAGTTTCAGAAGCAGAGTTGAAGTAGATATGGTCCGTGTGCAGGAAACTCAGTTCTTTTGTTCTGAGCACACTCACGTTTACCAGCGTTATTAGAGACTCTAGAAAGCAAGAGCGTGCTTCTTGCTCTAATGCAGAGTGTGGTCCATGGATGAGTACTGTGCTATGTGTTTCCCTTCAGAAACAGAGTGAAATGCCAGGCTCTGTGTCTTCCTACAAGCAAGACTTCGTTTAGATAAATGCAGTCAATTTTCAGGTCAAAAGAAGCTACATCGTTCTCGAAGCTCACACGTTTCTCGCTCTTAAGTGAATAGCATTGGATGTTACAGGACCTGTGGTTTGTATCCGTTTTAGAAGCAGAGTTTAACTAGATATGGTGCATGTGTGTAGGAAACACATTTCCTGTGTTTTGAGCACACTCACGTTTCCTGCCTTATTAGTGACTCTAGAAAGCAAGAGCGTGCTTTTGGCTCTAAAGCAGAGTGTGGTTCATGGATGAGGTCTGTGCTCTGTGTTTCCCTCAGAAAGGGAGTTAAATCCCTGGCTCTGTGTCTTCCTACAAGTAAGACTTCGTTTCAGGTAAACGCAGTCACTTTTCAGCTCAAACGAAGCTTCATCATTCACGAAGCTCACACGTTTCTCGCTCTGAACTAAAAGCATTGGATTTTAGACGACCTGTGGTTTGTATCAGTTTCAGAAGCAAAGTTTAACTAGATATGGTCCAAGTGTGTAGGAAACACAGTTCTTTTGTTCTGAGTACACTCACATTTCTCAAGTTATTAGAGACTCTAGAAAGCAAGAGAATGCTTCTTGCTCTCAAGCAGAGTGTGGTTCATGGATGAGAACTGTGCTGTGTGTTTCCCTTCAGAAACGGAGTGAAATGCAAGTCTCTGTGCCTTCCTACAAGCAAGACTTCGTTTCAGATAAACGCAGTCACTTTTCAGCTCAAAAGAAGCTACATCATTCACGAAGCTCACACGTTTCTCGCTCTGAAATGAAAAGCATTGGATGTTAGAGGACCTGTGGTTTGTATCAGTTTCAGAAGCAGAGTTGAACTAGATATGGTAAGTGTGTGTAGGAGACACAGTTCTTTTTTTCTGAGCACACTCACATTTCCCGCCTTATTAGAGACTCTAGAATGCAAGAGCATGCTTCTTGCTCTAAAGCAGAGTGTGGTTCATGGATGAGAACTGTGCTGTGTGTTTCCCTTCATAAATGGAGTGCAATGCAAGTCTCTGTGCCTTCCTACAAGTAAGACTTCGTTTCAGGTAAACGCAGTCACTTTTCAGCTCAAACGAAGCTACATCGTTCACGAAGCTCACACGTTTCTCCCTCTTACCTGAAAAGCATTGGATGTCAGAGGACCTGTGGTTTGTATCAGTTTCTGAAGCAGAGTTGAACTAGATATGGTGCGTGTGTTTGGGAAACACATTTCTTTTGTTTTGAGCACACTCACGTTTCCCGCCTTATTAGAGACTCTAGAAAGCAAGAGCTTGCTTCTTGCTCCTAAGCAGAGTGTGGTTCATGGATGAGAACTGTGCTGTGCGTTTCCCTCAGAAACGGAGTGAAATCCCAGGCTCTTTGTATTCCTACAAGTAAGACCTCGATTCAGGTAAACGCAATCACTTTTCACCTCAAAGGAAGATACATCGTTCACGAAACTCACACGTTTCTCGCTCTGAACTAAAAGCATTGGATGTTAGACGACCTGTGGTTTGTATCAGTTTCAGAAGCAGAGTTGAAGTAGATATGGTACGTGTGTGTAGGAGACACAGTTCTTTTTTTCAGAGCACACTCACATTTCCCGCCTTATTAGAGACTCTAGAATGCAAGAGCATGCTTCTTGCTCTAAAGCAGAGTGTGGTTCATGGAAGAGTACTGGGCTTGAGTTTCCCTTCAGAAACAGAGTGAAATGCCAGGCTATGTGACTTCCTACAACCAAGACTTCCTTTCAGGTAAACGCAGTCACTTTTCAGCTCAAACGAAGCTACATCCTTCACGAAGCTCACACGTTTCTAGCTCTGAAATGAAAAGCATTGGATGTTAGAGGACCTGTGGTTTGTATCAGTTTCAGAAGCAGAGTTGAAGTTGATATGGTCCGTGTGTAGGAAACTCAGTTCTTTTGTTCTGAGCACACTCACGTTTATCGCCTTATTAGAGACTCTAGAAAGCAAGAGCGTGCTTCTTGCTCTCAAGCAGAGTGTAGTTCATGGATGAGAACTGTGCTGTGTGTTTCCATTCAGAGATGGAGTTAAATCCCTGGCTCTGTGTCTTCCTACAAGTAAGACAAGTTTTCAGGTAAACGCAGTCACTTTTCAGCTCAAAGGAAGCTACATCATTTACGAAGCTCACACGTTTCTCGCTCTGAAATGAAAAGCATTGGATGTTAGAGGACCTGTGGTTTGTATCTGTTTCAGAAGCAGAGTTGAACTAGATATGGTGCATGTGTGTAGGAAACTCAGTTCTTTTGTTTTGAGCACACTCACGTTTACCGCCTTATTAGAGACTCTAGAAAGCAAGAGCGTGCTTCTTGCTCTCAAGGAGAGTGTGGTTCATGGATGAGAACTGTGCTGTGTGTTTCCCTTCAGAAACGGAGTGAAATCCCAGGCTCTGTGTCTTCCTACAAGTAAGACTACGTTTCAGGTAAACACAGTCACTTTTCAGCTCAAACGAAGCTACATCGTTCACGAAGCTCACAAGTTTTTCGCTCTGAACTGAAAAGCATTGGATGTTAGAGGACCTGTGGTTTGTATCAGTTTCAGAAGCAGAGTTGAAGTAGATATGGTCAGTGTGTAGGAAACTCAGTTCTTTTGTTCTGAGCACACTCACGTTTACCGCGTTATTAGAGACTCTAGAAAGCAAGAGCGTGCTTCTTGCTCTAATTAAGAGTGTGGTTCATGGATGAGAACTGTGCTGTGTGTTTCCCTTCAGAAACGGAGTGAAATGCAAGTCTCTGTCCCTTCCTACAAGCAAGAATTCATTTCAGATAAACGCAGTCACTTTTCAGCTCAAAGGAAGCTACATCATTCACGAAGCTCACACGTTTCTCGCTCTGAAATGAAAAGCATTGGATGTTAGAGGACCTGTGGTTTTTATCTGTTTCAGAAGCAGAGTTGAACTAGATATGGTGCATGTGTGTAGGAAACTCAGTTCTTTTGTTTTGAGCACACTCACGTTTACCGCCTTATTAGAGACTCTAGAAAGCAAGAGCGTGCTTCTTGCTCTCAAGCAGAGTGTGGTTCATGGATGAGAACTGTGCTGTGTGTTTCCCTTCAGAAACGGAGAGAAATCCCAGGCTCTGTTTCTTCCTACAAGTAAGACTACGTTTCAGGTAAACACAGTCACTTTTCAGCTCAAACGAAGCTACATCGTTCACGAAACTCACAAGTTTCTCGCTCTGAACTGAAAAGCATTGGATGTTAGAGCACCTGTGGTTTGTATCAGTTTCAGAAGCAGAGTTGAAGTAGATATGGTCAGTGTGTAGGAAACTCAGTTCTTTTGTTCTGAGCACACTCATGTTTCCCGCTTTATTAGAGACTCTAGAAAGCAAGAGCGTGCTTCTTGCTCTCAAAGAGAGTGTGGTTCATGGATGAGAACTGTGCTGTGTGTTTCCCTTCAGAATTGGAGTGAAATCCCAGGCTCTGCTTCTTCCTACAAGTAAGACTTCGTTTCAGGTAAACACAGTCACTTTTCAGCTCAAACCAAGCTACATCATTGACGAAGCTCACACGTTTCTTGCTCTCAACTGAAAACATTGGATGTTAGAGGACCTGAGGTTTGTATCAGTTTCAGAAGCAGAGTTGAAATAGATATGGTCCGTGTGTAGGAAACTCAGTTCTTTTGTTCTGAGCACACTCACGTTTACCGCCTTATTAGAGACTCTAGAAAGCAAGAGCATGCTTCTTGCTCTAATTAAGAGTGTGGTTCATGGATGAGAACTGTGCTGTGTGTTTCCCTTCAGAAACGGAGTGAAATGCAAGTCTCTGTGCCTTCCTACAAGCAAGACTTCGTTTCAGATAAACGCAGTCACTTTTCAGCTCAAAAGAAGCTACATCGTTCAGGAAGCTCACACGTTTCTCGCTCTGAAATGAAAAGCATTGGATGTTAGAGGACCTGTGGTTTGTATCAGTTTCAGAAGCAGAGTTGAACTAGATATGGTAAGTGTGTGTAGGAGACACAGTTCTTTTTTTCTGAGCACACTCACATTTCCCGCCTTATTAGAGACTCTAGAATGCAAGAGCATGCTTCTTGCTCTAAAGCAGAGTGTGGTTCATGGAAGAGTACTGGGCTTGAGTTTCCCTTCAGAAAAGGGTGAAATGCCAGGCTCTGTGACTTCCTACAAGCAAGACTGCGTTTCAGGTAAACGCAGTCACTTTTCAGCTCAAACGAAGCTACATCGTTCACGAACCTCACACGTTTCTCCATCTTACCTGAAAAGCATTGGATGTTAGAGGACCTGTGGTTTGTATCAGTTTCTGAAGCCGAGTTGAACTAGATATGGTGCGTGTGTGTGGGAAACACAGTTCATTGTTCTGAGCACACTCACGTTTCCCGCCTTATTAGAGACTCTAGAAAGCAAGAGCGTGCTTCTGGCTATAAAGCTGAGTGTGTTTCATGGATGAGAACTGTGCAGTGTGTTACGCTTCAGAAACGGAGGTTAATGCCAGGCTCTGTGTCTTCCTACAAGCAAGACTTCGTTTCAGGTAAAGGCACTCACTTTTCAGTTCACAGGAAGCAACATCGTTCACGAAGCTCAAACGTTTCCTGCTCTTAAGTGAAAAGCATTGGATGTTAGAGGACTTGTGGTTTGTATCAGTTTCAGAAGCAGAGTTGAAGTGGATATGGCCCGTATGTGTTGGAACCACAGTTCTTTTGTTCTGAGCACACTCACGTTTCCCGCCTTATTAGAGACTCTAGAAAGCAAGAGCATGCTTCCTGCTCTAAAGCAGAGTGTGTTTCATAGAAGAGAACTGTGATGTGTGTTTCCCTTCAGAAAAGGAGTGAAATGCCAGGGTCTGTGTTTTTACAAGCAAGACTTCTTTTCAGGTAAACGCACTCACTTCTCAGCGCAAAGGAATCTACATTTTTCACAAAGCTCACACGTTTCTCACTCTTAACTGAAAAGCATTGGATGTTAGAGGACCTGTGGTATGTATCCGTTTCAGAAGCAGAGTTGAACTAGATATGGTGCATGTTTGTAGGAAACACAGTTCTTTTGTTCTGAGCACGCTCACATTTCCTGCCTTATTAGAGACTGTGGAGAGCAAGAGCGTGTTTCTTGCTCTAAAGCAGAGTGTGGTTCATGTATGAGAACTGTTCTGTGTGTTTCCCTTCAGAAACGGAGTGAAATCCCAGGCTCTGTGTCTTCCCACAATTAAAACTTCCTTTCAGGTAAACGCAGTCACTTTTCAGCTCAAACGAAGCTACATCATTCACGAAGCTCAAACATTTTTCGCTCAGAACTGAAAAGCATTGGATGTTAGAGGACCTGTGGTTTGTATCAGTTTCAGAAGCAGAGTTGAAGTAGATATGGTCCGTGTGCAGGAAACTCAGTTCTTTTGTTCTGAGCACACTCACGTTTACCAGCGTTATTAGAGACTCTAGAAAGCAAGAGCGTGCTTCTTGCTCTAATGCAGAGTGTGGTCCATGGATGAGTACTGTGCTATGTGTTTCCCTTCAGAAACAGAGTGAAATGCCAGGCTCTGTGTCTTCCTACAAGCAAGACTTCGTTTAGATAAATGCAGTCAATTTTCAGGTCAAAAGAAGCTACATCGTTCTCGAAGCTCACACGTTTCTCGCTCTTAAGTGAATAGCATTGGATGTTACAGGACCTGTGGTTTGTATCCGTTTTAGAAGCAGAGTTTAACTAGATATGGTGCATGTGTGTAGGAAACACATTTCCTGTGTTTTGAGCACACTCACGTTTCCTGCCTTATTAGTGACTCTAGAAAGCAAGAGCGTGCTTTTGGCTCTAAAGCAGAGTGTGGTTCATGGATGAGGTCTGTGCTCTGTGTTTCCCTCAGAAAGGGAGTTAAATCCCTGGCTCTGTGTCTTCCTACAAGTAAGACTTCGTTTCAGGTAAACGCAGTCACTTTTCAGCTCAAACGAAGCTTCATCATTCACGAAG
This sequence comes from Onychomys arenicola, assembly GCA_949786405.1. Lineage (NCBI taxonomy): Eukaryota > Metazoa > Chordata > Mammalia > Rodentia > Cricetidae > Onychomys > Onychomys arenicola. The sequence goes on from CATKUM010000100.1 coordinate 408,002, forward strand.
CTCACACGTTTCTCGCTCTGAACTAAAAGCATTGGATTTTAGACGACCTGTGGTTTGTATCAGTTTCAGAAGCAAAGTTTAACTAGATATGGTCCAAGTGTGTAGGAAACACACTTCTTTTGTTCTGAGTACACTCACATTTCTCAAGTTATTAGAGACTCTAGAAAGCAAGAGAATGCTTCTTGCTCTCAAGCAGAGTGTGGTTCATGGATGAGAACTGTGCTGTGTGTTTCCCTTCAGAAACGGAGTGAAATGCAAGTCTCTGTGCCTTCCTACAAGCAAGACTTCGTTTCAGATAAACGCAGTCACTTTTCAGCTCAAAAGAAGCTACATCATTCACGAAGCTCACACGTTTCTCGCTCTGAAATGAAAAGCATTGGATGTTAGAGGACCTGTGGTTTGTATCAGTTTCAGAAGCAGAGTTGAACTAGATATGGTAAGTGTGTGTAGGAGACACAGTTCTTTTTTTCTGAGCACACTCACATTTCCCGCCTTATTAGAGACTCTAGAATGCAAGAGCATGCTTCTTGCTCTAAAGCAGAGTGTGGTTCATGGATGAGAACTGTGCTGTGTGTTTCCCTTCATAAATGGAGTGCAATGCAAGTCTCTGTGCCTTCCTACAAGTAAGACTTCGTTTCAGGTAAACGCAGTCACTTTTCAGCTCAAACGAAGCTACATCGTTCACGAAGCTCACACGTTTCTCCCTCTTACCTGAAAAGCATTGGATGTCAGAGGACCTGTGGTTTGTATCAGTTTCTGAAGCAGAGTTGAACTAGATATGGTGCGTGTGTTTGGGAAACACATTTCTTTTGTTTTGAGCACACTCACGTTTCCCGCCTTATTAGAGACTCTAGAAAGCAAGAGCTTGCTTCTTGCTCCTAAGCAGAGTGTGGTTCATGGATGAGAACTGTGCTGTGCGTTTCCCTCAGAAACGGAGTGAAATCCCAGGCTCTTTGTATTCCTACAAGTAAGACCTCGATTCAGGTAAACGCAATCACTTTTCACCTCAAAGGAAGATACATCGTTCACGAAACTCACACGTTTCTCGCTCTGAACTAAAAGCATTGGATGTTAGACGACCTGTGGTTTGTATCAGTTTCAGAAGCAGAGTTGAAGTAGATATGGTACGTGTGTGTAGGAGACACAGTTCTTTTTTTCAGAGCACACTCACATTTCCCGCCTTATTAGAGACTCTAGAATGCAAGAGCATGCTTCTTGCTCTAAAGCAGAGTGTGGTTCATGGAAGAGTACTGGGCTTGAGTTTCCCTTCAGAAACAGAGTGAAATGCCAGGCTATGTGACTTCCTACAACCAAGACTTCCTTTCAGGTAAACGCAGTCACTTTTCAGCTCAAACGAAGCTACATCCTTCACGAAGCTCACACGTTTCTAGCTCTGAAATGAAAAGCATTGGATGTTAGAGGACCTGTGGTTTGTATCAGTTTCAGAAGCAGAGTTGAAGTTGATATGGTCCGTGTGTAGGAAACTCAGTTCTTTTGTTCTGAGCACACTCACGTTTATCGCCTTATTAGAGACTCTAGAAAGCAAGAGCGTGCTTCTTGCTCTCAAGCAGAGTGTAGTTCATGGATGAGAACTGTGCTGTGTGTTTCCCTTCAGAAACGGAGTGAAATGCAATCCTCTGTGTCTTCCTACAAGTAAGGCTTCGTTTCAGGTAAACGCAGTCACTTTTCAGCTCAAACGAAGCTACATCATTCATGAAGCTCACACGATTCTCGCTCTGAACTGAAAAGCATTGGATGTTAGAGGACCTGTGGTTTGTATCAGTTTCAGAAGCAGAGTTGAACTAGATATGGTAAGTGTGTGTAGGAGACACAGTTCTTTTTTTCTGAGCACACTCACATTTCCCGCCTTATTAGAGACTCTAGAATGCAAGAGCATGCTTCTTGCTCTAAAGCAGAGTGTGGTTCATGGAAGAGTACTGGGCTTGAGTTTCCCTTCAGAAACAGAGTGAAATGCCAGGCTCTGTGACTTCCTACAAGCTAGACTTCGTTTCAGGTAAACCCAGTCACTTTTCAGCTCAAACGAAGCTACATCGTTCACGAAGCTCACACGTTTCTCACTCTTACCTGAAAAGCATTGGATGTTAGAGGACCTGTTTTTTGTATCAGTTTCTGAAGCAGAGTTGAACTAGATATGGTGCGTGTGTGTGGGAAACACAGTTTATTGTTCTGAGCACACTCACGTTTCCCGCCTTATTAGAGACTCTAGAAAGCAAGAGTGTGCTTCTGGCTATAAAGGAGAGTGTGTTTCATGGATGAGAACTGTGCAGTGTGTTACGCTTCAGAAACGGAGGTAAATGCCAGTCTCTGTGTCTTCCTACATGCAAGTCTTCGTTTCAGGTAAAGGCACTCACTTTTCAGTTCACAGGAAGCAACATCGTTCACGAAGCTCAAACGTTTCCTGCTCTTAAGTGAAAAGCATTGGATGTTAGAGGACTTGTGGTTTGTATCAGTTTCAGAAGCAGAGTTGAACTGGATATGGCCCGTTTTTGTTGGAAACACAGTTCTTTTGTTCTGAGCACACTCACGTTTGCCGCCTTATTAGAGACTCTAGAAAGCAAGAGCGTGCTTCCTGCTCTAAAGCAGAGTGTGTTTCATAGATGAGAACTGTGATGTGTGTTTCCCTTCAGAAAAGGAGTGAAATGCCAGGGTCTGTGTTTTTACAAGCAAGACTTCTTTTCAGGTAAACGCACTCACTTCTCAGCTCAAAGGAATCTACATTTTTCACAAAGCTCACACGTTTCTCACTCTCAACTGAAAAGCATTGGATGTTAGAGGACCTGTGGTATGTATCCGTTTCAGAAGCAGAGTTGAACTAGATATGGTGCATGTTTGTAGATAACAGTTCTTTTGTTCTGAGCACGCTCACATTTCCTGCCTTATTAGAGACTGTGGAGAGCAAGAGCGTGTTTCTTGCTCTAAAGCAGAGTGTGGTTCATGGATGAGAACTGTGCTGTGTGTTTCCCTTCATAAACGGAGTGAAATCCCAGGCTCTGTGTCTTCCTAAAAGTAAAACTTCCTTTCAGGTAAACGCAGTCACTTTTCAGCTCAAACGAAGCTACATCGTTCACAAAGCTCACAAGTTTCTCGCTCTGAACTGAAAAGCATTGGATGTTAGAGGACCTGTGGTTTGTATCAGTTTCAGAAGCAGAGTTGAAGTAGATATGGTCCGTGTGTAGGAAACTCAGTTCTTTTGTTCTGAGCACACTCACGTTTACCAGCGTTATTAGAGACTCTAGAAAGCAAGAGCGTGCTTCTTGCTCTAATGCAGAGTGTGGTCCATGGATGAGTACTGTGCTATGTGTTTCCCTTCAGAAACAGAGTGAAATGCCAGGCTCTGTGTCTTCCTACAAGCAAGACTTCGTTTAGATAAATGCAGTCAATTTTCAGGTCAAAAGAAGCTACATCGTTCTCGAAGCTCACACGTTTCTCGCTCTTAAGTGAATAGCATTGGATGTTACAGGACCTGTGGTTTGTATCCGTTTTAGAAGCAGAGTTTAACTAGATATGGTGCATGTGTGTAGGAAACACATTTCCTGTGTTTTGAGCACACTCACGTTTCCTGCCTTATTAGTGACTCTAGAAAGCAAGAGCGTGCTTTTGGCTCTAAAGCAGAGTGTGGTTCATGGATGAGGTCAGTGCTCTGTGTTTCCCTCAGAAACGGAGTTAAATCCCTGGCTCTGTGTCTTCCTACAAGTAAGACTTCGTTTCAGGTAAACGCAGTCACTTTTCAGCTCAAACGAAGCTTCATCATTCACGAAGCTCACACGTTTCTCGCTCTGAACTAAAAGCATTGGATTTTAGACGACCTGTGGTTTGTATCAGTTTCAGAAGCAAAGTTTAACTAGATATCGTCCAAGTGTGTCGGAAACACAGTTCTTTTGTTCTGAGTACACTCACATTTCTCAAGTTATTAGAGACTCTAGAAAGCAAGAGAATGCTTCTTGCTCTCAAGCAGAGTGTGGTTCATGGATGAGAACTGTGCTGTGTGTTTCCCTTCAGAAACGGAGTGAAATGCAAGTCTCTGTGCCTTCCTACAAGCAAGACTTCGTTTCAGATAAACGCAGTCACTTTTCAGCTCAAAAGAAGCTACATCATTCACGAAGCTCACACGTTTCTCGCTCTGAAATGAAAAGCATTGGATGTTAGAGGACCTGTGGTTTGTATCAGTTTCAGAAGCAGAGTTGAACTAGATATGGTAAGTGTGTGTAGGAGACACAGTTCTTTTTTTCTGAGCACACTCACATTTCCCGCCTTATTAGAGACTCTAGAATGCAAGAGCATGCTTCTTGCTCTAAAGCAGAGTGTGGTTCATGGATGAGAACTGTGCTGTGTGTTTCCCTTCATAAATGGAGTGCAATGCAAGTCTCTGTGCCTTCCTACAAGAAAGACTTCGTTTCAGGTAAACGCAGTCACTTTTCAGCTCAAACGAAGCTACATCGTTCACGAAGCTCACACGTTTCTCCCTCTTACCTGAAAAGCATTGGATGTCAGAGGACCTGTGGTTTGTATCAGTTTCTGAAGCAGAGTTGAACTAGATATGGTGCGTGTGTTTGGGAAACACATTTCTTTTGTTTTGAGCACACTCACGTTTCCCGCCTTATTAGAGACTCTAGAAAGCAAGAGCTTGCTTCTTGCTCCTAAGCAGAGTGTGGTTCATGGATGAGAACTGTGCTGTGTGTTTCCCTCAGAAATGGAGTGAAATCCCAGGCTCTTTGTATTCCTACAAGTAAGACCTCGATTCAGGTAAACGCAATCACTTTTCACCTCAAAGGAAGATACATCGTTCACGAAACTCACACGTTTCTCGCTCTGAACTAAAAGCATTGGATGTTAGAAGACCTGTGGTTTGTATCAGTTTCAGAAGCAGAGTTGAAGTAGATATGGTACGTGTGTGTAGGAGACACAGTTCTTTTTTTCAGAGCACACTCACAATTCCTGCCTTATTAGAGACTCTAGAATGCAAGAGCATGCTTCTTGCTCTAAAGCAGAGTGTGGTTCATGGAAGAGTACTGGGCTTGAGTTTCCCTTCAGAAACAGAGTGAAATGCCAGGCTATGTGACTTCCTACAAGCAAGACTTCCTTTCAGGTAAACACAGTCACTTTTCAGCTCAAACGAAGCTACATCCTTCACGAAGCTCACACGTTTCTAGCTCTGAAATGAAAAGCATTGGATGTTAGAGGACCTGTGGTTTGTATCAGTTTCAGAAGCAGAGTTGAAGTAGATATGGTCCGTGTGTAGGAAACTCAGTTCTTTTGTTCTGAGCACACTCATGTTTATCGCCTTATTAGAGACTCTAGAAAGCAAGAGCGTGCTTCTTGCTCTCAAGCAGAGTGTAGTTCATGGATGAGAACTGTGCTGTGTGTTTCCCTTCAGAAACGGAGTGAAATGCAATCCTCTGTGTCTTCCTACAAGTAAGGCTTAGTTTCAGGTAAACGCAGTCACTTTTCAGCTCAAACGAAGCTACATCATTCACGAAGCTCACACGATTCTCGCTCTGAACTGAAAAGCATTGGATGTTAGAGGACCTGTGGTTTGTATCAGTTTCAGAAGCAGAGTTGAACTAGATATGGTAAGTGTGTGTAGGAGACACAGTTCTTTTTTTCTGAGCACACTCACATTTCCCGCCTTATTAGAGACTCTAGAATGCAAGAGCATGCTTCTTGCTCTAAAGCAGAGTGTGGTTCATGGAAGAGTACTGGGCTTGAGTTTCCCTTCAGAAACAGAGTGAAATACCAGGCTCTGTGACTTCCTACAAGCTAGACTTCGTTTCAGGTAAACACAGTCACTTTTCAGCTCAAACGAAGCTACATCGTTCACGAAGCTCACACGTTTCTCACTCTTACCTGAAAAGCATTGGATGTTAGAGGACCTGTGGTTTGTATCAGTTTCTGAAGCAAAGTTGAACTAGATATGGTGCGTGTGTGTGGGAAACACAGTTTATTGTTCTGAGCACACTCACGTTTCCCGCCTTATTAGAGACTCTAGAAAGCAAGAGCGTGCTTCTGGCTATAAAGGAGAGTGTGTTTCATGGATGAGAACTGTGCAGTGTGTTACGCTTCAGAAACGGAGGTAAATGCCAGTCTCTGTGTCTTCCTACAATCAAGTCTTCGTTTCAGGTAAAGGCACTCACTTTTCAGTTCACAGGAAGCAACATCGTTCACGAAGCTCAAACGTTTCCTGCTCTTAAGTGAAAAGCATTGGATGTTAGAGGACTTGTGGTTTGTATCAGTTTCAGAAGCAGAGTTGAACTGGATATGGCCCGTTTGTGTTGGAACCACAGTTCTTTTGTTCTGAGCACACTCACGTTTCCCGCCTTATTAGAGACTCTAGAAAGCAAGAGCATGCTTCCTGCTCTAAGCAGAGTGTGTTTCATAGATGAGAACTGTGATGTGTGTTTCCCTTCAGAAAAGGAGTGAAATGCCAGGGTCTGTGTTTTTACAAGCAAGACTTCTTTTCAGGTAAACGCACTCACTTCTCAGCTCAAAGGAATCTACATTTTTCACAAAGCTCACACGTTTCTCACTCTTAACTGAAAAGCATTGGATGTTAGAGGACCTGTGGTATGTATCCGTTTCAGAAGCAGAGTTGAACTAGATATGGTGCATGTTTGTAGATAACAGTTCTTTTGTTCTGAGCACGCTCACATTTCCTGCCTTATTAGAGACTGTGGAGAGCAAGAGCGTGTTTCTTGCTCTAAAGCAGAGTGTGGTTCATGGATGAGAACTGTGCTGTGTGTTTCCCTTCAGAAACGGAGTGAAATCCCAGGCTCTGTGTCTTCCTAAAAGTAAAACTTCCTTTCAGGTAAACGCAGTCACTTTTCAGCTCAAACGAAGCTACATCGTTCACAAAGCTCACAAGTTTCTCGCTCTGAACTGAAAAGCATTGGATGTTAAAGGACCTGTGGTTTGTATCAGTTTCAGAAGCAGAGTTGAAGTAGATATGGTCCGTGTGTAGGAAACTCAGTTCTTTTGTTCTGAGCACACTCACGTTTACCAGCGTTATTAGAGACTCTAGAAAGCAAGAGCGTGCTTCTTGCTCTAATGCAGAGTGTGGTCCATGGATGAGTACTGTGCTATGTGTTTCCCTTCAGAAACAGAGTGAAATGCCAGGCTCTGTGTCTTCCTACAAGCAAGACTTCGTTTAGATAAATGCAGTCAATTTTCAGGTCAAAAGAAGCTACATCGTTCTCGAAGCTCACACGTTTCTCGCTCTTAAGTGAATAGCATTGGATGTTACAGGACCTGTGGTTTGTATCCGTTTTAGAAGCAGAGTTTAACTAGATATGGTGCATGTGTGTAGGAAACACATTTCCTCTGTTTTGAGCACACTCACGTTTCCTGCCTTATTAGTGACTCTAGAAAGCAAGAGCGTGCTTTTGGCTCTAAAGCAGAGTGTGGTTCATGGATGAGGTCTGTGCTCTGTGTTTCCCTCAGAAACGGAGTTAAATCGCTGGCTCTGTGTCTTCCTCCAAGTAAGACTTCGTTTCAGGTAAACGCAGTCACTTTTCAGCTCAAATGAAGCTTCATCATTCACGAAGCTCACACGTTTCTCGCTCTGAACTAAAAGCATTGGATTTTGGACGACCTGTGGTTTGTATCAGTTTCAGAAGCAAAGTTTAACTAGATATGGTCCAAGTGTGTCGGAAACACAGTTCTTTTGTTCTGAGTACACTCACATTTCTCAAGTTATTAGAGACTCTAGAAAGCAAGAGAATGCTTCTTGCTCTCAAGCAGAGTGTGGTTCATGGATGAGAACTGTGCTGTGTGTTTCCCTTCAGAAACGGAGTGAAATGCAAGTCTCTGTGCCTTCCTACAAGCAAGACTTCGTTTCAGATAAACGCAGTCACTTTTCAGCTCAAAAGAAGCTACATCATTCACGAAGCTCACACGTTTCTCGCTCTGAAATGAAAAGCATTGGATGTTAGAGGACCTGTGGTTTGTATCAGTTTCAGAAGCAGAGTTGAACTAGATATGGTAAGTGTGTGTAGGAGACACAGTTCTTTTTTTCTGAGCACACTCACATTTCCCGCCTTATTAGAGACTCTAGAATACAAGAGCATGCTTCTTGCTCTAAAGCAGAGTGTGGTTCATGGATGAGAACTGTGCTGTGTGTTTCCCTTCATAAATGGAGTGCAATGCAAGTCTCTGTGCCTTCCTACAAGAAAGACTTCGTTTCAGGTAAACGCAGTCACTTTTCAGCTCAAACGAAGCTACATCGTTCACGAAGCTCACACGTTTCTCCCTCTTACCTGAAAAGCATTGGATGTCAGAGGACCTGTGGTTTGTATCAGTTTCTGAAGCAGAGTTGAACTAGATATGGTGCGTGTGTTTGGGAAACACATTTCTTTTGTTTTGAGCACACTCACGTTTCCCGCCTTATTAGAGACTCTAGAAAGCAAGAGCTTGCTTCTTGCTCCTAAGCAGAGTGTGGTTCATGGATGAGAACTGTGCTGTGTGTTTCCCTCAGAAACGGAGTGAAATCCCAGGCTCTTTGTATTCCTACAAGTAAGACCTCGATTCAGGTAAACGCAATCACTTTTCACCTCAAAGGAAGATACATCGTTCACGAAACTCACACGTTTCTCGCTCTGAACTAAAAGCATTGGATGTTAGACGACCTGTGGTTTGTATCAGTTTCAGAAGCAGAGTTGAAGTAGATATGGTACGTGTGTGTAGGAGACACAGTTCTTTTTTTCAGAGCACACTCACATTTCCCGCCTTATTAGAGACTCTAGAATGCAAGAGCATGCTTCTTGCTCTAAAGCAGAGTGTGGTTCATGGAAGAGTACTGGGCTTGAGTTTCCCTTCAGAAACAGAGTGAAATGCCAGGCTATGTGACTTCCTACAACCAAGACTTCCTTTCAGGTAAACGCAGTCACTTTTCAGCTCAAACGAAGCTACATCCTTCACGAAGCTCACACGTTTCTAGCTCTGAAATGAAAAGCATTGGATGTTAGAGGACCTGTGGTTTGTATCAGTTTCAGAAGCAGAGTTGAAGTTGATATGGTCCGTGTGTAGGAAACTCAGTTCTTTTGTTCTGAGCACACTCACGTTTATCGCCTTATTAGAGACTCTAGAAAGCAAGAGCGTGCTTCTTGCTCTCAAGCAGAGTGTAGTTCATGGATGAGAACTGTGCTGTGTGTTTCCATTCAGAGATGGAGTTAAATCCCTGGCTCTGTGTCTTCCTACAAGTAAGACAAGTTTTCAGGTAAACGCAGTCACTTTTCAGCTCAAAGGAAGCTACATCATTTACGAAGCTCACACGTTTCTCGCTCTGAAATGAAAAGCATTGGATGTTAGAGGACCTGTGGTTTGTATCTGTTTCAGAAGCAGAGTTGAACTAGATATGGTGCATGTGTGTAGGAAACTCAGTTCTTTTGTTTTGAGCACACTCACGTTTACCGCCTTATTAGAGACTCTAGAAAGCAAGAGCGTGCTTCTTGCTCTCAAGCAGAGTGTGGTTCATGGATGAGAACTGTGCTGTGTGTTTCCCTTCAGAAACGGAGTGAAATCCCAGGCTCTGTGTCTTCCTACAAGTAAGACTACGTTTCAGGTAAACACAGTCACTTTTCAGCTCAAACGAAGCTACATCGTTCACGAAGCTCACAAGTTTTTCGCTCTGAACTGAAAAGCATTGGATGTTAGAGGACCTGTGGTTTGTATCAGTTTCAGAAGCAGAGTTGAAGTAGATATGGTCAGTGTGTAGGAAACTCAGTTCTTTTGTTCTGAGCACACTCATGTTTCCCGACTTATTAGAGACTCTAGAAAGCAAGAGCGTGCTTCTTGCTCTAATTAAGAGTGTGGTTCATGGATGAGAACTGTGCTGTGTGTTTCCCTTCAGAAACGGAGTGAAATGCAAGTCTCTGTCCCTTCCTACAAGCAAGAATTCATTTCAGATAAACGCAGTCACTTTTCAGCTCAAAGGAAGCTACATCATTCACGAAGCTCACACGTTTCTCGCTCTGAAATGAAAAGCATTGGATGTTAGAGGACCTGTGGTTTTTATCTGTTTCAGAAGCAGAGTTGAACTAGATATGGTGCATGTGTGTAGGAAACTCAGTTCTTTTGTTTTGAGCACACTCACGTTTACCGCCTTATTAGAGACTCTAGAAAGCAAGAGCGTGCTTCTTGCTCTCAAGCAGAGTGTGGTTCATGGATGAGAACTGTGCTGTGTGTTTCCCTTCAGAAACGGAGAGAAATCCCAGGCTCTGTTTCTTCCTACAAGTAAGACTACGTTTCAGGTAAACACAGTCACTTTTCACCTCAAACGAAGCTACATCGTTCACGAAACTCACAAGTTTCTCGCTCTGAACTGAAAAGCATTGGATGTTAGAGCACCTGTGGTTTGTATCAGTTTCAGAAGCAGAGTTGAAGTAGATATGGTCAGTGTGTAGGAAACTCAGTTCTTTTGTTCTGAGCACACTCATGTTTCCCGACTTATTAGAGACTCTAGAAAGCAAGAGCGTGCTTCTTGCTCTCAAAGAGAGTGTGGTTCATGGATGAGAACTGTGCTGTGTGTTTCCCTTCATAAATGGAGTGCAATGCAAGTCTCTGTGCCTTCCTACAAGAAAGACTTCGTTTCAGGTAAACGCAGTCACTTTTCAGCTCAAACGAAGCTACATCGTTCACGAAGCTCACACGTTTCTCCCTCTTACCTGAAAAGCATTGGATGTCAGAGGACCTGTGGTTTGTATCAGTTTCTGAAGCAGAGTTGAACTAGATATGGTGCGTGTGTTTGGGAAACACATTTCTTTTGTTTTGAGCACACTCACGTTTCCCGCCTTATTAGAGACTCTAGAAAGCAAGAGCTTGCTTCTTGCTCCTAAGCAGAGTGTGGTTCATGGATGAGAACTGTGCTGTGTGTTTCCCTCAGAAATGGAGTGAAATCCCAGGCTCTTTGTATTCCTACAAGTAAGACCTCGATTCAGGTAAACGCAATCACTTTTCACCTCAAAGGAAGATACATCGTTCACGAAACTCACACGTTTCTCGCTCTGAACTAAAAGCATTGGATGTTAGAAGACCTGTGGTTTGTATCAGTTTCAGAAGCAGAGTTGAAGTAGATATGGTACGTGTGTGTAGGAGACACAGTTCTTTTTTTCAGAGCACACTCACATTTCCCGCCTTATTAGAGACTCTAGAATGCAAGAGCATGCTTCTTGCTCTAAAGCAGAGTGTGGTTCATGGAAGAGTACTGGGCTTGAGTTTCCCTTCAGAAACAGAGTGAAATGCCAGGCTATGTGACTTCCTACAACCAAGACTTCCTTTCAGGTAAACGCAGTCACTTTTCAGCTCAAACGAAGCTACATCCTTCACGAAGCTCACACGTTTCTAGCTCTGAAATGAAAAGCATTGGATGTTAGAGGACCTGTGGTTTGTATCAGTTTCAGAAGCAGAGTTGAAGTTGATATGGTCCGTGTGTAGGAAACTCAGTTCTTTTGTTCTGAGCACACTCACGTTTATCGCCTTATTAGAGACTCTAGAAAGCAAGAGCGTGCTTCTTGCTCTCAAGCAGAGTGTAGTTCATGGATGAGAACTGTGCTGTGTGTTTCCATTCAGAGATGGAGTTAAATCCCTGGCTCTGTGTCTTCCTACAAGTAAGACAAGTTTTCAGGTAAACGCAGTCACTTTTCAGCTCAAAGGAAGCTACATCATTTACGAAGCTCACACGTTTCTCGCTCTGAAATGAAAAGCATTGGATGTTAGAGGACCTGTGGTTTGTATCTGTTTCAGAAGCAGAGTTGAACTAGATATGGTGCATGTGTGTAGGAAACTCAGTTCTTTTGTTTTGAGCACACTCACGTTTACCGCCTTATTAGAGACTCTAGAAAGCAAGAGCGTGCTTCTTGCTCTCAAGCAGAGTGTGGTTCATGGATGAGAACTGTGCTGTGTGTTTCCCTTCAGAAACGGAGTGAAATCCCAGGCTCTGTGTCTTCCTACAAGTAAGACTACGTTTCAGGTAAACACAGTCACTTTTCAGCTCAAACGAAGCTACATCGTTCACGAAGCTCACAAGTTTTTCGCTCTGAACTGAAAAGCATTGGATGTTAGAGGACCTGTGGTTTGTATCAGTTTCAGAAGCAGAGTTGAAGTAGATATGGTCAGTGTGTAGGAAACTCAGTTCTTTTGTTCTGAGCACACTCATGTTTCCCGACTTATTAGAGACTCTAGAAAGCAAGAGCGTGCTTCTTGCTCTAATTAAGAGTGTGGTTCATGGATGAGAACTGTGCTGTGTGTTTCCCTTCAGAAACGGAGTGAAATGCAAGTCTCTGTCCCTTCCTACAAGCAAGAATTCATTTCAGATAAACGCAGTCACTTTTCAGCTCAAAGGAAGCTACATCATTCACGAAGCTCACACGTTTCTCGCTCTGAAATGAAAAGCATTGGATGTTAGAGGACCTGTGGTTTTTATCTGTTTCAGAAGCAGAGTTGAACTAGATATGGTGCATGTGTGTAGGAAACTCAGTTCTTTTGTTTTGAGCACACTCACGTTTACCGCCTTATTAGAGACTCTAGAAAGCAAGAGCGTGCTTCTTGCTCTCAAGCAGAGTGTGGTTCATGGATGAGAACTGTGCTGTGTGTTTCCCTTCAGAAACGGAGAGAAATCCCAGGCTCTGTTTCTTCCTACAAGTAAGACTACGTTTCAGGTAAACACAGTCACTTTTCACCTCAAACGAAGCTACATCGTTCACGAAACTCACAAGTTTCTCGCTCTGAACTGAAAAGCATTGGATGTTAGAGCACCTGTGGTTTGTATCAGTTTCAGAAGCAGAGTTGAAGTAGATATGGTCAGTGTGTAGGAAACTCAGTTCTTTTGTTCTGAGCACACTCATGTTTCCCGACTTATTAGAGACTCTAGAAAGCAAGAGCGTGCTTCTTGCTCTCAAAGAGAGTGTGGTTCATGGATGAGAACTGTGCTGTGTGTTTCCCTTCATAAATGGAGTGCAATGCAAGTCTCTGTGCCTTCCTACAAGAAAGACTTCGTTTCAGGTAAACGCAGTCACTTTTCAGCTCAAACGAAGCTACATCGTTCACGAAGCTCACACGTTTCTCCCTCTTACCTGAAAAGCATTGGATGTCAGAGGACCTGTGGTTTGTATCAGTTTCTGAAGCAGAGTTGAACTAGATATGGTGCGTGTGTTTGGGAAACACATTTCTTTTGTTTTGAGCACACTCACGTTTCCCGCCTTATTAGAGACTCTAGAAAGCAAGAGCTTGCTTCTTGCTCCTAAGCAGAGTGTGGTTCATGGATGAGAACTGTGCTGTGTGTTTCCCTCAGAAATGGAGTGAAATCCCAGGCTCTTTGTATTCCTACAAGTAAGACCTCGATTCAGGTAAACGCAATCACTTTTCACCTCAAAGGAAGATACATCGTTCACGAAACTCACACGTTTCTCGCTCTGAACTAAAAGCATTGGATGTTAGAAGACCTGTGGTTTGTATCAGTTTCAGAAGCAGAGTTGAAGTAGATATGGTACGTGTGTGTAGGAGACACAGTTCTTTTTTTCAGAGCACACTCACATTTCCCGCCTTATTAGAGACTCTAGAATGCAAGAGCATGCTTCTTGCTCTAAAGCAGAGTGTGGTTCATGGAAGAGTACTGGGCTTGAGTTTCCCTTCAGAAACAGAGTGAAATGCCAGGCTATGTGACTTCCTACAACCAAGACTTCCTTTCAGGTAAACGCAGTCACTTTTCAGCTCAAACGAAGCTACATCCTTCACGAAGCTCACACGTTTCTAGCTCTGAAATGAAAAGCATTGGATGTTAGAGGACCTGTGGTTTGTATCAGTTTCAGAAGCAGAGTTGAAGTTGATATGGTCCGTGTGTAGGAAACTCAGTTCTTTTGTTCTGAGCACACTCACGTTTATCGCCTTATTAGAGACTCTAGAAAGCAAGAGCGTGCTTCTTGCTCTCAAGCAGAGTGTAGTTCATGGATGAGAACTGTGCTGTGTGTTTCCATTCAGAGATGGAGTTAAATCCCTGGCTCTGTGTCTTCCTACAAGTAAGACAAGTTTTCAGGTAAACGCAGTCACTTTTCAGCTCAAAGGAAGCTACATCATTTACGAAGCTCACACGTTTCTCGCTCTGAAATGAAAAGCATTGGATGTTAGAGGACCTGTGGTTTGTATCTGTTTCAGAAGCAGAGTTGAACTAGATATGGTGCATGTGTGTAGGAAACTCAGTTCTTTTGTTTTGAGCACACTCACGTTTACCGCCTTATTAGAGACTCTAGAAAGCAAGAGCGTGCTTCTTGCTCTCAAGCAGAGTGTGGTTCATGGATGAGAACTGTGCTGTGTGTTTCCCTTCAGAAACGGAGTGAAATCCCAGGCTCTGTGTCTTCCTACAAGTAAGACTACGTTTCAGGTAAACACAGTCACTTTTCAGCTCAAAGAAGCTACATCGTTCACGAAGCTCACAAGATTTTCGCTCTGAACTGAAAAGCATTGGATGTTAGAGGACCTGTGGTTTGTATCAGTTTCAGAAGCAGAGTTGAAGTAGATATGGTCAGTGTGTAGGAAACTCAGTTCTTTTGTTCTGAGCACACTCATGTTTCCCGACTTATTAGAGACTCTAGAAAGCAAGAGCGTGCTTCTTGCTCTAATTAAGAGTGTGGTTCATGGATGAGAACTGTGCTGTGTGTTTCCCTTCAGAAACGGAGTGAAATGCAAGTCTCTGTCCCTTCCTACAAGCAAGAATTCATTTCAGATAAACGCAGTCACTTTTCAGCTCAAAGGAAGCTACATCATTCACGAAGCTCACACGTTTCTCGCTCTGAAATGAAAAGCATTGGATGTTAGAGGACCTGTGGTTTTTATCTGTTTCAGAAGCAGAGTTGAACTAGATATGGTGCATGTGTGTAGGAAACTCAGTTCTTTTGTTTTGAGCACACTCACGTTTACCGCCTTATTAGAGACTCTAGAAAGCAAGAGCGTGCTTCTTGCTCTCAAGCAGAGTGTGGTTCATGGATGAGAACTGTGCTGTGTGTTTCCCTTCAGAAACGGAGAGAAATCCCAGGCTCTGTTTCTTCCTACAAGTAAGACTACGTTTCAGGTAAACACAGTCACTTTTCACCTCAAACGAAGCTACATCGTTCACGAAACTCACAAGTTTCTCGCTCTGAACTGAAAAGCATTGGATGTTAGAGCACCTGTGGTTTGTATCAGTTTCAGAAGCAGAGTTGAAGTAGATATGGTCAGTGTGTAGGAAACTCAGTTCTTTTGTTCTGAGCACACTCATGTTTCCCGACTTATTAGAGACTCTAGAAAGCAAGAGCGTGCTTCTTGCTCTCAAAGAGAGTGTGGTTCATGGATGAGAACTGTGCTGTGTGTTTCCCTTCATAAATGGAGTGCAATGCAAGTCTCTGTGCCTTCCTACAAGAAAGACTTCGTTTCAGGTAAACGCAGTCACTTTTCAGCTCAAACGAAGCTACATCGTTCACGAAGCTCACACGTTTCTCCCTCTTACCTGAAAAGCATTGGATGTCAGAGGACCTGTGGTTTGTATCAGTTTCTGAAGCAGAGTTGAACTAGATATGGTGCGTGTGTTTGGGAAACACATTTCTTTTGTTTTGAGCACACTCACGTTTCCCGCCTTATTAGAGACTCTAGAAAGCAAGAGCTTGCTTCTTGCTCCTAAGCAGAGTGTGGTTCATGGATGAGAACTGTGCTGTGTGTTTCCCTCAGAAATGGAGTGAAATCCCAGGCTCTTTGTATTCCTACAAGTAAGACCTCGATTCAGGTAAACGCACTCACTTTTCACCTCAAAGGAAGATACATCGTTCACGAAACTCACACGTTTCTCGCTCTGAACTAAAAGCATTGGATGTTAGAAGACCTGTGGTTTGTATCAGTTTCAGAAGCAGAGTTGAAGTAGATATGGTACGTGTGTGTAGGAGACACAGTTCTTTTTTTCAGAGCACACTCACAATTCCTGCCTTATTAGAGACTCTAGAATGCAAGAGCATGCTTCTTGCTCTAAAGCAGAGTGTGGTTCATGGAAGAGTACTGGGCTTGAGTTTCCCTTCAGAAACAGAGTGAAATGCCAGGCTATGTGACTTCCTACAAGCAAGACTTCCTTTCAGGTAAACACAGTCACTTTTCAGCTCAAACGAAGCTACATCCTTCACGAAGCTCACACGTTTCTAGCTCTGAAATGAAAAGCATTGGATGTTAGAGGACCTGTGGTTTGTATCAGTTTCAGAAGCAGAGTTGAAGTAGATATGGTCCGTGTGTAGGAAACTCAGTTCTTTTGTTCTGAGCACACTCATGTTTATCGCCTTATTAGAGACTCTAGAAAGCAAGAGCGTGCTTCTTGCTCTCAAGCAGAGTGTAGTTCATGGATGAGAACTGTGCTGTGTGTTTCCCTTCAGAAACGGAGTGAAATGCAATCCTCTGTGTCTTCCTACAAGTAAGGCTTCGTTTCAGGTAAACGCAGTCACTTTTCAGCTCAAACGAAGCTACATCATTCACGAAGCTCACACGATTCTCGCTCTGAACTGAAAAGCATTGGATGTTAGAGGACCTGTGGTTTGTATCAGTTTCAGAAGCAGAGTTGAACTAGATATGGTAAGTGTGTGTAGGAGACACAGTTCTTTTTTTCTGAGCACACTCACATTTCCCGCCTTATTAGAGACTCTAGAATGCAAGAGCATGCTTCTTGCTCTAAAGCAGAGTGTGGTTCATGGAAGAGTACTGGGCTTGAGTTTCCCTTCAGAAACAGAGTGAAATACCAGGCTCTGTGACTTCCTACAAGCTAGACTTCGTTTCAGGTAAACACAGTCACTTTTCAGCTCAAACGAAGCTACATCGTTCACGAAGCTCACACGTTTCTCACTCTTACCTGAAAAGCATTGGATGTTAGAGGACCTGTGGTTTGTATCAGTTTCTGAAGCAAAGTTGAACTAGATATGGTGTGTGTGTGTGGGAAACACAGTTTATTGTTCTGAGCACACTCACGTTTCCCGCCTTATTAGAGACTCTAGAAAGCAAGAGCGTGCTTCTGGCTATAAAGGAGAGTGTGTTTCATGGATGAGAACTGTGCAGTGTGTTGCGCTTCAGAAACGGAGGTAAATGCCAGTCTCTGTGTCTTCCTACATGCAAGTCTTCGTTTCAGGTAAAGGCACTCACTTTTCAGTTCACAGGAAGCAACATCGTTCACGAAGCTCAAACGTTTCCTGCTCTTAAGTGAAAAGCATTGGATGTTAGAGGACTTGTGGTTTGTATCAGTTTCAGAAGCAGAGTTGAACTGGATATGGCCCGTTTGTGTTGGAACCACAGTTCTTTTGTTCTGAGCACACTCACGTTTCCCGCCTTATTAGAGACTCTAGAAAGCAAGAGCATGCTTCCTGCTCTAAGCAGAGTGTGTTTCATAGATGAGAACTGTGATGTGTGTTTCCCTTCAGAAAAGGAGTGAAATGCCAGGGTCTGTGTTTTTACAAGCAAGACTTCTTTTCAGGTAAACGCACTCACTTCTCAGCTCAAAGGAATCTACATTTTTCACAAAGCTCACACGTTTCTCACTCTTAACTGAAAAGCATTGGATGTTAGAGGACCTGTGGTATGTATCCGTTTCAGAAGCAGAGTTGAACTAGATATGGTGCATGTTTGTAGATAACAGTTCTTTTGTTCTGAGCACGCTCACATTTCCTGCCTTATTAGAGACTGTGGAGAGCAAGAGCGTGTTTCTTGCTCTAAAGCAGAGTGTGGTTCATGGATGAGAACTGTGCTGTGTGTTTCCCTTCAGAAACGGAGTGAAATCCCAGGCTCTGTGTCTTCCTAAAAGTAAAACTTCCTTTCAGGTAAACGCAGTCACTTTTCAGCTCAAACGAAGCTACATCGTTCACAAAGCTCACAAGTTTCTCGCTCTGAACTGAAAAGCATTGGATGTTAAAGGACCTGTGGTTTGTATCAGTTTCAGAAGCAGAGTTGAAGTAGATATGGTCCGTGTGTAGGAAACTCAGTTCTTTTGTTCTGAGCACACTCACGTTTACCAGCGTTATTAGAGACTCTAGAAAGCAAGAGCGTGCTTCTTGCTCTAATGCAGAGTGTGGTCCATGGATGAGTACTGTGCTATGTGTTTCCCTTCAGAAACAGAGTGAAATGCCAGGCTCTGTGTCTTCCTACAAGCAAGACTTCGTTTAGATAAATGCAGTCAATTTTCAGGTCAAAAGAAGCTACATCGTTCTCGAAGCTCACACGTTTCTCGCTCTTAAGTGAATAGCATTGGATGTTACAGGACCTGTGGTTTGTATCCGTTTTAGAAGCAGAGTTTAACTAGATATGGTGCATGTGTGTAGGAAACACATTTCCTGTGTTTTGAGCACACTCACGTTTCCTGCCTTATTAGTGACTCTAGAAAGCAAGAGCGTGCTTTTGGCTCTAAAGCAGAGTGTGGTTCATGGATGAGGTCTGTGCTCTGTGTTTCCCTCAGAAACGGAGTTAAATCGCTGGCTCTGTGTCTTCCTCCAAGTAAGACTTCGTTTCAGGTAAACGCAGTCACTTTTCAGCTCAAACGAAGCTTCATCATTCACGAAGCTCACACGTTTCTTGCTCTGAACTAAAAGCATTGGATTTTAGACGACCTGTGGTTTGTATCAGTTTCAGAAGCAAAGTTTAACTAGATATCGTCCAAGTGTGTCGGAAACACAGTTCTTTTGTTCTGAGTACACTCACATTTCTCAAGTTATTAGAGACTCTAGAAAGCAAGAGAATGCTTCTTGCTCTCAAGCAGAGTGTGGTTCATGGATGAGAACTGTGCTGTGTGTTTCCCTTCAGAAACGGAGTGAAATGCAAGTCTCTGTGCCTTCCTACAAGCAAGACTTCGTTTCAGATAAACGCAGTCACTTTTCAGCTCAAAAGAAGCTACATCATTCACGAAGCTCACACGTTTCTCGCTCTGAAATGAAAAGCATTGGATGTTAGAGGACCTGTGGTTTGTATCAGTTTCAGAAGCAGAGTTGAACTAGATATGGTAAGTGTGTGTAGGAGACACAGTTCTTTTTTTCTGAGCACACTCACATTTCCCGCCTTATTAGAGACTCTAGAATACAAGAGCATGCTTCTTGCTCTAAAGCAGAGTGTGGTTCATGGATGAGAACTGTGCTGTGTGTTTCCCTTCATAAATGGAGTGCAATGCAAGTCTCTGTGCCTTCCTACAAGAAAGACTTCGTTTCAGGTAAACGCAGTCACTTTTCAGCTCAAACGAAGCTACATCGTTCACGAAGCTCACACGTTTCTCCCTCTTACCTGAAAAGCATTGGATGTCAGAGGACCTGTGGTTTGTATCAGTTTCTGAAGCAGAGTTGAACTAGATATGGTGCGTGTGTTTGGGAAACACATTTCTTTTGTTTTGAGCACACTCACGTTTCCCGCCTTATTAGAGACTCTAGAAAGCAAGAGCTTGCTTCTTGCTCCTAAGCAGAGTGTGGTTCATGGATGAGAACTGTGCTGTGTGTTTCCCTCAGAAACGGAGTGAAATCCCAGGCTCTTTGTATTCCTACAAGTAAGACCTCGATTCAGGTAAACGCAATCACTTTTCACCTCAAAGGAAGATACATCGTTCACGAAACTCACACGTTTCTCGCTCTGAACTAAAAGCATTGGATGTTAGACGACCTGTGGTTTGTATCAGTTTCAGAAGCAGAGTTGAAGTAGATATGGTACGTGTGTGTAGGAGACACAGTTCTTTTTTTCAGAGCACACTCACATTTCCCGCCTTATTAGAGACTCTAGAATGCAAGAGCATGCTTCTTGCTCTAAAGCAGAGTGTGGTTCATGGAAGAGTACTGGGCTTGAGTTTCCCTTCAGAAACAGAGTGAAATGCCAGGCTATGTGACTTCCTACAACCAAGACTTCCTTTCAGGTAAACGCAGTCACTTTTCAGCTCAAACGAAGCTACATCCTTCACGAAGCTCACACGTTTCTAGCTCTGAAATGAAAAGCATTGGATGTTAGAGGACCTGTGGTTTGTATCAGTTTCAGAAGCAGAGTTGAAGTTGATATGGTCCGTGTGTAGGAAACTCAGTTCTTTTGTTCTGAGCACACTCACGTTTATCGCCTTATTAGAGACTCTAGAAAGCAAGAGCGTGCTTCTTGCTCTCAAGCAGAGTGTAGTTCATGGATGAGAACTGTGCTGTGTGTTTCCATTCAGAGATGGAGTTAAATCCCTGGCTCTGTGTCTTCCTACAAGTAAGACAAGTTTTCAGGTAAACGCAGTCACTTTTCAGCTCAAAGGAAGCTACATCATTTACGAAGCTCACACGTTTCTCGCTCTGAAATGAAAAGCATTGGATGTTAGAGGACCTGTGGTTTGTATCTGTTTCAGAAGCAGAGTTGAACTAGATATGGTGCATGTGTGTAGGAAACTCAGTTCTTTTGTTTTGAGCACACTCACGTTTACCGCCTTATTAGAGACTCTAGAAAGCAAGAGCGTGCTTCTTGCTCTCAAGCAGAGTGTGGTTCATGGATGAGAACTGTGCTGTGTGTTTCCCTTCAGAAACGGAGTGAAATCCCAGGCTCTGTGTCTTCCTACAAGTAAGACTACGTTTCAGGTAAACACAGTCACTTTTCAGCTCAAACGAAGCTACATCGTTCACGAAGCTCACAAGTTTTTCGCTCTGAACTGAAAAGCATTGGATGTTAGAGGACCTGTGGTTTGTATCAGTTTCAGAAGCAGAGTTGAAGTAGATATGGTCAGTGTGTAGGAAACTCAGTTCTTTTGTTCTGAGCACACTCATGTTTCCCGACTTATTAGAGACTCTAGAAAGCAAGAGCGTGCTTCTTGCTCTAATTAAGAGTGTGGTTCATGGATGAGAACTGTGCTGTGTGTTTCCCTTCAGAAACGGAGTGAAATGCAAGTCTCTGTCCCTTCCTACAAGCAAGAATTCATTTCAGATAAACGCAGTCACTTTTCAGCTCAAAGGAAGCTACATCATTCACGAAGCTCACACGTTTCTCGCTCTGAAATGAAAAGCATTGGATGTTAGAGGACCTGTGGTTTTTATCTGTTTCAGAAGCAGAGTTGAACTAGATATGGTGCATGTGTGTAGGAAACTCAGTTCTTTTGTTTTGAGCACACTCACGTTTACCGCCTTATTAGAGACTCTAGAAAGCAAGAGCGTGCTTCTTGCTCTCAAGCAGAGTGTGGTTCATGGATGAGAACTGTGCTGTGTGTTTCCCTTCAGAAACGGAGAGAAATCCCAGGCTCTGTTTCTTCCTACAAGTAAGACTACGTTTCAGGTAAACACAGTCACTTTTCACCTCAAACGAAGCTACATCGTTCACGAAACTCACAAGTTTCTCGCTCTGAACTGAAAAGCATTGGATGTTAGAGCACCTGTGGTTTGTATCAGTTTCAGAAGCAGAGTTGAAGTAGATATGGTCAGTGTGTAGGAAACTCAGTTCTTTTGTTCTGAGCACACTCATGTTTCCCGACTTATTAGAGACTCTAGAAAGCAAGAGCGTGCTTCTTGCTCTCAAAGAGAGTGTGGTTCATGGATGAGAACTGTGCTGTGTGTTTCCCTTCAGAATTGGAGTGAAATCCCAGGCTCTGCTTCTTCCTACAAGTAAGACTTCGTTTCAGGTAAACACAGTCACTTTTCAGCTCAAACCAACCTACATCATTGACGAAGCTCACACGTTTCTCGCTCTCAACTGAAAACATTGGATGTTAGAGGACCTGAGGTTTGTATCAGTTTCAGAAGCAGAGTTGAAATAGATATGGTCCGTGTGTAGGAAACTCAGTTCTTTTGTTCTGAGCACACTCACGTTTACCGCCTTATTAGAGACTCTAGAAAGCAAGAGCATGCTTCTTGCTCTAATTAAGAGTGTGGTTCATGGATGAGAACTGTGCTGTGTGTTTCCCTTCAGAAACGGAGTGAAATGCAAGTCTCTGTGCCTTCCTACAAGCAAGACTTCGTTTCAGATAAACGCAGTCACTTTTCAGCTCAAAAGAAGCTACATCGTTCAGGAAGCTCACACGTTTCTCGCTCTGAAATGAAAAGCATTGGATGTTAGAGGACCTGTGGTTTGTATCAGTTTCAGAAGCAGAGTTGAACTAGATATGGTAAGTGTGTGTAGGAGACACAGTTCTTTTTTTCTGAGCACACTCACATTTCCCGCCTTATTAGAGACTCTAGAATGCAAGAGCATGCTTCTTGCTCTAAAGCAGAGTGTGGTTCATGGAAGAGTACAGGGCTTGAGTTTCCCTTCAGAAAAGGGTGAAATGCCAGGCTCTGTGACTTCCTACAAGCAAGACTGCGTTTCAGGTAAACGCAGTCACTTTTCAGCTCAAACGAAGCTACATCGTTCACGAAGCTCACACGTTTCTCCATCTTACCTGAAAAGCATTGGATGTTAGAGGACCTGTGGTTTGTATCAGTTTCTGAAGCCGAGTTGAACTAGATATGGTGCGTGTGTGTGGGAAACAAAGTTCATTGTTCTGAGCACACTCACGTTTCCCGCCTTATTAGAGACTCTAGAAAGCAAGAGCGTGCTTCTGGCTATAAAGGAGAGTGTGTTTCATGGATGAGAACTGTGCAGTGTGTTACGCTTCAGAAACGGAGGTTAATGCCAGGCTCTGTGTCTTCCTACAAGCAAGACTTCGTTTCAGGTAAAGGCACTCACTTTTCAGTTCACAGGAAGCAACATCGTTCACGAAGCTCAAACGTTTCCTGCTCTTAAGTGAAAAGCATTGGATGTTAGAGGACTTGTGGTTTGTATCAGTTTCAGAAGCAGAGTAGAACTGGATATGGCCCGTATGTGTTGGAACCACAGTTCTTTTGTTCTGAGCACACTCACGTTTCCCGCCTTATTAGAGACTCTAGAAAGCAAGAGCATGCTTCCTGCTCTAAAGCAGTGTGTGTTTCATAGATGAGAACTGTGATGTGTGTTTCCCTTCAGAAAAGGAGTGAAATGCCAGGGTCTGTGTTTTTACAAGCAAGACTTCTTTTCAGGTAAACGCACTCACTTCTCAGCGCAAAGGAATCTACATTTTTCACAAAGCTCACACGTTTCTCACTCTTAACTGAAAAGCATTGGATGTTAGAGGACCTGTGGTATGTATCCGTTTCAGAAGCAGAGTTGAACTAGATATGGTGCATGTTTGTAGGAAACACAGTTCTTTTGTTCTGAGCACGCTCACATTTCCTGCCTTATTAGAGACTGTGGAGAGCAAGAGCGTGTTTCTTGCTCTAAAGCACAGTGTGGTTCATGTATGAGAACTGTGCTGTGTGTTTCCCTTCAGAAACGGAGTGAAATC
The DNA here is from genome assembly GCA_949786405.1 of Onychomys arenicola. NCBI lineage: Eukaryota > Metazoa > Chordata > Mammalia > Rodentia > Cricetidae > Onychomys > Onychomys arenicola. The sequence goes on from CATKUM010000100.1 coordinate 431,280, forward strand.
CCAGGCTCTGTGTCTTCCCACAATTAAAACTTCCTTTCAGGTAAACGCAGTCACTTTTCAGCTCAAAGGAAGCTACATCATTCACAAAGCTCACAAGTTTCTCGATCTGAACTGAAAAGCATTGGATGTTAGAGGACCTGTGGTTTGTATCAGTTTCAGAAGCAGAGTTGAAGTAGATATGGTCCGTGTGCAGGAAACTCAGTTCTTTTGTTCTGAGCACACTCACGTTTACCAGCGTTATTAGAGACTCTAGAAAGCAAGAGCGTGCTTCTTGCTCTAATGCAGAGTGTGGTCCATGGATGAGTACTGTGCTATGTGTTTCCCTTCAGAAACAGAGTGAAATGCCAGGCTCTGTGTCTTCCTACAAGCAAGACTTCGTTTAGATAATCGCAGTCACTTTTCAGCTCAAACGAAGCTTCATCATTCACGAAGCTCACACGTTTCTCGCTCTGAACTAAAAGCATTGGATTTTAGACGACCTGTGGTTTGTATCAGTTTCAGAAGCAAAGTTTAACTAGATATGGTCCAAGTGTGTCGGAAACACAGTTCGTTTGTTCTGAGTACACTCACATTTCTCAAGTTATTAGAGACTCTAGAAAGCAAAAGAATGCTTCTTGTTCTCAAGCAGAGTGTGGTTCATGGATGAGAACTGTGCTGTGTGTTTCCCTTCAGAAACGGAGTGAAATGCAAGTCTCTGTGCCTTCCTACAAGCAAGACTTCGTTTCAGATAAACGCAGTCACTTTTTAGCTCAAAAGAAGCTACATCATTCACGAAGCTCACACGTTTCTCGCTCTGAAATGAAAAGCATTGGATGTTAGAGGACCTGTGGTTTGTATCAGTTTCAGAAGCAGAGTTGAACTAGATATGGTAAGTGTGTGTAGGAGACACAGTTCTTTTTTTCTGAGCACACTCACATTTCCCGCCTTATTAGAGACTCTAGAATGCAAGAGCATGATTCTTGCTCTAAAGCAGAGTGTGGTTCAGGGAAGAGTACTGGGCTTGAGTTTCCCTTCAGAAACAGAGTGAAATGCCAGGCTCTGTGACTTCCTACAAGCTAGACTTCGTTTCAGGTAAACCCAGTCACTTTTCAGCTCAAACGAAGCTACATCGTTCACGAAGCTCACACGTTTCTCACTCTTACCTGAAAAGCATTGGATGTTAGAGGACCTGTTTTTTGTATCAGTTTCTGAAGCAGAGTTGAACTAGATATGGTGCGTGTGTGTGGGAAACACAGTTTATTGTTCTGAGCACACTCACGTTTCCCGCCTTATTAGAGACTCTAGAAAGCAAGAGTGTGCTTCTGGCTATAAAGGAGAGTGTGTTTCATGGATGAGAACTGTGCAGTGTGTTACGCTTCAGAAACGGAGGTAAATGCCAGTCTCTGTGTCTTCCTACATGCAAGTCTTCGTTTCAGGTAAAGGCACTCACTTTTCAGTTCACAGGAAGCAACATCGTTCACGAAGCTCAAACGTTTCCTGCTCTTAAGTGAAAAGCATTGGATGTTAGAGGACTTGTGGTTTGTATCAGTTTCAGAAGCAGAGTTGAACTGGATATGGCCCGTTTTTGTTGGAAACACAGTTCTTTTGTTCTGAGCACACTCATGTTTCCCGCCTTATTAGAGACTCTAGAAAGCAAGAGCATGCTTCCTGCTCTAAAGCAGAGTGTGTTTCATAGATGAGAACTGTGATGTGTGTTTCCCTTCAGAAAAGGAGTGAAATGCCAGGGTCTGTGTTTTTACAAGCAAGACTTCTTTTCAGGTAAACGCACTCACTTCTCAGCTCAAAGGAATCTACATTTTTCACAAAGCTTACACGTTTCTCACTCTCAACTGAAAAGCATTGGGTGTTAGAGGACCTGTGGTATGTATCCGTTTCAGAAGCAGAGTTGAACTAGATATGGTGCATGTTTGTAGATAACAGTTCTTTTGTTCTGAGCACGCTCACATTTCCTGCCTTATTAGAGACTGTGGAGAGCAAGAGCGTGTTTCTTGCTCTAAAGCAGAGTGTGGTTCATGGATGAGAACTGTGCTGTGTGTTTCCCTTCAGAAACGGAGTGAAATCCCAGGCTCTGTGTCTTCCTAAAAGTAAAACTTCCTTTCAGGTAAACGCAGTCACTTTTCAGCTCAAACGAAGCTACATCGTTCACAAAGCTCACAAGTTTCTCGCTCTGAACTGAAAAGCATTGGATGTTAGAGGACCTGTGGTTTGTATCAGTTTCAGAAGCAGAGTTGAAGTAGATATGGTCCGTGTGTAGGAAACTCAGTTCTTTTGTTCTGAGCACACTCACGTTTACCAGCGTTATTAGAGACTCTAGAAAGCAAGAGCGTGCTTCTTGCTCTAATGCAGAGTGTGGTCCATGGATGAGTACTGTGCTATGTGTTTCCCTTCAGAAACAGAGTGAAATGCCAGGCTCTGTGTCTTCCTACAAGCAAGACTTCGTTTAGATAAATGCAGTCAATTTTCAGGTCAAAAGAAGCTACATCGTTCTCGAAACTCACACGTTTCTCGCTCTTAAGTGAATAGCATTGGATGTTACAGGACCTGTGGTTTGTATCCGTTTTAGAAGCAGAGTTTAACTAGATATGGTGCATGTGTGTAGGAAACACATTTCCTGTGTTTTGAGCACACTCACGTTTCCTGCCTTATTAGTGACTCTAGAAAGCAAGAGCGTGCTTTTGGCTCTAAAGCAGAGTGTGGTTCATGGATGAGGTCTGTGCTCTGTGTTTCCCTCAGAAACGGAGTTAAATCCCTGGCTCTGTGTCTTCCTACAAGTAAGACTACGTTTCAGGTAAACGCAGTCACTTTTCAGCTCAAACGAAGCTTCATCATTCACGAAGCTCACACGTTTCTCGCTCTGAACTAAAAGCATTGGATTTTAGACGACCTGTGGTTTGTATCAGTTTCAGAAGCAAAGTTTAACTAGATATCGTCCAAGTGTGTCGGAAACACAGTTCTTTTGTTCTGAGTACACTCACATTTCTCAAGTTATTAGAGACTCTAGAAAGCAAGAGAATGCTTCTTGCTCTCAAGCAGAGTGTGGTTCATGGATGAGAACTGTGCTGTGTGTTTCCCTTCAGAAACGGAGTGAAATGCAAGTCTCTGTGCCTTCCTACAAGCAAGACTTCGTTTCAGATAAACGCAGTCACTTTTCAGCTCAAAAGAAGCTACATCATTCACGAAGCTCACACGTTTCTCGCTCTGAAATGAAAAGCATTGGATGTTAGAGGACCTGTGGTTTGTATCAGTTTCAGAAGCAGAGTTGAACTAGATATGGTAAGTGTGTGTAGGAGACACAGTTCTTTTTTTCTGAGCACACTCACATTTCCCGCCTTATTAGAGACTCTAGAATGCAAGAGCATGCTTCTTGCTCTAAAGCAGAGTGTGGTTCATGGATGAGAACTGTGCTGTGTGTTTCCCTTCATAAATGGAGTGCAATGCAAGTCTCTGTGCCTTCCTACAAGAAAGACTTCGTTTCAGGTAAACGCAGTCACTTTTCAGCTCAAACGAAGCTACATCGTTCACGAAGCTCACACGTTTCTCCCTCTTACCTGAAAAGCATTGGATGTCAGAGGACCTGTGGTTTGTATCAGTTTCTGAAGCAGAGTTGAACTAGATATGGTGCGTGTGTTTGGGAAACACATTTCTTTTGTTTTGAGCACACTCACGTTTCCCGCCTTATTAGAGACTCTAGAAAGCAAGAGCTTGCTTCTTGCTCCTAAGCAGAGTGTGGTTCATGGATGAGAACTGTGCTGTGTGTTTCCCTCAGAAACGGAGTGAAATCCCAGGCTCTTTGTATTCCTACAAGTAAGACCTCGATTCAGGTAAACGCAATCACTTTTCACCTCAAAGAAGATACATCGTTCACGAAACTCACACGTTTCTCGCTCTGAACTAAAAGCATTGGATGTTAGAAGACCTGTGGTTTGTATCAGTTTCAGAAGCAGAGTTGAAGTAGATATGGTACGTGTGTGTAGGAGACACAGTTCTTTTTTTCAGAGCACACTCACAATTCCCGCCTTATTAGAGACTCTAGAATGCAAGAGCATGCTTCTTGCTCTAAAGCAGAGTGTGGTTCATGGAAGAGTACTGGGCTTGAGTTTCCCTTCAGAAACAGAGTGAAATGCCAGGCTATGTGACTTCCTACAAGCAAGACTTCCTTTCAGGTAAACACAGTCACTTTTCAGCTCAAACGAAGCTACATCCTTCACGAAGCTCACACGTTTCTAGCTCTGAAATGAAAAGCATTGGATGTTAGAGGACCTGTGGTTTGTATCAGTTTCAGAAGCAGAGTTGAAGTAGATATGGTCCGTGTGTAGGAAACTCAGTTCTTTTGTTCTGAGCACACTCACGTTTATCGCCTTATTAGAGACTCTAGAAAGCAAGAGCGTGCTTCTTGCTCTCAAGCAGAGTGTAGTTCATGGATGAGAACTGTGCTGTGTGTTTCCCTTCAGAAACGGAGTGAAATGCAATCCTCTGTGTCTTCCTACAAGTAAGGCTTCGTTTCAGGTAAACGCAGTCACTTTTCAGCTCAAACGAAGCTACATCATTCACGAAGCTCACACGATTCTCGCTCTGAACTGAAAAGCATTGGATGTTAGAGGACCTGTGGTTTGTATCAGTTTCAGAAGCAGAGTTGAACTAGATATGGTAAGTGTGTGTAGGAGACACAGTTCTTTTTTTCTGAGCACACTCACATTTCCCGCCTTATTAGAGACTCTAGAATGCAAGAGCATGCTTCTTGCTCTAAAGCAGAGTGTGGTACATGGAAGAGTACTGGGCTTGAGTTTCCCTTCAGAAACAGAGTGAAATACCAGGCTCTGTGACTTCCTACAAGCTAGACTTCGTTTCAGGTAAACACAGTCACTTTTCAGCTCAAACGAAGCTACATCGTTCACGAAGCTCACACGTTTCTCACTCTTACCTGAAGAGCATTGGATGTTAGAGGACCTGTGGTTTGTATCAGTTTCTGAAGCAAAGTTGAACTAGATATGGTGCGTGTGTGTGGGAAACACAGTTTATTGTTCTGAGCACACTCACGTTTCCCGCCTTATTAGAGACTCTAGAAAGCAAGAGCGTGCTTCTGGCTATAAAGGAGAGTGTGTTTCATGGATGAGAACTGTGCAGTGTGTTACGCTTCAGAAACGGAGGTAAATGCCAGTCTCTGTGTCTTCCTACATGCAAGTCTTCGTTTCAGGTAAAGGCACTCACTTTTCAGTTCACAGGAAGCAACATCGTTCACGAAGCTCAAACGTTTCCTGCTCTTAAGTGAAAAGCATTGGATGTTAGAGGACTTGTGGTTTGTATCAGTTTCAGAAGCAGAGTTGAACTGGATATGGCCCGTTTGTGTTGGAAACACAGTTCTTTTGTTCTGAGCACACTCACATTTCCTGCCTTATTAGAGACTGTGGAGAGCAAGAGCGTGTTTCTTGCTCTAAAGCAGAGTGTGGTTCATGGATGAGAACTGTGCTGTGTGTTTCCCTTCAGAAACGGAGTGAAATCCCAGGCTCTGTGTCTTCCTAAAAGTAAAACTTCCTTTCAGGTAAACGCAGTCACTTTTCAGCTCAAACGAAGCTACATCGTTCACAAAGCTCACAAGTTTCTCGCTCTGAACTGAAAAGCATTGGATGTTAGAGGACCTGTGGTTTGTATCAGTTTCAGAAGCAGAGTTGAAGTAGATATGGTCCGTGTGTAGGAAACTCAGTTCTTTTGTTCTGAGCACACTCACGTTTACCAGCGTTATTAGAGACTCTAGAAAGCAAGAGCGTGCTTCTTGCTCTAATGCAGAGTGTGGTCCATGGATGAGTACTGTGCTATGTGTTTCCCTTCAGAAACAGAGTGAAATGCCAGGCTCTGTGTCTTCCTACAAGCAAGACTTCGTTTAGATAAATGCAGTCAATTTTCAGGTCAAAAGAAGCTACATCGTTCTCGAAGCTCACAAGTTTCTTGCTCTTAAGTGAATAGCATTGGATGTTACAGGACCTGTGGTTTGTATCCGTTTTAGAAGCAGAGTTTAACTAGATATGGTGCATGTGTGTAGGAAACACATTTCCTGTGTTTTGAGCACACTCACGTTTCCTGCCTTATTAGTGACTCTAGAAAGCAAGAGCGTGCTTTTGGCTCTAAAGCAGAGTGTGGTTCATGGATGAGGTCTGTGCTCTGTGTTTCCCTCAGAAACGGAGTTAAATCGCTGGCTCTGTGTCTTCCTACAAGTAAGACTTCGTTTCAGGTAAACGCAGTCACTTTTCAGCTCAAACGAAGCTTCATCATTCACGAAGCTCACACGTTTCTCGCTCTGAACTAAAAGCATTGGATTTTAGACGACCTGTGGTTTGTATCAGTTTCAGAAGCAAAGTTTAACTAGATATGGTCCAAGTGTGTCGGAAACACAGTTCTTTTGTTCTGAGTACACTCACATTTCTCAAGTTATTAGAGACTCTAGAAAGCAAGAGAATGCTTCTTGCTCTCAAGCAGAGTGTGGTTCATGGATGAGAACTGTGCTGTGTGTTTCCCTTCAGAAACGGAGTGAAATGCAAGTCTCTGTGCCTTCCTACAAGAAAGACTTCGTTTCAGGTAAACGCAGTCACTTTTCAGCTCAAACGAAGCTACATCGTTCACGAAGCTCACACGTTTCTCCCTCTTACCTGAAAAGCATTGGATGTCAGAGGACCTGTGGTTTGTATCAGTTTCTGAAGCAGAGTTGAACTAGATATGGTGCGTGTGTTTGGGAAACACATTTCTTTTGTTTTGAGCACACTCACGTTTCCCGCCTTATTAGAGACTCTAGAAAGCAAGAGCTTGCTTCTTGCTCCTAAGCAGAGTGTGGTTCATGGATGAGAACTGTGCTGTGTGTTTCCCTCAGAAACGGAGTGAAATCCCAGGCTCTTTGTATTCCTACAAGTAAGACCTCGATTCAGGTAAACGCAATCACTTTTCACCTCAAAGGAAGATACATCGTTCACGAAACTCACACGTTTCTCGCTCTGAACTAAAAGCATTGGATGTTAGACGACCTGTGGTTTGTATCAGTTTCAGAAGCAGAGTTGAAGTAGATATGGTACGTGTGTGTAGGAGACACAGTTCTTTTTTTCAGAGCACACTCAAATTTCCCGCCTTATTAGAGACTCTAGAATGCAAGAGCATGCTTCTTGCTCTAAAGCAGAGTGTGGTTCATGGAAGAGTACTGGGCTTGAGTTTCCCTTCAGAAACAGAGTGAAATGCCAGGCTATGTGACTTCCTACAAGCAAGACTTCCTCAGGTAAACGCAGTCACTTTTCAGCTCAAACGAAGCTACATCCTTCACGAAGCTCACACGTTTCTAGCTCTGAAATGAAAAGCATTGGATGTTAGAGGACCTGTGGTTTGTATCAGTTTAAGAAGCAGAGTTGAAGTAGATATGGTGCGTGTGTGTGTGAAACACAGTTTATTGTTCTGAGCACACTCACGTTTCCCGCCTTATTAGAGACTCTAGAAAGCAAGAGCGTGCTTCTGGCTATAAAGGAGAGTGTGTTTCATGGATGAGAACTGTGCAGTGTGTTACGCTTCAGAAACGGAGGTAAATGCCAGTCTCTGTGTCTTCCTACATGCAAGTCTTCGTTTCAGGTAAAGGCACTCACTTTTCAGTTCACAGGAAGCAACATCGTTCACGAAGCTCAAACGTTTCCTGCTCTTAAGTGAAAAGCATTGGATGTTAGAGGACTTGTGGTTTGTATCAGTTTCAGAAGCAGAGTTGAACTGGATATGGCCCGTTTGTGTTGGAAACACAGTTCTTTTGTTCTGAGCACACTCACGTTTCCCGCCTTATTAGAGACTCTAAAAAAAAAAGAGCATGCTTCCTGCTCTAAAGCAGAGTGTGTTTCATAGATGAGAACTGTGATGTGTGTTTCCCTTCAGAAAAGGAGTGAAATGCCAGGGTCTGTGTTTTTACAAGCAAGACTTCTTTTCAGGTAAACGCACTCAATTCTCAGCTCAAAGGAATCTACATTTTTCACAAAGCTCACACGTTTCTCACTCTTAACTGAAAAGCATTGGATGTTAGAGGACCTGTGGTATGTATCCGTTTCAGAAGCAGAGTTGAACTAGATATGGTGCATGTTTGTAGATAACAGTTCTTTTGTTCTGAGCACGCTCACATTTCCTGCCTTATTAGAGACTGTGGAGAGCAAGAGCGTGTTTCTTGCTCTAAAGCAGAGTGTGGTTCATGGATGAGAACTGTGCTGTGTGTTTCCCTTCAGAAACGGAGTGAAATCCCAGGCTCTGTGTCTTCCTAAAAGTAAAACGTCCTTTCAGGTAAACGCAGTCACTTTTCAGCTCAAACGAAGCTACACCGTTCACAAAGCTCACAAGTTTCTCGCTCTGAACTGAAAAGCATTGGATGTTAGAGGACCTGTGGTTTGTATCAGTTTCAGAAGCAGAGTTGAAGTAGATATGGTCCGTGTGTAGGAAACTCAGTTCTTTTGTTGTGAGCACACTCACGTTTACCAGCATTATTAGAGACTCTAGAAAGCAAGAGCGTGGTACTTGCTCTAATTAAGAGTGTGGTTCATGGATGAGAACTGTGCTGTGTGTTTCCCTTCAGAAATGGAGTGCAATGCAAGTCTCTGTGCCTTCCTACAAGCAAGACTTCGTTTCAGATAAACGCAGTCACTTTTCAGCTCAAAAGAAGCTACATCATTCACGAAGCTCACACATTTCTCGCTCTGAAATGAAAAGCATTGGATGTTAGATGACCTGTGGTTTGTATCCATTTCAGAAGCAGAGTTGAACTAGATATGGTGCATGTGTGTAGGAAACACATTTCTTTTTTTTTGAGCACACTCACGTTTCCCGCCTTATTAGAGACTCTAGAAAGCAAGAGCGTGCTTCTTGCTCCTAAGCAGAGTGTGGTTCAGGGATGAGAACTGTGCTGTGTGTTTCCCTCAGAAATGGAGTGAAATCCCAGGCTCTTTGTATTCCTACAAGTAAGACTTCGTTTCAGGTAAAGGCAGTCACTTTTCAGCTCAAAGGAAGCAACATCATTCACGAAACTCACACATTTCTCGCTCTGAACTAAAAGCATTGGATGTTAGACGACCTGTGGTTTGTATCAGTTTCAGAAGCAGAGTTGAAGTAGATATGGTCAGTGTGTAGGAAACTCAGTTCTTGTGTTCTGAGCACACTCACGTTTACCGCGTTATTAGAGACTCTAAAAAGCAAGAGCGTGCTTCTTGCTCTAATTAAGAGTTTGGTTCATGGATGAGAACTGTGCTGTGTGTTTCCCTTCAGAAACAGAGTGAAATGCCAGGCTCTGTGACTTCCTACAAGCTAGACTTCGTTTCAGGTAAACGCAGTCACTTTTCAGCTCAAACGAAGCTACATCGTTCACGAAGCTCACACGTTTCTCACTCTCACCTGAAAAGCATTGGATGTTAGAGGACCTGTGGTTTGTATCAGTTTCTGAAGCAGAGTTGAACTAGATATGGTGCGTGTGTGTGGGAAACACAGTTTATTGTTCTGAGCACACTCACGTTTCCCGCCTTATTAGAGACTCTAGAAAGCAAGAGCGTGCTTCTGGCTATAAAGGAGAGTGTGTTTCATGGATGAGAACTGTGCAGTGTGTTTCGCATCAGAAACGGAGGTAAATGCCAGTCTCTGTGTCTTCCTACATGCAAGACTTCGTTTCAGGTAAAGGCACTAACTTTTCAGTTCACAGGAAGCAACATCGTTCACGAAGCTCAAACGTTTCCTGCTCTAAGTGAAAAGCATTGGATGTTAGAGGACTTGTGGTTTGTATCAGTTTCAGAAGCAGAGTTGAACTGGATATGGCCCGTTTGTGTTGGAAACACAGTTCTTTTGTTCTGAGCACACTCACGTTTCCCGCCTTATTAGAGACTCTAGAAAGCAAGAGCATACTTCCTGATCTAATGCAGAGTGTGTTTCATAGATGAGAACTGTGGTGTGTGTTTCCCTTCAGAAAAGGAGTGAAATGCCAGGGTCTGTGTTTTTACAAGCAAGACTTCTTTTCAGGTAAACGCACTCACTTCTCAGCTCAAAGGAATCTACATTTTTCACAAAGCTCACACGTTTCTCACTCTTAACTGAAAAGCATTGGATGTTAGAGGACCTGTGGTATGTATCCGTTTCAGAAGCAGAGTTGAACTAGATATGGTGCATGTTTGTAGATAACAGTTCTTTTGTTCTGAGCACGCTCACATTTCCTGCCTTATTAGAGACTGTGGAGAGCAAGAGCGTGTTTCTTGCTCTAAAGCAGAGTGTGGTTCATGGATGAGAACTGTGCTGTGTGTTTCCCTTCAGAAACGGAGTGAAATCCCAGGCTCTGTGTCTTCCTAAAAGTAAAACTTCCTTTCAGGTAAACGCAGTCACTTTTCAGCTCAAACGAAGCTACACCGTTCACAAAGCTCACAAGTTTCTCGCTCTGAACTGAAAAGCATTGGATGTTAGAGGACCTGTGGTTTGTATCAGTTTCAGAAGCAGAGTTGAAGTAGATATGGTCCGTGTGTAGGAAACTCAGTTCTTTTGTTCTGAGCACACTCATGTTTACCAGCATTATTAGAGACTCTAGAAAGCAAGAGCGTGCTTCTTGCTCTAATTAAGAGTGTGGTTCATGGATGAGAACTGTGCTGTGTGTTTCCCTTCAGAAATGGAGTGCAATGCAAGTCTCTGTGCCTTCCTACAAGCAAGACTTCGTTTCAGATAAACGCAGTCACTTTTCAGCTCAAAAGAAGCTACATCATTCACGAAGCTCACACATTTCTCGCTCTGAAATGAAAAGCATTGGATGTTAGATGACCTGTGGTTTGTATCCATTTCAGAAGCAGAGTTGAACTAGATATGGTGCATGTGTGTAGGAAACACATTTCTTTTTTTTTTGAGCACACTCACGTTTCCCGCCTTATTAGAGACTCTAGAAAGCAAGAGCGTGCTTCTTGCTCCTAAGCAGAGTGTGGTTCAGGGATGAGAACTGTGCTGTGTGTTTCCCTCAGAAATGGAGTGAAATCCCAGGCTCTTTGTATTCCTACAAGTAAGACTTCGTTTCAGGTAAACGCAGTCACTTTTCAGCTCAAAGGAAGCAACATCATTCACGAAACTCACACATTTCTCGCTCTGAACTAAAAGCATTGGATGTTAGACGACCTGTGGTTTGTATCAGTTTCAGAAGCAGAGTTGAAGTAGATATGGTCAGTGTGTAGGAAACTCAGTTCTTGTGTTCTGAGCACACTCACGTTTACCGCGTTATTAGAGACTCTAAAAAGCAAGAGCGTGCTTCTTGCTCTAATTAAGAGTTTGGTTCATGGATGAGAACTGTGCTGTGTGTTTCCCTTCAGAAACAGAGTGAAATGCCAGGCTCTGTGACTTCCTACAAGCTAGACTTCGTTTCAGGTAAACGCAGTCACTTTTCAGCTCAAACGAAGCTACATCGTTCACGAAGCTCACACGTTTCTCACTCTCACCTGAAAAGCATTGGATGTTAGAGGACCTGTGGTTTGTATCAGTTTCTGAAGCAGAGTTGAACTAGATATGGTGCGTGTGTGTGGGAAACACAGTTTATTGTTCTGAGCACACTCACGTTTCCCGCCTTATTAGAGACTCTAGAAAGCAAGAGCGTGCTTCTGGCTATAAAGGAGAGTGTGTTTCATGGATGAGAACTGTGCAGTGTGTTTCGCATCAGAAACGGAGGTAAATGCCAGTCTCTGTGTCTTCCTACATGCAAGACTTCGTTTCAGGTAAAGGCACTAACTTTTCAGTTCACAGGAAGCAACATCGTTCACGAAGCTCAAACGTTTCCTGCTCTTAAGTGAAAAGCATTGGATGTTAGAGGACTTGTGGTTTGTATCAGTTTCAGAAGCAGAGTTGAACTGGATATGGCCCGTTTGTGTTGGAAACACAGTTCTTTTGTTCTGAGCACACTCACGTTTCCCGCCTTATTAGAGACTCTAGAAAGCAAGAGCATACTTCCTGCTCTAATGCAGAGTGTGTTTCATAGATGAGAACTGTGGTGTGTGTTTCCCTTCAGAAAAGGAGTGAAATGCCAGGGTCTGTGTTTTTACAAGCAAGACTTCTTTTCAGGTAAACGCACTCACTTCTCAGCTCAAAGGAATCTACATTTTTCACAAAGCTCACACGTTTCTCACTCTTAACTGAAAAGCATTGGATGTTAGAGGACCTGTGGTATGTATCCGTTTCAGAAGCAGAGTTGAACTAGATATGGTGCATGTTTGTAGATAACAGTTCTTTTGTTCTGAGCACGCTCACATTTCCTGCCTTATTAGAGACTGTGGAGAGCAAGAGCGTGTTTCTTGCTCTAAAGCAGAGTGTGGTTCATGGATGAGAACTGTGCTGTGTGTTTCCCTTCAGAAACGGAGTGCAATGCAAGTCTCTGTGCCTTCCTACAAGCAAGACTTCGTTTCAGATAAACGCAGTCACTTTTCAGCTCAAAAGAAGCTACATCATTCACGAAGCTCACACGTTTCTCGCTCTGAAATGAAAAGCATTGGATGTTAGACGACCTGTGGTTTGTATCCATTTCAGAAGCAGAGTTGAACTAGATATGGTGCATATGTGTAGGAAACTCAGTTCTTGTGTTCTGAGCACACTCACGTTTACCGCGTTATTAGAGACTCTAAAAAGCAAGAGCGTGCTTCTTGCTCTAATTAAGAGTTTGGTTCATGGATGAGAACTGTGCTGTGTGTTTCCCTTCAGAATCAGAGTGAAATGCCAGGCTCTGTGACTTCCTACAAGCTAGACTTCGTTTCAGGTAAACGCAGTCACTTTTCAGCTCAAAGGAAGCTACATCGTTCACGAAGCTCACACGTTTCTCACTCTTACCTGAAAAGCATTGGATGTTAGCGGACCTGTGTTTTGTATCAGTTTCTGAAGCAGAGTTGAACTAGATATGGTGCGTGTGTGTGGGAAACACAGTTTATTGTTCTGAGCACACTCACGTTTCCCGCCTTATTAGAGACTCTAGAAAGCAAGAGCGTGCTTCTGGCTATAAAGGAGAGTGTGTTTCATGGATGAGAACTGTGCAGTGTGTTTCGCATCAGAAACGGAGGTAAATGCCAGTCTCTGTGTCTTCCTACATGCAAGACTTCGTTTCAGGTAAAGGCACTCACTTTTCAGTTCACAGGAAGCAACATCGTTCACGAAGCTCAAACGTTTCCTGCTCTTAAGTGAAAAGCATTGGATGTTAGAGGACTTGTGGTTTGTATCAGTTTCAGAAGCAGAGTTGAACTGGATATGGCCCGTTTGTGTTGGAAACACAGTTCTTTTGTTCTGAGCACACTCACATTTCCTGCCTTATTAGAGACTGTGGAGAGCAAGAGCGTGTTTCTTGCTCTAAAGCAGAGTGTGGTTCATGGATGAGAACTGTGCTGTGTGTTTCCCTCAGAAACGGGTGAAATCCCAGGCTCTTTGTATTCCTACAACTAAGGCTTCGTTTCAGGTAAACGCAGTCACTTTTCTGCTCAAAGTAAGCTACAACGTTCACGAAGCTCACACGTTTCTCGTTCTGAACTGAAAAGCATTGGATGTTAGAGTCTCTGAGGTTTGTATCAGTTTAAGAAGCAGAATTGAACTAGATATGGTGCGTGTTTGTAGGAAACACAGTTCTTTTGTTTTGAGCACACTCACGTTTACCGCCTTATTAGAGACTCTAGAAAGCAAGAGCGTGCTTCTTGCTCTCAAGCAGAGTGTGGTTCATGGATGAGAACTGTGCTGTGTGTTTCCCTTCAGAAACGGAGTGAAATCCCAGGCTCTGTGTTTTCCTGCAAGTAAGACTTCGTTTCAGGTAAACGTATTCACTTTTCAGCTCAAAGGAACCTACATCATTCAGGAAGCTCACATGTATCTCGCTCTGAACTGAAAAGCATTGATTGTTAGAGGACCTGTGGTTTGTATCAGTTTCAGAAGCAGAGTTGAACTAGATATGGTGGTCCGTGTGTGTAGGAAATACAGTTCTTTTGTTCTGAGCACACTCACGTTTCCCTCTGTATTAGATACTCTAGAAAGAGGGTGCTTCTTGCTATAAAGCAGAGTGTGTTTAATGGATGAGAACTGTGCTGTGTGTTTCCCTAGAGAAACGGAGTTAAATGCCAGGCTCTGTGACTTCCTACAAGCAAAACTTCGTTTCAGGTAAACACAGTCACTTTTCAGCTCAAACAAAGCTACATCGTTCACGAAGCTCACAAGTTTCTCGCTCTGAACTGAAAAGCATTGGATGTTAGAGGATCTGAGGTTTGTATCAGTTTAAGAAGCAGAATTGAACTAGATATGGTGCATGTTTGTAGGAAACACAGTTTTTTTTTGAGCACACTCATGTTTACCGCCTTATTAGAGACTCTAGAAAGCAAGAGCGTGCTTCTTGCTCTAAAGCAGAGTGTGGTTCATGGATGAGAACTGTGCTATGTGTTTCCCTTCAGAAACGGAGTGAAATGCACATCTCTGTGCCTTCCTACAAGCAAGACTTCGTTTCAGGTAGAAGCAGTCATTTTCAGCTCAAAGGAAGCTACAACGTTCACGAAGCTCACACGTTTCTCGCTCTGAACTTAAAAGCATTGGCTGTTAGAGGATCTGAGGTTTGTATCAGTTTAAGAAGCAGAATTGAACTAGATATGGTGCATGTTTGTAGGAAACACAGTTCTTTTGTTTTGAGCACACTCATGTTTCCCGCCTTATTAGAGACTCTACAAAGCAAGAGCGTGCTTCTTGCTCTCAAGCGGAGTGTGGTTCATGGATGAGAACTGTGCTGTGTGTTTCCCTTCAGAAACGGAGTGAAATCCCAGGCTCTGTGTCTTCCTACAAGTAAGACTAGTTTCAGGTAAACGCAGTCACTTCTCAGCTCAAACGAAGCTACATCGTTCAGGAAGCTCACACATTTCTCGCTCGGAACTGAAAAGCATTGGATATTAGAGGACCTGTGGTTTGTATCAGTTTCAGAAGCAGAGTTGAAGTAGATATGGTCAGTGTGTAGGAAACTCAGTTCTTGTGTTCTGAGCACACTCACGTTTACCGCGTTATTAGAGACTCTACAAAGCAAGAGCGTGCTTCTTGCTCTCAAGCGGAGTGTGGTTCATGGATGAGAACTGTGCTGTGTGTTTCCCTTCAGAAACAGAGTGAAATGCAATTCTCTGTGCCTTCCTATAAGCAAGACTTCGTTTCTGGTAAACGCAGTCACTTTTCAGCTCAAACGAAGCTACATCATTCACAAAGCTCACGTGATTCTCGCTCTGAAGTGAAAAGCATTGGATGTTAGAGGATCTGTGGTTTGTATCAGTTTCAGAAGCAGAGTTGAAGTAGATATGGTCCGTGTGTAGGACACTCAGTTCTTTTGTTCTGAGCACACTCACGTTTCCCGCCTTATTAGAGACTCTAGAAAGCAAGAGCGTGCTTCTTGCTCTAATACAGAGTGTGGTTCATTGATGAGAACTGTGCTGTGTGTTTCCCTTCAGAAACGGAGTGAAATGCAAGCCTCTGTGTCTTCCTACAAGTAAGGCTTCGTTTCAGGTAAACGCAGTCACTTTTCTGGTCAAAGTAAGCTACAACATTCACGAAGCTCACACGTTTCTCGTTCTGAACTGAAAAGCATTGGATATTAGAGTCTCTGAGGTTTGCATTAGTTTAAGAAGCAGAATTGAACTAGATATGGTGCGTGTTTGTAGGAAACACAGTTCTTTTGTTTTGAGCACACTCACGTTTACCGCATTATTAGAGACTCTAGAAAGCAAGAGCGTGCTTCTTGCTCTAATACAGAGTGTGGTTCATTGATGAGAACTGTGCTGTGTGTTTCCCTTCAGAAACGGAGTGAAATGCAAGCCTCTGTGTCTTCCTGCAAGTAAGACTTCGTTTCAGGTAAACGCAGTCACTTTTCAGCTCAAAGGAACCTACATCATTCTGGAAGCTCACATGTATCTCGCTCTGAACTGAAAAGCATTGATTGTTAGAGGACCTGTGGTTTGTATCAGTTTCAGAAGCAGAGTTGAACTAGATATGGTGGTCCGTGTGTGTAGGAAATACAGTTCTTTTGTTCTGAGCACACTCACGTTTCCCGCCTTATTAGAGACTCTAGAAAGCAAGAGCGTGCTTCTTGCTCTAATGCAGAGTGTGGTTCGTGGATGAGAACTGTGTTGTGTGTTTCCCTTCAGAAACGGAGTGAAATGCAATTCTCTGTGCCTTCCTACAAGCAAGAATTCGTTTCAGGTAAACACAGTCACTTTTCAGCTCAAAGGAAGCTACATCTTTCACGAAGCTCACACCTCTCTCGCTCGGAACTGAAAAGCATTGGATGTTAGATGACCTGTGGTTTGTATCCATTTCAGAAGCAGAGTTGAACTAGATATGGTGCATGTGTGTAGGAAACACATTTCTTTTGTTTTGAGCACACTCACGTTTCCCGCCTTATTAGAGACTCTAGAAAGCAAGAGCGTGCTTCTTGCTCCTAAGCAGAGTGTGGTTCATGGATGAGAACTGTGCTGTGTGTTTCCCTCAGAAACGGAGTGAAATCCCAGGCTCTTTGTATTCCTACAAGTAAGACTTCGTTTCAGGTAAACGCAGTCACTTTTCAGCTCAAAGGAAGCTACATCATTCACGAAACTCACTCATATCTCGCTCTGAACTAAAAGCATTGGATGTTAGACGACCTGTGGTTTGTATCAGTTTCAGAAGCAGAGTTGAAGTAGATACGGTACGTGTGTGTAGGAGACACAGTTCTTTTTTTCTGAGCACACTCACATTTCCCGCCTTATTAGAGACTCTAGAATGCAAGAGCATGCTTCTTGCTCTAAAGCAGAGTGTGGTTCATGGAAGAGTACTGTGCTTGAGTTTCCCTTCAGAAACAGAGTGAAATGCCAGGCTCTGTGACTTCCTACAACCAAGACTTCGTTTCAGGTAAACAAAGTCACTTTTCAGCTCAAACGAAGCTACATCGTTCACGAAGCTCACAAGTTTCTCGCTCTGAACTGAAAAGAATTGGATGTTAGAGGACCTGTGGTTTGTATCAGTTTCAGAAGCAGAGTTGAAGTAGATATGGTCAGTGTGTAGGAAACTCAGTTCTTGTGTTCTGAGCACACTCACGTTTACCGCGTTATTAGAGACTCTACAAAGCAAGAGCGTGCTTCTTGCTCTCAAGCGGAGTGTGGTTCATGGATGAGAACTGTGCTGTGTGTTTCCCTTCAGAAACGGAGTGAAATCCCAGCCTCTGTGTCTTCCTACAAGTAAGACTTCGTTTCAGATAAACGCAGTCACTTTTCAGCTCAAAGGAAGCTACATCGTTCACGAAGCTGAGACATTTCTCGCTCGGAACTGAAAAGCATTGGATATTAGAGGAACTGTGGTTTGTATCAGTTTCAGAAGCAGAGTTGAACTAGATATGGTCCGTGTGTGTAGGAAACACAGTTCTTTTGTTCTGAGCACACTCACGTTTCCCGCCTTATTAGAGACTCTAGAAAGCAAGAGCGTGCTTCTTGCTCTAATGCAGAGTGTGGTTAATGGATGAGATCTGTGCTGTGTGTTTCCCATCAGAAACAGAGTGAAATGCAATTCTCTGTGCCTTCCTATAAGCAAGACTTCGTTTCAGGTAAACACAGTCACTTTTCAGCTCAAAGGAAGCTACATTGTTCACGAAGCTCACACGTTTCTCGCTCTGAACTGAAAAGCATTGGATGTTAGAGGATCTGAGGTTTGTATCAGTTTCAGAAGCAGAATTGAACTAGATAAGGTGCATGTTTGTAGGAAACACAGTTTTTTTTTTTTTTTTTGAGCACACTCATGTTTCCCGCCTTATTAGAGACTCTGGAAAGCAAGAGTGTGCTTCTTGCTCTAATGCAGAGTGTGGTTCATGGATGAGAACTGTGTTGTGTGTTTCCCTTCAGAAACGGAGTGAAATGCAATTCTCTGTGCCTTCCTACAAGCAAGACTTCGTTTCAGGTAAACACAGTCACTTTTCAGCTCAAAGGAAGCTACATCGTTCACGAAGCTCACACCTCTCTCGCTCGGAACTGAAAAGCATTGGATGTTAGAGGACCTGTGGTTTGTATCAGTTTCAGAAGCAGAGTTGAACTAGATATGGTCCGTGTGTGTAGGAAACACAGTTCTTTTGTTCTGAGCACACTCATGTTTCCCGCCTTATTAGAGACTTTAGAAAGCAAGAGCGTGCTTCTTGCTCTAAAGCAGAGTGTGGTTCATGGATGAGAACTGTGCTATGTGTTTCCATTCAGGAACGGAGTGAAATGCCAGGCTCTGTGTCTTCCCACAAGCAAGACTTCGTTTCAGATAACCATAGTCACTTTTCATCTCAAAAGAAGCGATGTCGTTCACGAAGCTCAAACGTTTCGCAATCTGAATTGAAAAGCATTGTATGTTAGAGGACCTGTGGTTTACATCCCTTTCAGAAGCATAGTTGCAGTAGATATGGGGCATGTTTGTAGGAAACACAGTTCTTTTGTTTTGAGCACACTCATGTTTCCCGCCTTATTAGAGACTCTAGAAAGCAAGAGCGTGCTTCTTGCTCTAATGCAGAGTGTGGTTCATGGATGAGAACTGTGCTGTGTGTTTCCCTTCAGAAACGGAGTGAAATCCCAGGATCTGTGTCTTCCTACAAGCAAGACTTCGTTTCAGGTAGTCACAGTCATTTTCAGCTCAAAGGAAGCTACAATGTTCACGAAGTTCACACATTTCTCGCTCGGAACTGAAAAGCATTGGATATTAGAGGACCTGTGGTTTGTATCAGTTTCAGAAGCAGAGTTGAACTAGATATGGTCCGTGTGTGTAGGAAACACAGTTCTTTTGTTCTGAGCACACTCACGTTTCCCGCCTTATTAGAGACTCTAGAAAGCAAGAGCGTGCTTCTTGCTCTAATGCAGAGTGTGGTTAATGGATGAGATCTGTGCTTTGTGTTTCCCATCAGAAACAGAGTGAAATGCAATTCTCTGTGCCTTCCTATAAGCAAGACTTCGTTTCAGGTAAACACAGTCACTTTTCAGCTCAAAGGAAGCTACATTGTTCACGAAGCTCACACGTTTCTCGCTCTGAACTGAAAAGCATTGGATGTTAGAGGATCTGAGGTTTGTATCAGTTTCAGAAGCAGAATTGAACTAGATATGGTGCATGTTTGTAGGAAACACAGTTTTTTTTTTTTTGAGCACACTCATGTTTCCCGCCTTATTAGAGACTCTGGAAAGCAAGAGTGTGCTTCTTGCTCTAATGCAGAGTGTGGTTCATGGATGAGAACTGTGTTGTGTGTTTCCCTTCAGAAACGGAGTGAAATGCAATTCTCTGTGCCTTCCTACAAGCAAGACTTCGTTTCAGGTAAACACAGTCACTTTTCAGCTCAAAGGAAGCTACATCGTTCACGAAGCTCACACCTCTCTCGCTCGGAACTGAAAAGCATTGGATGTTAGAGGACCTGTGGTTTGTATCAGTTTCAGAAGCAGAGTTGAACTAGATATGGTCCGTGTGTGTAGGAAACACAGTTCTTTTGTTCTGAGCACACTCATGTTTCCCGCCTTATTAGAGACTTTAGAAAGCAAGAGCGTGCTTCTTGCTCTAAAGCAGAGTGTGGTTCATGGATGAGAACTGTGCTATGTGTTTCCATTCAGGAACGGAGTGAAATGCCAGGCTCTGTGTCTTCCCACAAGCAAGACTTCGTTTCAGATAACCACAGTCACTTTTCATCTCAAAAGAAGCGATGTCCTTCACGAAGCTCAAACGTTTCGCAATCTGAACTGAAAAGCATTGGATGTTAGAGTCTCTGAGGTTTGTATCAGTTTAAGAAGCAGAATTGAACTAGATATGGTGCGTGTTTGTAGGAAACACAGTTCTTTTGTTTTGAGCACACTCACGTTTACCGCCTTATTAGAGACTCTAGAAAGCAAGAGCATGCTTCTTGCTCTCAAGCAGAGTGTGGTTCATGGATGAGAACTGTGCTGTGTGTTTCCCTTCAGAAACGGAGTGAAATCCCAGGCTCTGTGTTTTCCTGCAAGTAAGACTTCGTTTCAGGTAAACGTATTCACTTTTCAGCTCAAAGGAACCTACATCATTCAGGAAGCTCACATGTATCTCGCTCTGAACTGAAAAGCATTGATTGTTAGAGGACCTGTGGTTTGTATCAGTTTCAGAAGCAGAGTTGAACTAGATATGGTGGTCCGTGTGTGTAGGAAATACAGTTCTTTTGTTCTGAGCACACTCACGTTTCCCTCTGTATTAGATACTCTAGAAAGAGGGTGCTTCTTGCTATAAAGCAGAGTGTGTTTAATGGATGAGAACTGTGCTGTGTGTTTCCCTAGAGAAACGGAGTTAAATGCCAGGCTCTGTGACTTCCTACAAGCAAAACTTCGTTTCAGGTAAACACAGTCACTTTTCAGCTCAAACAAAGCTACATCGTTCACGAAGCTCACAAGTTTCTCGCTCTGAACTGAAAAGCATTGGATGTTAGAGGATCTGAGGTTTGTATCAGTTTAAGAAGCAGAATTGAACTAGATATGGTGCATGTTTGTAGGAAACACAGTTTTTTTTGAGCACACTCATGTTTACCGCCTTATTAGAGACTCTAGAAAGCAAGAGCGTGCTTCTTGCTCTAAAGCAGAGTGTGGTTCATGGATGAGAACTGTGCTATGTGTTTCCCTTCAGAAACGGAGTGAAATGCACGTCTCTGTGCCTTCCTACAAGCAAGACTTCGTTTCAGGTAGAAGCAGTCATTTTCAGCTCAAAGGAAGCTACAACGTTCACGAAGCTCACACGTTTCTCGATCTGAACTTAAAAGCATTGGCTGTTAGAGGATCTGAGGTTTGTATCAGTTTAAGAAGCAGAATTGAACTAGATATGGTGCATGTTTGTAGGAAACACAGTTCTTTTGTTTTGAGCACACTCATGTTTCCCGCCTTATTAGAGACTCTACAAAGCAAGAGCGTGCTTCTTGCTCTCAAGCGGAGTGTGGTTCATGGATGAGAACTGTGCTGTGTGTTTCCCTTCAGAAACGGAGTGAAATCCCAGGCTCTGTGTCTTCCTACAAGTAAGACTAGTTTCAGGTAAACGCAGTCACTTTTCAGCTCAAAGGAACCTACATCATTCAGGAAGCTCACATGTATCTCGCTCTGAACTGAAAAGCATTGATTGTTAGAGGACCTGTGGTTTGTATCAGTTTCAGAAGCAGAGTTGAACTAGATATGGTGGTCCGTGTGTGTAGGAAATACAGTTCTTTTGTTCTGAGCACACTCACGTTTCCCGCCTTATTAGAGACTCTAGAAAGCAAGAGCGTGCTTCTTGCTCTAATGCAGAGTGTGGTTCATGGATGAGAACTGTGTTGTGTGTTTCCCTTCAGAAACGGAGTGAAATGCAATTCTCTGTGCCTTCCTACAAGCAAGAATTCGTTTCAGGTAAACACAGTCACTTTTCAGCTCAAAGGAAGCTACATCTTTCACGAAGCTCACACCTCTCTGGCTCGGAACTGAAAAGCATTGGATGTTAGATGACCTGTGGTTTGTATCCATTTCAGAAGCAGAGTTGAACTAGATATGGTGCATGTGTGTAGGAAACACATTTCTTTTGTTTTGAGCACACTCACGTTTCCCGCCTTATTAGAGACTCTAGAAAGCAAGAGCGTGCTTCTTGCTATAATGCAGAGTGTGGTTCATGGATGAGAACTGTGCTGTGTGTTTCCCTCAGAAACGGAGTGAAATCCCAGGCTCTTTGTATTCCTACAAGTAAGACTTCGTTTCAGGTAAACGCAGTCACTTTTCAGCTCAAAGGAAGCTACATCATTCACGAAACTCACTCATATCTCGCTCTGAACTAAAAGCATTGGATGTTAGACGACCTGTGGTTTGTATCAGTTTCAGAAGCAGAGTTGAAGTAGATACGGTACGTGTGTGGAGGAGACACAGTTCTTTTTTTCTGAGCACACTCACATTTCCCGCCTTATTAGAGACTCTAGAATGCAAGAGCATGCTTCTTGCTCTAAAGCAGAGTGTGGTTCATGGAAGAGTACTGTGCTTGAGTTTCCCTTCAGAAACAGAGTGAAATGCCAGGCTCTGTGACTTCCTACAACCAAGACTTCGTTTCAGGTAAACAAAGTCACTTTTCAGCTCAAACGAAGCTACATCGTTCACGAAGCTCACAAGTTTCTCGCTCTGAACTGAAAAGAATTGGATGTTAGAGGACCTGTGGTTTGTATCAGTTTCAGAAGCAGAGTTGAAGTAGATATGGTCAGTGTGTAGGAAACTCATTTCTTGTGTTCTGAGCACACTCACGTTTACCGCGTTATTAGAGACTCTACAAAGCAAGAGCGTGCTTCTTGCTCTCAAGCGGAGTGTGGTTCATGGATGAGAACTGTGCTGTGTGTTTCCCTTCAGAAACGGAGTGAAATCCCAGGCTCTGTGTCTTCCTACAAGTAAGACTTCGTTTCAGATAAACGCAGTCACTTTTCAGCTCAAAGGAAGCTACATCGTTCACGAAGCTGACACATTTCTCGCTCGGAACTGAAAAGCATTGGATATTAGAGGAACTGTGGTTTGTATCAGTTTCAGAAGCAGAGTTGAACTAGATATGGTCCGTGTGTGTAGGAAACACAGTTCTTTTGTTCTGAGCACACTCACGTTTCCCGCCTTATTAGAGACTCTAGAAAGCAAGAGCGTGCTTCTTGCTCTAATGCAGAGTGTGGTTAATGGATGAGATCTGTGCTGTGTGTTTCCCATCAGAAACAGAGTGAAATGCAATTCTCTGTGCCTTCCTATAAGCAAGACTTCGTTTCAGGTAAACACAGTCACTTTTCAGCTCAAAGGAAGCTACATTGTTCACGAAGCTCACACGTTTCTCGCTCTGAACTGAAAAGCATTGGATGTTAGAGGATCTGAGGTTTGTATCAGTTTCAGAAGCAGAATTGAACTAGATATGGTGCATGTTTGTAGGAAACACAGTTTTTTTTTTTTTTGAGCACACTCATGTTTCCCGCCTTATTAGAGACTCTGGAAAGCAAGAGTGTGCTTCTTGCTCTAATACAGAGTGTGGTTCATGGATGAGAACTGTGTTGTGTGTTTCCCTTCAGAAACGGAGTGAAATGCAATTCTCTGTGCCTTCCTACAAGCAAGACTTCGTTTCAGGTAAACACAGTCACTTTTCAGCTCAAAGGAAGCTACATCGTTCACAAAGCTCACACCTCTCTCGCTCGGAACTGAAAAGCATTGGATGTTAGAGGACCTGTGGTTTGTATCAGTTTCAGAAGCAGAGTTGAACTAGATATGGTCCGTGTGTGTAGGAAACACAGTTCTTTTGTTCTGAGCACACTCATGTTTCCCGCCTTATTAGAGACTTTAGAAAGCAAGAGCGTGCTTCTTGCTCTAAAGCAGAGTGTGTTTCATGGATGAGAACGGTGCTATGTGTTTCCATTCAGGAACGGAGTGAAATGCCAGGCTCTGTGTCTTCCCACAAGCAAGACTTCGTTTCAGATAACCACAGTCACTTTTCATCTCAAAAGAAGCGATGTCCTTCACGAAGCTCAAACGTTTCGCAATCTGAACTGAAAAGCATTGGATGTTAGAGTCTCTGAGGTTTGTATCAGTTTAAGAAGCAGAATTGAACTAGATATGGTGCGTGTTTGTAGGAAACACAGTTCTTTTGTTTTGAGCACACTCACGTTTACCGCCTTATTAGAGACTCTAGAAAGCAAGAGCGTGCTTCTTGCTCTCAAGCAGAGTGTGGTTCATGGATGAGAACTGTGCTGTGTGTTTCCCTTCAGAAACAGAGTGAAATGCAATTCTCTGTGCCTTCCTATAAGCAAGACTTCGTTTCTGGTAAACGCAGTCACTTTTCAGCTCAAACGAAGCTACATCATTCACGAAGCTCACGTGATTCTCGCTCTGAAGTGAAAAGCATTGGATGTTAGAGGATCTGTGGTTTGTATCAGTTTCAGAAGCAGAGTTGAAGTAGATATGGTCCGTGTGTAGGACACTCAGTTCTTTTGTTCTGAGCACACTCACTTTTCCCGCGTTATTAGAGACTGTCGAAAGCAAGAGCGTGCTTCTTGCTCTAATACAGAGTGTGGTTCATTGATGAGAACTGTGCTGTGTGTTTCCCTTCAGAAACGGAGTGAAATGCAAGCCTCTGTGTCTTCCTACAAGTAAGGCTTCGTTTCAGGTAAACGCAGTCACTTTTCTGGTCAAAGTAAGCTACAACATTCACGAAGCTCACACATTTCTCGTTCTGAACTGAAAAGCATTGGATGTTAGAGTCTCTGAGGTTTGCATTAGTTTAAGAAGCAGAATTGAACTAGATATGGTGCGTGTTTGTAGGAAACACAGTTCTTTTGTTTTGAGCACACTCACGTTTACCGCATTATTAGAGACTCTAGAAAGCAAGAGCATGCTTCTTGCTCTCAAGCAGAGTGTGGTTCATGGATGAGAACTGTGCTGTGTGTTTCCCTTCAGAAAAGGAGTGAAATCCCAGGCTCTGTGTTTTCCTGCAAGTAAGACTTCGTTTCAGGTAAACGCAGTCACTTTTCAGCTCAAAGGAACCTACATCATTCAGGAAGCTCACATGTATCTCGCTCTGAACTGAAAAGCATTGATTGTTAGAGGACCTGTGGTTTGTATCAGTTTCAGAAGCAGAGTTGAACTAGATATGGTGGTCCGTGTGTGTAGGAAATACAGTTCTTTTGTTCTGAGCACACTCACGTTTCCCGCCTTATTAGAGACTCTAGAAAGCAAGAGCGTGCTTCTTGCTCTAATGCAGAGTGTGGTTCATGGATGAGAACTGTGTTGTGTGTTTCCCTTCAGAAACGGAGTGAAATGCAATTCTCTGTGCCTTCCTACAAGCAAGAATTCGTTTCAGGTAAACACAGTCACTTTTCAGCTCAAAGGAAGCTACATCTTTCACGAAGCTCACACCTCTCTCGCTCGGAACTGAAAAGCATTGGATGTTAGATGACCTGTGGTTTGTATCCATTTCAGAAGCAGAGTTGAACTAGATATGGTGCATGTGTGTAGGAAACACATTTCTTTTGTTTTGAGCACACTCACGTTTCCCGCCTTATTAGAGACTCTAGAAAGCAAGAGCGTGCTTCTTGCTCCTAAGCAGAGTGTGGTTCATGGATGAGAACTGTGCTGTGTGTTTCCCTCAGAAACGGAGTGAAATCCCAGGCTCTTTGTATTCCTACAAGTAAGACTTCGTTTCAGGTAAACGCAGTCACTTTTCAGCTCAAAGGAAGCTACATCATTCACGAAACTCACTCATATCTCGCTCTGAACTAAAAGCATTGGATGTTAGACGACCTGTGGTTTGTATCAGTTTCAGAAGCAGAGTTGAAGTAGATACGGTACGTGTGTGTAGGAGACACAGTTCTTTTTTTCTGAGCACACTCACATTTCCCGCCTTATTAGAGACTCTAGAATGCAAGAGCATGCTTCTTGCTCTAAAGCAGAGTGTGGTTCATGGAAGAGTACTGTGCTTGAGTTTCCCTTCAGAAACAGAGTGAAATGCCAGGCTCTGTGACTTCCTACAACCAAGACTTCGTTTCAGGTAAACAAAGTCACTTTTCAGCTCAAACGAAGCTACATCATTCACGAAGCTCACAAGTTTCTCGCTCTGAACTGAAAAGAATTGGATGTTAGAGGACCTGTGGTTTGTATCAGTTTCAGAAGCAGAGTTGAAGTAGATATGGTCAGTGTGTAGGAAACTCAGTTCTTGTGTTCTGAGCACACTCACGTTTACCGCGTTATTAGAGACTCTACAAAGCAAGAGCGTGCTTCTTGCTCTCAAGCGGAGTGTGGTTCATGGATGAGAACTGTGCTGTGTGTTTCCCTTCAGAAACGGAGTGAAATCCCAGGCTCTGTGTCTTCCTACAAGTAAGACTTCGTTTCAGATAAACGCAGTCACTTTTCAGCTCAAAGGAAGCTACATCGTTCACGAAGCTGACACATTTCTCGCTCGGAACTGAAAAGCATTGGATATTAGAGGAACTGTGGTTTGTATCAGTTTCAGAAGCAGAGTTGAACTAGATATGGTCCGTGTGTGTAGGAAACACAGTTCTTTTGTTCTGAGCACACTCACGTTTCCCGCCTTATTAGAGACTCTAGAAAGCAAGAGCGTGCTTCTTGCTCTAATGCAGAGTGTGGTTAATGGATGAGATCTGTGCTGTGTGTTTCCCATCAGAAACAGAGTGAAATGCAATTCTCTGTGCCTTCCTATAAGCAAGACTTCGTTTCAGGTAAACACAGTCACTTTTCAGCTCAAAGGAAGCTACATTGTTCACGAAGCTCACACGTTTCTCGCTCTGAACTGAAAAGCATTGGATGTTAGAGGATCTGAGGTTTGTATCAGTTTCAGAAGCAGAATTGAACTAGATATGGTGCATGTTTGTAGGAAACACAGTTTTTTTTTTTTTGAGCACACTCATGTTTCCCGCCTTATTAGAGACTCTGGAAAGCAAGAGTGTGCTTCTTGCTCTAATGCAGAGTGTGGTTCATGGATGAGAACTGTGTTGTGTGTTTCCCTTCAGAAACGGAGTGAAATGCAATTCTCTGTGCCTTCCTACAAGCAAGACTTCGTTTCAGGTAAACACAGTCACTTTTCAGCTCAAAGGAAGCTACATCGTTCACGAAGCTCACACCTCTCTCGCTCGGAACTGAAAAGCATTGGATGTTAGAGGACCTGTGGTTTGTATCAGTTTCAGAAGCAGAGTTGAACTAGATATGGTCCGTGTGTGTAGAAAACACAGTTCTTTTGTTCTGAGCACACTCATGTTTCCCGCCTTATTAGAGACTTTAGAAAGCAAGAGCGTGCTTCTTGCTCTAAAGCAGAGTGTGGTTCATGGATGAGAACTGTGCTGTGTGTTTCCCTTCAAAAACGGAGTGAAATGACAGGCTCTGTGTCTTCATACTCTCAAGACTTCGTTTCAGATAAACACAGTCACTTTTCAGCTCAAAAGAAGCGACATTGTTCACGAAGCTCACACGTTTCTATCTCTTAACTGAAAAGCATTGGATGTTAGAGGACCTCTGGTATGTATCCGTTTCAGAAGCAGAGTTGAACTAGATATGGTGCATGTGTGTAGGAAACAAAGTTCTTTTGTTCTGAGCACGCTCACATTTCCTGCCTTATTAGAGACTGTGGAGAGCAAGAGCGTGTTTCTTGCTCTAAAGCAGAGTGTGGTTCATGGATGAGAACTGTGCTGTGTGTTTCCCTTCAGAAACGGAGTGAAATCCCAGGCTCTGTGTCTTCCTACAAGTAAAACTTCCTTTCAGGTAAACGCAGTCACTTTTCAGCTCAAAGGAAGCTACATCATTCACGAAGCTCAAACATTTTTCGCTCAGAACTGAAAAGCATTGGATGTTAGAAAACCTGTGGTTTGTATCAGTTTCCGAAGGAGAGTTGAACTTGACATGGTCCGTGTGTGTAGGAAACACAGTTCTTTTGTTCTGAGCACACTCACGTTTCCCGCCTTATTAGAGACTCTAGAAAGCAAGAGCATGCTTCTTGCTCTAAAGCAGTGTGTCGTTCATGGATGAGAACTGTGGTATGTGTTTCCATTGAGAAACGGAGTGAAATGCCAGGCTCTGTGTCTTCCTGCAAGCAAGACTTCGTTTCAGATAAACACAGTCACTTTTCATCTCAAAAGAAGCTACATCGTTCACGAAGCTCAAACGTTTCGCAATCTGAATTGAAAAGCATTGGATGTTAAAG
Source organism: Onychomys arenicola (assembly GCA_949786405.1). Taxonomy (NCBI): domain Eukaryota; kingdom Metazoa; phylum Chordata; class Mammalia; order Rodentia; family Cricetidae; genus Onychomys; species Onychomys arenicola. The sequence goes on from CATKUM010000100.1 coordinate 458,940, forward strand.
GACCTGTGGTTTGTATCCGTTTCAGAAGCAGAGTTGAAGTAGATATGGGACATATTTGTAGGAAACACAGTTCTTTTGTTTTGAGCACACTCATGTTTCCCGCCTTATTAGAGACTCTAGAAAACAAGAGCGTGCTTCTTGCTCTAAAGCAAAGTGTGGTTCATGGATGAGAACTGTGCTGTGTGTTTCCCTTCAGAAACGGAGTGAAATCCCAGGCTCTGTATCTTCCTACAAGTAAGACTTCGTTTCAGGTAAACGCAGTCACTTTTCAGCTCAAATGAAGCTACATAGTTCAAGAAGCTCACACGTTTCTCGCTCGGAACAGAAAAGCATTGGATATTAGAGGACCTGTGGTTTGTATCAGTTTCAGAAGCAGAGTTGAACTAGATATGGTAAGTGTGTAGGAAACTCAGTCCTTTTGTTCTGAGCACACTCACGTTTCCTGCGTTATTAGAGACTCTAGAAAGCAAGAGCGTGCTTCTTGCTCTCAAGCTGAGTGTGGTTCATGGATGAGAACTGTCCTGTGTGTTTCCCTCAGAAACGGAGTGAAATCCTAAGCTCTGTGCCTTCCTACAAGCAAGACTTCTTTTCAGGTAAACGCAGTCACTTTTCGGCTCAAAGGAAGCTACATCGTTCACGAAGCTCAAACGTTTCGCAATCTGAATTGAAAAGCATTGGATGTTAGCGGACCTGTGGTTTGTATCCGTTTCAGAAGTAGAGTTGAAGTAGATATGGGGCATATTTGTAGGAAACACAGTTCTTTTTTTTTTTGAGCACACTTATGTTTCCCGCATTATTAGAGACTCTAGAAAGCAAGAGTGTGCTTCTTGCTCTAAAGCAGAGTGTGGTTCATGGATGAGAACTGTGCTGTGTGTTTCCCTTCAGAAACGGAGTGAAATCCCAGGCTCTGTGTCTTCCTACAAGTAAGACATCGTTTCAGTTAACGCAGTCACTTTTCAGCTCAAACGAAGCTACATCGTTCACAAAGCTCACAAGTTTCTCGTCTGAACTGAAAAGCATTGGATGTTAGAGGACCTGTGGTTTGTATCAGTTTAAGAAGCAGAAATGAACTAGATATGGTGCATGTTTGTAGGAAACACAGTTCTTTTGTTTTGAGCACACTCATGTTTCCCTTCTTATTAGAGACTCTAGAAAGCAAGAGCGTGCTTCTTGCTCTAAAGCAGAGTGTGGTACATGGATCAGAACTGTGCTGTGTGTTTCCCTCAGAAACGGAGTGAAATCCCAAGCTCTGTGTCTTCCTACAATTAAGACTTCCTTTCAGGTAAACGCAGTCACTTTTCAGCTCAAAGGTAGCTACATCGTTCAAGAAGCTCACACGTTTCTCACTCTGAACTGAAAAGCATTGGATGTTAGAGGACCTGTGGTTTGTATCAGTTTCAGAAGAAGAGTTGAAGTAGATATGGTCCCTGTGTATGAAAGTCAGTTCTTTTGTTCTGAGCACACTCACGTTTACTGCGTTATTAGAGACTCTAGAAAGCAAGAGCGTGCTTCTCACTCTAATGCAGAGTGTGGTTCATGGATGAGAACTGTGCTGTGTGTTTCCCTTCAGAAAGGGAGTGAAATGCAAGTCTCTGTGCCTTCCTACAAGCAAGACTTCGTTTCAGGTAAACGCATTCACTTTTCAGCTCAAAGGAAGCTACATCGTTCACAAAGCTCACACGTTTCTCGCTCTGACCTGAAAAGCATTGGATGTTCGAGGACCTGTGGTTTGTAGCAGTTTCAGAAGCAGAGTTGAACTAGATATGGTCCGTGTGTAGGAAACTCAGTCCTTTTTTTCTGAGCACCCTCACGTTTCCCGCGTTATTAGGATCTCTAGATACCAAAAGCGTGCTTCTTGCTCTAAAGCAGAGTGTGGTTCATGGATGAGAACTGTGCTGTGTGTTTCCCTGAGAAACGGAGTGAAATCCCAAGCTCTGTGTCTTCCTACAATTAAGACTTTGTTTCAGGTAAACATAGTCACTTTTCAGCTCTAAGGAAGCTACATCGTTCACGAAGCTCACATGTTTCTCGCTCTGAAATGAAAACCATTGCATGTTAGAGGACCTGTGTTAGTATCAGTTTCCGAAGCAGAGTTGAACTAGATATGGTCCATGTGTGTAGGAAACACAGTTCTTTTGTTCTGAGCACACTCACGTTTCCCGCATTATTAGAGACTCTAGAAAGCAAGAGCGTGGTTCTTGCTCTAAAGCAGAGTGTGGTTCATGGATGAGAACTGTGCTATGTGTTTCCATTCTGAAACGGAGTGAAATGCCAGGCTCTGTGTCTTCCTACAAGCAAGACTTCGTTTCAGATAAACACAGTCAATTTTCATCTCAAAAGAAGCTTCATCGTTCACGAAGCGCACAAGTTTCTCGCTCTGAACTGAAAAGCATTGGATGTAGTGTACCTGTGGTTTGTATCAGTTTAAGAAGCAGAGTTGAAATAGATATCGTCCGTGTGTAGGAATCTCAGTTCTTTTGTTCTGAGCACACTCACGTTTACCGTCTTATTAGAGTCACTAGAAAGCAAGAGCGTGTTTCTTGCTCTAATGCAGAGTGTGGTTCATGGATGAGAACTGTGCTGTGTGTTTCCCTTCAGAAACGGAGTGAAATCCCAGGCTCTGTGTCTTCCTACAAGTAAAACTTCCTTTCAGGTAAACGCAGTCACTTTTCAGCTCAAAGGAAGCTACATCGTTCACGAAGCTCACAAGTTTCTCGCTCTGAACTGAAAAGCATTGGATGTAGTGGACCTGTGGTTTGTATCAGTTTAAGAAGCAGAGTTGAAATAGATATCGTCCGTGTGTAGGAATCTCAGTTCTTTTGTTCTGAGCACACTCACGTTTACCGTCTTATTAGAGTCACTAGAAAGCAAGAGCGTGTTTCTTGCTCTAATGCAGAGTGTGGTTCATGGATGAGAACTGTGCTGTGTGTTTCCCTTCAGAAATGGAGTGAAATGCAAGTCTCTGTTCCTTCCTACAAGCAAGACTTCGTTTCAGGTACGCAGTCACTTTTCAGCTCAAAGGAAGCTACATCGTTCACGAAGCTCACACGTTTCTCGCTCTGAAATGAAAAGCATTGGCTTTTAGAGGATCTGAGGTTTGTATGAGTTTAAGAATCAGAATTGAACTAGATATGGTGCATGTTTGTATGAAACACAGTTCTTTGTTTTGAGCACACTCATGTTTCCCCCCTTATTAGAGACACTAGAAAGCAAGAGCGTGCTTCTTGCTCTCAAGCAGAGTGTGGTTCATGGATGAGAACTGTGCTGTGTGTTTCCCTTCAGAAACGGAGTGAAATGCAAGGCTCTGTGCTTTCCTGCAAGCAAGACTTCGTTTCAGGTAAACGCAGTCATTTTTCAGCTCAAACAAAGCTTCATCATTCACGAAGCTCACACGTTTCTCGCTCTGAACTGAAAAGCATTGGATGTTAGAGGAACTGTGGTTTATATCAGTTTCAGAAGCGGAGTTGAACTAGATATGGTCCGTGTGTGTAGGAAACACAGTTCTTTTGTTCTGAGCACACTCACGGTTCCTGCATTATTAGAGACTCTAGAAAGCAAGAGCGTGCTTCTTGCTCTAAAGCAGAATGTGGTTCATGGATGAGAACTGTGCTGTGTGTTTCCCTCCAGAAACGGAGTGAAATAACAGGCTATGTGTCTTCCTACAAGCAAGACTTCGTTTCAGGTAAACGCAGTCCCTTTTCAGCTCAAACAAAGATTCATTGTTCACGAAGCTCACAGATTTCTCACTCTGAACTGAAGAACACTGGATGTTAGAGGACATGTGGTTTATATCCGTTTCAGAAGCGGTTTTGGACTAGATAAGGTCCGTGTGTGTAGGAAACTCAGTTCATTTGTTCTGAGCACACTCACTTTTTCTGCCTTATTAGATACTGTGGAAAGCAAGAGTGTGTTTCTTGCTCTAAAGCAGAGTGTGGTTCATGGTTGAGAACTGTGCTATGTGTTTCCCTTCAAAAACGGAGTGAAATGACAGGCTCTGTGTCTTCATACTCTCAAGACTTCGTTTCAGATAAACACAGTCACTTTTCAGCTCAAAAGAAGCGACATCGTTCACGAAGCTCACACGTTTCTCACTCTTAACTGAAAAGCATTGGATGTTAGAGGACCTCTGGTATGTATCCGTTTCAGAAGCAGAGTTGAACTAGATATGGTGCATGTGTGTAGGAAACAAAGTTCTTTTGTTCTGAGCACGCTCACATTTCCTGCCTTATTAGAGACTGTGGAGAGCAAGAGCGTGTTTCTTGCTCTAAAGCAGAGTGTGGTTCATGGATGAGAACTGTGCTTTGGGTTTCCCTTCAGAAACGGAGTGAAATCCCAGGCTCTGTGTCTTCCTACAAGTAAAACTTCCTTTCAGGTAAACGCAGTCACTTTTCAGCTCAAAGGAAGCTACATCATTCACGAAGCTCAAACATTTTTCGCTCAGAACTGAAAAGCATTGGATGTTAGAGGACCTGTGGTTTGTATCAGTTTCCGAAGGAGAGTTGAACTTGACATGGTCCGTGTGTGTAGGAAACACAGTTCTTTTGTTCTGAGCACACTCACGTTTCCCGCCTTATTAGAGACTCTAGAAAGCAAGAGCATGCTTCTTGCTCTAAAGCAGTGTGTCGTTCATGGATGAGAACTGTGGTATGTGTTTCCATTGAGAAACGGAGTGAAATGCCAGGCTCTGTGTCTTCCTGCAAGCAAGACTTCGTTTCAGATAAACACAGTCACTTTTCATCTCAAAAGAAGCTACATCGTTCACGAAGCTCAAACGTTTCGCAATCTGAATTGAAAAGCATTGGATGTTAAAGGACCTGTGGTTTGTATCCGTTTCAGAAGCAGAGTTGAAGTAGATATGGGACATATTTGTAGGAAACACAGTTCTTTTGTTTTGAGCACACTCATGTTTCCCGCCTTATTAGAGACTCTAGAAAACAAGAGCGTGCTTCTTGCTCTAAAGCAAAGTGTGGTTCATGGATGAGAACTGTGCTGTGTGTTTCCCTTCAGAAACGGAGTGAAATCCCAGGCTCTGTATCTTCCTACAATTAAGACTTCGTTTCAGGTAAACGCAGTCACTTTTCAGCTCAAATGAAGCTACATAGTTCAAGAAGCTCACACGTTTCTCGCTCGGAACAGAAAAGCATTGGATATTAGAGGACCTGTGGTTTGTATCAGTTTCAGAAGCAGAGTTGAACTAGATATGGTAAGTGTGTAGGAAACTCAGTCCTTTTGTTCTGAGCACACTCACGTTTCCTGCGTTATTAGAGACTCTAGAAAGCAAGAGCGTGCTTCTTGCTCTCAAGCTGAGTGTGGTTCATGGATGAGAACTGTCCTGTGTGTTTCCCTCAGAAACGGAGTGAAATCCTAAGCTCTGTGCCTTCCTACAAGCAAGACTTCTTTTCAGGTAAACGCAGTCACTTTTCGGCTCAAAGGAAGCTACATCGTTCACGAAGCTCAAACGTTTCGCAATCTGAATTGAAAAGCATTGGATGTTAGCGGACCTGTGGTTTGTATCCGTTTCAGAAGTAGAGTTGAAGTAGATATGGGGCATATTTGTAGGAAACACAGTTCTTTTTTTTTTTGAGCACACTTATGTTTCCCGCATTATTAGAGACTCTAGAAAGCAAGAGTGTGCTTCTTGCTCTAAAGCAGAGTGTGGTTCATGGATGAGAACTGTGCTGTGTGTTTCCCTTCAGAAACGGAGTGAAATCCCAGGCTCTGTGTCTTCCTACAAGTAAGACATCGTTTCAGTTAACGCAGTCACTTTTCAGCTCAAACGAAGCTACATCGTTCACAAAGCTCACAAGTTTCTCGTCTGAACTGAAAAGCATTGGATGTTAGAGGACCTGTGGTTTGTATCAGTTTAAGAAGCAGAAATGAACTAGATATGGTGCATGTTTGTAGGAAACACAGTTCTTTTGTTTTGAGCACACTCATGTTTCCCTTCTTATTAGAGACTCTAGAAAGCAAGAGCGTGCTTCTTGCTCTAAAGCAGAGTGTGGTACATGGATCAGAACTGTGCTGTGTGTTTCCCTCAGAAACGGAGTGAAATCCCAAGCTCTGTGTCTTCCTACAATTAAGACTTCCTTTCAGGTAAACGCAGTCACTTTTCAGCTCAAAGGTAGCTACATCGTTCAAGAAGCTCACACGTTTCTCACTCTGAACTGAAAAGCATTGGATGTTAGAGGACCTGTGGTTTGTATCAGTTTCAGAAGAAGAGTTGAAGTAGATATGGTCCCTGTGTATGAAAGTCAGTTCTTTTGTTCTGAGCACACTCACGTTTACTGCGTTATTAGAGACTCTAGAAAGCAAGAGCGTGCTTCTCACTCTAATGCAGAGTGTGGTTCATGGATGAGAACTGTGCTGTGTGTTTCCCTTCAGAAAGGGAGTGAAATGCAAGTCTCTGTGCCTTCCTACAAGCAAGACTTCGTTTCAGGTAAACGCATTCACTTTTCAGCTCAAAGGAAGCTACATCGTTCACAAAGCTCACACGTTTCTCGCTCTGACCTGAAAAGCATTGGATGTTCGAGGACCTGTGGTTTGTAGCAGTTTCAGAAGCAGAGTTGAACTAGATATGGTCCGTGTGTAGGAAACTCAGTCCTTTTTTTCTGAGCACCCTCACGTTTCCCGCGTTATTAGGATCTCTAGATACCAAAAGCGTGCTTCTTGCTCTAAAGCAGAGTGTGGTTCATGGATGAGAACTGTGCTGTGTGTTTCCCTGAGAAACGGAGTGAAATCCCAAGCTCTGTGTCTTCCTACAATTAAGACTTTGTTTCAGGTAAACATAGTCACTTTTCAGCTCTAAGGAAGCTACATCGTTCACGAAGCTCACATGTTTCTCGCTCTGAAATGAAAACCATTGCATGTTAGAGGACCTGTGTTAGTATCAGTTTCCGAAGCAGAGTTGAACTAGATATGGTCCATGTGTGTAGGAAACACAGTTCTTTTGTTCTGAGCACACTCACGTTTCCCGCATTATTAGAGACTCTAGAAAGCAAGAGCGTGGTTCTTGCTCTAAAGCAGAGTGTGGTTCATGGATGAGAACTGTGCTATGTGTTTCCATTCTGAAACGGAGTGAAATGCCAGGCTCTGTGTCTTCCTACAAGCAAGACTTCGTTTCAGATAAACACAGTCAATTTTCATCTCAAAAGAAGCTTCATCGTTCACGAAGCGCACAAGTTTCTCGCTCTGAACTGAAAAGCATTGGATGTAGTGTACCTGTGGTTTGTATCAGTTTAAGAAGCAGAGTTGAAATAGATATCGTCCGTGTGTAGGAATCTCAGTTCTTTTGTTCTGAGCACACTCACGTTTACCGTCTTATTAGAGTCACTAGAAAGCAAGAGCGTGTTTCTTGCTCTAATGCAGAGTGTGGTTCATGGATGAGAACTGTGCTGTGTGTTTCCCTTCAGAAACGGAGTGAAATCCCAGGCTCTGTGTCTTCCTACAAGTAAAACTTCCTTTCAGGTAAACGCAGTCACTTTTCAGCTCAAAGGAAGCTACATCGTTCACGAAGCTCACAAGTTTCTCGCTCTGAACTGAAAAGCATTGGATGTAGTGGACCTGTGGTTTGTATCAGTTTAAGAAGCAGAGTTGAAATAGATATCGTCCGTGTGTAGGAATCTCAGTTCTTTTGTTCTGAGCACACTCACGTTTACCGTCTTATTAGAGTCACTAGAAAGCAAGAGCGTGTTTCTTGCTCTAATGCAGAGTGTGGTTCATGGATGAGAACTGTGCTGTGTGTTTCCCTTCAGAAATGGAGTGAAATGCAAGTCTCTGTTCCTTCCTACAAGCAAGACTTCGTTTCAGGTACGCAGTCACTTTTCAGCTCAAAGGAAGCTACATCGTTCACGAAGCTCACACGTTTCTCGCTCTGAAATGAAAAGCATTGGCTTTTAGAGGATCTGAGGTTTGTATGAGTTTAAGAATCAGAATTGAACTAGATATGGTGCATGTTTGTATGAAACACAGTTCTTTGTTTTGAGCACACTCATGTTTCCCCCCTTATTAGAGACACTAGAAAGCAAGAGCGTGCTTCTTGCTCTCAAGCAGAGTGTGGTTCATGGATGAGAACTGTGCTGTGTGTTTCCCTTCAGAAACGGAGTGAAATGCAAGGCTCTGTGCTTTCCTGCAAGCAAGACTTCGTTTCAGGTAAACGCAGTCATTTTTCAGCTCAAACAAAGCTTCATCATTCACGAAGCTCACACGTTTCTCGCTCTGAACTGAAAAGCATTGGATGTTAGAGGAACTGTGGTTTATATCAGTTTCAGAAGCGGAGTTGAACTAGATATGGTCCGTGTGTGTAGGAAACACAGTTCTTTTGTTCTGAGCACACTCACGGTTCCTGCATTATTAGAGACTCTAGAAAGCAAGAGCGTGCTTCTTGCTCTAAAGCAGAATGTGGTTCATGGATGAGAACTGTGCTGTGTGTTTCCCTCCAGAAACGGAGTGAAATAACAGGCTATGTGTCTTCCTACAAGCAAGACTTCGTTTCAGGTAAACGCAGTCCCTTTTCAGCTCAAACAAAGATTCATTGTTCACGAAGCTCACAGATTTCTCACTCTGAACTGAAGAACACTGGATGTTAGAGGACATGTGGTTTATATCCGTTTCAGAAGCGGTTTTGGACTAGATAAGGTCCGTGTGTGTAGGAAACTCAGTTCATTTGTTCTGAGCACACTCACTTTTTCTGCCTTATTAGATACTGTGGAAAGCAAGAGTGTGTTTCTTGCTCTAAAGCAGAGTGTGGTTCATGGTTGAGAACTGTGCTATGTGTTTCCCTTCAAAAACGGAGTGAAATGACAGGCTCTGTGTCTTCATACTCTCAAGACTTCGTTTCAGATAAACACAGTCACTTTTCAGCTCAAAAGAAGCGACATCGTTCACGAAGCTCACACGTTTCTCACTCTTAACTGAAAAGCATTGGATGTTAGAGGACCTCTGGTATGTATCCGTTTCAGAAGCAGAGTTGAACTAGATATGGTGCATGTGTGTAGGAAACAAAGTTCTTTTGTTCTGAGCACGCTCACATTTCCTGCCTTATTAGAGACTGTGGAGAGCAAGAGCGTGTTTCTTGCTCTAAAGCAGAGTGTGGTTCATGGATGAGAACTGTGCTTTGGGTTTCCCTTCATAAACGGAGTGAAATCCCAGGCTCTGTGTCTTCCTACAAGTAAAACTTCCTTTCAGGTAAACGCAGTCACTTTTCAGCTCAAAGGAAGCTACATCATTCACGAAGCTCAAACATTTTTCGCTCAGAACTGAAAAGCATTGGATGTTAGAGGACCTGTGGTTTATATCAGTTTCAGAAGCGGAGTTGAACTAGATATGGTCCGTGTGTGTAGGAAACTCATTTCTTTTGTTCTGAGCAAAGTCACTTTTCCTGCGTTATTAGAGACTGTGGAAAGCAAGAGCGTGTTTCTTGCTCTAAAGCAGAGTGTGGTTCATGGATGAGAACTGTGCTATGTCTTTCCCTTATGAAACGGAATGAAATGCCAGGCTCTGTGTCTTCCAACAAGCAAGACTTCGTTTCAGGTAAAGGCAGTCACTTTTCAGCTCAAAAGAAGCTACATCGTTCACGAGGCTCACACGTTTCTCGCTCTGAACTCGAAAGCATTGGATGTTAGAGGACCTGTGGTTTGTATCCATTTCAGAAGCAGAGTTGAACTTGATACGGTCCGTATTTGTAGGAATCTCAGTACTTTTGTTCTGAGCACACTCACGTTTCCCGCCTTATTAGAGACTGTGGAAAGCAAGAGCGTGCTTCTTACTCTAAAGCAGAGTGTGGTTCATGGATAAGAACTGTGCTATGTGTTTCCCTTCAGAAACGGAGTGAAATGCCAGGCTCTGTGTCTTGCTACAAGCAAGACTTCGTTTCAGGTAAACGCAGTCACTTTTCAGCTCAAAAGAAGCTACATCATTCAAGAAGCTCACAAGTTACTCACTCTTAACTGAAAACCATTGGATGTTAGAGGACTTGTGGTTTGTATCCGTTTCAGAAGCAGAGTTGAACTAGATATGCACCTTGTTTTTAGGATGCACAGTTCTTTGTTCGGAGCACACTCACGTTTCCCAATTTATTAGAGATTCTAGAAAGCAAGAGCATGCTTCTTCCTCTCAGCAGAGTGTGTTTGATGGATGAGAACTGTGCTGTGTGTTTCCCTTCAGATACGGAGTGAAATGTCAGGCTCTGTGCCTTCCTGCAAGCAAGACTTCGTTTCAGGTAAACGCAGTCAATTTTCAGCTCAAAGGAAGCTACATCGTTAATGAAGCTCACACGATTTTCGCTCTGAACTAAGCATTGGATGTTAGAGGAATGTGGTTTGTATCAGTTTAAGAAGCAGAGTTGATCTAGATATGGGACATGTTTAGGAAACACAGTTCTTTTGTTCTGAGCACACTCACGTTTCCCGCCTTATTAGAGAATCTAGAAAGAAAGAGCGTGCTTCTTGCTCTAAAGCAGAATGAGGTTCATGGATGAGAACTGTGCCGTGTGTTTCCCTTCAGAAACGGAGGGAAATCCCAGGCTCTGTGTCTTCCTACAATTAAGACTTCGTTTCAGGTAAACGCAGTCACTTTTCAGCTCAAAGGTAGCTACATCGTTCAAGAAGCTCACACGTTTCTCACTCTGAACTGAAAAGCATTGGATGTTAGAGGACCTGTGGTTTGTATCAGTTTCAGAAGAAGAGTTGAAGTAGATATGTTCCCTGTGTATGAAACTCAGTTCTTTTGTTCTGAGCACACTCACGTTTACTGCTTTATTAGAGACTCTAGAAAGCAAGAGCGTGCTTCTTGCTCTAATGCAGAGTGTGGTTCATGGATGAGAACTGTGCTGTGTGTTTCCCTTCAGAAAGGGGGTGAAATGCAAGTCTCTGTGCCTTCCTACAAGCAAGACTTCGTTTCAGGTAAACGCATTCACTTTTCAGCTCAAAGGAAGCTACATCGTTCACAAAGCTCACACGTTTCTCTCTCTGACCTGAAAAGCATTGGATGTTCGAGGACCTGTGGTTTGTAGCAGTTTCAGAAGCAGAGTTGAACTAGATATGGTCCGTGTGTAGGAAACTCAGTCCTTTTGTTCTGAGCACAGTCAAGTTTCCCACGTTATTATAATCTCTAGATACCAAAAGCGTGCTTCTTGCTCTAAAGCAGAGTGTGGTTCATGGATGAGAACTGTGCTGTGTGTTTCCCTGAGAAACGGAGTGAAATCCCAAGCTCTGTGTCTTCCTACAATTAAGACTTCGTTTCAGGTAAACATAGTCACTTTTCAGCTCTAAGGAAGCTACATCGTTCACGAAGCTCACACGTTTCTCGCTCTGAAATGAAAACCATTGCATGTTAGAGGACCTGTGGTTTGTATCAGTTTCCGAAGCAGAGTTGAACTAGATATGGTCCGTGTGTGTAGGAAACACAGTTCTTTTGTTCTGAGCACACTCACGTTTCCCGCATTATTAGAGACTCTAGAAAGCAAGAGCGTGGTTCTTGCTCTAAAGCAGAGTGTGGTTCATGGATGAGAACTGTGCTATGTGTTTCCATTCTGAAACGGAGTGAAATGCCAGGCTCTGTGTCTTCCTACAAGCAAGACTTCGTTTCAGATAAACACAGTCAATTTTCATCTCAAAAGAAGCTTCATCATTCACGATCTCAAACGTTTCTCAATCTGAATTGAAAAGCATTGGATATTAGAGGACTTGTGGTTTGTATGCGTTTCAGAAGCAGAGTTGAAGTAGATATGGGGCATGTTTGTAGGAAAATCAGTTCTTTTGGTCTGAGCACACTCACGTTTACTGCGTTATTAGAGACTCTAGAAAGCAAGAGCGTGCTTCTTGCTCTAAAGCAGAGTGTGGTACATGGATGAGAACTGTGCTGTGCGTTTCCCTCAGAAATGGAGTGATCCCAAGCTCTGTGTCTTCCTACAATTAAGACTTCGTTACAGGTAAACATAGTCACTTTACAGCTCAAAGGAAGCAACATCGTTCACTAAGCTCACACGTTTGTCGCTCTGAACTGAAAAGTATTGCATGTTAGAGGACCTGTGGTTTGTATCAGTTTCCGAAGCATAGTTGAACTAGATATGGTCCCTGTGTGTTGGAAACACAGTTCTTTTGTTCTGAGCACACTCACGTTTCCCGCCTTATTAGAGACTCTAGAAAGCAAGAGCGTGCTTCTTGCTCTAAAGCAGAGTGTGGTTCATGAATGAGAACTGTGCTGTGTGTTTCCCTTCAGAAACAGAGTGAAAGCCCAGACTCTGTGTCTTCCTACAAGTAAGACTTCGTTTCTGGTAAACGCAGTCACTTTTCAGCTCAAACAAAGCTTCATCATTCACGAAGCTTACACGTTTCTTGCTCTGAACTGAAAAGCATTGGATGTTAGAGGACCTGTGGTTTATATCAGTTTCAGAAGCGGAGTTGAACTAGATATGGTCCCTTTGTGTAGGAAATTCATTTCTTTTGTTCTGAGCAAACTCACTTTTCCTGCGTTATTAGAGACTTTGGAAAGCAAGAGCGTGTTTCTTGCTCTAAATCAGAGTGTGGTTCATGGATGAGAACTGTGCTATGTGTTTCCCTTCAAAAACGGAGTGAAATGACAGGCTCTGTGTCTTCCTACTATCAAGACTTCGTTTCAGATAAACGCGGTCACTTTTCAGCTCAAACGAAGCGACATCATTCACGAAGATCACACGTTTCTCGCTCTGAACTAAAAGCATTGGATGTTAGACGACCTGTGGTTTGTATCAGTTTCAGAAGCAGAGTTGAACTAGATATGGTCCTTGTTTGTAGGAAACACAGTTCTTTTGTTCTGAGCACGCTCACGTTTCCCGCATTATTAGAGACTCTAGAAAGCAAGAGCGTGGTTCTTGCTCTAAAGCAGAGTGTGGTTCATGGATGAGAACTGTGCTGTGTGTTTCCCTCAGAAACGGAGTGAAATCCCAAGCTCTGTGTCTTCCTACAATTAAGACTTCGTTTCAGGTAAACGCAGTCACTTTTCAGCTCAAAGGTAGCTACATCGTTCAAGAAGCTCACACGTTTCTCACTCTGAACTGAAAAGCATTGGATGTTAGAGGACCTGTGGTTTGTATCAGTTTCAGAAGAAGAGTTGAAGTAGATATGGTCCCTGTGTATGAAACTCAGTTCTTTTGTTTTGAGCACACTCATGTGTCCCGCCTTATTAGAGACTCTAGAACGCAAGAGCGTGCTTCTTGCTCTAAAGCAGAGTGTGGTACATGGATGAGAACTGTGCTGTGTGTTTCCCTTCAGAAACGGAGTGAAATCCCAGGCTCTGTGTCTTCCTACAAGTAAAACTTCCTTTCAGGTAAACGCAGTCACTTTTCAGCTCAAAGGAAGCTACATCGTTCACGAAGCTCACAAGTTTCTCGCTCTGAAATGAAAAACATTGGATGTAGTGGACCTTTGGTTTGTATCAGTTTAAGAAGCAGAGTTGAAATAGATATCGTCCGTGTGTAGGAATCTCAGTTCTTTTGTTCTGAGCACACTCACGTTTACCGTCTTATTAGAGTCACTAGAAAGCAAGAGCGTGTTTCTTGCTCTAATGCAGAGTGTGGTTCATGTTTGAGAACTGTGCTGTGTGTTTCCCTTCAGAAACGGAGTGAAATGCAAGTCTCTGTTCCTTCCTACAAGCAAGACTTCGTTTCAGGTAAACGCAGTCACTTTTCAGCTCAAAGGAAGCTACATTGTTCACGAAGCTCACACGTTTCTCGCTCTGAACTGAAAAGCATTGGCTTTTAGAGGATCTGAGGTTTGTATGAGTTTAAGAAGCAGAATTGAACTAGATATGGTGCATGTTTGTAGGAAACACAGTTCTTTGTTTTGAGCACACTCATGTTTCCCCCCTTATTAGAGACTCTAGAAAGCAAGAGCGTGCTTCTTGCTCTCAAGCAGAGTGTGGTTCATGGATGAGAACTGTGCTGTGTGTTTCCCTTCAGAAACGGAGTGAAATGCAAGGCTCTGTGCTTTCCTGCAAGCAAGACTTCGTTTCAGGTAAACGCAGTCATTTTTCAGCTCAAACAAAGCTTCATCATTCACGAAGCTCACACGTTTCTCGCTCTGAACTGAAAAGCATTGGATGTTAGAGGAACTGTGGTTTATATCAGTTTCAGAAGCGGAGTTGAACTAGATATGGTCCGTGTGTGTAGGAAACTCATTTCTTTTGTTCTGAGCAAAGTCACTTTTCCTGCGTTATTAGAGACTGTGGAAAGCAAGAGCGTGTTTCTTGCTCTAAAGCAGAGTGTGGTTCATGGATGAGAACTGTGCTATGTCTTTCCCTTATGAAACGGAATGAAATGCCAGGCTCTGTGTCTTCCAACAAGCAAGACTTCGTTTCAGGTAAAGGCAGTCACTTTTCAGCTCAAAAGAAGCTACATCGTTCACGAGGCTCACACGTTTCTCGCTCTGAACTCGAAAGCATTGGATGTTAGAGGACCTGTGGTTTGTATCCATTTCAGAAGCAGAGTTGAACTTGATACGGTCCGTATTTGTAGGAATCTCAGTACTTTTGTTCTGAGCACACTCACGTTTCCCGCCTTATTAGAGACTGTGGAAAGCAAGAGCGTGCTTCTTACTCTAAAGCAGAGTGTGGTTCATGGATAAGAACTGTGCTATGTGTTTCCCTTCAGAAACGGAGTGAAATGCCAGGCTCTGTGTCTTGCTACAAGCAAGACTTCGTTTCAGGTAAACGCAGTCACTTTTCAGCTCAAAAGAAGCTACATCATTCAAGAAGCTCACAAGTTACTCACTCTTAACTGAAAACCATTGGATGTTAGAGGACTTGTGGTTTGTATCCGTTTCAGAAGCAGAGTTGAACTAGATATGCACCTTGTTTTTAGGATGCACAGTTCTTTGTTCGGAGCACACTCACGTTTCCCAATTTATTAGAGATTCTAGAAAGCAAGAGCATGCTTCTTCCTCTCAGCAGAGTGTGTTTGATGGATGAGAACTGTGCTGTGTGTTTCCCTTCAGATACGGAGTGAAATGTCAGGCTCTGTGCCTTCCTGCAAGCAAGACTTCGTTTCAGGTAAACGCAGTCAATTTTCAGCTCAAAGGAAGCTACATCGTTAATGAAGCTCACACGATTTTCGCTCTGAACTAAGCATTGGATGTTAGAGGAATGTGGTTTGTATCAGTTTAAGAAGCAGAGTTGATCTAGATATGGGACATGTTTAGGAAACACAGTTCTTTTGTTCTGAGCACACTCACGTTTCCCGCCTTATTAGAGAATCTAGAAAGAAAGAGCGTGCTTCTTGCTCTAAAGCAGAATGAGGTTCATGGATGAGAACTGTGCCGTGTGTTTCCCTTCAGAAACGGAGGGAAATCCCAGGCTCTGTGTCTTCCTACAATTAAGACTTCGTTTCAGGTAAACGCAGTCACTTTTCAGCTCAAAGGTAGCTACATCGTTCAAGAAGCTCACACGTTTCTCACTCTGAACTGAAAAGCATTGGATGTTAGAGGACCTGTGGTTTGTATCAGTTTCAGAAGAAGAGTTGAAGTAGATATGTTCCCTGTGTATGAAACTCAGTTCTTTTGTTCTGAGCACACTCACGTTTACTGCTTTATTAGAGACTCTAGAAAGCAAGAGCGTGCTTCTTGCTCTAATGCAGAGTGTGGTTCATGGATGAGAACTGTGCTGTGTGTTTCCCTTCAGAAAGGGGGTGAAATGCAAGTCTCTGTGCCTTCCTACAAGCAAGACTTCGTTTCAGGTAAACGCATTCACTTTTCAGCTCAAAGGAAGCTACATCGTTCACAAAGCTCACACGTTTCTCGCTCTGACCTGAAAAGCATTGGATGTTCGAGGACCTGTGGTTTGTAGCAGTTTCAGAAGCAGAGTTGAACTAGATATGGTCCGTGTGTAGGAAACTCAGTCCTTTTGTTCTGAGCACAGTCAAGTTTCCCACGTTATTATAATCTCTAGATACCAAAAGCGTGCTTCTTGCTCTAAAGCAGAGTGTGGTTCATGGATGAGAACTGTGCTGTGTGTTTCCCTGAGAAACGGAGTGAAATCCCAAGCTCTGTGTCTTCCTACAATTAAGACTTCGTTTCAGGTAAACATAGTCACTTTTCAGCTCTAAGGAAGCTACATCGTTCACGAAGCTCACACGTTTCTCGCTCTGAAATGAAAACCATTGCATGTTAGAGGACCTGTGGTTTGTATCAGTTTCCGAAGCAGAGTTGAACTAGATATGGTCCGTGTGTGTAGGAAACACAGTTCTTTTGTTCTGAGCACACTCACGTTTCCCGCATTATTAGAGACTCTAGAAAGCAAGAGCGTGGTTCTTGCTCTAAAGCAGAGTGTGGTTCATGGATGAGAACTGTGCTATGTGTTTCCATTCTGAAACGGAGTGAAATGCCAGGCTCTGTGTCTTCCTACAAGCAAGACTTCGTTTCAGATAAACACAGTCAATTTTCATCTCAAAAGAAGCTTCATCATTCACGATCTCAAACGTTTCTCAATCTGAATTGAAAAGCATTGGATATTAGAGGACTTGTGGTTTGTATGCGTTTCAGAAGCAGAGTTGAAGTAGATATGGGGCATGTTTGTAGGAAAATCAGTTCTTTTGGTCTGAGCACACTCACGTTTACTGCGTTATTAGAGACTCTAGAAAGCAAGAGCGTGCTTCTTGCTCTAAAGCAGAGTGTGGTACATGGATGAGAACTGTGCTGTGCGTTTCCCTCAGAAATGGAGTGATCCCAAGCTCTGTGTCTTCCTACAATTAAGACTTCGTTACAGGTAAACATAGTCACTTTACAGCTCAAAGGAAGCAACATCGTTCACTAAGCTCACACGTTTGTCGCTCTGAACTGAAAAGTATTGCATGTTAGAGGACCTGTGGTTTGTATCAGTTTCCGAAGCATAGTTGAACTAGATATGGTCCCTGTGTGTTGGAAACACAGTTCTTTTGTTCTGAGCACACTCACGTTTCCCGCCTTATTAGAGACTCTAGAAAGCAAGAGCGTGCTTCTTGCTCTAAAGCAGAGTGTGGTTCATGAATGAGAACTGTGCTGTGTGTTTCCCTTCAGAAACAGAGTGAAAGCCCAGACTCTGTGTCTTCCTACAAGTAAGACTTCGTTTCTGGTAAACGCAGTCACTTTTCAGCTCAAACAAAGCTTCATCATTCACGAAGCTTACACGTTTCTTGCTCTGAACTGAAAAGCATTGGATGTTAGAGGACCTGTGGTTTATATCAGTTTCAGAAGCGGAGTTGAACTAGATATGGTCCCTTTGTGTAGGAAATTCATTTCTTTTGTTCTGAGCAAACTCACTTTTCCTGCGTTATTAGAGACTTTGGAAAGCAAGAGCGTGTTTCTTGCTCTAAATCAGAGTGTGGTTCATGGATGAGAACTGTGCTATGTGTTTCCCTTCAAAAACGGAGTGAAATGACAGGCTCTGTGTCTTCCTACTATCAAGACTTCGTTTCAGATAAACGCGGTCACTTTTCAGCTCAAACGAAGCGACATCATTCACGAAGATCACACGTTTCTCGCTCTGAACTAAAAGCATTGGATGTTAGACGACCTGTGGTTTGTATCAGTTTCAGAAGCAGAGTTGAACTAGATATGGTCCTTGTTTGTAGGAAACACAGTTCTTTTGTTCTGAGCACGCTCACGTTTCCCGCATTATTAGAGACTCTAGAAAGCAAGAGCGTGGTTCTTGCTCTAAAGCAGAGTGTGGTTCATGGATGAGAACTGTGCTGTGTGTTTCCCTCAGAAACGGAGTGAAATCCCAAGCTCTGTGTCTTCCTACAATTAAGACTTCGTTTCAGGTAAACGCAGTCACTTTTCAGCTCAAAGGTAGCTACATCGTTCAAGAAGCTCACACGTTTCTCACTCTGAACTGAAAAGCATTGGATGTTAGAGGACCTGTGGTTTGTATCAGTTTCAGAAGAAGAGTTGAAGTAGATATGGTCCCTGTGTATGAAACTCAGTTCTTTTGTTTTGAGCACACTCATGTGTCCCGCCTTATTAGAGACTCTAGAACGCAAGAGCGTGCTTCTTGCTCTAAAGAAGAGTGTGGTTCATGGATGAGAACTATGCTGTGTGTTTCCCTTCAGAAACGGAGTGAAATCCCAGGCTCTGTGTCTTCCTACAAGTAAGACTTCGTTTCAGGTAAACGCAGTCACTTTTCAGCTCAAACGAAGCTACATCGTTCACAAAGCTCAAAAGTTTCTCGCTCTGATCTGAAAAGCATTGGATGTCAGAGGACCTGTGGTTTGTATCAGTTTCAGAAGCAGAGTTGAAGTAGATATGGTCCGTGTGTGTAGGAAACACAGTTCTTTTGTTCTGAGCACACTCATGTTTCCCGCATTATTACAGACTCTAGAAAGCAAGAGCGTGCTTCTTGCTCAAAGCAGAGTGTGGTTCATGGATGAGTACTGTGCTATGTGTTTCTCTTAAGAAACGGTGTGAAATGCCAGGCTCTGTGTCTTCCTACAAGCAAGACTTCGTTTCAGGTAAACGTAGTATCTTCTCACCTCAAATGAAGCGTCATCATACACGAAGCTCTCACGTTTCTTGCTCTGAACTGAAAAGCATTGGATGTTAGAGGACCTGTGGTTTGTATCAGTTTCAGAAGCAGAGTTGAACTAGATATGGTCCGTGTTTGTAGGAAACACAGTTCTTTTGTTCTCAGCACGCTCACATTTCCTGGCTTATTAGAGACTGTGGAAAGCAAGAGAGTGTTTCTTGCTCTAAAGCAGAGTGTGGTACATGGATGAGAACTGTGCTGTGTGTTTCCAATCAGAAACAGAGTGAAATCCCAGGCTCTGTGTCTTCCTACAAGTAAAACTTCCTTTCAGGTAAACGCAGTCACTTTTCAGCTCAAACGAAGCATCATCGTTCACGAAACTCAAACGTTTCTCAATCTGAATTGATAAGCATTGGATGTTAGAGGACCTGTGGTTTGTATCCGTTTCAGAAGCAGAGTTGAAGTAGATATGGGGCATGTTTGTAGGAAACACAGTTCTTTTGTTTTGAGCACACTCATGTTTCCCGCCTTATTAGAGACTCTAGAAAGCAAGAGCGTGCTTCTTGCTCTAAAGCAGAGTGTGGTTCATGGATGAGAACTGTGCTGTGTGTTTCCCTGAGAAACGGAGTGAAATCCCAGGCTCTGTGTCTTCCTACAATTAAGACTTCGTTTCAGGTAAACATAGTCACTTTTCAGCTCTAAGGAAGCTACATCGTTCACGAAGCTCACACGTTTCTCGCTCTGAAATGAAAACCATTGCATGTTAGAGGACCTGTGGTTTGTATCAGTTTCCGAAGCAGAGTTGAACTAGATATGGTCCGTGTGTGTAGGAAACACAGTTCTTTTGTTCTGAGCACACTCACGTTTCCCGCATTATTAGAGACTCTAGAAAGCAAGAGCGTGGTTCTTGCTCTAAAGCAGAGTGTGGTTCATGGATGAGAACTGTGCTATGTGTTTCCATGCTGAAACGGAGTGAAATGCCAGGCTCTGTGTCTTCCTACAAGCAAGACTTCGTTTCAGATAAACACAGTCAATTTTCATCTCAAAAGAAGCTTCATCATTCATGATCTCAAACGTTTCTCAATCTGAATTGAAAAGCATTGGATATTAGAGGACTTGTGGTTTGTATGCGTTTCAGAAGCAGAGTTGAAGTAGATATGGTCCGTGTTTGTAGGAAACACAGTTCTTTTGTTCTCAGCACGCTCACATTTCCTGCCTTATTAGAGACTGTGGAAAGCAAGAGCGTGTTTCTTGCTCTAAAGCAGAGTGTGGTACATGGATGAGAACTGTGCTGTGTGTTTCCAATCAGAAACAGAGTGAAATCCCAGGCTCTGTGTCTTCCTACAAGTAAAACTTCCTTTCAGGTAAACGCAGTCACTTTTCAGCTCAAACGAAGCATCATCGTTCACGAAGCTCAAACGTTTCTCAATCTGAATTGATAAGCATTGGATGTTAGAGGACCTGTGGTTTGTATCCGTTTCAGAAGCAGAGTTGAAGTAGATATGGGGCATGTTTGTATGAAACACAGTTCTTTTGTTTTGAGCACACTCATTTTTCCCGCCTTATTAGAGACTCTAGAAAGCAAGAGCGTGCTTCTTGCTCTAAAGCAGAGAGTGGTACAAGGATGAGAACTGTGCTGTGCGTTTCCCTTCAGAAACGGAGTGAAATCCCAGGCTCTGTGTCTTCCTACAAGTAAGACTTAGTTTCAGGTAAACGTGGTCTCTTTTATCTCAAAGGAAGCTACATCATTCACGAAGATCACACGTTTCTCGCTCTGATCTAAAAGCATTGGATGTTAGAGGACCTGTGGTTTGTATCAGTTTCAGAAGCAGAGTTGAACTGGATATGCTGCGTGTGTGTAATAAACACAGTTCTTTTGTTCTGAGCACACTCACGGTTCCTTCCTTATTAGAGACTCTAGAAAGCAAGAGCGTGCTTCTTGCTCTAAAGCTAGTGTGGTTCATGGATAAGTACTGTGCTATGTTTTCAGTTCAGAAATGGAGTGAAATGCCAGGCTCTGTGATTTCCTACAAGCACGACTTCGTTTCAAATAAACGAAGTCACTTTTCAGCTCAAAAGAAGCTAAATCGTTCACGAAGCTCACACCTTTCTCACTCTGAACTGAAAAGCATTGGATGTTAGAGGACCTGTGGTTTGTATCCGTTTCAGAAGCAGAGTTGAACTAGATATGGTGCATGTGTGTAGGAAACACAGTTCTTTTATTTTGAGCACACTCACGTTTCCCGCCGTATTAGAGACTCTAGAAAGCAAGAGCGTGCTTATTGCTCTAAAGCAGAGTGTGGATCATGGATGAGAACTGGGCTGTGTATTTCCATTCATAAATGGAGTGAAATGCCAGCCTCTGTGTCTTCCTACAAGTAGGACTTCGTTTCAGGTAAACGAAGTCACTTTTCAACTCTAAAGAAGCTACAAATTTCATGAAGCTCACACGTTTCTCGCTCTGAACTGAAAAGCATTGGATGTTAGAGGCCCTGTGGTTTGTATCAGTTTCAGAAGCAGAGTTGAACTGGATATGCTGCGTGTGTGTAATAAACACAGTTCTTTTGTTCTGAGCACACTCACGGTTCCTGCCTTATTAGAGACTGTAGAAAGCAAGAGCGTGCTTCTAACTCTAAAGCAGAATGTCGTTCATGGATGAGAACTGGGCTATGTGTTTCCCTTCAGAAATGGAGTGAAATGCCAGGCTCTGTGTCTTCCTACAAGCAAGAATTCGTTTCAGGTAAACGCAGTCACTTTTCAGCTCAAAAGAAGCTACATGGTTCTCAAAGCTCACACCTTTCTCACTCTTAACTGAAAAGCACTGGATGTTAGAGGACCTGTGATTTGTATCCATTTCAGAAGCAGAGTTGAACTAGATATGGTCCGTGTGTGTAGGAAACACAGTTCTTTTGTTCTGAGCACACTCACGTTTCCCACCTTATTAGAGACTCTAGAAAGCAAGAGAGTGCTTCTTGCTCTAAAGCAGAGTGTGGTTCATGGATGAGAACTTTGCTATGTATTTCCCTTCAGAAACGGAGTGATATGCAAGGCTCTGTGATTTCCTGCAAGCAAGACTTCGTTTCAGGTAAACGCAGTCACTTTTCAGCTCAAACAAAGCTTCATCATTCACGAAGCTCACACGTTTCTCGCTCTGAACTGAAAAGCATTGGATGTTAGAGGACCTGTGGTTTATATCAGATTCAGAAGCGGAGTTGAACTAGATATGGTCCGTTTGTGTAGGAAACTCATTTCTTTTGTTCTGAGCAAACTCACTTTTCCTGCGTTATTAGAGACTTTGGAAAGCAAGAGCGTGTTTCTTGCTCTAAAGCAGAGTGTGGTTCATGGATGAGACCTGTGCTATGTGTTTCCCTTCAAAAACGGAGTGAAATGACAGGCTCTGTGTCTTCCTACTATCAAGACTTCGTTTCAGATAAACATGGTCACTTTTCAGCTCAAACAAAGCTACATCATTCACGAAGATCACACGTTTCTCGCTCTGAACTAAAAGCATTGGATGTTAGACGACATGTGGTTTGTATCAGTTTCAGAAGCAGAGTTGAACTAGATATGGTCCTTGTTTGTAGGAAACACAGTTCTTTTGTTCTGAGCACGCTCACGTTTCCCACATTATTAGAGACTCTAGAAAGCAAGAGCGTGGTTCTTGCTCTAAAGCAGAGTGTGGTTCATGGATGAGAACTGTGCTATGTGTTTCCATTCTGAAACGGAGTGAAATGCCAGGCTCTGTGTCTTCCTACAAGCAAGAGTTCGTTTCAGATAAACACAGTCAATTTTCATCTCAAAAGAAGCTTCATCGTTCACGAAGCTCAAACGTTTCTCAATCTGAATTGAAAAGCATTGGATGTTAGAGGACCTGTGGTTTGTATCCATTTCAGAAGCAGAGTTGAAGTAGATATGAGGCATGTTTGTAGGAAACACAATTCTTTTGTTTTGAGCACACTCATGTGTCCCGCCTTATTAGAGACTCTAGAACGCAAGAGCGTGCTTCTTGCTCTAAAGAAGAGTGTGGTTCATGGATGAGAACTATGCTGTGTGTTTCCCTTCAGAAACGGAGTGAAATCCCAGGCTCTGTGTCTTCCTACAAGTAAGACTTCGTTTCAGGTAAACGCAGTCACTTTTCAGCTCAAACGAAGCTACATCGTTCACAAAGCTCAAAAGTTTCTCGCTCTGATCTGAAAAGCATTGGATGTCAGAGGACCTGTGGTTTGTATCAGTTTCAGAAGCAGAGTTGAAGTAGATATGGTCCGTGTGTAGGAAACTCAGTTCTTTTGTTCTGAGCACACTCACGTTTACTGCATTATTAGAGACTCTAGAAAGCAAGAGCGTGCTTCCTGCTCTAAAGCAGAGTGTGGTTCATGGATGAGAACTGTGCTGTGCGTTTCCCTCAGAAACGGAGTGAAATCCCAACCTCTGTGTCTTCCTACAATTAAGACTTCGTTTCAGGTAAACATAGTCACTTTACAGCTCAAAGGAAGCAACATCGTTCACGAAGCTCACACGTTTGTCGCTCTTAACTGAAAAGCATTGCATGTTAGAGGACCTGTGGTTTGTATCAGTTTCCGAATCAGAGTTGAACTAGATATGGTCCGTGTGTGTAGGAAACACAGTTCTTTTGTTCTGAGCACACTCATGTTTCCCGCATTATTACAGACTCTAGAAAGCAAGAGCGTGCTTCTTGCTCAAAGCAGAGTGTGGTTCATGGATGAGTACTGTGCTATGTGTTTCTCTTAAGAAACGGTGTGAAATGCCAGGCTCTGTGTCTTCCTACAAGCAAGACTTCGTTTCAGGTAAACGTAGTATCTTCTCACCTCAAATGAAGCGTCATCATACACGAAGCTCTCACGTTTCTTGCTCTGAACTGAAAAGCATTGGATGTTAGAGGACCTGTGGTTTGTATCAGTTTCAGAAGCAGAGTTGAACTAGATATGGTCCGTGTTTGTAGGAAACACAGTTCTTTTGTTCTCAGCACGCTCACATTTCCTGCCTTATTAGAGACTGTGGAAAGCAAGAGCGTGTTTCTTGCTCTAAAGCAGAGTGTGGTACATGGATGAGAACTGTGCTGTGTGTTTCCAATCAGAAACAGAGTGAAATCCCAGGCTCTGTGTCTTCCTACAAGAAAAACTTCCTTTCAGGTAAACGCAGTCACTTTTCAGCTCAAACGAAGCATCATCGTTCACGAAGCTCAAACGTTTCTCAATCTGAATTGATAAGCATTGGATGTTAGAGGACCTGTGGTTTGTATCCGTTTCAGAAGCAGAGTTGAAGTAGATATGGGGCATGTTTGTAGGAAACACAGTTCTTTTGTTTTGAGCACACTCATGTTTCCCGCCTTATTAGAGACTCTAGAAAGCAAGAGCGTGCTTCTTGCTCTAAAGCAGA
This sequence comes from Onychomys arenicola, assembly GCA_949786405.1. Classification (NCBI taxonomy): domain Eukaryota; kingdom Metazoa; phylum Chordata; class Mammalia; order Rodentia; family Cricetidae; genus Onychomys; species Onychomys arenicola. The sequence continues at coordinate 482,802 of CATKUM010000100.1, forward strand.
GAGTGGTACAAGGATGAGAACTGTGCTGTGTGTTTCCCTTCAGAAACGGAGTGAAATCCCAGGCTCTGTGCCTTCCTGCAAGCAAGACTTCGTTTCAGGTAAACGCAGTCACTTTTCAGCTCAAAGGAAGCTACATCGTTAATGAAGCTCACACGATTCTCGCTCTGAACTATAATCATTGGATGTTAGAGGACCTGTGGTTTGTATCAGTTAAAGAAACAGAGTTGATCTAGATATGGGACATGTTTAGGAAACACAGTTCTTTTGTTCTGAGCACACTCACGTTTCCCGCCTTATTAGAGAATCTAGAAAGCAAGAGCGTGCTTCTTGCTCTAAAGCAGAATGTGGTTCATGGATGAGAACTGTGCCGTGTGTTTCCCTTCAGAAACGGAGGGAAATCCCAGGCTCTGTGTCTTCCTACAAGTAAGACTTAGTTTCAGGTAAACGTGGTCACTTTTCAGCTCAAACGAAGCTACATCATTCTCGAAGATCACACGTTTCTCGCTCTGAACTAAAAGCATTGCATGTTAGAGGACCTGTGGTTTGTTTCAGTTTCAGAAGCAGAGTTGAACTGGATATGCTGCATGTGTAATAAACACAGTTCTTTTGTTTTGAACACACTCACGGTTCCTGCCTTATTAGAGACTGTAGAAAGCAAGAGAGTGCTGCTTACTCTAAAGCAGAATGTCATTCATGGATGAGAACTGGGCTATGTGTTTCCCTTCAGAAATGGAGTGAAATGCCAGGCTCTGTGTCTTCCTACAAGCAAGAATTCGTTTCAGGTAAACGCAGTCACTTTTCAGCTCAAAAGAAGCTACATGGTTCTCAAAGCTCACACCTTTCTCACTCTTAACTGAAAAGCACTGGATGTTAGAGGACCTGTGATTTTTATCCATTTCAGAAGCAGAGTTGAACTAGATATGGTCCGTGTTTGTAGGAAACACAGTTCTTTTGTTCTGAGCACACTCACGTTTCCCACCTTATTAGAGACTCTAGAAAGCAAGAGAGTGCTTCTTGCTCTAAAGCAGAGTGTGGTTCATGGATGAGAACTGTGCTATGTATTTCCCTTCAGAAACGGAGTGAAATGCAAGGCTCTGTGATTTCCTGCAAGCAAGACTTCGTTTCAGGTAAACGCAGTCACTTTTCAGCTCAAACAAAGCTTCATCATTCACGAAGCTCACACGTTTCTCGCTCTGAACTGAAAAGCATTGCATGTTAGAGGACCTGTGGTTTGTATCCGTTTCAGAAGCAGAGTTGAAGTAGATATGGGTCATGTTTGTAGGAAACACAGTACTTTTGTATTGAGCACACTCATGTTTCCCGCCTAATTAGAGACTCTAGAAAGGGAGAGCGTGCTTCTTGCTGTAAAGAAGAGTGTGGTTCATGGATGAGAACTATGCTGTGTGTTTCCCTTCAGAAACGGAGTGAAATCCCAGGCTCTGTGTCTTCCTACAAGTAAGACTTCGTTTCAGGTAAACGCTGTCACTTTTCAGCTCAAAGGAAGCAACATCGTTCATGAAGCTCACACGTTTGTCGCTCTGAACTGAAAAGCATTGCATGTTAGAGGACCTGTGGTTTGTATCAGTTTCAGAAGCAGAGTTGAACTAGATATGGTCCGTGTGTGTAGGAAACACAGTTCTTTTGTTCTGAGCACACTCATGTTTCCCGCCTTATTAGAGAATCTAGAAAGCAAGAGCGTGCTTCTTGATCTAAAGCAGAGTGTGGTACATGGATGAGAACTGTGCTGTGTGTTTCCCTTCAGAAACGGAGTGAAATCCAAGGCTCTGTGCCTTCCTGCAAGCAAGACTTCGTTTCAGGTAAACGCAGACACTTTTCAGCTCAAAGGAAGCTACATCGTTAATGAAGCTCACACGATTCTCGCTCTGAACTAAAAGCATTGGATGTTAGAGGACCTGTGATTTGTATCCATTTCAGAAGCAGAGTTGAACTAGATATGGTGCGTGTTTGTAGGAAACTCAGTTCTTTTGTTCTGAGCACACTCATGTTTCCCACCTTATTAGAGACTCTAGAAAGCAAGAGAGTGCTTCTTCCTCTAAAGTAGAGTGTGGTTCATGAATGAGAACTGTGCTATGTGTTTCCCTTCAGAAACGGAGTGAAATGCAAGGCTCTGTGATTTCCTGCAAGCAAGACATCGTTTCAGGTAAACGCAGTCACTTTTCAGCTCAAACAAAGCTTCATCATTCACGAAGCTCACACGTTTCTCGCTCTGAACTGAAAAGCATTGGATGTTAGAGGACCTGTGGTTTATATCAGTTTCAGAAGCGGAGTTGAACTAGATATGGTCCGTTTGTGTAGGAAACTCATTTCTTTGTTCTGAGCAAACTCACTTTTCCTGCGTTATTAGAGACTTTGGAAAGCAAGAGCGTGTTTCTTGCTCTAAAGCAGAGTGTGGTTCATGGATGAGAACTGTGCTATGTGTTTCCCTTCAAAAACGGAGTGAAATGACAGGCTCTGTGTCTTCCTACTATCAAGACTTCGTTTCAGATAAACGCAGTCACTTTTCAGCTCAAACGAAGCTACATCATTCACGAAGATCACACGTTTCTCGCTCTGAACTAAAAGCATTGATGTTAGACGACCTGTGGTTTGTATCAGTTTCAGAAGCAGAGTTGAACTAGGTATGGTCCTTGTTTGTAGGAAACACAGTTCTTTTTTTCTGAGCACGCTCACATTTCCCGCATTATTAGAGACTCTAGAAAGCAAGAGCGTGGTTCTTGCTCTAAAGCAGAGTGTGGTTCATGGATGAGAACTGTGCTATGTGTTTTCATTCTAAAACGGAGTGAAATGCGAGGCTCTGTGACTTCCTACAAGCAAGACTTCGTTTTAGATAAACACAGTCATGTTTCTTCTCAAAAGAAGCTTCATCGTTCACGAAGCTCAAACGTTTCTCAATCTGAATTGAAAAGCATTGGATGTTAGAGGACCTGTGGTTTGTATCCGTTTCAGAAGCAGAGTTGAAGTAGATATGGGGCATGTTTGTAGGAAACACAGTTCTTTTGTTTTGAGCACACTCATGTTTCCCGTCTTATTAGAGACTCTAGAAATCAAGAGCGTGTTTCTTGCTCTAAAGAAGAGTGTGGTTCATGGATGAGAACTATGCTGTGTGTTTCCCTTCAGAAACGGAGTGAAATCCCAGGCTCTGTGTCTTCCTACAAGTAAGACTTCGTTTCATGTAAACGCAGTCAATTTTCAGCTCAAACGAACTACATCGTTCACAAACCTCAAAAGTTTCTCGCTCTGAACTGAAAAGCATTGGATGTTAGAGGACCTGTGGTTTGTATCAGTTTCAGAAGCAGAGTTGAACTAGATATGGTCCGTGTTTGTAGGAAACACAGTTTTTTGTTCTCAGCACGCTCACATTTCCTGCTTTATTAGAGACTGTGGAAAGCAAGAGCGTGTTTCTTGCTCTAAAGCAGAGTGTGGTACATGGATGAGAACTGTGCTGTGTGTTTCCAATCAGAAACGGAGTGAAATCCCAGGCTCTGTGTCTTCCTACAAGTAAAACTTCCTTTCAGGTAAACGCAGTCACTTTTCAGCTCAAACGAAGCATCAACGTTCACGAAGCTCAAACGTTTCTCAATCTGAATTGATAAGCATTGGATGTTAGAGGACCTGTGGTTTGTATCAGTTAAAGAAGCAGAGTTGATCTAGATATGGGACATGTTTAGGAAACACAGTTCTTTTGTTCTGAGCACACTCACGTTTCCCGCCTTATTAGAGAATCTAGAAAGCAAGAGCGTGCTTCTTGCTCTAAAGCAGAATGTGGTTCATGGATGAGAACTGTGCCGTGTGTTTCCCTTCAGAAACGGAGTGAAATCCCAGGCTCTGTGTCTTCCTACAAGTAAGACTTAGTTTCAGGTAAACGTGGTCACTTTTCAGCTCAAACGAAGCTACATCATTCACGAAGATCACACGTTTCTCGCTCTAAACTAAAAGCATTGGATGTTAGAGGACCTGTGGTTTGTATCAGTTTCAGAAGCAGAGTTGAACTGGATATGCTGCGTGTGTGTAATAAACACAGTTCTTTTGTTCTGAGCACACTCACGGTTCCTGCCTTATTAGAGACTGTAGAAAGCAAGAGCGTGCTTCTAACTCTAAAGCAGAATGTCGTTCATGGATGAGAACTGGGCTATGTGTTTCCCTTCAGAAATGGAGTGAAATGCCAGGCTCTGTGTCTTCCTACATGCAAGAATTCGTTTCAGGTAAACGCAGTCACTTTTCAGCTCAAAAGAAGCTACATGGTTCTCAAAGCTCACACCTTTCTCACTCTTAACTGAAAAGCACTGGATGTTAGAGGACCTGTGATTTGTATCCATTTCAGAAGCAGAGTTGAACTAGATATGGTCCGTGTTTGTAGGAAACACAGTTCTTTTGTTCTGAGCACACTCACGTTTCCCACCTTATTAGAGACTCTAGAAAGCAAGAGAGTGCTTATGCTCTAAAGCAGAGTGTGGTTCATGAATGAGAACTGTGCTATGTGTTTCCCTTCAGAAACGGAGTGAAATGCAAGGCTCTGTGATTTCCTGCAAGCAAGACTTCGTTTCAGGTAAACGCAGTCACTTTTCAGCTCAAAGAAAGCTTCATCATTCACGAAGCTCACACGTTTCTCGCTCTGAACTGAAAAGCATTGGATGTTAGAGGACCTGTGGTTTATATCAGTTTCAGAAGCGGAGTTGAACTAGATATGGTCCGTTTGTGTAGGAAACTCATTTCTTTTGTTCTGAGCAAACTCACTTTTCCTGCGTTATTAGAGACTTTGGAAAGCAAGAGCGTGTTTCTTGCTCTAAAGCAGAGTGTGGTTCATGGATGAGAACTGTGCTATGTGTTTCCCTTCAAAAACGGAGTGAAATGACAGGCTCTGTGTCTTCCTACTATCAAGACTTCGTTTCAGATAAACGCAGTCACTTTTCAGCTCAAACGAAGCTACATCATTCACGAAGATCACACGTTTCTCGCTCTGAACTAAAAGCATTGATGTTAGACGACCTGTGGTTTGTATCAGTTTCAGAAGCAGAGTTGAACTAGATATGGTCCTTGTTTGTAGGAAACACAGTTCTTTTGTTCTGAGCACGCTCACGTTTCCCGCATTATTAGAGACTCTAGAAAGCAAGAGCGTGGTTCTTGCTCTAAAGCAGAGTGTGGTTCATGGATGAGAATTGTGCTATGTGTTTCCCTTCAGAAACGGAGTGAAATGCAAGGCTCTGTGATTTCCTGCAAGCAAGACTTCGTTTCAGGTAAACGCAGTCACTTTTCAGCTCAAACAAAGCTTCATCATTCAAGAAGATCACACGTTTCTCGCTCTGAACTAAAAGCATTGGATGTTAGAGGACCTGTGGTTTATATCAGTTTCAGAAGCGGAGTAGAACTAGATATGGTCCGTTTTGTAGGAAACACAGTTCTTTTGTTCTGAGCACGCTCACGTTTCCCGCATTATTAGAGACTCTAGAAAGCAAGAGATTGCTTCTTGCTGTAAAGCAGAGTGTGGTTCATGGATGAGAACTGTGCTATGTGTTTCCCTTCAGAAACGGAGTGAAATGCAAGGCTCTGTGATTTCCTGCAAGCAAGACTTCGTTTCAGCTAAACGCAGTCACTTTTCAGCTCAAAGAAAGCTTCATCATTCACGAAGCTCACACGTTTCTCGCTCTGAACTAAAAGCATTGGATGTTAGAGGACCTGTGGTTTATATCAGTTTCAGAAGCGGAGTTGAACTAGATATGGTCCGTTTGTGTAGGAAACTCATTTCTTTTGTTCTGAGCAAACTCACTTTTCCTGCGTTATTAGAGACTTTGGAAAGCAAGAGCGTGTTTCTTGCTCTAAAGCAGAGTGTGGTTCATGGATGAGAACTGTGCTATGTGTTTCCCTTCAAAAACGGAGTGAAATGACAGGCTCTGTGTCTTCCTACTATCAAGACTTCGTTTCAGAAAAACGCAGTCACTTTTCAGCTCAAACGAAGCTACATCATTCACGAAGATCACACGTTTCTCGCTCTGAACTAAAAGCAATGGATGTTAGAGGACCTGTGGTTTGTATCAGTTTCAGAAGCAGAGTTGAACTAGATATGGTCCGTGTTTGTAGGAAACACAGTTTTTTGTTCTCAGCATGCTCACTTTTCCTGCGTTATTAGAGACTCTGGAAAGCAAGAGCGTGTTTCTTGCTCTAAAGCAGAGTGTGGTTCATGGATGAGAACTGTGCTGTGTGTTTCCCTTCAGAAACGGAGTGAAATCCCAGGCGCTGTGTCTTCCTACAAGTAAGACTTCGTTTCAGGTAAACGCAGTCACTTTTCAGCTCAAACGAAGCTACATCGTTCACAAAGCTCAAAAGTTTCTCCCTCTGAACTGAAAAGCATTGGATGTTAGAGGACCTGTGGTTTGTATCAGTTTCAGAAGCAGAGTTGAAGTAGGTATGCTCCGTGTGTAGGAAACTCAGTTCTTTTGTTCTGAGCACACTCACATTTACTGCGTTATTAGAGACTCTAGAAAGCAAGAGCATGCTTCTTGCTCTAAAGCAGAGTGTGGTTCATGGATGAGTACTGTGCTATGTGTTTCTCTTAAGAAACAGTGTGAAATGCCAGGCTCTGTGTCTTCCTACAAGCAAGACTTCATTTCAGGTAAACGTAGTATCTTCTCACCTCAAATGAAGCGTCATCATACAGGAAGCTCTCATGTTTCTTGCTCTGAACTGAAAAGCATTGGATGTTAGAGGACCTGTGGTTTGTATCAGTTTCAGAAGCAGAGTTGAACTAGATATGGTCCGTGTTTGTAGGAAACACAGTTTTTTGTTCTCAGCACGCTCACATTTCCTGCCTTATTAGAGACTGTGGAAAGCAAGAGCGTGTTTCTTGCTCTAAAGCAGAGTGTGGTACATGGATGAGAACTGTGCTGTGTGTTTCCAATCAGAAACGGAGTGAAATCCCAGGCTCTGTGTCTTCCTACAAGTAAAACTTCCTTTCAGGTAAACGCAGTCACTTTTCAGCTCAAACGAAGCATCATCGTTCACGAAGCTCAAACGTTTCTCAATCTGAATTGATAAGCATTGGATGTTAGAGGACCTGTGGTTTGTATCAGTTAAAGAAGCAGAGTTGATCTAGATATGGGACATGTTTAGGAAACACAGTTCTTTTGTTCTGAGCACACTCACGTTTCCTGCCTTATTAGAGAATCTAGAAAGCAAGAGCGTGCTTCTTGCTCTAAAGCAGAATGTGGTTCATGGATGAGAACTGTGCCGTGTGTTTCCCTTCAGAAACGGAGTGAAATCCCAGGCGCTGTGTCTTCCTACAAGTAAGACTTCGTTTCAGGTAAACACAGTCACTTTTCAGCTCAAAAGAAGCTACATCTTTCATGAAGCTCACACGTTTCTCGCTCTGAACTGAAAAGCATTGGATGTTAGAGGATCTGTGGTTTGTATCAGTTTCAGAAGCAGAGTTGAACTAGATATGGTCCGTGTGTATGAAACTCAGTTCTTTTGTTCTGAACACACTCACATTTCCCGCCTTATTAGAGACTCTAGAAAGCAAGAGCGTGCTTCCTGCTCTAATGCAGAGTGTGTTTCATGGAAGAGAACTGTGCTGTGCTTCCCTTCAGAAACTGAGTGAAATGCAAGGCTCTGTGCCTTCCTGTAAGCAAGACTTCGTTTCAGGTAAACGTAGTCAGTTTTCAGCTCAAACGAAGCTTCATCATTCACGAAGCTCACAGGTTTCTCGCTCTGAACTGAAAAGCATTGGATGTTACAGGAACTGTGGTTTATATCAGTTTCAGAAGCGGAGTTGAACTAGATATGGTCCGTGTGTTTAGGAAACACAGTTCTTTTGTTCTGACCACACTCAGGTTTCCCGCCTTATTAGAGACTCTAGAAAGCAAGAGCTTGCTTCTTGCTCTAAAGCAGAATGTGGTTCATGGATGAGAACTGTGCCGTGTATTTCCCTTCAGAAACTGAGTGAAATCCCAGGCTCTGTGTCTTCCTACAAGTAAGACTTCGTTTCAGGTAAACATGGTCACTTTTCAGCTCAAACGAGGCTACATCATTCACGAAGATCACTCGTTTCTCGCTGTGAACTAAAAGCATTGGATGTTAGACGACCTGTGGTTTGTATCAGTTTAAGAAGCAGAGTTGATCTAGTTATGGGACATGTTTAGGAAACACAGTTCTTTTGTTCTGAGCACACTCACATTTCCCGCCTTATTAGAGAATCTAGAAAGCAAGAGCGTACTTGTTGCTCTAAAGCAGAATGTGGTTCATGGATGAGAACTGTGCCGTGTGTTTCCCTTCAGAAACGGAGTGAAATCCCAGGCTCTGTGTCTTCCTACAAGTAAGACTTCGTTTCAGGTAAACGTGGTCACTTTTCAGCTCAAACGAAGCTACATCATTCACGAAGATCACACGTTTCTCGCTCTGAACTAAAAGCATTGGATGTTAGAGGACCTGTGGTTTGTATCAGTTTCAGAAGCAGTGTTGAACTGGATATGCTGCATGTGTGTAATAAACACAGTTATTTTGTTCTGAGCACACTCACGGTTCCTGCCTTATTAGAGAGCCTAGAAAGCAAGAGCGTGCTTCTTGCTCTAAAGCAGAGTGTGGTTCATGGATGAGTACTGTGCTATGTGTTTCCGTTCAGAAATGGATTGAAATGCCAGGCTCTGTGATTTCCTACAAGCACGACTTCCTTTCAAATAAACGCAGTCACTTTTCAGCTCAAAGGAAGCTACATCGTTAATGAAGCTCTCACGATTCTTGCTCTGAACTAAAAGCATTGGATGTTAGACGACCTGTGGTTTGTATCAGTTTAAGAATCAGAGTTGATCTAGATATGGGACATGTTTAGGAAACACAGATCTTTTGTTCTGAGCACGCTCACATTTCCTGCCTTATTAGAGACTGTGGAGAGCAAGATCGTGTTTCTTGCTCTAAAGCAGAGTGTGATTCATGGATGAGAACTGTGCTGTGTGTTTCCCTTCAGAAACGGAGTGAAATAACAGGCTCTGTGTCTTCCTACAAGCATGACTTCGTTTCAGGTAAACGCAGTCACTTTTCAGCTCAAACGAAGCTACATCATTCACGAAGCTCACACGTTTCTCACTCTTAACTGAAAAGCATTGGATGTTAGAGGACCTGTGGTTTGTATCAGTTTCAGAAGCAGAGTTGAACTAGATATGGACCTTGTTTTTAGGTAACACAGTTCTTTGTTCTGAGCACACTCACGTTTCCCACATTATTAGAGATTCTAGAAAGCAAGAGCATGCTTCTTGCTCTAAGCTGAGTGTGTTTGATGGATGAGAACTGTGCTGTGTATTTCCCTTCAGAAACGGAGTGAAATCCCAGGCGCAGTGTCTTCCTACAAGTAAGACTTCGTTTCAGGTAAACGCAGTCACTTTTCAGCTCAAAAGAAGCTACATCATTCAATAAGCTCACACGTTTCTCACTCTTAACTGAAAAGCATTGGATGTTAGAAGACCTGTGGTTTGTATCCATTTCAGAAGCAGAGTTGAACTAGATATGGTGCATGTGTGTAGGAAACACAGTTCTTTTGTTCTGAGCACGCTCATATTTCCTGCGTTATTAGAGACTGTGGAAAGCAAGAGCGTGTGTCTTGCTCTAAAGCAGAGTGTGGTTCATGGATGAAAACTGTGCTATGTGTTTCCCTTCAGAAACGGAGTGAAATGCCAGGCTCTGTGTCTTCCTACAAGTAAGACTTCGGTTCAGGTAAACGTACTCACTTTTCAGCTCAAAGGAAGCTACATCATTCACGAAGACCACACGTTTCTCGCTGTGAACTAAAAGCATTGGATGTTAGAGGACCTGTGGTTTGCATCAGTTTCAGAAGCAGAGTTGAACTGGATATGCTGCGTGTGTGTAATAAACACAGTTCTTTTGTTCTGAGCACACTCACGGTTCCTGCCTTATTAGCGTGCCTAGAAAGCAAGAGCGTGTTTCTTGCTCTAAAGCAGAGTGTGGTTCATGGATGAGTACTGTGCTATGTGTTTCTGTTCAGAAATGGATTGAAATGCCAGGCTCTGTGATTCCCACAAGCAGGATTTCCTTTCAGATAAACGCAGTCACTTTCAGCTCAAAAGAAGCTCAATCATTCACAAAGCTCACACCTTTCTCACTCTTAACTGAAAAGCATTGGATGTTAGAGGACCTGTGGTATGTATCCGTTTCAGAAGCAGAGTTGAACTAGATATGGACCTTGTTTTTAGGATACACAGTTCTTTGTTTTGAGCACACTCACGTTTCCCACGTTATTAGAGACTCTAGAAAGCAAGAGCTTGCTTCTTCCTCTAAGCTGAGTGTGTTTGATGGATGAGAACTGTGCTGTGTGTTTCCCTTCAGAAACGGAGTGAAATCCCAGGCGCTGTGTCTTCCTACAAGTAAGACTTCGTTTCAGGTAAACACAGTCACTTTTCAGCTCAAAAGAAGCTACATCTTTCATGAAGCTCACACGTTTCTCGCTCTGAACTGAAAAGCATTGGATGTTAGAGGATCTGTGGTTTGTATCAGTTTCAGAAGCAGAGTTGAACTAGATATGGTCCGTGTGTATGAAACTCAGTTCTTTTGTTCTGAACACACTCACATTTCCCGCCTTATTAGAGACTCTAGAAAGCAAGAGCGTGCTTCCTGCTCTAATGCAGAGTGTGTTTCATGGAAGAGAACTGTGCTGTGCTTCCCTTCAGAAACTGAGTGAAATGCAAGGCTCTGTGCCTTCCTGTAAGCAAGACTTCGTTTCAGGTAAACGTAGTCAGTTTTCAGCTCAAACGAAGCTTCATCATTCACGAAGCTCACAGGTTTCTCGCTCTGAACTGAAAAACATTGGATGTTACAGGAACTGTGGTTTATATCAGTTTCAGAAGCGGAGTTGAACTAGATATGGTCCGTGTGTTTAGGAAACACAGTTCTTTTGTTCTGACCACACTCAGGTTTCCCGCCTTATTAGAGACTCTAGAAAGCAAGAGCTTGCTTCTTGCTCTAAAGCAGAATGTGGTTCATGGATGAGAACTGTGCCGTGTATTTCCCTTCAGAAACTGAGTGAAATCCCAGGCTCTGTGTCTTCCTACAAGTAAGACTTCGTTTCAGGTAAACATGGTCACTTTTCAGCTCAAACGAGGCTACATCATTCACGAAGATCACTCGTTTCTCGCTGTGAACTAAAAGCATTGGATGTTAGACGACCTGTGGTTTGTATCAGTTTAAGAAGCAGAGTTGATCTAGTTATGGGACATGTTTAGGAAACACAGTTCTTTTGTTCTGAGCACACTCACATTTCCCGCCTTATTAGAGAATCTAGAAAGCAAGAGCGTACTTGTTGCTCTAAAGCAGAATGTGGTTCATGGATGAGAACTGTGCCGTGTGTTTCCCTTCAGAAACGGAGTGAAATCCCAGGCTCTGTGTCTTCCTACAAGTAAGACTTCGTTTCAGGTAAACGTGGTCACTTTTCAGCTCAAACGAAGCTACATCATTCACGAAGATCACACGTTTCTCGCTCTGAACTAAAAGCATTGGATGTTAGAGGACCTGTGGTTTGTATCAGTTTCAGAAGCAGTGTTGAACTGGATATGCTGCATGTGTGTAATAAACACAGTTATTTTGTTCTGAGCACACTCACGGTTCCTGCCTTATTAGAGAGCCTAGAAAGCAAGAGCGTGCTTCTTGCTCTAAAGCAGAGTGTGGTTCATGGATGAGTACTGTGCTATGTGTTTCCGTTCAGAAATGGATTGAAATGCCAGGCTCTGTGATTTCCTACAAGCACGACTTCCTTTCAAATAAACGCAGTCACTTTTCAGCTCAAAGGAAGCTACATCGTTAATGAAGCTCTCACGATTCTTGCTCTGAACTAAAAGCATTGGATGTTAGACGACCTGTGGTTTGTATCAGTTTAAGAATCAGAGTTGATCTAGATATGGGACATGTTTAGGAAACACAGATCTTTTGTTCTGAGCACGCTCACATTTCCTGCCTTATTAGAGACTGTGGAGAGCAAGATCGTGTTTCTTGCTCTAAAGCAGAGTGTGATTCATGGATGAGAACTGTGCTGTGTGTTTCCCTTCAGAAACGGAGTGAAATCCCAGGCTCTGTGTCTTCCTACAAGTAAAACTTCCTTTCAGGTAAACGCAGTCACTTTTCAGCTCAAACGAAGCTACATCGTTCACGAAGCTCACAAGTTTCTCGCTCTGAACTGAAAAGCATTTGATGTTAGAGGACCTGTGGTTTGTATCAGTTTCAGAAGCAGAGTTGAACTACATATGGTCCGTGTGTGTAGGAAACACAGTTCTTTTGTTCTGAGCACACTCACGTTTCCCGCATTTTTAGAGACTCTAGAAAGCAAGAGCGTGCTTCTTGCTCTCAAGCAGAGTGTGCTTCATGGATGAGAACTGTGCTGTGTGTTTCCCATCTGAAACGGAGTGAAATCCAAGGCTCTGTGTGTTCCTACAAGTAAGACTTCGTTTCATGTAAACGCAGTCACTTTTCAGCTCAAAGGAAGCTACATCGTTCACGAAGCTGACACATTTCTTGCTCTGAACTGAAAAGCATTGGATGTTAGAGGACCTGACATTTGTATCAGTTTAAGAAGCAGAGTTGAACTAGAAATGGTACGTGTGTGTATGAAACTCAGTTCTTTTGTTCTGAACACACTCACATTTCCCGCCTTATTAGAGACCCTAGAAGGCAAGAGCGTGCTTCTTGCTCTAAAGTAGAGTGTGTTTCATGGATGAGAACTGTGCTGTGCTTCCTTTCAGAAACTGAGTGAAATGCAAGGCTCTGTGCCTTCCTGCAAGCATGACTTCGTTTCAGGTAAACGTAGTCAGTTTTCAGCTCAAACGAAGCTTCATCATTCATGAAGCTCACACGTTTCTCGCTCTGAACTGAAAAACATTGGAATGTTCCAGGAACTGTGGTTTATATCAGTTTCAGAAGCGGAGTTGAACTAAATATGGTCCGTGTGTTTAGGAAACACAGTTCTTTTGTTCTGAGCACACTCACGGTTCCTGCATTATTAGAGACTCTAGAAAGCAAGAGCGTGCTTCTTGCTCTAAAGCAGAATGTGGTTCATGGATGAGAACTGTGCTGTGTGTTTCCCTTCAGAAACGGAGTGAAATAACAGGCTCTGTGTCTTCCTACAAGCAAGACTTCGTTTCAGGTAAACGCAGTCACTTTTCAGCTCAAACGAAGCTACATCATTCACGAAGCTCACACGTTTCTCACTCTTAACTGAAAAGCATTGGATGTTAGAGGACCTGTGGTTTGTATCAGTTTCAGAAGCAGAGTTGAACTAGATATGGACCTTGTTTTTAGGTAACACAGTTCTTTGTTCTGAGCACACTCACGTTTCCCACATTATTAGAGATTCTAGAAAGCAAGAGCATGCTTCTTGCTCTAAGCTGAGTGTGTTTGATGGATGAGAACTGTGCTGTGTATTTCCCTTCAGAAACGGAGTGAAATCCCAGGCGCAGTGTCTTCCTACAAGTAAGACTTCGTTTCAGGTAAACGCAGTCACTTTTCAGCTCAAAAGAAGCTACATCATTCAATAAGCTCACACGTTTCTCACTCTTAACTGAAAAGCATTGGATGTTAGAAGACCTGTGGTTTGTATCCATTTCAGAAGCAGAGTTGAACTAGATATGGTGCATGTGTGTAGGAAAAACAGTTCTTTTGTTCTGAGCACGCTCACATTTCCTGCCTTATTAGAGACTGTGGAAAGCAAGAGCGTGTGTCTTGCTCTAAAGCAGAGTGTGGTTCATGGATGAAAACTGTGCTATGTGTTTCCCTTCAGAAACGGAGTGAAATGCCAGGCTCTGTGTCTTCCTACAAGTAAGACTTCGGTTCAGGTAAACGTACTCACTTTTCAGCTCAAAGGAAGCTACATCATTCACGAAGACCACACGTTTCTCGCTGTGAACTAAAAGCATTGGATGTTAGAGGACCTGTGGTTTGCATCAGTTTCAGAAGCAGAGTTGAACTGGATATGCTGCGTGTGTGTAATAAACACAGTTCTTTTGTTCTGAGCACACTCACGGTTCCTGCCTTATTAGCGTGCCTAGAAAGCAAGAGCGTGTTTCTTGCTCTAAAGCAGAGTGTGGTTCATGGATGAGTACTGTGCTATGTGTTTCTGTTCAGAAATGGATTGAAATGCCAGGCTCTGTGATTCCCACAAGCAGGATTTCCTTTCAGATAAACGCAGTCACTTTCAGCTCAAAAGAAGCTCAATCATTCACAAAGCTCACACCTTTCTCACTCTTAACTGAAAAGCATTGGATGTTAGAGGACCTGTGGTATGTATCCGTTTCAGAAGCAGAGTTGAACTAGATATGGACCTTGTTTTTAGGATACACAGTTCTTTGTTTTGAGCACACTCACGTTTCCCACGTTATTAGAGACTCTAGAAAGCAAGAGCTTGCTTCTTCCTCTAAGCTGAGTGTGTTTGATGGATGAGAACTGTGCTGTGTGTTTCCCTTCAGAAACGGAGTGAAATCCCAGGCGCTGTGTCTTCCTACAAGTAAGACTTCGTTTCAGGTAAACACAGTCACTTTTCAGCTCAAAAGAAGCTACATCTTTCATGAAGCTCACACGTTTCTCGCTCTGAACTGAAAAGCATTGGATGTTAGAGGATCTGTGGTTTGTATCAGTTTCAGAAGCAGAGTTGAACTAGATATGGTCCGTGTGTATGAAACTCAGTTCTTTTGTTCTGAACACACTCACATTTCCTGCCTTATTAGAGACTCTAGAAAGCAAGAGCGTGCTTCCTGCTCTAATGCAGAGTGTGTTTCATGGAAGAGAACTGTGCTGTGCTTCCCTTCAGAAACTGAGTGAAATGCAAGGCTCTGTGCCTTCCTGTAAGCAAGACTTCGTTTCAGGTAAACGTAGTCAGTTTTCAGCTCAAACGAAGCTTCATCATTCACGAAGCTCACAGGTTTCTCGCTCTGAACTGAAAAACATTGGATGTTACAGGAACTGTGGTTTATATCAGTTTCAGAAGCGGAGTTGAACTAGATATGGTCCGTGTGTTTAGGAAACACAGTTCTTTTGTTCTGACCACACTCAGGTTTCCCGCCTTATTAGAGACTCTAGAAAGCAAGAGCTTGCTTCTTGCTCTAAAGCAGAATGTGGTTCATGGATGAGAACTGTGCCGTGTATTTCCCTTCAGAAACTGAGTGAAATCCCAGGCTCTGTGTCTTCCTACAAGTAAGACTTCGTTTCAGGTAAACATGGTCACTTTTCAGCTCAAACGAGGCTACATCATTCACGAAGATCACTCGTTTCTCGCTGTGAACTAAAAGCATTGGATGTTAGACGACCTGTGGTTTGTATCAGTTTAAGAAGCAGAGTTGATCTAGTTATGGGACATGTTTAGGAAACACAGTTCTTTTGTTCTGAGCACACTCACATTTCCCGCCTTATTAGAGAATCTAGAAAGCAAGAGCGTACTTGTTGCTCTAAAGCAGAATGTGGTTCATGGATGAGAACTGTGCCGTGTGTTTCCCTTCAGAAACGGAGTGAAATCCCAGGCTCTGTGTCTTCCTACAAGTAAGACTTCGTTTCAGGTAAACGTGGTCACTTTTCAGCTCAAACGAAGCTACATCATTCACGAAGATCACACGTTTCTCGCTCTGAACTAAAAGCATTG
This sequence comes from Onychomys arenicola, assembly GCA_949786405.1. Lineage (NCBI taxonomy): Eukaryota > Metazoa > Chordata > Mammalia > Rodentia > Cricetidae > Onychomys > Onychomys arenicola. Next base: position 498,436 of record CATKUM010000100.1, read on the forward strand.
GATGTTAGAGGACCTGTGGTTTGTATCAGTTTCAGAAGCAGTGTTGAACTGGATATGCTGCATGTGTGTAATAAACACAGTTCTTTTGTTTTGAGCACACTCACGGTTCCTGCCTTATTAGAGAGCCTAGAAAGCAAGAGCGTGCTTCTTGCTCTAAAGCAGAGTGTGGTTCATGGATGAGTACTGTGCTATGTGTTTCCGTTCAGAAATGGATTGAAATGCCAGGCTCTGTGATTTCCTACAAGCACGACTTCCTTTCAGATAAACGCAGTCACTTTTCAGCTCAAAGGAAGCTACATCGTTAATGAAGCTCTCACGATTCTTGCTCTGAACTAAAAGCATTGGATGTTAGACGACCTGTGGTTTGTATCAGTTTAAGAATCAGACTTGATCTCGATATGGGACATGTTTAGGAAACACAGATCTTTTGTTCTGAGCACGCTCACATTTCCTGCCTTATTAGAGACTGTGGAGAGCAAGATCGTGTTTCTTGCTCTAAAGCAGAGTGTGATTCATGGATGAGAACTGTGCTGTGTGTTTCCCTTCAGAAACGGAGTGAAATCCCAGGCTCTGTGTCTTCCTACAAGTAAAACTTCCTTTCAGGTAAACGCAGTCACTTTTCAGCTCAAACGAAGCTACATCATTCACGAAGCTCACAAGTTTCTCGCTCTGAACTGAAAAGCATTTGATGTTAGAGGACCTGTGGTTTGTATCAGTTTCAGAAGCAGAGTTGAACTACATATGGTCCGTGTGTGTAGGAAACACAGTTCTTTTGTTCTGAGCACACTCAAGTTTCCCGCATTATTAGAGAATCTAGAAAGCAAGAGCGTGCTTCTTGCTCTCAAGCAGAGTGTGGTTCATGGATGAGAACTGTGCTATGTGTTTCCCTTCAGAAACGGAGTGAAATGCCAGGCTCTGTGTCTTCCTACAAGTAAGACTTCGTTTCAGGTAAACGTAGTCACTTTTCAGCTCAAAGGAAGCTACATCATTCACGAAGATCACACGTTTCTCGCTGTGAACTAAAAGCATTGGATGTTAGAGGACCTGTGGTTTGCATCAGTTTCAGAAGCAGAGTTGAACTGGATATGCTGCGTGTTTGTAATAAACACAGTTCTTTTGTTCTGAGCACACTCACGGTTCCTGCCTTATTAGAGTGCCTAGAAAGCAAGAGCGTGCTTCTTGCTCTAAAGCAGAGTGTGGTTCATGGATGAGTACTGTGCTATGTGTTTCCGTTCAGAAATGGATTGAAATGCCAGGCTCTGTGATTTCCCACAAGCAGGATTTCCTTTCAGATAAACGCAGTCACTTTCAGCTCAAAAGAAGCTAAATCATTCACGAAGCTCACACCTTTCTCACTCTTAACTGAAAAGCATTGGATGTTAGAGGACCTGTGGTTTGTATCCGTTTCAGAAGCAGTGTTGAACTAGATATGGACCTTGTTTTTAGGATACACAGTTCTTTGTTTTGAGCACACTCACGTTTCCCACGTTATTAGAGACTCTAGAAAGCAAGAGCTTGCTTCTTCCTCTAAGCTGAGTGTGTTTGATGGATGAGAACTGTGCTGTGTGTTTCCCTTCAGAAACGGAGTGAAATCCCAGGCGCTGTGTCTTCCTACAAGTAAGACTTCGTTTCAGGTAAACGCAGTCACTTTTCAGCTCAAAAGAAGCTACATCTTTCAGGAAGCTCACACGTTTCTCGCTCTGAACTGAAAAGCATTGGATGTTAGAGGATCTGTGGTTTGTATCAGTTTCAGAAGCAGAGTTGAACTAGATATGGTCCGTGTGTATGAAACTCAGTTCTTTTGTTCTGAACACACTCACATTTCCCGCCTTATTAGAGACTCTAGAAAGCAAGAGCGTGCTTCTTGCTCTAATGCAGAGTGTGTTTCATGGAAGAGAACTGTGCTGTGCTTCCCTTCAGAAACTGAGTGAAATGCAAGGCTCTGTGCCTTCCTGTAAGCAAGACTTCGTTTCAGGTAAACGTAGTCAGTTTTCAGCTCAAACGAAGCTTCATCATTCACGAAGCTCACAGGTTTCTCGCTCTGAACTGAAAAACATTGGATGTTACAGGAACTGTGGTTTATATCAGTTTCAGAAGCGGAGTTGAACTAGATATGGTCCGTGTGTTTAGGAAACACAGTTCTTTTGTTCTGACCACACTCAGGTTTCCCGCCTTATTAGAGACTCTAGAAAGCAAGAGCTTGCTTCTTGCTCTAAAGCAGAATGTGGTTCATGGATGAGAACTGTGCCGTGTATTTCCCTTCAGAAACTGAGTGAAATCCCAGGCTCTGTGTCTTCCTACAAGCAAGACTTCGTTTCAGGTAAACGCAGTCACTTTTCAGCTCAAACAAAGATTCATTGTTCACGAAGTTCACACGTTTCTCACTCTGAACTGAAAAACACTGGATGTTAGAGGACCTGTGGTTTATATCAGTTTCAGAAGCAGAGTTGGACTAGATAAGGTCCGTGTGTGTAGGAAACTCAGTTCATTTGTTCTGAGAACACTCACTTTTCCTGCCTTATTAGACACTGTGGAAAGCAAGAGCGTGTTTCTTGCTCTAAAGCAGAGTGAGGTTCATGGATGAGAACTGTGCTATGTGTTTCCCTTCAAAAACGGAGTGAAATGACAGGCTCTGTGTCTTCCTACTATCAAGACTTCGTTTCAGATAAACGCAGTCACTTTTCAGCTCTAAAGAAACTACATCGTTCACGAAGCTCACACGTTTCTCACTCTTAACTGAAAAGCATTGGATGTTAGAGGACCTGTGGTATGTATCCGTTTCAGAAGCAGAGTTGAACTAGATATGGTGCATGTGTGTAGGAAACACAGTTCTTTTGTTTTGAGCTCGCTCACATTTCCTGCCTTATTAGAGACTGTGGAAAGCAAGAGCGTGTGTCTTGCTCTAAAGCAGAGTGTGGTTCATGGATGAGAACTGTGCTATGTGTTTCCCTTCAGAAACGGAGTGAAATGCCAGGCTCTGTGTCTTCCTACAAGTAAGACTTCGTTTCAGGTAAACGTAGTCACTTTTCAGCTCAAAGGAAGCTACATCATTCACGAAGATCACACGTTTCTCGCTGTGAACTAAAAGCATTGGATGTTAGAGGACCTGTGGTTTGCATCAGTTTCAGAAGCAGAGTTGAACTGGATATGCTGCGTGTTTGTAATAAACACAGTTCTTTTGTTCTGAGCACACTCACGGTTCCTGCCTTATTAGAGTGCCTAGAAAGCAAGAGCGTGCTTCTTGCTCTAAAGCAGAGTGTGGTTCATGGATGAGTACTGTGCTATGTGTTTCCGTTCAGAAATGGATTGAAATGCCAGGCTCTGTGATTTCCCACAAGCAGGATTTCCTTTCAGATAAACGCAGTCACTTTCAGCTCAAAGAAGCTAAATCATTCACGAAGCTCACACCTTTCTCACTCTTAACTGAAAAGCATTGGATGTTAGAGGACCTGTGGTTTGTATCCGTTTCAGAAGCAGTGTTGAACTAGATATGGACCTTGTTTTTAGGATACACAGTTCTTTGTTTTGAGCACACTCACGTTTCCCACGTTATTAGAGACTCTAGAAAGCAAGAGCTTGCTTCTTCCTCTAAGCTGAGTGTGTTTGATGGATGAGAACTGTGCTGTGTGTTTCCCTTCAGAAACGGAGTGAAATCCCAGGCGCTGTGTCTTCCTACAAGTAAGACTTCGTTTCAGGTAAACGCAGTCACTTTTCAGCTCAAAAGAAGCTACATCTTTCATGAAGCTCACACGTTTCTCGCTCTGAACTGAAAAGCATTGGATGTTAGAGGATCTGTGGTTTGTATCAGTTTCAGAAGCAGAGTTGAACTAGATATGGTCCGTGTGTATGAAACTCAGTTCTTTTGTTCTGAACACACTCACATTTCCCGCCTTATTAGAGACTCTAGAAAGCAAGAGCGTGCTTCTTGCTCTAATGCAGAGTGTGTTTCATGGAAGAGAACTGTGCTGTGCTTCCCTTCAGAAACTGAGTGAAATGCAAGGCTCTGTGCCTTCCTCTAAGCAAGACTTCGTTTCAGGTAAACGTAGTCAGTTTTCAGCTCAAACGAAGCTTCATCATTCACGAAGCTCACAGGTTTCTCGCTCTGAACTGAAAAACATTGGATGTTACAGGAACTGTGGTTTATATCAGTTTCAGAAGCGGAGTTGAACTAGATATGGTCCGTGTGTTTAGGAAACACAGTTCTTTTGTTCTGACCACACTCAGGTTTCCCGCCTTATTAGAGACTCTAGAAAGCAAGAGCTTGCTTCTTGCTCTAAAGCAGAATGTGGTTCATGGATGAGAACTGTGCCGTGTATTTCCCTTCAGAAACTGAGTGAAATCCCAGGCTCTGTGTCTTCCTACAAGCAAGACTTCGTTTCAGGTAAACGCAGTCACTTTTCAGCTCAAACAAAGATTCATTGTTCACGAAGTTCACACGTTTCTCACTCTGAACTGAAAAACACTGGATGTTAGAGGACCTGTGGTTTATATCAGTTTCAGAAGCAGAGTTGGACTAGATAAGGTCCGTGTGTGTAGGAAACTCAGTTCATTTGTTCTGAGAACACTCACTTTTCCTGCCTTATTAGACACTGTGGAAAGCAAGAGCGTGTTTCTTGCTCTAAAGCAGAGTGAGGTTCATGGATGAGAACTGTGCTATGTGTTTCCCTTCAAAAACGGAGTGAAATGACAGGCTCTGTGTCTTCCTACTATCAAGACTTCGTTTCAGATAAACGCAGTCACTTTTCAGCTCTAAAGAAACTACATCGTTCACGAAGCTCACACGTTTCTCACTCTTAACTGAAAAGCATTGGATGTTAGAGGACCTGTGGTATGTATCCGTTTCAGAAGCAGAGTTGAACTAGATATGGTGCATGTGTGTAGAAAACACAGTTCTTTTGTTTTGAGCTTGCTCACATTTCCTGCCTTATTAGAGACTGTGGAAAGCAAGAGCGTGTGTCTTGCTCTAAAGCAGAGTGTGGTTCATGGATGAGAACTGTGCTATGTGTTTCCCTTCAGAAACGGAGTGAAATGCCAGGCTCTGTGTCTTCCTACAAGTAAGACTTCGTTTCAGGTAAACGTAGTCACTTTTCAGCTCAAAGGAAGCTACATCATTCACGAAGATCACACGTTTCTCGCTGTGAACTAAAAGCATTGGATGTTAGAGGACCTGTGGTTTGCATCAGTTTCAGAAGCAGAGTTGAACTGGATATGCTGCGTGTTTGTAATAAACACAGTTCTTTTGTTCTGAGCACACTCACGGTTCTTGCCTTATTAGAGTGCCTAGAAAGCAAGAGCGTGCTTCTTGCTCTAAAGCAGAGTGTGGTTCATGGATGAGTACTGTGCTATGTGTTTCCGTTCAGAAATGGATTGAAATGCCAGGCTCTGTGATTTCCCACAAGCAGGATTTCCTTTCAGATAAACGCAGTCACTTTCAGCTCAAAAGAAGCTAAATCATTCACGAAGCTCACACCTTTCTCACTCTTAACTGAAAAGCATTGGATGTTAGAGGACCTGTGGTTTGTATCCGTTTCAGAAGCAGTGTTGAACTAGATATGGACCTTGTTTTTAGGATACACAGTTCTTTGTTTTGAGCACACTCACGTTTCCCACGTTATTAGAGACTCTAGAAAGCAAGAGCTTGCTTCTTCCTCTAAGCTGAGTGTGTTTGATGGATGAGAACTGTGCTGTGTGTTTCCCTTCAGAAACGGAGTGAAATCCCAGGCGCTGTGTCTTCCTACAAGTAAGACTTCGTTTCAGGTAAACGCAGTCACTTTTCAGCTCAAAAGAAGCTACATCTTTCAGGAAGCTCACACGTTTCTCGCTCTGAACTGAAAAGCATTGGATGTTAGAGGATCTGTGGTTTGTATCAGTTTCAGAAGCAGAGTTGAACTAGATATGGTCCGTGTGTATGAAACTCAGTTCTTTTGTTCTGAACACACTCACATTTCCCGCCTTATTAGAGACTCTAGAAAGCAAGAGCGTGCTTCTTGCTCTAATGCAGAGTGTGTTTCATGGAAGAGAACTGTGCTGTGCTTCCCTTCAGAAACTGAGTGAAATGCAAGGCTCTGTGCCTTCCTCTAAGCAAGACTTCGTTTCAGGTAAACGTAGTCAGTTTTCAGCTCAAACGAAGCTTCATCATTCACGAAGCTCACACGTTTCTCGCTCTGAAATGAAAAACATTGGATGTTACAGGAACTGTGGTTTATATCAGTTTCAGAAGCGGAGTTGAACTAGACATGGTCCGTGTGTTTAGGAAACACAGTTCTTTTGTTCTGAGCACACTCAGGTTTCCCGCCTTATTAGAGAATCTAGAAAGCAAGAGCGTGCTTCTTGCTCTAAAGTAGAGTGTGTTTCATGGATGAGAACTGTGCTGTGCTTCCCTTCAGAAACGGAGTGAAATGCAAGGCTCTGTGCCTTCCTACAAGCAAGACTTCGTTTCAGGTAAACGAAGTCACTTTTCAGAGCAAACGAAGCTTCATCATTCACGAAGCTCACACTTTTCTCGCTCTGAATAGAAAAACATTGGATGTTAGAGGAACTGGGATTTATATCAGTTTCAGAAGCAGAGTTGAACTAGATATGGTCCATGTGTGTAGGAAATACAGTTCTTTTGTTCTGAGCACACTCACGGTTCTTGCTTTATTAGAGACTCTAGAAAGCAAGGCGTGCTTCTTGCTCTAAAGCAGAATGTGGTTCATGGATGAGAACTGTGCTGTGTTTACCTTCAGAAACGGAGTGAAATAACAGGCTCTGGGTCTTCCAACAAGCAAGACTTCGTTTCAGGTAAACGCAGTCACTTTTCAGCTCACAAGAATCTACATCATTCAAGAAGCTCACACGTTTCTCACTCTTAACTGAAAAGCATGGATGTTAGAGGACCTGTGGTTTGTATTCGTTTCAGAAGCAGAGTTGAACTAGATATGGACCATGTTTTTAGGAAACACAGTTCTTTGTTCTGAGCACACTCACGTTTCCCACCTTATTAGAGACTCTAGAAAGCAAGAGCATGATTCTTGCTCTAAGCTGAGTGTGTTTGATGGATGAGAACTGTGCTGTGTATTTCCCTTCAGAAACGGAGTGAAATCCCAGGCTCTGTGACTTCCTACAAGTACGACTTCGTTTCAGGTAAACGCAGTCACTTTTCAGCTCAAAAGAAGCTACATCGTTCATGAAGCTCACACGTTTCTCGCTCTGAACTGAAAAGCATTGGATGTTAGAGGATCTGTGGTTTGTATCAGTTTCAGAGGCAGAGTAGAAGTAGATATGGTCCGTGAGTATGAAAATCAGTAGTTTTGTTCTGAACACACTCACATTTCCCGCCTTATTAGAGACTCTAGAATGCAAGAGCGAGCTTCTTGCTCTAAAGTAGAGTGTGTTTTTTGGATGAGAACTGTGCTGTGCTTCCCTTCAGAAACGGAGTGAAATGCAAGGCTCTGTGTCTTCCTACAAGCAAGACTTCGTTTCAGATAAACGCAGTCACTTTTCAGCTCAAACAAAGCTTCATCATTCACGAAGCTCACACGTTTCTCGCTCTGAACTGAAAAGCATTAAATGTTAGAGGACCTGTGGTTTATATCAGTTTCAGAAGCGGAGTTGAACTAGATATGGTCCGTGTGTGTAGGAAACTCATTTCTTTTGTTCTGAGCAAACTCACATTTCCTGCATTATTAGAGACTGTGAAAGCAAGAGCGTGTTTCTTGCTGTAAAGCAGAGTGTGGTTCATGGATGAGAACTGTGCTATGTGTTTCCCTTAAGAAACGGAGTGAAATGCCAGGCTCTGTGTCTTCCTACAAGCAAGACTTCGTTTCCGATAAACGCAGTCACTTTTCAGCTCAAAAGAAGCTACATCGTTCACGAAGCGCACACGTTTCTAGCTCTGAATTCAAAAGCGTTGGATGTTAGAGGACCTGTGGTTTGTATCAGTTTCAGAAGCAGAGTTGAACTGGATATGCTGCGTGTGTGTAATAAACACAGTTCTTTTGTTCTGAGCATACTCACGGTTCCTGCCTTATTAGAGACCCTAGAAAGCAAGAGCGTGCTTCTTGCTCTAAAGCAGAGTGTGGTTCATGGATGAGTACTGTGCTATGTGTTTCCCTTCAGAAATGGAGTGAAATGCCAGGCTCTGTGTCTTCCTACAAGCTCGACATAGTTTCAGATAAACGCAGTCACTTTTCAGCTCAAAAGAAGCTAAATCGTTCATGAAGCTCACACCTTTCTCACTCTTAACTGAAAATCATTGGATGTTAGAGGATCTGTGGTTTGTATCCGTTTCAGAAGCAGAGTTGAACTAGATATGGTCTGTGTGTAGGAAACACATTTCTTTTGTTCTGAGCACACTCACGTTTCCCTCCTTATTAGAGACTCTAGAGAGCAAGAGCGTGCTTCTTGCTCTAAGACAGAGTGTCGTTCATGGATGAGAACTATGCTGTGTTTCCCTTCAGAAACGGAGTGAAATAACAGGCTCTGGGTCTTCCAACAAGCAAGACTTCGTTTCAGGTAAACGCAGTCACTTTTCAGATCACAAGAAACTACATCATTCAAGAAGCTCACACGTTTCTCACTCTTAACTGAAAAGCATGGATGTTAGAGGACCTGTGGTTTGTATCCGTTTCAGAGGCAGAGTTGAACTAGATATGGACCATGTTTTTAGGAAACACAGTTCTTTGTTCTGAGCACACTCACGTTTCCCACCTTATTAGAGACTCTAGAAAGCAAGAGCATGCTTCTTGCTCTAAGCTGAGTGTGTTTGATGGATGAGAACTGTGCTGTGTATTTCCCTTCAGAAACGGAGTGAAATCGCAGGCTCTGTGACTTCCTAGAAGTAAGACTTCGTTTCAGGTAAACGCAGTCACTTTTCAGCTCAAAAGAAGCTACATCGTTCATGAAGCTCACACGTTTCTCGCTCTGAACTGAAAAGCATTGGATGTTAGAGGATCTGTGGTTTGTATCAGTTTCAGAGGCAGAGTTAAACTAGATATGGTCCGTGAGTATGAAACTCAGTACTTTGTTCTGAACACAAAAACATTTCCCGCCTTATTAGAGACTCTAGACAGCAAGAGCGTGTTTCTTGCTCTAAAGCAGAGTGTGGTTCATGGATGAAAACAGTGCAGTGTGTTTCCCTTCAGAAACGGAGTGAAATGCCAGGCTCTGTGTCTTCCTACAAGCAAGACTTCGTTTCAGGTAAACGTAGTCACTTTTCAGCTCAAACAAAGCTTCATCGTTTACGAAGCTTACACGTTTCTTGCTCTGAACTGAAAAGCATTGGATGATAGAGGACCTGTGGTTTATATCAGTTTCAGAAGCGGAGTTGAACTAGATATGGTCCGTGTGTGTAGATAACTCAGTTCTTTTGTTCTGAGCACGCTCACTTTTCCCGCCTTATTAGAGACTGTGGAAAGCAAGAGCGTGTTTTTTGCTCTAAAGCAGAGTGTGGTTCATGGATGAGAACTGTGCTATGTGTTTCCCATCAAAAACGGAGTGAAATGACAGGCTCTGTGTCTTCCTACTAGCAAGACATCGTTTCAGATAAATGCAGTCACTTTCCTGCTCAAAAGACGCTACATCGTTTACGAAGCTCACACGTTTCCCACTCTTAACTGAAAAGCATTGGATGTTAGAGGACCTGTGGTTTGTATCAGTTTCAGAAGCAGAGTTGAACTAGATATGGTCCGTGTGTGTAGGAAACACAGTTCTTTTGTTCTGAGCACACTCATGTTTCCCGCCTTATTAGAGACTCTAGAAAGCAAGAGCGTGCTTCTTGCTCTAAAGCAGAGTGTGGTTCATGGATGAGTACTGTGCTATGTGTTTCTCTTAAGAAACGGTGTGAAATGCCAGGCTCTGTGTCTTCCTACAAGCAAGACTTCGTTTCAGGTAAACGTAGTATCTTCTCACCTCAACTAGATATGGTCCGTGTTTGTAGGAAACACAGTTCTTTAGTTCTGAGCACACTCACGGTTCCTGCATTATTAGAGACTCTAGAAAGCAAGAGCGTGCTTATTGCTCTAAAGCAGAATGTGGTTCATGGATGAGAACTGTGCTGTGTGTTTCACTCCAGAAATGGAGTGAAATAACAGGCTCTGTGTCTTCCTACAAGCAAGACTTCGTTTCAGGTAAACGCAGTCACTTTTCAGCTCAAACGAAGCTACATCGTTCACGAAGCTCACACGTTTCTCACTCTTAACTGAAAAGCATTGGATGTTAGAGGACCTGTGGTTTGTATCAGTTTCAGAAGCAGAGTTGAACTAGATATGGACCTTGTTTTTAGGTAACACAGTTCTTTGTTCTGAGCACACTCATGTTTCCCGCCTTATTAGAGACTCTAGAAAGCAAGAGCGTGCTTCTTGCTCTAAAGCAGAGTGTGGTTCATGGATGAGTACTGTGCTATGTGTTTCTCTTAAGAAACGGTGTGAAATGCCAGGCTCTGTGTCTTCCTACAAGCAAGACTTCGTTTCAGGTAAACGTAGTATCTTCTCACCTCAACTATATATGGTCCGTGTTTGTAGGAAACACAGTTCTTTAGTTCTGAGCACACTCACGGTTCCTGCATTATTAGAGACTCTAGAAAGCAAGAGCGTGCTTATTGCTCTAAAGCAGAATGTGGTTCATGGATGAGAACTGTGCTGTGTGTTTCACTCCAGAAATGGAGTGAAATAACAGGCTCTGTGTCTTCCTACAAGCAAGACTTCGTTTCAGGTAAACGCAGTCACTTTTCAGCTCAAACGAAGCTACATCGTTCACGAAGCTCACACGTTTCTCACTCTTAACTGAAAAACATTGGATGTTAGAGGACCTGTGGTTTGTATCAGTTTCAGAAGCAGAGTTGAACTAGATATGGACCTTGTTTTTAGGTAACACAGTTCTTTGTTCTGAGCACACTCACGTTTCCCACATTATTAGAGATTCTAGAAAGCAAGAGCATGCTTCTTGCTCTAAGCTGAGTGTGTTTGATGGAGGAGAACTGTGCTGTGTATTTCCCTTCAGAAACGGAGTGAAATCCCAGGCGCTGTGTCTTCCTACAAGTAAGACTTCGTTTCAGGTAAACGCAGTCACTTTTCAGCTCAAAAGAAGCTACATCATTCAATAAGCTCACACGTTTCTCACTCTTAACTGAAAAGCATTGGATGTTAGAAGACCTGTGGTTTGTATCTGTTTCAGAAGCAGAGTTGAACTAGATATGGACCTAGTTTTTAGGAAACACAGTTCTTTGTTCTGAGCACACTCATGTTTCCCACCTTATTAGAGAATCTAGAAAGCAAGAGCATGCTTCTTGCTCTAAGCTGAGTGTGTTTCATGGATGAGAACTGTGCTATGTGTTTCCCTTCAAAAACGGAGTGAAATGACAGGCTCTGTGTCTTCCTACTATCAAGACTTCGTTTCAGATAAACGCAGTCACTTTTCAGCTCTAAAGAAACTACATCGTTTACGAAGCTCACACGTTTCTCACTCTTAACTGAAAAGCATTGGATGTTAGAGGACCTGTGGTATGTATCCGTTTCAGAAGCAGAGTTGAACTAGATATGGTGCATGTGTGTAGGAAACACAGTTCTTTTGTTCTGAGCACGCTCACATTTCCTGCCTTATTAGAGACTGTGGAAAGCAAGAGCGTGTGTCTTGCTCTAAAGCAGAGTGTGGTTCATGGATGAGAACTGTGCTATGTGTTTCCCTTCAGAAACGGAGTGAAATGCCAGGCTCTATGTCTTCCTACAAGTAAGACTTCGGTTCAGGTAAACGTACTCACTTTTCAGCTCAAAGGAAGCTACATCATTCACGAAGATCACACGTTTCTCGCTGTGAACTAAAAGCATTGGATGTTAGAGGACCTGTGGTTTGCATCAGTTTCAGAAGCAGAGTTGAACTGGATATGCTGCGTGTGTGTAATAAACACAGTTCTTTTGTTCTGAGCACACTCACGGTTCCTGCCTTATTAGCGTGCCTAGAAAGTAAGAGCGTGCTTCTTGCTCTAAAGCAGAGTGTGGTTCATGGATGAGTACTGTGCTATGTGTTTCCGTTCAGAAATGGATTTAAATGCCAGGCTCTGTGATTCCCACAAGCAGGATTTCCTTTCAGATAAACGCAGTCACTTTCAGCTCAAAAGAAGCTCAATCATTCACAAAGCTCACACCTTTCTCACTCTTAACTGAAAAGCATTGGATGTTAGAGGACCTGTGGTATGTATCCGTTTCAGAAGCAGAGTTGAACTAGATATGGACCTTGTTTTTAGGATACACAGTTCTTTGTTTTGAGCACACTCACGTTTCCCACGTTATTAGAGACTCTAGAAAGCAAGAGCTTGCTTCTTCCTCTAAGCTGAGTGTGTTTGATGGATGAGAACTGTGCTGTGTGTTTCCCTTCAGAAACGGAGTGAAATCCCAGGCGCTGTGTCTTCCTACAAGTAAGACTTCGTTTCAGGTAAACACAGTTACTGTTCAGCTCAAAAGAAGCTACATCTTTCATGAAGCTCACACGTTTCTCGCTCTGAACTGAAAAGCATTGGATGTTAGAGGATCTGTGGTTTGTATCAGTTTCAGAAGCAGAGTTGAACTAGATATGGTCCGTGATTATGAAACTCAGTTCTTTTGTTCTGAACACACTCACATTTCCCGCCTTATTAGAGACTCTAGAAAGCAAGAGCGTGCTTCTTGCTCTAATGCAGAGTGTGTTTCATGGAAGAGAACTGTGCTGTGCTTCCCTTCAGAAACTGAGTGAAATGCAAGGCTCTGTGCCTTCCTGTAAGCAAGACTTCGTTTCAGGTAAACGTAGTCAGTTTTCAGCTCAAACGAAGCTTCATCATTCATGAAGCTCACAGGTTTCTCGCTCTGAACTGAAAAACATTGGATGTTACAGGAACTGTGGTTTATATCAGTTTCAGAAGCGGAGTTGAACTAGATATGGTCCGTGTGTTTAGGAAACACAGTTCTTTTGTTCTGACCACACTCAGGTTTCCCGCCTTATTAGAGACTCTAGAAAGCAAGAGCTTGCTTCTTGCTCTAAAGCAGAATGTGGTTCATGGATGAGAACTGTGCCGTGTATTTCCCTTCAGAAACTGAGTGAAATCCCAGGCTCTGTGTCTTCCTACAAGTAAGACTTCGTTTCAGGTAAACATGGTCACTTTTCAGCTCAAACGAGGCTACATCATTCATGAAGATCACTCGTTTCTCGCTGTGAACTAAAAGCATTGGATGTTAGACGACCTGTGGTTTGTATCAGTTTAAGAAGCAGAGTTGATCTAGTTATGGGACATGTTTAGGAAACACAGTTCTTTTGTTCTGAGCACACTCACATTTCCCGCCTTATTAGAGAATCTAGAAAGCAAGAGCGTACTTGTTGCTCTAAAGCAGAATGTGGTTCATGGATGAGAACTGTGCCGTGTGTTTCCCTTCAGAAACGGAGTGAAATCCCAGGCTCTGTGTCTTCCTACAAGTAAGACTTCGTTTCAGGTAAACGTGGTCACTTTTCAGCTCAAACGAAGCTACATCATTCACGAGATCGCACGTTTCATGCTCTGAACTAAAAGCATTGGATGTTAGAGGACCTGTGGTTTGTATCAGTTTCAGAAGCAGTGTTGAACTGGATATGCTGCATGTGTGTAATAAACACAGTTCTTTTGTTCTGAGCACACTCATGGTTCCTGCCTTATTAGAGAGCCTAGAAAGCAAGAGCGTGCTTCTTGCTCTCAAGCAGAGTGTGGTTCATGGATGAGAACTGTGCTGTGTGTTTCCCATCTGAAACGGAGTGAAATCCAAGGCTCTGTGTGTTCCTACAAGTAAGACTTCGTTTCATGTAAACGCAGTCACTTTTCAGCTCAAAGGAAGCTACATCGTTCACGAAGCTGACACATTTCTTGCTCTGAACTGAAAAGCATTGGATGTTAGAGGACCTGACGTTTGTATCAGTTTAAGAAGCAGAGTTGAACTAGAAATGGTACGTGTGTGTATGAAACTCAGTTCTTTTGTTCTGAACACACTCACATTTCCCGCCTTATTAGAGACCCTAGAAAGCAAGAGCGTGCTTCTTGCTCTAAAGTAGAGTGTGTTTCATGGATGAGAACTGTGCTGTGCTTCCTTTCAGAAACTGAGTGAAATGCAAGGCTCTGTGCCTTCCTGCAAGCATGACTTCGTTTCAGGTAAACGTAGTCAGTTTTCAGCTCAAACGAAGCTTCATCATTCATGAAGCTCACACGTTTCTCGCTCCAAACTGAAAAACATTGGAATGTTCCAGGAACTGTGGTTTATATCAGCTTCAGAAGCAGAGTTGAACTAAATATGGTCCGTGTGTTTAGGAAACACAGTTCTTTTGTTCTGAGCACACTCACGGTTCCTGCATTATTAGAGACTCTAGAAAGCAAGAGCGTGCTTCTTGCTCTAAAGCAGAATGTGGTTCATGGATGAGAACTGTGCTGTGTGTTTCCCTTCAGAAACGGAGTGAAATAACAGGCTCTGTGTCTTCCTACAAGCAAGACTTCGTTTCAGGTAAACACAGTCACTTTTCAGCTCAAACAAAGATTCATTGTTCACGAAGTTCACATGTTTCTCACTCTGAACTGAAAAACACTGGATGTTAGAGGACCTGTGGTTTATATCAGTTTCAGAAGCGGAGTTGGACTATTTAAGGTCCGTGTGTGTAGGAAACTCAGTTCATTTGTTCTGAGAACACTCACTTTTCCTGCCTTATTAGACACTGTGGAAAGCAAGAGCGTGTTTCTTGCTCTAAAGCAGAGTGAGGTTCATGGATGAGAACTGTGCTATGTGTTTCCCTTCAAAAACGGAGTGAAATGACAGGCTCTGTGTCTTCCTACTATCAAGACTTCGTTTCAGATAAACGCAGTCACTTTTCAGCTCTAAAGAAACTACATCGTTCACGAAGCTCACACGTTTCTCACTCTTAAATGAAAAGCATTGGATGTTAGAGGACCTGTGGTATGTATCCGTTTCAGAAGCAGAGTTGAACTAGATATGGTGCATGTGTGTAGGAAACACAGTTCTTTTGTTTTGAGCTCGCTCACATTTCCTGCCTTATTAGAGACTGTGGAAAGCAAGAGCGTGTGTCTTGCTCTAAAGCAGAGTGTGGTTCATGGATGAGAACTGTGCTATGTGTTTCCCTTCAGAAACGGAGTGAAATGCAAGGCTCTGTGTCTTCCTACAAGTAAGACTTCGTTTCAGGTAAACGTAGTCACTTTTCAGCTCAAAGGAAGCTACATCATTCACGAAGATCACGCGTTTCTCGCTGTGAACTAAAAGCATTGGATGTTAGAGGACCTGTGGTTTGCATCAGTTTCAGAAGCAGAGTTGAACTGGATATGCTGCGTGTTTTTAATAAACACAGTTCTTTTGTTCTGAGCACACTCACGGTTCCTGCCTTATTAGAGTGCCTAGAAAGCAAGAGCGTGCTTCTTGCTCTAAAGCAGAGTGTGGTTCATGGATGAGTACTGTGCTATGTGTTTCCGTTCAGAAATGGATTGAAATGCCAGGCTCTGTGATTTCCCACAAGCAGGATTTCCTTTCAGATAAACGCAGTCACTTTCAGCTCAAAAGAAGCTAAATCATTCACGAAGCTCACACCTTTCTCACTCTTAACTGAAAAGCATTGGATGTTAGAGGACCTGTGGCTTGTATCCGTTTCAGAAGCAGTGTTGAACTAGATATGGACCTTGTTTTTAGGATACACAGTTCTTTGTTTTGAGCACACTCATGTTTCCCACGTTATTAGAGACTCTAGAAAGCAAGAGCTTGCTTCTTCCTCTAAGCTGAGTGTGTTTGATGGATGAGAACTGTGCTGTGTGTTTCCCTTCAGAAACGGAGTGAAATCCCAGGCACTGTGTCTTCCCACAAGTAAGACTTCGTTTCAGGTAAACGCAGTCACTTTTCAGCTCAAAAGTAGCTACATCTTTCATGAAGCTCACACGTTTCTCGCTCTGAACTGAAAAGCATTGGATGTTAGAGGATCTGTGGTTTGTATCAGTTTCAGAAGCAGAGTTGAACTAGATATGGTCCGTGTGTATGAAACTCAGTTCTTTTGTTCTGAACACACTCACATTTCCCTCCTTATTAGAGACTCTAGAAAGCAAGAGCGTGCTTCTTGCTCTAATGCAGAGTGTGTTTCATGGAAGAGAACTGTGCTGTGCTTCCCTTCAGAAACTGAGTGAAATGTAAGGCTCTGTGCCTTCCTGTAAGCAAGACTTCGTTTCAGGTAAACGTAGTCAGTTTTCAGCTCAAACGAAGCTTCATCATTCACGAAGCTCACACGTTTCTCGCTCTGAAATGAAAAACATTGGATGTTACAGGAACTGTGGTTTATATCAGTTTCAGAAGCGGAGTTGAACTAGACATGGTCCGTGTGTTTAGGAAACACAGTTCTTTTGTTCTGAGCACACTCAGGTTTCCCGCCTTATTAGAGAATCTAGAAAGCAAGAGCGTGCTTCTTGCTCTAAAGTAGAGTGTGTTTCATGGATGAGAACTGTGCTGTGCTTCCCTTCAGAAACGGAGTGAAATGCAAGGCTCTGTGCCTTCCTACAAGCAAGACTTCGTTTAAGGTAAACGAAGTCACTTTTCAGAGCAAACGAAGCTTCATCATTCACGAAGCTCACACTTTTCTCGCTCTGAACTGAAAAACATTGGATGTTAGAGGAACTGGGATTTATATCAGTTTCAGAAGCGTAGTTGAACTAGATATGGTCCATGTGTGTAGGAAATACAGTTCTTTTGTTCTGAGCACAATCACGGTTCTTGCTTTCTTAGAGACTCTAGGAAGCAAGAGCGTGCTTCTTGCTCTAAAGCAGAATGTGGTTCATGGATGAGAACTGTGCTGTGTTTACCTTCAGAAACGGAGTGAAATAACAGGCTCTGGGTCTTCCAACAAGCAAGACTTCGTTTCAGGTAAACGCAGTCACTTTTCAGCTCACAAGAATCTACATCATTCAAGAAGCTCACACGTTTCTCACTCTTAACTGAAAAGCATGGATGTTAGAGGACCTGTGGTTTGTATCCGTTTCAGAAGCAGAGTTGAACTAGATATGGACCATGTTTTTAGGAAACACAGTTCTTTGTTCTGAGCACACTCACGTTTCCCACCTTATTAGAGACTCTAGAAAGCAAGAGCATGATTCTTGCTCTAAGCTGAGTGTGTTTGATGGATGAGAACTGTGCTGTGTATTTCCCTTCAGAAACGGAGTGAAATCCCAGGCTCTGTGACTTCCTACAAGTAAGACTTCGTTTCAGGTAAACGCAGTCACTTTTCAGCTCAAAAGAAGCTACATCGTTCATGAAGTTCACACGTTTCTTGCTCTGAACTGAAAAGCATTGGATGTTAGAGGATCTGTGGTTTGTATCAGTTTCAGAGGCAGAGTTGAAGTAGATATGGTCCGTGAGTATGAAAATCAGTAGTTTTGTTCTGAACACACTCACATTTCCCGCCTTATTAGAGACTCTAGAATGCAAGAGCGAGCTTCTTGCTCTAAAGTAGAGTGTGTTTTTTGGATGAGAACTGTGCTGTGCTTCCCTTCAGAAACGGAGTGAAATGCAAGGCTCTGTGTCTTCCTACAAGCAAGACTTCGTTTCACATAAACGCAGTCACTTTTCAGCTCAAACAAAGCTTCATCATTCACGAAGCTCACACGTTTCTCGCTCTGAACTGAAAAGCATTAAATGTTAGAGGACCTGTGGTTTATATCAGTTTCAGAAGCGGAGTTGAACTAGATATGGTCCGTGTGTGTAGGAAACTCATTTCTTTTGTTCTGAGCAAACTCACATTTCGTGCGTTATTAGAGACTGTGAAAGCAAGAGCGTGTTTCTTGCTGTAAAGTAGAGTGTGGTTCATGGATGAGAACTGTGCTATGTGTTTCCCTTAAGAAACGGAGTGAAATGCCAGGCTCTGTGTCTTCCTACAAGCAAGACTTCGTTTCCGATAAACGCAGTCACTTTTCAGCTCAAAAGAATCTACATCGTTCACGAAGCGCACACGTTTCTAGCTCTGAACTCAAAAGCGTTGGATGTTAGAGGACCTGTGGTTTGTATCCATTTCAGAAGCAGAGTTGAACTGGATATGCTGCGTGTGTGTAATAAACACAGTTCTTTTGTTCTGAGCATACTCACGGTTCCTGCGTTATTAGAGACCCTAGAAAGCAAGAGCGTGCTTCTTGCTCTAAAGCAGAGTGTGGTTCATGGATGAGTACTGTGCTATGTGTTTCCCTTCAGAAATGGAGTGAAATGCCAGGCTCTGTGTCTTCCTACAAGCTCGACATAGTTTCAGATAAACGCAGTCACTTTTCAGCTCAAAAGAAGCTAAATCGTTCATGAAGCTCACACCTTTCTCACTCTTAACTGAAAATCATTGGATGTTAGAGGATCTGTGGTTTGTATCCGTTTCAGAAGCAGAGTTGAACTAGATATGGTCTGTGTGTAGGAAACACATTTCTTTTGTTCTGAGCACACTCACGTTTCCCTCCTTATTAGAGACTCTAGAAAGCAAGAGCGTGCTTCTTGCTCTAAGGCCGAGTGTCGTTCATGGATGAGAACTGTGCTGTGTTTCCCTTCAGAAACGGAGTGAAATAACAGGCTCTGGGTCTTCCAACAAGCAAGACTTCGTTTCAGGTAAACGCAGTCACTTTTCAGATCACAAGAAACTACATCATTCAAGAAGCTCACACGTTTCTCACTCTTAACTGAAAAGCATGGATGTTAGAGGACCTGTGGTTTGTATCCGTTTCAGAAGCAGAGTTGAACTAGATATGGACCATGTTTTTAGGAAACACAGTTCTTTGTTCTGAGCACACTCACGTTTCCCACCTTATTAGAGACTCTAGAAAGCAAGAGCATGCTTCTTGCTCTAAGCTGAGTGTGTTTGATGGATGAGAACTGTGCTGTGTATTTCCCTTCAGAAACGGAGTGAAATCGCAGGCTCTGTGACTTCCTAGAAGTAAGACTTCGTTTCAGGTAAACGCAGTCACTTTTCAGCTCAAAAGAAGCTACATCGTTCATGAAGCTCACACGTTTCTCGCTCTGAACTGAAAAGCATTGGATGTTAGAGGATCTGTGGTTTGTATCAGTTTCAGAGGCAGAGTTGAACTAGATATGGTCCGTGAGTATGAAACTCAGTACTTTGTTCTGAACACAAAAACATTTCCCGCCTTATTAGAGACTCTAGAAAGCAAGAGCGTGTTTCTTGCTCTAAAGCAGTGTGTGGTTCATGGATGAAAACAGTGCAGTATGTTTCCCTTCAGAAACGGAGTGAAATGCCAGGCTCTGTGTCTTCCTACAAGCAAGACTTCGTTTCAGGTAAACGTAGTCACTTTTCAGCTCAAACAAAGCTTCATCGTTTACGAAGCTTACACGTTTCTTGCTCTGAACTGAAAAGCATTGGATGATAGAGGACCTGTGGTTTATATCAGTTTCAGAAGCGGAGTTGAACTAGATATGGTCCGTGTGTGTAGATAACTCAGTTCTTTTGTTCTGAGCACGCTCACTTTTCCCGCCTTATTAGAGACTGTGGAAAGCAAGAGCGTGTTTCTTGCTCTAAAGCAGAGTGTGGTTCATGGATGAGAACTGTGCTATGTGTTTCCCATCAAAAACGGAGTGAAATGACAGGCTCTGTGTCTTCCTACTAGCAAGACATCGTTTCAGATAAACGCAGTCACTTTCCTGCTCAAAAGACACTACATCGTTTACGAAGCTCACACGTTTCCCACTCTTAACTGAAAAGCATTGGATGTTAGAGGACCTGTGGTTTGTATCCGTTTCAGAAGCAGAGTTGAACTAGATATGGACCTTGTTTTTAGGAAACACAGTTCTTTGTTCTGAGCACACTCACGTTTCCCACCTTATTAGAGACTCTAGAAAGCAAGAGCATGCTTCTTGCTCTAAGCTGAGTGTGTTTGAAAGATGAGAACTGTGCTGTATGTTTCCCTTCAGAAACAGAGTGAAATGTCAGGCTGTGTGCCTTCCTGCAAGGAAGACTTCTTTTCAGGTAAATGCAGTCACTTTTTTCAACTCAAACGAAGCTACATCGTTAATGACGCTCACACGATTGTCGCTCTGAACTGAAAAGCATTGGATGTTAGAGGACCTGTGGTTTGTATCAGTTTAAGAAGCAGAGTTGATCTAGATATGGGACATGATTAGGAAGCACAGTTCTTTTGTTCTGAGCACACTCACGTTTCCTGCCTTATTAGAGAATCTAGAAAGCAAGAGCGTGCTTCTTGCTCTAAAGAAGAGTGTGGTTCATGGATGAGAACTGTGCCATGTGTTTCCCATCAGAAACGGAGTGAAATCCCAGGCTCTGTGTCTTCCTACAAGTAAGACTTCTTTTCAGGTAAACGTAGTCACTTTTCAGCTCAAACGAAGCTACATCATTCACGAAGATCACACGTTTCTCGCTCTGAACTAAAAGCATTGGATGTTACAGGACAGTGGTTTGTATCAGTTTCAGAAGCAGAGTTGAACTGGATAAGCTGCGTGTTTGTAATAAACACAGTTCTTTTGTTTTGAGCACACTCACGGTTCCTGCCTTTTTAGAGACCCTAGAAAACAAGAGCGTGCTTCTTGCTCTAAAGCTAGTGTGGTTCATGGATGAGTACTGTGCTATGTGTTTCCCTTCAGAAATGGAGTGAAATGCCAGGCAATGTGTCTTTCTACAAGCACGACTTCGTTTCAGATAAACGCAGGCACTTTTCAGCTCAAAAGAAGCTAAATAGTTCACGAAGCTCACACCTTTCTCACTCTTAACTGAAAAGCATTGGATGTTAGAGGACCTGTGGTTTGTATCCATTTCAGAAGCAGAGTTGAACTAGATATGGTGCATGTCTGTAGGAAACACAGTTCTTTTGTTCTGAGCACACTCACGGTTCCTGCATTATTAGAGACTCTAGAAAGCAAGAGCGTGCTTCTTGCTCTAAAGCAGAATGTGGTTAATGGATGAGAACTGTGCTGTGTGTTTCCCTTCAGAAACGGAGTGAAATATCAGGCTCTGTGTCTTCCTACAAGCAAGACTTCGTTTCAGGTAAACACAGTCACTTTTCAGCTCAAACAAAGATTCATTGTTCACGAAGTTCACATGTTTCTCACTCTGAACTGAAAAACACTGGATGTTAGAGGACCTGTGGTTTATATCAGTTTCAGAAGCGGAGTTGGACTATTTAAGGTCTGTGTGTGTAGGAAACTCAGTTCATTTGTTCTGAGAACACTCACTTTTCCTGCCTTATTAGACACTGTGGAAAGCAAGAGCGTGTTTCTTGCTCTAAAGCAGAGTGAGGTTCATGGATGAGAACTGTGCTATGTGTTTCCCTTCAAAAACGGAGTGAAATGACAGGCTCTGTGTCTTCCTACTATCAAGACTTCGTTTCAGATAAACGCAGTCACTTTTCAGCTCTAAAGAAACTACATCGTTCACGAAGCTCACACGTTTCTCACTCTTAAATGAAAAGCATTGGATGTTAGAGGACCTGTGGTATGTATCCGTTTCAGAAGCAGAGTTGAACTAGATATGGTGCATGTGTGTAGGAAACACAGTTCTTTTGTTTTGAGCTCGCTCACATTTCCTGCCTTATTAGAGACTGTGGAAAGCAAGAGCGTGTGTCTTGCTCTAAAGCAGAGTGTGGTTCATGGATGAGAACTGTGCTATGTGTTTCCCTTCAGAAACGGAGTGAAATGCCAGGCTCTGTGTCTTCCTACAAGTAAGACTTCGTTTCAGGTAAACGTAGTCACTTTTCAGCTCAAAGGAAGCTACATCATTCACGAAGATCACGCGTTTCTCGCTGTGAACTAAAAGCATTGGATGTTAGAGGACCTGTGGTTTGCATCAGTTTCAGAAGCAGAGTTGAACTGGATATGCTGCGTGTTTTTAATAAACACAGTTCTTTTGTTCTGAGCACACTCACGGTTCCTGCCTTATTAGAGTGCCTAGAAAGCAAGAGCGTGCTTCTTGCTCTAAAGCAGAGTGTGGTTCATGGATGAGTACTGTGCTATGTGTTTCCGTTCAGAAATGGATTGAAATGCCAGGCTCTGTGATTTCCCACAAGCAGGATTTCCTTTCAGATAAACGCAGTCACTTTCAGCTCAAAAGAAGCTAAATCATTCACGAAGCTCACACCTTTCTCACTCTTAACTGAAAAGCATTGGATGTTAGAGGACCTGTGGTTTGTATCCGTTTCAGAAGCAGTGTTGAACTAGATATGGACCTTGTTTTTAGGATACACAGTTCTTTGTTTTGAGCACACTCACGTTTCCCACGTTATTAGAGACTCTAGAAAGCAAGAGCTTGCTTCTTCCTCTAAGCTGAGTGTGTTTGATGGATGAGAACTGTGCTGTGTGTTTCCCTTCAGAAACGGAGTGAAATCCCAGGCACAGTGTCTTCCCACAAGTAAGACTTCGTTTCAGGTAAACGCAGTCACTTTTCAGCTCAAAAGAAGCTACATCTTTCATGAAGCTCACACGTTTCTCGCTCTGAACTGAAAAGCATTGGATGTTAGAGGATCTGTGGTTTGTACCAGTTTCAGAAGCAGAGTTGAACTAGATATGGTCCGTGTGTATGAAACTCAGTTCTTTTGTTCTGAACACACTCACATTTCCCGCCTTATTAGAGACTCTAGAAAGCAAGAGCGTGCTTCTTGCTCTAATGCAGAGTGTGTTTCATGGAAGAGAACTGTGCTGTGCTTCCCTTCAGAAACTGAGTGAAATGCAAGGCTCTGTGCCTTCCTGTAAGCAAGACTTCGTTTCAGGTAAACGTAGTCAGTTTTCAGCTCAAAGGAAGCTTCATCATTCACGAAGCTCACACGTTTCTCGCTCTGAAATGAAAAACATTGGATGTTACAGGAACTGTGGTTTATATCAGTTTCAGAAGCGGAGTTGAACTAGACATGGTCCGTGTGTTTAGGAAACACAGTTCTTTTGTTCTGAGCACACTCAGGTTTCCCGCCTTATTAGAGAATCTAGAAAGCAAGAGCGTGCTTCTTGCTCTAAAGTAGAGTGTGTTTCATGGATGAGAACTGTGCTGTGCTTCCCTTCAGAAACGGAGTGAAATGCAAGGCTCTGTGTCTTCCTACAAGCAAGACTTCGTTTCAGATAAACGCAGTCACTTTTCAGCTCAAACAAAGCTTCATCATTCACGAAGCTCACACGTTTCTCGCTCTGAACTGAAAAGCATTAAATGTTAGAGGACCTGTGGTTTATATCAGTTTCAGAAGCGGAGTTGAACTAGATATGGTCCGTGTGTGTAGGAAACTCATTTCTTTTGTTCTGAGCAAACTCACATTTCGTGCGTTATTAGAGACTGTGAAAGCAAGAGCGTGTTTCTTGCTGTAAAGCAGAGTGTGGTTCATGGATGAGAACTGTGCTATGTGTTTCCCTTAAGAAACGGAGTGAAATGCCAGGCTCTGTGTCTTCCTACAAGCAAGACTTCGTTTCCGATAAACGCAGTCACTTTTCAGCTCAAAAGAAGCTACATCGTTCACGAAGCGCACACGTTTCTAGCTCTGAACTCAAAAGCGTTGGATGTTAGAGGACCTGTGGTTTGTATCCATTTCAGAAGCAGAGTTGAACTGGATATGCTGCGTGTGTGTAATAAACACAGTTCTTTTGTTCTGAGCATACTCACGGTTCCTGCCTTATTAGAGACCCTAGAAAGCAAGTGCGTGCTTCTTGCTCTAAAGCAGAGTGTGGTTCATGGATGAGTACTGTGCTATGTGTTTCCCTTCAGAAATGGAGTGAAATGCCAGGCTCTGTGTCTTCCTACAAGCTCGACATAGTTTCAGATAAACGCAGTCACTTTTCAGCTCAAAAGAAGCTAAATCGTTCATGAAGCTCACACCTTTCTCACTCTTAACTGAAAATCATTGGATGTTAGAGGATCTGTGGTTTGTATCCGTTTCAGAAGCAGAGTTGAACTAGATATGGTCTGTGTGTAGGAAACACATTTCTTTTGTTCTGAGCACACTCACGTTTCCCTCCTTATTAGAGACTCTAGAAAGCAAGAGCGTGCTTCTTGCTCTAAGGCCGAGTGTCGTTCATGGATGAGAACTGTGCTGTGTTTCCCTTCAGAAACGGAGTGAAATAACAGGCTCTGGGTCTTCCAACAAGCAAGACTTCGTTTCAGGTAAACGCAGTCACTTTTCAGATCACAAGAAACTACATCATTCAAGAAGCTCACACGTTTCTCACTCTTAACTGAAAAGCATGGATGTTAGAGGACCTGTGGTTTGTATCCGTTTCAGAAGCAGAGTTGAACTAGATATGGACCATGTTTTTAGGAAACACAGTTCTTTGTTCTGAGCACACTCACGTTTCCCACCTTATTAGAGACTCTAGAAAGCAAGAGCATGCTTCTTGCTCTAAGCTGAGTGTGTTTGATGGATGAGAACTGTGCTGTGTATTTCCCTTCAGAAACGGAGTGAAATCGCAGGCTCTGTGACTTCCTAGAAGTAAGACTTCGTTTCAGGTAAACGCAGTCACTTTTCAGCTCAAAAGAAGCTACATCGTTCATGAAGCTCACACGTTTCTCGCTCTGAACTGAAAAGCATTGGATGTTAGAGGATCTGTGGTTTGTATCAGTTTCAGAGGCAGAGTTGAACTAGATATGGTCCGTGAGTATGAAACTCAGTACTTTGTTCTGAACACAAAAACATTTCCCGCCTTATTAGAGACTCTAGAAAGCAAGAGCGTGTTTCTTGCTCTAAAGCAGTGTGTGGTTCATGGATGAAAACAGTGCAGTATGTTTCCCTTCAGAAACGGAGTGAAATGCCAGGCTCTGTGTCTTCCTACAAGCAAGACTTCGTTTCAGGTAAACGTAGTCACTTTTCAGCTCAAACAAAGCTTCATTGTTTACGAAGCTTACACGTTTCTTGCTCTGAACTGAAAAGCATTGGATGATAGAGGACCTGTGGTTTATATCAGTTTCAGAAGCGGAGTTGAACTAGATATGGTCCGTGTGTGTAGATAACTCAGTTCTTTTGTTCTGAGCACGCTCACTTTTCCCGCCTTATTAGAGACTGTGGAAAGCAAGAGCGTGTTTCTTGCTCTAAAGCAGAGTGTGGTTCATGGATGAGAACTGTGCTATGTGTTTCCCATCAAAAACGGAGTGAAATGACAGGCTCTGTGTCTTCCTACTAGCAAGACATCGTTTCAGATAAACGCAGTCACTTTCCTGCTCAAAAGACACTACATCGTTTACGAAGCTCACACGTTTCTCACTCTTCACTGAAAAGCATTGGATGTTAGAGGACCTGTGGTTTGTATCCGTTTCAGAAGCAGAGTTGAACTAGATATGGACCATGTTTTTAGGAAACACAGTTCTTTGTTCTGAGCACACTCACGTTTCCCACCTTATTAGAGACTCTAGAAAGCAAGAGCATGCTTCTTGCTCTAAGCTGAGTGTGTTTGATGGATGAGAACTGTGCTGTGTATTTCCCTTCAGAAACGGAGTGAAATCGCAGGCTCTGTGACTTCCTAGAAGTAAGACTTCGTTTCAGGTAAACGCAGTCACTTTTCAGCTCAAAAGAAGCTACATCGTTCATGAAGCTCACACGTTTCTCGCTCTGAACTGAAAAGCATTGGATGTTAGAGGATCTGTGGTTTGTATCAGTTTCAGAGGCAGAGTTGAACTAGATATGGTCCGTGAGTATGAAACTCAGTACTTTGTTCTGAACACAAAAACATTTCCCGCCTTATTAGAGACTCTAGAAAGCAAGAGCGTGTTTCTTGCTCTAAAGCAGTGTGTGGTTCATGGATGAAAACAGTGCAGTATGTTTCCCTTCAGAAACGGAGTGAAATGCCAGGCTCTGTGTCTTCCTACAAGCAAGACTTCGTTTCAGGTAAACGTAGTCACTTTTCAGCTCAAACAAAGCTTCATCGTTTACGAAGCTTACACGTTTCTTGCTCTGAACTGAAAAGCATTGGATGATAGAGGACCTGTGGTTTATATCAGTTTCAGAAGCGGAGTTGAACTAGATATGGTCCGTGTGTGTAGATAACTCAGTTCTTTTGTTCTGAGCACGCTCACTTTTCCCGCCTTATTAGAGACTGTGGAAAGCAAGAGCGTGTTTCTTGCTCTAAAGCAGAGTGTGGTTCATGGATGAGAACTGTGCTATGTGTTTCCCATCAAAAACGGAGTGAAATGACAGGCTCTGTGTCTTCCTACTAGCAAGACATCGTTTCAGATAAACGCAGTCACTTTCCTGCTCAAAAGACACTACATCGTTTACGAAGCTCACACGTTTCTCACTCTTCACTGAAAAGCATTGGATGTTAGAGGACCTGTGGTTTGTATCCGTTTCAGAAGCAGAGTTGAACTAGATATGGACCTTGTTTTTAGGAAACACCGTTCTTTGTTCTGAGCACACTCACGTTTCCCACCTTATTAGAGACTCTAGAAAGCAAGAGCATGCTTCTTGCTCTAAGCTGAGTGTGTTTGAAAGATGAGAACTGTGCTGTGTGTTTCCCTTCAGAAACAGAGTGAAATGTCAGGCTGTGTGCCTTCCTGCAAGGAAGACTTCTTTTCAGGTAAACGCAGTCACTTTTTTCAACTCAAACGAAGCTACATCGTTAATGACGCTCACACGATTCTCGCTCTGAACTGAAAAGCATTGGATGTTAGAGGACCTGTGGTTTGTATCAGTTTAAGAAGCAGAGTTGATCTAGATATGGGACATGATTAGGAAGCACAGTTCTTTTGTTCTGAGCACACTCACGTTTCCTGCCTTATTAGAGAATCTAGAAAGCAAGAGCGTGCTTCTTGCTCTAAAGAAGAGTGTGGTTCATGGAAGAGAACTGTGCCAATTGTTTCCCATCAGAAACGGAGTGAAATCCCAGGCTCTGTGTCTTCCTACAAGTAAGACTTCTTTTCAGGTAAACGTAGTCACTTTTCAGCTCAAACGAAGCTACATCATTCACGAAGATCACACGTTTCTCGCTCTGAACTAAAAGCATTGGATGTTACAGGACAGTGGTTTGTATCAGTTTCAGAAGCAGAGTTGAACTGGATAAGCTGCGTGTTTGTAATAAACACAGTTCTTTTGTTTTGAGCACACTCACGGTTCCTGCCTTTTTAGAGACCCTAGAAAACAAGAGCGTGCTTCTTGCTCTAAAGCTAGTGTGGTTCATGGATGAGTACTGTGCTATGTGTTTCCCTTCAGAAATGGAGTGAAATGCCAGGCAATGTGTCTTTCTACAAGCACGACTTCGTTTCAGATAAACGCAGGCACTTTTCAGCTCAAAAGAAGCTAAATAGTTCACGAAGCTCACACCTTTCTCACTCTTAACTGAAAAGCATTGGATGTTAGAGGACCTGTGGTTTGTATCCATTTCAGAAGCAGAGTTGAACTAGATATGGTGCATGTCTGTAGGAAACACAGTTCTTTTGTTCTGAGCACTCTCACGTTTCCCGCCTTATTACAGACTCTAGAAAGCAAGAGCGTGCTTCTTGCTCTAAAGCAGAATGTGGTTCATGGATGAGAACTGTGCTGTGTGTTTCCCTTCAGAAACGGAGTGAAATAACAGGCCCTGTGTCTTCCTACAAGCAAGACTTCGTTTCAGGTAAACGCAGTCACTTTTCAGCTCAAACAAAGATTCATTGTTCACGAAGTTCACATGTTTCTCACTCTGAACTGAAAAACACTGGATGTTAGAGGACCTGTGGTTTATATCAGTTTCAGAAGCGGAGTTGGACTATTTAAGGTCCGTGTGTGTAGGAAACTCAGTTCATTTGTTCTGAGAACACTCACTTTTCCTGCCTTATTAGACACTGTGGAAAGCAAGAGCGTGTTTCTTGCTCTAAAGCAGAGTGAGGTTCATGGATGAGAACTGTGCTATGTGTTTCCCTTCAAAAACGGAGTGAAATGACAGGCTCTGTGTCTTCCTACTATCAAGACTTCGTTTCAGATAAACGCAGTCACTTTTCAGCTCTAAAGAAACTACATCGTTCACGAAGCTCACACGTTTCTCACTCTTAACTGAAAAGCATTGGATGTTAGAGGACCTGTGGTATGTATCCGTTTCAGAAGCAGAGTTGAACTAGATATGGTGCATGTGTGTAGGAAACACAGTTCTTTTGTTTTGAGCTCGCTCACATTTCCTGCCTTATTAGAGACTGTGGAAAGCAAGAGCGTGTGTCTTGCTCTAAAGCAGAGTGTGGTTCATGGATGAGAACTGTGCTATGTGTTTCCCTTCAGAAACGGAGTGAAATGCCAGGCTCTGTGTCTTCCTACAAGCAAGACTTCGTTTCCGATAAACGCAGTCACTTTTCAGCTCAAAAGAATCTACATCGTTCACGAAGCGCACACGTTTCTAGCTCTGAACTCAAAAGCGTTGGATGTTAGAGGACCTGTGGTTTGTATCCATTTCAGAAGCAGAGTTGAACTGGATATGCTGCGTGTGTGTAATAAACACAGTTCTTTTGTTCTGAGCATACTCACGGTTCCTGCCTTATTAGAGACCCTAGAAAGCAAGAGCGTGCTTCTTGCTCTAAAGCAGAGTGTGGTTCATGGATGAGTACTGTGCTATGTGTTTCCCTTCAGAAATGGAGTGAAATGCCAGGCTCTGTGTCTTCCTACAAGCTCGACATAGTTTCAGATAAACGCAGTCACTTTTCAGCTCAAAAGAAGCTAAATCGTTCATGAAGCTCACACCTTTCTCACTCTTAACTGAAAATCATTGGATGTTAGAGGATCTGTGGTTTGTATCCGTTTCAGAAGCAGAGTTGAACTAGATATGGTCTGTGTGTAGGAAACACATTTCTTTTGTTCTGAGCACACTCACGTTTCCCTCCTTATTAGAGACTCTAGAAAGCAAGAGCGTGCTTCTTGCTCTAAGGCCGAGTGTCGTTCATGGATGAGAACTGTGCTGTGTTTCCCTTCAGAAACAGAGTGAAATAACAGGCTCTGGGTCTTCCAACAAGCAAGACTTCGTTTCAGGTAAACGCAGTCACTTTTCAGATCACAAGAAACTACATCATTCAAGAAGCTCACACGTTTCTCACTCTTAACTGAAAAGCATGGATGTTAGAGGACCTGTGGTTTGTATCCGTTTCAGAAGCAGAGTTGAACTAGATATGGACCATGTTTTTAGGAAACACAGTTCTTTGTTCTGAGCACACTCACGTTTCCCACCTTATTAGAGACTCTAGAAAGCAAGAGCATGCTTCTTGCTCTAAGCTGAGTGTGTTTGATGGATGAGAACTGTGCTGTGTATTTCCCTTCAGAAACGGAGTGAAATCGCAGGCTCTGTGACTTCCTAGAAGTAAGACTTCGTTTCAGGTAAACGCAGTCACTTTTCAGCTCAAAAGAAGCTACATCGTTCATGAAGCTCACACGTTTCTCGCTCTGAACTGAAAAGCATTGGATGTTAGAGGATCTGTGGTTTGTATCAGTTTCAGAGGCAGAGTTGAACTAGATATGGTCCGTGAGTATGAAACTCAGTACTTTGTTCTGAACACAAAAACATTTCCCGCCTTATTAGAGACTCTAGAAAGCAAGAGCGTGTTTCTTGCTCTAAAGCAGTGTGTGGTTCATGGATGAAAACAGTGCAGTATATTTCTCGTCAGAAACGGAGTGAAATGCCAGGCTCTGTGTCTTCCTACAAGCAAGACTTCGTTTCAGGTAAACGTAGTCACTTTTCAGCTCAAACAAAGCTTCATCGTTTAAGAAGCTTACACGTTTCTTGCTCTGAACTGAAAAGCATTGGATGATAGAGGACCTGTGGTTTATATCAGTTTCAGAAGCGGAGTTGAACTAGATATGGTCCGTGTGTGTAGATAACTCAGTTCTTTTGTTCTGAGCACGCTCACTTTTCCCGCCTTATTAGAGACTGTGGAAAGCAAGAGCGTGTTTCTTGCTCTAAAGCAGAGTGTGGTTCATGGATGAGAACTGTGCTATGTGTTTCCCATCAAAAACGGAGTGAAATGACAGGCTCTGTGTGTTCCTACTAGCAAGACATCGTTTCAGATAAACGCAGTCACTTTCCTGCTCAAAAGACACTACATCGTTTACGAAGCTCACACGTTTCTCACTCTTCACTGAAAAGCATTGGATGTTAGAGGACCTGTGGTTTGTATCCGTTTCAGAAGCAGAGTTGAACTAGATATGGACCTTGTTTTTAGGAAACACCGTTCTTTGTTCTGAGCACACTCACGTTTCCCACCTTATTAGAGACTCTAGAAAGCAAGAGCATGCTTCTTGCTCTAAGCTGAGTGTGTTTGAAAGATGAGAACTGTGCTGTGTGTTTCCCTTCAGAAACAGAGTGAAATGTCAGGCTGTGTGCCTTCCTGCAAGGAAGACTTCTTTTCAGGTAAACGCAGTCACTTTTTTCAACTCAAACGAAGCTACATCGTTAATGACGCTCACACGATTCTCGCTCTGAACTGAAAAGCATTGGATGTTAGAGGACCTGTGGTTTGTATCAGTTTAAGAAGCAGAGTTGATCTAGATATGGGACATGATTAGGAAGCACAGTTCTTTTGTTCTGAGCACACTCACGTTTCCTGCCTTATTAGAGAATCTAGAAAGCAAGAGCGTGCTTCTTGCTCTAAAGAAGAATGTGGTTCATGGATGAGAACTGTGCCATGTGTTTCCCATCAGAAACGGAGTGAAATCCCAGGCTCTGTGTCTTCCTACAAGTAAGACTTCTTTTCAGGTAAACGTAGTCACTTTTCAGCTCAAACGAAGATACATCATTCACGAAGATCACACATTTCTCGCTCTGAACTAAAAGCATTGTATGTTACAGGACAGTGGTTTGTATCAGTTTCAGAAGCAGAGTTGAACTGGATAAGCTGCGTGTTTGTAATAAACACAGTTCTTTTGTTTTGAGCACACTCACGGTTCCTGCCTTTTTAGAGACCCTAGAAAACAAGAGCGTGCTTCTTGCTCTAAAGCTAGTGTGGTTCATGGATGAGTACTGTGCTATGTGTTTCCCTTCAGAAATGGAGTGAAATGCCAGGCAATGTGTCTTTCTACAAGCACGACTTCGTTTCAGATAAACGCAGGCACTTTTCAGCTCAAAAGAAGCTAAATAGTTCACGAAGCTCACACCTTTCTCACTCTTAACTGAAAAGCATTGGATGTTAGAGGACCTGTGGTTTGAATCCATTTCAGAAGCAGAGTTGAACTAGATATGGTGCATGTCTGTAGGAAACACAGTTCTTTTGTTCTGAGCACACTCACGGTTCCTGCATTATTAGAGACTCTAGAAAGCAAGAGCGTGCTTCTTGCTCTAAAGCAGAATGTGGTTCATGGATGAGAACTGTGCTGTGTGTTTCCCTTCAGAAACGGAGTGAAATAACAGGCTCTGTGTCTTCCTACAAGCAAGACTTCGTTTCAGGTAAACGCAGTCACTTTTCAGCTCAAACAAAGATTCATTGTTCACGAAGTTCACATGTTTCTCACTCTGAACTGAAAAACACTGGATGTTAGAGGACCTGTGGTTTATATCAGTTTCAGAAGCGGAGTTGGACTATTTAAGGTCCGTGTGTGTAGGAAACTCAGTTCATTTGTTCTGAGAACACTCACTTTTCCTGCCTTATTAGACACTGTGGAAAGCAAGAGCGTGTTTCTTGCTCTAAAGCAGAGTGAGGTTCATGGATGAGAACTTTGCTATGTGTTTCCCTTCAAAAACGGAGTGAAATGACAGGCTCTGTGTCTTCCTACTATCAAGACTTCGTTTCAGATAAACGCAGTCACTTTTCAGCTCTAAAGAAACTACATCGTTCACGAAGCTCACACGTTTCTCACTCTTAAATGAAAAGCATTGGATGTTAGAGGACCTGTGGTATGTATCCGTTTCAGAAGCAGAGTTGAACTAGATATGGTGCATGTGTGTAGGAAACACAGTTCTTTTGTTTTGAGCTCGCTCACATTTCCTGCCTTATTAGAGACTGTGGAAAGCAAGAGCGTGTGTCTTGCTCTAAAGCAGAGTGTGGTTCATGGATGAGAACTGTGCTATGTGTTTCCCTTCAGAAACGGAGTGAAATGCCAGGCTCTGTGTCTTCCTACAAGTAAGACTTCGTTTCTGGTAAACGTAGTCACTTTTCAGCTCAAAGGAAGCTACATCATTCACGAAGATCACGCGTTTCTCGCTGTGAACTAAAAGCATTGGATGTTAGAGGACCTGTGGTTTGCATCAGTTTCAGAAGCAGAGTTGAACTGGATATGCTGCGTGTTTTTAATAAACACAGTTCTTTTGTTCTGAGCACACTCACGGTTCCTGCCTTATTAGAGTGCCTAGAAAGCAAGAGCGTGCTTCTTGCTCTAAAGCAGAGTGTGGTTCATGGATGAGTACTGTGCTATGTGTTTCCGTTCAGAAATGGATTGAAATGCCAGGCTCTGTGATTTCCCACAAGCAGGATTTCCTTTCAGATAAACGCAGTCACTTTCAGCTCAAAAGAAGCTAAATCATTCACGAAGCTCACAACTTTCTCACTCTTAACTGAAAAGCATTGGATGTTAGAGGACCTGTGGTTTGTATCCGTTTCAGAAGCAGTGTTGAACTAGATATGGACCTTGTTTTTAGGATACACAGTTCTTTGTTTTGAGCACACTCACGTTTCCCACGTTATTAGAGACTCTAGAAAGCAAGAGCTTGCTTCTTCCTCTAAGCTGAGTGTGTTTGATGGATGAGAACTGTGCTGTGTGTTTCCCTTCAGAAACGGAGTGAAATCCCAGGCACTGTGTCTTCCCACAAGTAAGACTTCGTTTCAGGTAAACGCAGTCACTTTTCAGCTCAAAAGAAGCTACATCTTTCATGAAGCTCACACGTTTCTCGCTCTGAACTGAAAAGCATTGGATGTTAGAGGATCTGTGGTTTGTATCAGTTTCAGAAGCAGAGTTGAACTAGATATGGTCCGTGTGTATGAAACTCAGTTCTTTTGTTCTGAACACACTCACATTTCCCGCCTTATTAGAGACTCTAGAAAGCAAGAGCGTGCTTCTTGTTCTAATGCAGAGTGTGTTTCATGGAAGAGAACTGTGCTGTGCTTCCCTTCAGAAACTGAGTGAAATGCAAGGCTCTGTGCCTTCCTGTAAGCAAGACTTCGTTTCAGGTAAACGTAGTCAGTTTTCAGCTCAAACGAAGCTTCATCATTCACGAAGCTCACACGTTTCTCGCTCTGAAATGAAAAACATTGGATGTTACAGGAACTGTGGTTTATATCAGTTTCAGAAGCGGAGTCGAACTAGACATGGTCCGTGTGTTTAGGAAACACAGTTCTTTTGTTCTGAGCACACTCAGGTTTCCCGCCTTATTAGAGAATCTAGAAAGCAAGAGCGTGCTTCTTGCTCTAAAGTAGAGTGTGTTTCATGGATGAGAACTGTGCTGTGCTTCCCTTCAGAAACGGAGTGAAATGCAAGGCTCTGTGCCTTCCTACAAGCAAGACTTCGTTTAAGGTAAACGAAGTCACTTTTCAGAGCAAACGAAGCTTCATCATTCACGAAGCTCACACTTTTCTCGCTCTGAACTGAAAAACATTGGATGTTAGAGGAACTGGGATTTATATCAGTTTCAGAAGCGGAGTTGAACTAGATATGGTCCATGTGTGTAGGAAATACAGTTCTTTTGTTCTGAGCACACTCACGGTTCTTGCTTTCTTAGAGACTCTAGGAAGCAAGAGCGTGCTTCTTGCTCTAAAGCAGAATGTGGTTCATGGATGAGAACTGTGCTGTGTTTACCTTCAGAAACGGAGTGAAATAACAGGCTCTGGGTCTTCCAACAAGCAAGACTTCATTTCAGGTAAACGCAGGCACTTTTCAGCTCACAAGAATCTACATCATTCAAGAAGCTCACACGTTTCTCACTCTTAACTGAAAAGCATGGATGTTAGAGGACCTGTGGTTTGTATCCGTTTCAGAAGCAGAGTTGAACTAGATATGGACCATGTTTTTAGGAAACACAGTTCTTTGTTCTGAGCACACTCACGTTTCCCACCTTATTAGAGACTCTAGAAAGCAAGAGCATGATTCTTGCTCTAAGCTGAGTGTGTTTGATGGATGAGAACTGTGCTTTGTATTTCCCTTCAGAAACGGAGTGAAATCCCAGGCTCTGTGACTTCCTACAAGTAAGACTTCGTTTCAGGTAAACGCAGTCACTTTTCAGCTCAAAAGAAGCTACATCGTTCATGAAGCTCACACGTTTCTTGCTCTGAACTGAAAAGCATTGGATGTTAGAGGATCTGTGGTTTGTATCAGTTTCAGAGGCAGAGTTGAAGTAGATATGGTCCGTGAGTATGAAAATCAGTAGTTTTGTTCTGAACACACTCACATTTCCCGCCTTATTAGAGACTCTAGAATGCAAGAGCGAGCTTCTTGCTCTAAAGTAGAGTGTGTTTTTTGGATGAGAACTGTGCTGTGCTTCCCTTCAGAAACGGAGTGAAATGCAAGGCTCTGTGTCTTCCTACAAGCAAGACTTCGTTTCAGATAAACGCAGTCACTTTTCAGCTCAAACAAAGCTTCATCATTCACGAAGCTCACACGTTTCTCGCTCTGAACTGAAAAGCATTAAATGTTAGAGGACCTGTGGTTTATATCAGTTTCAGAAGTGGAGTTGAACTAGATATGGTCCGTGTGTGTAGGAAACTCATTTCTTTTGTTCTGAGCAAACTCACATTTCCTGCGTTATTAGAGACTGTGAAAGCAAGAGCGTGTTTCTTGCTGTAAAGCAGAGTGTGGTTCATGGATGAGAACTGTGCTATGTGTTTCCCTTAAGAAACGGAGTGAAATGCCAGGCTCTGTGTCTTCCTACAAGCAAGACTTCGTTTCCGATAAACACAGTCACTTTTCAGCTCAAAAGAAGCTACATCGTTCACGAAGCGCACACGTTTCTAGCTCTGAACTCAAAAGCGTTGGATGTTAGAGGACCTGTGGTTTGTATCCATTTCAGAAACAGAGTTGAACTGGATATGCTGCGTGTGTGTAATAAACACAGTTCTTTTGTTCTGAGCATACTCACGGTTCCTGCCTTATTAGAGACCCTAGAAAGCAAGAGCGTGCTTCTTGCTCTAAAGCAGAGTGTGGTTCATGGGTGAGTACTGTGCTATGTGTTTCCCTTCAGAAATGGAGTGAAATGCCAGGCTCTGTGTCTTCCTACAAGCTCGACATAGTTTCAGATAAACGCAGTCACTTTTCAGCTCAAAAGAAGCTAAATCGTTCATGAAGCTCACACCTTTCTCACTCTTAACTGAAAATCATTGGATGTTAGAGGATCTGTGGTTTGTATCCGTTTCAGAAGCAGAGTTGAACTAGATATGGTCTGTGTGTAGGAAACACATTTCTTTTGTTCTGAGCACACTCACGTTTCCCTCCTTATTAGAGACTCTAGAAAGCAAGAGAGTGCTTCTTGCTCTAAGGCCGAGTGTCGTTCATGGATGAGAACTGTGCTGTGTTTCCCTTCAGAAACGGAGTGAAATAACAGGCTCTGGGTCTTCCAACAAGCAAGACTTCGTTTCAGGTAAACGCAGTCACTTTTCAGATCACAAGAAACTACATCATTCAAGAAGCTCACACGTTTCTCACTCTTAACTGAAAAGCATGGATGTTAGAGGACCTGTGGTTTGTATCCGTTTCAGAAGCAGAGTTGAACTAGATATGGACCATGTTTTTAGGAAACACAGTTCTTTGTTCTGAGCACACTCACGTTTCCCACCTTATTAGAGACTCTAGAAAGCAAGAGCATGCTTCTTGCTCTAAGCTGAGTGTGTTTGATGGATGAGAACTGTGCTGTGTATTTCCCTTCAGAAACGGAGTGAAATCGCAGGCTCTGTGACTTCCTAGAAGTAAGACTTCGTTTCATGTAAACGCAGTCACTTTTCAGCTCAAAAGAAGCTACATCGTTCATGAAGCTCACACGTTTCTCGCTCTGAACTGAAAAGCATTGGATGTTAGAGGATCTGTGGTTTGTATCAGTTTCAGAGGCAGAGTTGAACTAGATATGGTCCGTGAGTATGAAACTCAGTACTTTGTTCTGAACACAAAAACATTTCCCGCCTTATTAGAGACTCTAGAAAGCAAGAGCGTGTTTCTTGCTCTAAAGCAGTGTGTGGTTCATGGATGAAAACAGTGCAGTATGTTTCCCTTCAGAAACGGAGTGAAATGCCAGGCTCTGTGTCTTCCTACAAGCAAGACTTCGTTTCAGGTAAACGTAGTCACTTTTCAGCTCAAACAAAGCTTCATCGTTTACGAAGCTTACACGTTTCTTGCTCTGAACTGAAAAGCATTGGATGATAGAGGACCTGTGGTTTATATCAGTTTCAGAAGCGGAGTTGAACTAGATATGGTCCGTGTGTGTAGATAACTCAGTTCTTTTGTTCTGAGCACGCTCACTTTTCCCGCCTTATTAGAGACTGTGGAAAGCAAGAGCGTGTTTCTTGCTCTAAAGCAGAGTGTGGTTCATGGATGAGAACTGTGCTATGTGTTTCCCATCAAAAACGGAGTGAAATGACAGGCTCTGTGTCTTCCTACTAGCAAGACATCGTTTCAGATAAACGCAGTCACTTTCCTGCTCAAAAGACACTACATCGTTTACGAAGCTCACACGTTTCCCACTCTTAACTGAAAAGCATTGGATGTTAGAGGACCTGTGGTTTGTATCCGTTTCAGAAGCAGAGTTGAACTAGATATGGACCTTGTTTTTAGGAAACACAGTTCTTTGTTCTGAGCACACTCACGTTTCCCACCTTATTAGAGACTCTAGAAAGCAAGAGCATGCTTCTTGCTCTAAGCTGAGTGTGTTTGAAAGATGAGAACTGTGCTGTGTGTTTCCCTTCAGAAACAGAGTGAAATGTCAGGCTGTGTGCCTTCCTGCAAGGAAGACTTCTTTTCAGGTAAACGCAGTCACTTTTTTCAACTCAAACGAAGCTACATCGTTAATGACGCTCACACGATTGTCGCTCTGAACTGAAAAGCATTGGATGTTAGAGGACCTGTGGTTTGTATCAGTTTAAGAAGCAGAGTTGATCTAGATATGGGACATGATTAGGAAGCACAGTTCTTTTGTTCTGAGCACACTCACGTTTCCTGCCTTATTAGAGAATCTAGAAAGCAAGAGCGTGCTTCTTGCTCTAAAGAAGAGTGTGGTTCATGGATGAGAACTGTGCCATGTGTTTCCCATCAGAAACGGAGTGAAATCCCAGGCTCTGTGTCTTCCTACAAGTAAGACTTCTTTTCAGGTAAACGTAGTCACTTTTCAGCTCAAACGAAGCTACATCATTCACGAAGATCACACGTTTCTCGCTCTGAACTAAAAGCATTGGATGTTACAGGACAGTGGTTTGTATCAGTTTCAGAAGCAGAGTTGAACTGGATAAGCTGCGTGTTTGTAATAAACACAGTTCTTTTGTTTTGAGCACACTCACGGTTCCTGCCTTTTTAGAGACCCTAGAAAACAAGAGCGTGCTTCTTGCTCTAAAGCTAGTGTGGTTCATGGATGAGTACTGTGCTATGTGTTTCCCTGCAGAAATGGAGTGAAATGCCAGGCAATGTGTCTTTCTACAAGCACGACTTCGTTTCAGATAAACGCAGGCACTTTTCAGCTCAAAAGAAGCTAAATAGTTCACGAAGCTCACACCTTTCTCACTCTTAACTGAAAATCATTGGATGTTAGAGGACCTGTGGTTTGTATCCATTTCAGAAGCAGAGTTGAACTAGATATGGTGCATGTCTGTAGGAAACACAGTTCTTTTGTTTTGAGCACGCTCACGTTTCCCGCCTTATTAGAGACTCTAGAAAGCAAGAGCGTGCTTCTTCCTCTAAAGCAGAGTGTGGATCATGGATGAGAACTGTGCTGTGTATTTCCCTTCAGAAACGGAGTGAAATCCCAGGCTCTGTGTCTTCCTACATGTAAGACGTCGTTTCAGGTAAACGAAGTCACTTTTCAGCTCAAAAGAAGCTACATCGTTCATGAAGCTCACACGTTTCTTTCTCTGAACTGAAAAGCATTGGATGTTAGAGGATCTGTGGTTTGTATCAGTTTCAGAAGCAGAGTTGAAGTAGATATGGTCCATGTTTAGGAAACTCAGTTCTTTTGTTCTTAGCACACTCACGGTTCCCGCCTTATTAGAGTCTCTAGAAAGCAAGAGCGTGCTTCTTACTCTAAAGCATAGTGTCGTTCATGGATGAGAACTGTGCTATGTGTTTCCCTTCAGAAACGGAGTGAAATGCCAGGCTCTGTGTCTTCCTACAAGCAAGACTTCGTTTCAGGTAAACGCAGTCAATTTTTCAGCTCAAACGAAGCTACATCGTTAATGACGCTCACACGATTCTCGCTCTGAACTGAAAAGCATTGGATGTTAGAGGACCTGTGGTTTGTATCAGTTTAAGAAGCAGAGTTGATCTAGATATGGGACATGATTAAGAAACACAGTTCTTTTCTTCTGAGCACACTCACGTTTCCTGCCTTATTAGAGAATCTAGAAAGCAAGAGCGTGCTTCTTGCTCGAAAGCAGAGTGTGGTTCATGGATGAGATTTGTGCCATGTGTTTCCCATCAGAAACGGAGTGAAATCCCAGGCTCTGTGTCTTCCTACAAGTAAGACTTCTTTTCAGGTAAACGTAGTCACTTTTCAGCTCAAACAAAGCTACATCATTCACGAAGATCACACGTTTCTCGCTCTGAACTAAAAGCATTGGATGTTACAGGACAGTGGTTTGTATCAGTTTCAGAAGCAGAGTTGAACTGGATAAGCTGCGTGTTTGTAATAAACACAGTTCTTTTGTTTTGAGCACACTCACGGTTCCTGCCTTTTTAGAGACCCTAGAAAACAAGAGCGTGCTTCTTGCTCTAAAGCTAGTGTGGTTCATGGATGTGTACTGTGCTATGTGTTTCCCTTCAGAAATGGAGTGAAATGCCAGGCAATGTGTCTTTCTACAAGCACGACTTCGTTTCAGATAAACGCAGGCACTTTTCAGCTCAAAAGAAGCTAAATAGTTCACGAAGCTCACACATTTCTCACTCTTAACTGAAAAGCATTGGATGTTAGAGGACCTGTGGTTTGTATCCGTTTCAGAAGCAGAGTTGAACTAGATATGGACCTTGATTTTAGGAAACACAGTTCTTTGTTCTGAGCACACTCACGTTTCCCACCTTATTAGAGACTCTAGAAAGCAAGAGCATGCTTCTTGCTCTAAGCTGAGTGTGTTTGAAAGATGAGAACTGTGCTGTGTGTTTCCCTTCAGAAACAGAGTGAAATGTCAGGCTGTGTGCCTTCCTGCAAGGAAGACTTCTTTTCAGGTAAACGCAGTCACTTTTTTCAACTCAAACGAAGCTACATCGTTAATGACGCTCACACGATTGTCGCTCTGAACTGAAAAGCATTGGATGTTAGAGGACCTGTGGTTTGTATCAGTTTAAGAAGCAGAGTTGATCTAGATATGGGACATGATTAGGAAGCACAGTTCTTTTGTTCTGAGCACACTCACGTTTCCTGCCTTATTAGAGAATCTAGAAAGCAAGAGCGTGCTTCTTGCTCTAAAGAAGAGTGTGGTTCATGGATGAGAACTGTGCCATGTGTTTCCCATCAGAAACGGAGTGAAATCCCAGGCTCTGTGTCTTCCTACAAGTAAGACTTCTTTTCAGGTAAACGTAGTCACTTTTCAGCTCAAACGAAGCTACATCATTCACGAAGATCACACGTTTCTCGCTCTGAACTAAAAGCATTGGATGTTACAGGACAGTGGTTTGTATCAGTTTCAGAAGCAGAGTTGAACTGGATAAGCTGCGTGTTTGTAATA
Organism: Onychomys arenicola; assembly: GCA_949786405.1. Taxonomy (NCBI): domain Eukaryota; kingdom Metazoa; phylum Chordata; class Mammalia; order Rodentia; family Cricetidae; genus Onychomys; species Onychomys arenicola. The sequence continues at coordinate 538,120 of CATKUM010000100.1, forward strand.
AACACAGTTCTTTTGTTCTGAGCACACTCACGTTTCCTGCCTTATTAGAGAATCTAGAAAGCAAGAGCGTGCTTCTTGCTCTAAAGAAGAGTGTGGTTCATGGATGAGAACTGTGCCATGTGTTTCCCATCAGAAACGGAGTGAAATAACAGGCTCTGTGTCTTCCTACAAGCAAGACTTCGTTTCAGGTAAACGCAGTCACTTTTCAGCTCAAACAAAGATTCATTGTTCACGAAGTTCACATGTTTCTCACTCTGAACTGAAAAACACTGGATGTTAGAGGACCTGTGGTTTATATCAGTTTCAGAAGCGGAGTTGGACTATTTAAGGTCCGTGTGTGTAGGAAACTCAGTTCATTTGTTCTGAGAACACTCACTTTTCCTGCCTTATTAGACACTGTGGAAAGCAAGAGCGTGTTTCTTGCTCTAAAGCAGAGTGAGGTTCATGGATGAGAACTGTGCTATGTGTTTCCCTTCAAAAACGGAGTGAAATGACAGGCTCTGTGTCTTCCTACTATCAAGACTTCGTTTCAGATAAACGCAGTCACTTTTCAGCTCTAAAGAAACTACATCGTTCACGAAGCTCACACGTTTCTCACTCTTAAATGAAAAGCATTGGATGTTAGAGGACCTGTGGTATGTATCCGTTTCAGAAGCAGAGTTGAACTAGATATGGTGCATGTGTGTAGGAAACACAGTTCTTTTGTTTTGAGCTCGCTCACATTTCCTGCCTTATTAGAGACTGTGGAAAGCAAGAGCGTGTGTCTTGCTCTAAAGCAGAGTGTGGTTCATGGATGAGAACTGTGCTATGTGTTTCCCTTCAGAAACGGAGTGAAATGCCAGGCTCTGTGTCTTCCTACAAGTAAGACTTCGTTTCAGGTAAACGTAGTCACTTTTCAGCTCAAAGGAAGCTACATCATTCACGAAGATCACGCGTTTCTCGCTGTGAACTAAAAGCATTGGATGTTAGAGGACCTGTGGTTTGCATCAGTTTCAGAAGCAGAGTTGAACTGGATATGCTGCGTGTTTTTAATAAACACAGTTCTTTTGTTCTGAGCACACTCACGGTTCCTGCCTTATTAGAGTGCCTAGAAAGCAAGAGCGTGCTTCTTGCTCTAAAGCAGAGTGTGGTTCATGGATGAGTACTGTGCTATGTGTTTCCGTTCAGAAATGGATTGAAATGCCAGGCTCTGTGATTTCCCACAAGCAGGATTTCCTTTCAGATAAACGCAGTCACTTTCAGCTCAAAAGAAGCTAAATCATTCACGAAGCTCACACCTTTCTCACTCTTAACTGAAAAGCATTGGATGTTAGAGGACCTGTGGTTTGTATCCGTTTCAGAAGCAGTGTTGAACTAGATATGGACCTTGTTTTTAGGATACACAGTTCTTTGTTTTGAGCACACTCACGTTTCCCACGTTATTAGAGACTCTAGAAAGCAAGAGCTTGCTTCTTCCTCTAAGCTGAGTGTGTTTGATGGATGAGAACTGTGCTGTGTGTTTCCCTTCAGAAACGGAGTGAAATCCCAGGCACTGTGTCTTCCCACAAGTAAGACTTCGTTTCAGGTAAACGCAGTCACTTTTCAGCTCAAAAGAAGCTACATCTTTCATGAAGCTCACACGTTTCTCGCTCTGAACTGAAAAGCATTGGATGTTAGAGGATCTGTGGTTTGTATCAGTTTCAGAAGCAGAGTTGAACTAGATATGGTCCGTGTGTATGAAACTCAGTTCTTTTGTTCTGAACACACTCACATTTCCCGCCTTATTAGAGACTCTAGAAAGCAAGAGCGTGCTTCTTGCTCTAATGCAGAGTGTGTTTCATGGAAGAGAACTGTGCTGTGCTTCCCTTCAGAAACTGAGTGAAATGCAAGGCTCTGTGCCTTCCTGTAAGCAAGACTTCGTTTCAGGTAAACGTAGTCAGTTTTCAGCTCAAACGAAGCTTCATCATTCACGAAGCTCACACGTTTCTCGCTCTGAAATGAAAAACATTGGATGTTACAGGAACTGTGGTTTATATCAGTTTCAGAAGCAGAGTTGAACTAGACATGGTCCGTGTGTTTAGGAAACACAGTTCTTTTGTTCTGAGCACACTCAGGTTTCCCGCCTTATTAGAGAATCTAGAAAGCAAGAGCGTGCTTCTTGCTCTAAAGTAGAGTGTGTTTCATGGATGAGAACTGTGCTGTGCTTCCCTTCAGAAACGGAGTGAAATGCAAGGCTCTGTGCCTTCCTACAAGCAAGACTTCGTTTAAGGTAAACGAAGTCACTTTTCAGAGCAAACGAAACTTCATCCTTCACGAAGCTCACACTTTTCTCGCTCTGAACTGAAAAACATTGGATGTTAGAGGAACTGGGATTTATATCAGTTTCAGAAGCGGAGTTGAACTAGATATGGTCCATGTGTGTAGGAAATACAGTTCTTTTGTTCTGAGCACACTCACGGTTCTTGCTTTCTTAGAGACTCTAGGAAGCAAGAGCGTGCTTCTTGCTCTAAAGCAGAATGTGGTTCATGGATGAGAACTGTGCTGTGTTTACCTTCAGAAACGGAGTGAAATAACAGGCTCTGGGTCTTCCAACAAGCAAGACTTCGTTTCAGGTAAACGCAGTCACTTTTCAGCTCACAAGAATCTACATCATTCAAGAAGCTCACACGTTTCTCACTCTTAACTGAAAAGCATGGATGTTAGAGGACCTGTGGTTTGTATCCGTTTCAGAAGCAGAGTTGAACTAGATATGGACCATGTTTTTAGGAAACACAGTTCTTTGTTCTGAGCACACTCACGTTTCCCACCTTATTAGAGACTCTAGAAAGCAAGAGCATGATTCTTGCTCTAAGCTGAGTGTGTTTGATGGATGAGAACTGTGCTGTGTATTTCCCTTCAGAAACGGAGTGAAATCCCAGGCTCTGTGACTTCCTACAAGTAAGACTTCGTTTCAGGTAAACGCAGTCACTTTTCAGCTCAAAAGAAGCTACATCGTTCATGAAGCTCACACGTTTCTTGCTCTGAACTGAAAAGCATTGGATGTTAGAGGATCTGTGGTTTGTATCAGTTTCAGAGGCAGAGTTGAAGTAGATATGGTCCGTGAGTATGAAAATCAGTAGTTTTGTTCTGAACACACTCACATTTCCCGCCTTATTAGAGACTCTAGAATGCAAGAGCGAGCTTCTTGCTCTAAAGTAGAGTGTGTTTTTTGGATGAGAACTGTGCTGTGCTTCCCTTCAGAAACGGAGTGAAATGCAAGGCTCTGTGTCTTCCTACAAGCAAGACTTCGTTTCAGATAAACGCAGTCACTTTTCAGCTCAAACAAAGCTTCATCATTCACGAAGCTCACACGTTTCTCGCTCTGAACTGAAAAGCATTAAATGTTAGAGGACCTGTGGTTTATATCAGTTTCAGAAGCGGAGTTGAACTAGATATGGTCCGTGTGTGTAGGAAACTCATTTCTTTTGTTCTGAGCAAACTCACTTTTCCTGCCTTATTAGACACTGTGGAAAGCAAGAGCGTGTTTCTTGCTCTAAAGCAGAGTGAGGTTCATGGATGAGAACTGTGCTATGTGTTTCCCTTCAAAAACGGAGTGAAATGACAGGCTCTGTGTCTTCCTACTATCAAGACTTCGTTTCAGATAAACGCAGTCACTTTTCAGCTCTAAAGAAACTACATCGTTCACGAAGCTCACACGTTTCTCACTCTTAAATGAAAAGCATTGGATGTTAGAGGACCTGTGGTATGTATCCGTTTCAGAAGCAGAGTTGAACTAGATATGGTGCATGTGTGTAGGAAACACAGTTCTTTTGTTTTGAGCTCGCTCACATTTCCTGCCTTATTAGAGACTGTGGAAAGCAAGAGCGTGTGTCTTGCTCTAAAGCAGAGTGTGGTTCATGGATGAGAACTGTGCTATGTGTTTCCCTTCAGAAACGGAGTGAAATGCCAGGCTCTGTGTCTTCCTACAAGTAAGACTTCGTTTCAGGTAAACGTAGTCACTTTTCAGCTCAAAGGAAGCTACATCATTCACGAAGATCACGCGTTTCTCGCTGTGAACTAAAAGCATTGGATGTTAGAGGACCTGTGGTTTGCATCAGTTTCAGAAGCAGAGTTGAACTGGATATGCTGCGTGTTTTTAATAAACACAGTTCTTTTGTTCTGAGCACACTCACGGTTCCTGCCTTATTAGAGTGCCTAGAAAGCAAGAGCGTGCTTCTTGCTCTAAAGCAGAGTGTGGTTCATGGATGAGTACTGTGCTATGTGTTTCCGTTCAGAAATGGATTGAAATGCCAGGCTCTGTGATTTCCCACAAGCAGGATTTCCTTTCAGATAAACGCAGTCACTTTCAGCTCAAAAGAAGCTAAATCATTCACGAAGCTCACACCTTTCTCACTCTTAACTGAAAAGCATTGGATGTTAGAGGACCTGTGGTTTGTATCCGTTTCAGAAGCAGTGTTGAACTAGATATGGACCTTGTTTTTAGGATACACAGTTCTTTGTTTTGAGCACACTCACGTTTCCCACGTTATTAGAGACTCTAGAAAGCAAGAGCTTGCTTCTTCCTCTAAGCTGAGTGTGTTTGATGGATGAGAACTGTGCTGTGTGTTTCCCTTCAGAAACGGAGTGAAATCCCAGGCACTGTGTCTTCCCACAAGTAAGACTTCGTTTCAGGTAAACGCAGTCACTTTTCAGCTCAAAAGAAGCTACATCTTTCATGAAGCTCACACGTTTCTCGCTCTGAACTGAAAAGCATTGGATGTTAGAGGATCTGTGGTTTGTATCAGTTTCAGAAGCAGAGTTGAACTAGATATGGTCCGTGTGTATGAAACTCAGTTCTTTTGTTCTGAACACACTCACATTTCCCGCCTTATTAGAGACTCTAGAAAGCAAGAGCGTGCTTCTTGCTCTAATGCAGAGTGTGTTTCATGGAAGAGAACTGTGCTGTGCTTCCCTTCAGAAACTGAGTGAAATGCAAGGCTCTGTGCCTTCCTGTAAGCAAGACTTCGTTTCAGGTAAACGTAGTCAGTTTTCAGCTCAAACGAAGCTTCATCATTCACGAAGCTCACACGTTTCTCGCTCTGAAATGAAAAACATTGGATGTTACAGGAACTGTGGTTTATATCAGTTTCAGAAGCAGAGTTGAACTAGACATGGTCCGTGTGTTTAGGAAACACAGTTCTTTTGTTCTGAGCACACTCAGGTTTCCCGCCTTATTAGAGAATCTAGAAAGCAAGAGCGTGCTTCTTGCTCTAAAGTAGAGTGTGTTTCATGGATGAGAACTGTGCTGTGCTTCCCTTCAGAAACGGAGTGAAATGCAAGGCTCTGTGCCTTCCTACAAGCAAGACTTCGTTTAAGGTAAACGAAGTCACTTTTCAGAGCAAACGAAACTTCATCCTTCACGAAGCTCACACTTTTCTCGCTCTGAACTGAAAAACATTGGATGTTAGAGGAACTGGGATTTATATCAGTTTCAGAAGCGGAGTTGAACTAGATATGGTCCATGTGTGTAGGAAATACAGTTCTTTTGTTCTGAGCACACTCACGGTTCTTGCTTTCTTAGAGACTCTAGGAAGCAAGAGCGTGCTTCTTGCTCTAAAGCAGAATGTGGTTCATGGATGAGAACTGTGCTGTGTTTACCTTCAGAAACGGAGTGAAATAACAGGCTCTGGGTCTTCCAACAAGCAAGACTTCGTTTCAGGTAAACGCAGTCACTTTTCAGCTCACAAGAATCTACATCATTCAAGAAGCTCACACGTTTCTCACTCTTAACTGAAAAGCATGGATGTTAGAGGACCTGTGGTTTGTATCCGTTTCAGAAGCAGAGTTGAACTAGATATGGACCATGTTTTTAGGAAACACAGTTCTTTGTTCTGAGCACACTCACGTTTCCCACCTTATTAGAGACTCTAGAAAGCAAGAGCATGATTCTTGCTCTAAGCTGAGTGTGTTTGATGGATGAGAACTGTGCTGTGTATTTCCCTTCAGAAACGGAGTGAAATCCCAGGCTCTGTGACTTCCTACAAGTAAGACTTCGTTTCAGGTAAACGCAGTCACTTTTCAGCTCAAAAGAAGCTACATCGTTCATGAAGCTCACACGTTTCTTGCTCTGAACTGAAAAGCATTGGATGTTAGAGGATCTGTGGTTTGTATCAGTTTCAGAGGCAGAGTTGAAGTAGATATGGTCCGTGAGTATGAAAATCAGTAGTTTTGTTCTGAACACACTCACATTTCCCGCCTTATTAGAGACTCTAGAATGCAAGAGCGAGCTTCTTGCTCTAAAGTAGAGTGTGTTTTTTGGATGAGAACTGTGCTGTGCTTCCCTTCAGAAACGGAGTGAAATGCAAGGCTCTGTGTCTTCCTACAAGCAAGACTTCGTTTCAGATAAACGCAGTCACTTTTCAGCTCAAACAAAGCTTCATCATTCACGAAGCTCACACGTTTCTCGCTCTGAACTGAAAAGCATTAAATGTTAGAGGACCTGTGGTTTATATCAGTTTCAGAAGCGGAGTTGAACTAGATATGGTCCGTGTGTGTAGGAAACTCATTTCTTTTGTTCTGAGCAAACTCACTTTTCCTGCCTTATTAGACACTGTGGAAAGCAAGAGCGTGTTTCTTGCTCTAAAGCAGAGTGAGGTTCATGGATGAGAACTGTGCTATGTGTTTCCCTTCAAAAACGGAGTGAAATGACAGGCTCTGTGTCTTCCTACTATCAAGACTTCGTTTCAGATAAACGCAGTCACTTTTCAGCTCTAAAGAAACTACATCGTTCACGAAGCTCACACGTTTCTCACTCTTAAATGAAAAGCATTGGATGTTAGAGGACCTGTGGTATGTATCCGTTTCAGAAGCAGAGTTGAACTAGATATGGTGCATGTGTGTAGGAAACACAGTTCTTTTGTTTTGAGCTCGCTCACATTTCCTGCCTTATTAGAGACTGTGGAAAGCAAGAGCGTGTGTCTTGCTCTAAAGCAGAGTGTGGTTCATGGATGAGAACTGTGCTATGTGTTTCCCTTCAGAAACGGAGTGAAATGCCAGGCTCTGTGTCTTCCTACAAGTAAGACTTCGTTTCAGGTAAACGTAGTCACTTTTCAGCTCAAAGGAAGCTACATCATTCACGAAGATCACGCGTTTCTCGCTGTGAACTAAAAGCATTGGATGTTAGAGGACCTGTGGTTTGCATCAGTTTCAGAAGCAGAGTTGAACTGGATATGCTGCGTGTTTTTAATAAACACAGTTCTTTTGTTCTGAGCACACTCACGGTTCCTGCCTTATTAGAGTGCCTAGAAAGCAAGAGCGTGCTTCTTGCTCTAAAGCAGAGTGTGGTTCATGGATGAGTACTGTGCTATGTGTTTCCGTTCAGAAATGGATTGAAATGCCAGGCTCTGTGATTTCCCACAAGCAGGATTTCCTTTCAGATAAACGCAGTCACTTTCAGCTCAAAAGAAGCTAAATCATTCACGAAGCTCACACCTTTCTCACTCTTAACTGAAAAGCATTGGATGTTAGAGGACCTGTGGTTTGTATCCGTTTCAGAAGCAGTGTTGAACTAGATATGGACCTTGTTTTTAGGATACACAGTTCTTTGTTTTGAGCACACTCACGTTTCCCACGTTATTAGAGACTCTAGAAAGCAAGAGCTTGCTTCTTCCTCTAAGCTGAGTGTGTTTGATGGATGAGAACTGTGCTGTGTGTTTCCCTTCAGAAACGGAGTGAAATCCCAGGCACTGTGTCTTCCCACAAGTAAGACTTCGTTTCAGGTAAACGCAGTCACTTTTCAGCTCAAAAGAAGCTACATCTTTCATGAAGCTCACACGTTTCTCGCTCTGAACTGAAAAGCATTGGATGTTAGAGGATCTGTGGTTTGTATCAGTTTCAGAAGCAGAGTTGAACTAGATATGGTCCGTGTGTATGAAACTCAGTTCTTTTGTTCTGAACACACTCACATTTCCCGCCTTATTAGAGACTCTAGAAAGCAAGAGCGTGCTTCTTGCTCTAATGCAGAGTGTGTTTCATGGAAGAGAACTGTGCTGTGCTTCCCTTCAGAAACTGAGTGAAATGCAAGGCTCTGTGCCTTCCTGTAAGCAAGACTTCGTTTCAGGTAAACGTAGTCAGTTTTCAGCTCAAACGAAGCTTCATCATTCACGAAGCTCACACGTTTCTCGCTCTGAAATGAAAAACATTGGATGTTACAGGAACTGTGGTTTATATCAGTTTCAGAAGCAGAGTTGAACTAGACATGGTCCGTGTGTTTAGGAAACACAGTTCTTTTGTTCTGAGCACACTCAGGTTTCCCGCCTTATTAGAGAATCTAGAAAGCAAGAGCGTGCTTCTTGCTCTAAAGTAGAGTGTGTTTCATGGATGAGAACTGTGCTGTGCTTCCCTTCAGAAACGGAGTGAAATGCAAGGCTCTGTGCCTTCCTACAAGCAAGACTTCGTTTAAGGTAAACGAAGTCACTTTTCAGAGCAAACGAAACTTCATCCTTCACGAAGCTCACACTTTTCTCGCTCTGAACTGAAAAACATTGGATGTTAGAGGAACTGGGATTTATATCAGTTTCAGAAGCGGAGTTGAACTAGATATGGTCCATGTGTGTAGGAAATACAGTTCTTTTGTTCTGAGCACACTCACGGTTCTTGCTTTCTTAGAGACTCTAGGAAGCAAGAGCGTGCTTCTTGCTCTAAAGCAGAATGTGGTTCATGGATGAGAACTGTGCTGTGTTTACCTTCAGAAACGGAGTGAAATAACAGGCTCTGGGTCTTCCAACAAGCAAGACTTCGTTTCAGGTAAACGCAGTCACTTTTCAGCTCACAAGAATCTACATCATTCAAGAAGCTCACACGTTTCTCACTCTTAACTGAAAAGCATGGATGTTAGAGGACCTGTGGTTTGTATCCGTTTCAGAAGCAGAGTTGAACTAGATATGGACCATGTTTTTAGGAAACACAGTTCTTTGTTCTGAGCACACTCACGTTTCCCACCTTATTAGAGACTCTAGAAAGCAAGAGCATGATTCTTGCTCTAAGCTGAGTGTGTTTGATGGATGAGAACTGTGCTGTGTATTTCCCTTCAGAAACGGAGTGAAATCCCAGGCTCTGTGACTTCCTACAAGTAAGACTTCGTTTCAGGTAAACGCAGTCACTTTTCAGCTCAAAAGAAGCTACATCGTTCATGAAGCTCACACGTTTCTTGCTCTGAACTGAAAAGCATTGGATGTTAGAGGATCTGTGGTTTGTATCAGTTTCAGAGGCAGAGTTGAAGTAGATATGGTCCGTGAGTATGAAAATCAGTAGTTTTGTTCTGAACACACTCACATTTCCCGCCTTATTAGAGACTCTAGAATGCAAGAGCGAGCTTCTTGCTCTAAAGTAGAGTGTGTTTTTTGGATGAGAACTGTGCTGTGCTTCCCTTCAGAAACGGAGTGAAATGCAAGGCTCTGTGTCTTCCTACAAGCAAGACTTCGTTTCAGATAAACGCAGTCACTTTTCAGCTCAAACAAAGCTTCATCATTCACGAAGCTCACACGTTTCTCGCTCTGAACTGAAAAGCATTAAATGTTAGAGGACCTGTGGTTTATATCAGTTTCAGAAGCGGAGTTGAACTAGATATGGTCCGTGTGTGTAGGAAACTCATTTCTTTTGTTCTGAGCAAACTCACTTTTCCTGCCTTATTAGACACTGTGGAAAGCAAGAGCGTGTTTCTTGCTCTAAAGCAGAGTGAGGTTCATGGATGAGAACTGTGCTATGTGTTTCCCTTCAAAAACGGAGTGAAATGACAGGCTCTGTGTCTTCCTACTATCAAGACTTCGTTTCAGATAAACGCAGTCACTTTTCAGCTCTAAAGAAACTACATCGTTCACGAAGCTCACACGTTTCTCACTCTTAAATGAAAAGCATTGGATGTTAGAGGACCTGTGGTATGTATCCGTTTCAGAAGCAGAGTTGAACTAGATATGGTGCATGTGTGTAGGAAACACAGTTCTTTTGTTTTGAGCTCGCTCACATTTCCTGCCTTATTAGAGACTGTGGAAAGCAAGAGCGTGTGTCTTGCTCTAAAGCAGAGTGTGGTTCATGGATGAGAACTGTGCTATGTGTTTCCCTTCAGAAACGGAGTGAAATGCCAGGCTCTGTGTCTTCCTACAAGTAAGACTTCGTTTCAGGTAAACGTAGTCACTTTTCAGCTCAAAGGAAGCTACATCATTCACGAAGATCACGCGTTTCTCGCTGTGAACTAAAAGCATTGGATGTTAGAGGACCTGTGGTTTGCATCAGTTTCAGAAGCAGAGTTGAACTGGATATGCTGCGTGTTTTTAATAAACACAGTTCTTTTGTTCTGAGCACACTCACGGTTCCTGCCTTATTAGAGTGCCTAGAAAGCAAGAGCGTGCTTCTTGCTCTAAAGCAGAGTGTGGTTCATGGATGAGTACTGTGCTATGTGTTTCCGTTCAGAAATGGATTGAAATGCCAGGCTCTGTGATTTCCCACAAGCAGGATTTCCTTTCAGATAAACGCAGTCACTTTCAGCTCAAAAGAAGCTAAATCATTCACGAAGCTCACACCTTTCTCACTCTTAACTGAAAAGCATTGGATGTTAGAGGACCTGTGGTTTGTATCCGTTTCAGAAGCAGTGTTGAACTAGATATGGACCTTGTTTTTAGGATACACAGTTCTTTGTTTTGAGCACACTCACGTTTCCCACGTTATTAGAGACTCTAGAAAGCAAGAGCTTGCTTCTTCCTCTAAGCTGAGTGTGTTTGATGGATGAGAACTGTGCTGTGTGTTTCCCTTCAGAAACGGAGTGAAATCCCAGGCACTGTGTCTTCCCACAAGTAAGACTTCGTTTCAGGTAAACGCAGTCACTTTTCAGCTCAAAAGAAGCTACATCTTTCATGAAGCTCACACGTTTCTCGCTCTGAACTGAAAAGCATTGGATGTTAGAGGATCTGTGGTTTGTATCAGTTTCAGAAGCAGAGTTGAACTAGATATGGTCCGTGTGTATGAAACTCAGTTCTTTTGTTCTGAACACACTCACATTTCCCGCCTTATTAGAGACTCTAGAAAGCAAGAGCGTGCTTCTTGCTCTAATGCAGAGTGTGTTTCATGGAAGAGAACTGTGCTGTGCTTCCCTTCAGAAACTGAGTGAAATGCAAGGCTCTGTGCCTTCCTGTAAGCAAGACTTCGTTTCAGGTAAACGTAGTCAGTTTTCAGCTCAAACGAAGCTTCATCATTCACGAAGCTCACACGTTTCTCGCTCTGAAATGAAAAACATTGGATGTTACAGGAACTGTGGTTTATATCAGTTTCAGAAGCAGAGTTGAACTAGACATGGTCCGTGTGTTTAGGAAACACAGTTCTTTTGTTCTGAGCACACTCAGGTTTCCCGCCTTATTAGAGAATCTAGAAAGCAAGAGCGTGCTTCTTGCTCTAAAGTAGAGTGTGTTTCATGGATGAGAACTGTGCTGTGCTTCCCTTCAGAAACGGAGTGAAATGCAAGGCTCTGTGCCTTCCTACAAGCAAGACTTCGTTTAAGGTAAACGAAGTCACTTTTCAGAGCAAACGAAACTTCATCCTTCACGAAGCTCACACTTTTCTCGCTCTGAACTGAAAAACATTGGATGTTAGAGGAACTGGGATTTATATCAGTTTCAGAAGCGGAGTTGAACTAGATATGGTCCATGTGTGTAGGAAATACAGTTCTTTTGTTCTGAGCACACTCACGGTTCTTGCTTTCTTAGAGACTCTAGGAAGCAAGAGCGTGCTTCTTGCTCTAAAGCAGAATGTGGTTCATGGATGAGAACTGTGCTGTGTTTACCTTCAGAAACGGAGTGAAATAACAGGCTCTGGGTCTTCCAACAAGCAAGACTTCGTTTCAGGTAAACGCAGTCACTTTTCAGCTCACAAGAATCTACATCATTCAAGAAGCTCACACGTTTCTCACTCTTAACTGAAAAGCATGGATGTTAGAGGACCTGTGGTTTGTATCCGTTTCAGAAGCAGAGTTGAACTAGATATGGACCATGTTTTTAGGAAACACAGTTCTTTGTTCTGAGCACACTCACGTTTCCCACCTTATTAGAGACTCTAGAAAGCAAGAGCATGATTCTTGCTCTAAGCTGAGTGTGTTTGATGGATGAGAACTGTGCTGTGTATTTCCCTTCAGAAACGGAGTGAAATCCCAGGCTCTGTGACTTCCTACAAGTAAGACTTCGTTTCAGGTAAACGCAGTCACTTTTCAGCTCAAAAGAAGCTACATCGTTCATGAAGCTCACACGTTTCTTGCTCTGAACTGAAAAGCATTGGATGTTAGAGGATCTGTGGTTTGTATCAGTTTCAGAGGCAGAGTTGAAGTAGATATGGTCCGTGAGTATGAAAATCAGTAGTTTTGTTCTGAACACACTCACATTTCCCGCCTTATTAGAGACTCTAGAATGCAAGAGCGAGCTTCTTGCTCTAAAGTAGAGTGTGTTTTTTGGATGAGAACTGTGCTGTGCTTCCCTTCAGAAACGGAGTGAAATGCAAGGCTCTGTGTCTTCCTACAAGCAAGACTTCGTTTCAGATAAACGCAGTCACTTTTCAGCTCAAACAAAGCTTCATCATTCACGTAGCTCACACGTTTCTCGCTCTGAACTGAAAAGCATTAAATGTTAGAGGACCTGTGGTTTATATCAGTTTCAGAAGCGGAGTTGAACTAGATATGGTCCGTGTGTGTAGGAAACTCATTTCTTTTGTTCTGAGCAAACTCACATTTCCTGCGTTATTAGAGACTGTGAAAGCAAGAGCGTGTTTCTTGCTGTAAAGCAGAGTGTGGTTCATGGATGAGAACTGTGCTATGTGTTTCCCTTAAGAAACGGAGTGAAATGCCAGGCTCTGTGTCTTCCTACAAGCAAGACTTCGTTTCCGATAAACGCAGTCACTTTTCAGCTCAAAAGAAGCTACATCGTTCACGAAGCGCACACGTTTCTAGCTCTGAACTCAAAAGCGTTGGATGTTAGAGGACCTGTGGTTTGTATCCATTTCAGAAGCAGAGTTGAACTGGATATGCTGCGTGTGTGTAATAAACACAGTTCTTTTGTTCTGAGCATACTCACGGTTCCTGCCTTATTAGAGACCCTAGAAAGCAAGAGCGTGCTTCTTGCTCTAAAGCAGAGTGTGGTTCATGGATGAGTACTGTGCTATGTGTTTCCCTTCAGAAATGGAGTGAAATGCCAGGCTCTGTGTCTTCCTACAAGCTCGACATAGTTTCAGATAAACGCAGTCACTTTTCAGCTCAAAAGAAGCTAAATCGTTCATGAAGCTCACACCTTTCTCACTCTTAAATGAAAATCATTGGATGTTAGAGGATCTGTGGTTTGTATCCGTTTCAGAAGCAGAGTTGAACTAGATATGGTCTGTGTGTAGGAAACACATTTCTTTTGTTCTGAGCACACTCACGTTTCCCTCCTTATTAGAGACTCTAGAAAGCAAGAGCGTGCTTCTTGCTCTAAGGCAGAGTGTCGTTCATGGATGAGAACTGTGCTGTGTTTCCCTTCAGAAACGGAGTGAAATAACAGGCTCTGGGTCTTCCAACAAGCAAGACTTCGTTTCAGGTAAACGCAGTCACTTTTCAGATCACAAGAAACTACATCATTCAAGAAGCTCACACGTTTCTCACTCTTAACTGTAAAGCATGGATGTTAGAGGACCTGTGGTTTGTATCCGTTTCAGAAGCAGAGTTGCACTAGATATGGACCATGTTTTTTGGAAACACAGTTCTTTGTTCTGAGCACACTCACGTTTCCCACCTTATTAGAGACTCTAGAAAGCAAGAGCATGCTTCTTGCTCTAAGCTGAGTGTGTTTGATGGATGAGAACTGTGCTGTGTATTTCCCTTCAGAAACGGAGTGAAATCGCAGGCTCTGTGACTTCCTAGAAGTAAGACTTCGTTTCAGGTAAACGCAGTCACTTTTCAGCTCAAAAGAAGCTACATCGTTCATGAAGCTCACACGTTTCTCGCTCTGAACTGAAAAGCATTGGATGTTAGAGGATCTGTGGTTTGTATCAGTTTCAGAGGCAGAGTTGAACTAGATATGGTCCGTGAGTATGAAACTCAGTACTTTGTTCTGAACACAAAAACATTTCCCGCCTTATTAGAGACTCTAGAAAGCAAGAGCGTGTTTCTTGCTCTAAAGCAGTGTGTGGTTCATGGATGAAAACAGTGCAGTATGTTTCCCTTCAGAAACGGAGTGAAATGCCAGGCTCTGTGTCTTCCTACAAGCAAGACTTCGTTTCAGGTAAACGTAGTCACTTTTCTGCTCAAACAAAGCTTCATCGTTTACGAAGCTTACACGTTTCTTGCTCTGAACTGAAAAGCATTGGATGATAGAGGACCTGTGGTTTATATCAGTTTCAGAAGCGGAGTTGAACTAGATATGGTCCGTGTGTGTAGATAACTCAGTTCTTTTGTTCTGAGCACGCTCACTTTTCCCGCCTTATTAGAGACTGTGGAAAGCAAGAGCGTGTTTTTTGCTCTAAAGCAGAGTGTGGTTCATGGATGAGAACTGTGCTATGTGTTTCCCATCAAAAACGGAGTGAAATGACAGGCTCTGTGTCTTCCTACTAGCAAGACATCGTTTCAGATAAACGCAGTCACTTTCCTGCTCAAAAGACACTACATCGTTTACGAAGCTCACACGTTTCCCACTCTTAACTGAAAAGCATTGGATGTTAGAGGACCTGTGGTTTGTATCCGTTTCAGAAGCAGAGTTGAACTAGATATGGACCTTGTTTTTAGGAAACACAGTTCTTTGTTCTGAGCACACTCACGTTTCCCACCTTATTAGAGACTCTAGAAAGCAAGAGCATGCTTCTTGCTCTAAGCTGAGTGTGTTTGAAAGATGAGAACTGTGCTGTGTGTTTCCCTTCAGAAACAGAGTGAAATGTCAGGCTGTGTGCCTTCCTGCAAGGAAGACTTCTTTTCAGGTAAACGCAGTCACTTTTTTCAACTCAAACGAAGCTACATCGTTAATGACGCTCACACGATTGTCGCTCTGAACTGAAAAGCATTGGATGTTAGAGGACCTGTGGTTTGTATCAGTTTAAGAAGCAGAGTTGATCTAGATATGGGACATGATTAGGAAGCACAGTTCTTTTGTTCTGAGCACACTCACGTTTCCTGCCTTATTAGAGAATCTAGAAAGCAAGAGCGTGCTTCTTGCTCTAAAGAAGAGTGTGGTTCATGGATGAGAACTGTGCCATGTGTTTCCCATCAGAAACGGAGTGAAATCCCAGGCTCTGTGTCTTCCTACAAGTAAGACTTCTTTTCAGGTAAACGTAGTCACTTTTCAGCTCAAACGAAGCTACATCATTCACGAAGATCACACGTTTCTCGCTCTGAACTAAAAGCATTGGATGTTACAGGACAGTGGTTTGTATCAGTTTCAGAAGCAGAGTTGAACTGGATAAGCTGCGTGTTTGTAATAAACACAGTTCTTTTGTTTTGAGCACACTCACGGTTCCTGCCTTTTTAGAGACCCTAGAAAACAAGAGCGTGCTTCTTGCTCTAAAGCTAGTGTGGTTCATGGATGAGTACTGTGCTATGTGTTTCCCTGCAGAAATGGAGTGAAATGCCAGGCAATGTGTCTTTCTACAAGCACGACTTCGTTTCAGATAAACGCAGGCACTTTTCAGCTCAAAAGAAGCTAAATAGTTCACGAAGCTCACACCTTTCTCACTCTTAACTGAAAATCATTGGATGTTAGAGGACCTGTGGTTTGTATCCATTTCAGAAGCAGAGTTGAACTAGATATGGTGCATGTCTGTAGGAAACACAGTTCTTTTGTTTTGAGCACGCTCACGTTTCCCGCCTTATTAGAGACTCTAGAAAGCAAGAGCGTGCTTCTTCCTCTAAAGCAGAGTGTGGATCATGGATGAGAACTGTGCTGTGTATTTCCCTTCAGAAACGGAGTGAAATCCCAGGCTCTGTGTCTTCCTACAAGTAAGACGTCGTTTCAGGTAAACGAAGTCACTTTTCAGCTCAAAAGAAGCTACATCGTTCATGAAGCTCACACGTTTCTTTCTCTGAACTGAAAAGCATTGGATGTTAGAGGATCTGTGGTTTGTATCAGTTTCAGAAGCAGAGTTGAAGTAGATATGGTCCATGTTTAGGAAACTCAGTTCTTTTGTTCTTAGCACACTCACGGTTCCCGCCTTATTAGAGTCTCTAGAAAGCAAGAGCGTGCTTCTTACTCTAAAGCATAGTGTCGTTCATGGATGAGAACTGTGCTATGTGTTTCCCTTCAGAAACGGAGTGAAATGCCAGGCTCTGTGTCTTCCTACAAGCAAGACTTCGTTTCAGGTAAACGAGGTCAATTTTTCAGCTCAAACGAAGCTACATCGTTAATGACGCTCACACGATTCTCGCTCTGAACTGAAAAGCATTGGATGTTAGAGGACCTGTGGTTTGTATCAGTTTAAGAAGCAGAGTTGATCTAGATATGGGACATGATTAAGAAACACAGTTCTTTTCTTCTGAGCACACTCACGTTTCCTGCCTTATTAGAGAATCTAGAAAGCAAGAGCGTGCTTCTTGCTCGAAAGCAGAGTGTGGTTCATGGATGAGATTTGTGCCATGTGTTTCCCATCAGAAACGGAGTGAAATCCCAGGCTCTGTGTCTTCCTACAAGTAAGACTTCTTTTCAGGTAAACGTAGTCACTTTTCAGCTCAAACAAAGCTACATCATTCACGAAGATCACACGTTTCTCGCTCTGAACTAAAAGCATTGGATGTTACAGGACAGTGGTTTGTATCAGTTTCAGAAGCAGAGTTGAACTGGATAAGCTGCGTGTTTGTAATAAACACAGTTCTTTTGTTTTGAGCACACTCACGGTTCCTGCCTTTTTAGAGACCCTAGAAAACAAGAGCGTGCTTCTTGCTCTAAAGCTAGTGTGGTTCATGGATGTGTACTGTGCTATGTGTTTCCCTTCAGAAATGGAGTGAAATGCCAGGCAATGTGTCTTTCTACAAGCACGACTTCGTTTCAGATAAACGCAGGCACTTTTCAGCTCAAAAGAAGCTAAATAGTTCACGAAGCTCACACATTTCTCACTCTTAACTGAAAAGCATTGGATGTTAGAGGACCTGTGGTTTGTATCCATTTCAGAAGCAGAGTGGAACTAGATATGGTGCATGTGTGTAGGAAACACAGTTCTTTTGTTTTGAGCACACTCACGTTTCCCGCCTTATTAGAGACTCTAGAAAGCAAGAGCGTGCTTCTTCCTCTAAAGCAGAGTGTGGATCATGGATGAGAACTGTGCTGTGTATTTCACTTCAGAAACAGAGTGAAATCCCAGGCTCTGTGTCTTCCTACAAGTAAGACGTCGTTTCAGGTAAACGAAGTCACTTTTCAGCTCAAAAGAAGCTACATCGTTCATGAAGCTCACACGTTTCTTTCTCTGAACTGAAAAGCATTGGATGTTAGAGGATCTGTGGTTTGTATCAGTTTCAGAAGCAGAGTTGAAGTAGATATGGTCCGTGTTTAGGAAACTCCGTTCTTTTGTTCTGAGCACACTCACGGTTCCCGCCTTATTAGAGTCTCTAGAAAGCAAGAGCGTGCTTCTTACTCTAAAGCAGAGGGTGGTTCATGGATGAGAACTGTGCTGTGTTTTTCCCTTCAGAAACGGCGTGAAATGCCAGGCTCTGTGTCTTCCTACAAGCTAGACTTCGTTTCAGGTAAACACAGTCACATTTCAGCTCACAAGAAGCTACATCATTTACGAAGCTCACACGTTTCTCACTCTTAACTGAAAAGCATTGGATGTTAGAGGACCTGTGGTTTGTATCCGTTTCAGAAGCAGAGTTGAACTAGATATGGACCTTGTTTTTAGGAAACACAGTTCTTTGATCTGAGCACACTCACGTTTCCCACCTTATTAGAGACTCTAGAAAGCAAGAGCATGCTTCTTGCTCTAAGCTGAGTGTGTTTGATAGATGAGAACTGTGCTGTGTGTTTCCCTTCAGAAACAGAGTGAAATGTCAGGCTGTATGCCTTCCTGCAAGGAAGACTTCGTTTCAGGTAAACTCAGTCCCTTTTTTCAGCTCAAAAGGAGCTACATCGTTATTGAAGCTCACACGATTCTCGCTCTGAACTGAAAAGCATTGGATGTTAGAGGACCTGAGGTTTGTATCAGTTTAAGAAGCAGAGTTGATCTAGATATGGGACATGTTTAGGAAACACAGTCCTTTTGTTCTGAGCACACTCACATTTCCTGCCTTATTAGAGACTCTAGAAACCAAGAGCGTGCTTCTTGCTCTAAAGCAGAGTGTGTTTCATGGATGAGAACTGTGCTGTGCTTCCCTTCAGAAACGGAGTGAAATGCAAGGCTCTGTGCCTTGCTGCAAGAAAGACTTCGTTTCAGGTAAACGTAGTCACTTTTCAGCTCAAACAAAGCTTCTTCTTTCAAGAAGCTCACAAGTTTCACGCTCTGAACTGAAAAACATTGGATGTTAGAGGAACTGTGGTTTATATCAGTTTCAGAAGCAGAGTTGAACTAGATATGATCCGTGTGTGTAGGAAACACACTTCTTTTGTTCTGAGCACACTCATGTTTCCCGCCCCATTAGAGACTCTAGAAAGCAAGAGCGTGTTTCTTGCTCTAAAGCAGAGTGTGGTTCATGGATGAGAACTGTGCTTTTTATTTTCCTTCAGAAACGGCGTGAAATGCCAGGCTCTGTGTCTTCCTACTAGCAAGACATCGTTTCAGATAAACGCAGTCACTTTCCTGCTCAAAAGACGCTACATCGTTTACGAAGCTCACACGTTTCCCACTCTTAACTGAAAAGCATTGGATGTTAGAGGACCTGTGGTTTGTATCCGTTTCAGAAGCAGAGTTGAACTAGATATGGACCTTGTTTTTAGGAAACACAGTTCTTTTTTCTGAGCACACTCACGTTTCCCACCTTATTAGAGACTCTAGAAAGCAAGAGCATGCTTCTTGCTCTAAGCTGAGTGTGTTTGATAGATGAGAACTGTACTGTGTGTTTCCCTTCAGAAACAGAGTGAAATGTCAGGCTGTGTGCCTTCCTGCAAGGAAGACTTCTTTTCAGGTAAACGCAGTCACTTTTTTCAACTCAAACGAAGCTACATCGTTAATGACGCTCACACGATTCTCGCTCTGAACTGAAAAGCATTGGATGTTAGAGGACCTGTGGTTTGTATCAGTTTAAGAAGCAGAGTTGATCTAGATATGGGACATGATTAGGAAACACAGTTCTTTTGTTCTGAGCACACTCACGTTTCCTGCCTTATTAGAGAATCTAGAAAGCAAGAGCGTGCTTCTTGCTCTAAAGAAGAGTGTGGTTCATGGATGAGAACTGTGCCATGTGTTTCCCATCAGAAACGGAGTGAAATCCCAGGCTCTGTGTCTTCCTACAAGTAAGACTTCTTTTCAGGTAAACGTAGTCACTTTTCAGCTCAAACGAAGCTACATCATTCACGAAGATCACACGTTTCTCGCTCTGAACTAAAAGCATTGGATGTTACAGGACAGTGGTTTGTATCAGTTTCAGAAGCAGAGTTGAACTGGATAAGCTGCGTGTTTGTAATAAACACAGTTCTTTTGTTTTGAGCACACTCACGGTTCCTGCCTTTTTAGAGACCCTAGAAAACAAGAGCGTGCTTCTTGCTCTAAAGCTAGTGTGGTTCATGGATGAGTACTGTGCTATGTGTTTCCCTTCAGAAATGGAGTGAAATGCCAGGCAATGTGTCTTTCTACAAACACGACTTCGTTTCAGATAAACGCAGGCACTTTTCAGCTCAAAAGAAGCAAAATAGTTCACGAAGCTCACACCTTTCTCACTCTTAACTGAAAAGCATTGGATGTTAGAGGACCTGTGGTTTGTATCCATTTCAGAAGCAGAGTTGAACTAGATATGGTGCATGTCTGTAGGAAACACAGTTCTTTTGTTTTGAGCACACTCACGTTTCCCGCCTTATTAGAGACTCTAGAAAGCAAGAGCGTGCTTCTTCCTCTAAAGCAGAGTGTGGATCATGGATGAGAACTGTGCTGTGTATTTCCCTTCAGAAACGGAGTGAAATCCCAGGCTCTGTGTCTTCCTACAAGTAAGACGTCGTTTCAGGTAAACGAAGTCACTTTTCAGCTCAAAAGAAGCTACATCGTTCATGAAGCTCACACGTTTCTTTCTCTGAACTGAAAAGCATTGAATGTTAGAGGATCTGTGGTTTGTATCAGTTTCAGAAGCAGAGTTGAAGTAGATATGGTCCGTGTTTAGGAAACTCAGTTCTTTTGTTCTGAGCACACTCACGGTTCCCGCCTTATTAGAGTCTCTAGAAAGCAAGAGCGTGCTTCTTACTCTAAAGCATAGTGTCGTTCATGGATGAGAACTGTGCTATGTGTTTCCCTTCAGAAACGGAGTGAAATGCCAGGCTCTGTGTCTTCCTACAAGCAAGACTTCGTTTCAGGTAAACGCAGTCAATTTTTCAGCTCAAACGAAGCTACATCGTTAATGACGCTCACACGATTCTCGCTCTGAACTGAAAAGCATTGGATGTTAGAGGACCTGTGGTTTGTATCAGTTTAAGAAGCAGAGTTGATCTAGATATGGGACATGATTAAGAAACACAGTTCTTTTGTTCTGAGCACACTCACGTTTCCTGCCTTATTAGAGAATCTAGAAAGCAAGAGCGTGCTTCTTGCTCTAAAGCAGAGTGTGGTTCATGGATGAGAACTGTGCCATGTGTTTCCCATCAGAAACGGAGTGAAATCCCAGGCTCTGTGTCTTCCTACAAGTAAGACTTCTTTTCAGGTAAACGTAGTCACTTTTCAGCTCAAACAAAGCTACATCATTCACGAAGATCACACGTTTCACGCTCTGAACTGAAAAACATTGGATGTTAGAGGAACTGTGGTTTATATCAGTTTCAGAAGCAGAGTTGAACTAGATATGATCCGTGTGTGTAGGAAACACACTTCTTTTGTTCTGAGCACACTCATGTTTCCCGCCCTATTAGAGACTCTAGAAAGCAAGAGCGTGCTTCTTGCTCTAAAGCAGAGTGTGGTTCATGGATGAGAACTGTGCTTTGTATTTTCCTTCAGAAACGGCGTGAAATGCCAGGCTCTGTGTCTTCCTACAAGCAAGACTTCGTTTCAGGTAAACATAGTCACTTTTCAGCTCAAACAAAGCTTCATCGTTTACGAAGCTTACACGTTTCTTGCTCTGAACTGAAAAGCACTGGATGATAGAGGACCTGTGGTTTATATCAGTTTCAGAAGCAGAGTTGAACTAGATATTCGTTTGTGTAGATAACTCAGTTCTTTTGTTCTGAGCATGCTCACTTTTCCCGCCTTATTAGAGACTGTGGAAAGCAAGAGCGTGTTTCTTGCTCTAAAGCAGAGTGTGGTTCATGGATGAGAACTGTGCTATGTGTTTCCCTTAAGAAACGGAGTGAAATGCCAGGCTCTGTGTCTTCCTACAAGCAAGACTTTGTTTCAGGTAAACACAGTCACTTTTCAGCTCACAAGAAGCTACATCATTCAAGAAGCTCATACGTTTCTCGCTCTGAACTGAAAAGCATTGGATGTTAGAGGACCTCTGGTTTGTATCCGTTTCAGAAGCAGAGTTGAACTAGATATGGTCCGGGTGTGTAGGAAACACAGCTCTTTTGTTCTGAGCACACTCACATTTCCTGCCTTATTAGGGAATCTAGAGAGCAAGAGCATGCTTCTTGCTCTAAAGCAGAGTGTGGTTCATGGATGAAAATAGTGCTGTTTGTTTCCCTTCAGAAACGGAGTGAAATGCCAGGCTCTGTGTCTTCCTACAAGCAAGACTTCGTATCAGGTAAACGTGGTCACTTTTCAGCTCAAACAAAGCTTCATCGATTACGAAGCTCACACGTTTCTTGCTATGAACTGAAAAGCATTGGATGATAGAGGACCTGTGGTTTATATCAGTTTCAGAATCGGAGTTGAACTAGATATGGTCGTGTGTGTAGATAACTCAGCTCTTTTGTTCTGAGCACGCTCATTTTTCCCGCATTATTAGAGACGGTGGAAAGCAAGAGCGTGTTTCTTGCTCTAAAGCAGAGTGTGGTTCATGGATGAAAATAGTGCTGTTTGTTTCCCTTCAGAAACAGAGTGAAATGTCAGGCTCTGTGCCTTCCTGCAAGCAAGACTTCGTTTCATGTAAATGCAGTCACTTTTATCAGCTCAAACGAAGCTACATCGTTAATGAAGCTCACACGATTCTCGCTCTGAACTGAAAAGCATTGGATGATATAGGACCTGTTGTTTATATCAGTTTCAGAAGTGGAGTTTCACTAGATATGGTCCGTGTGTGTAGATATCTCAGTTCTTTTGTTCTGAGCACGCTCACTTTTCCTGCCTTATTAGAGACTGTGGAAAGCAAGAGCATGTTTCTTGATCTAAAGCAGAGTGTGGTTCATGGATGAGAACTGTGCTGTGTATTTCCCTTCAGAAACGGAGTGAAATCCCAGGCTCTGTGTCTTCCTACAAGCAAGACTTTGTTTCAGGTAAACACAGTCACTTTTCAGCTCACAAGAAGCTACATCATTCAAGAAGCTCATACGTTTCTCGCTCTGAACTGAAAAGCATTGGATGTTAGAGGACCTGTGGTTTGTATCTGTTTCAGAAGCACATTTGAACTAGATATGGACCTTGTTTTGAGGAAACACAGTTCTTTGTTCTGAGCACATTCACGTTTCCCAGCATATTAGAGACTCTAGAAAGCAAGAGCATGCTTCTTGCTCTAAGCTGAGTGTGTTTGATGGATGAGAACTGTGCTGTGTGTTTCCCTTCAGAAACAGAGTGAAATGTCAGGCTCTGTGCCTTCCTGCAAGCAAGACTTCGTTTCAGGTAAACGCAGTCACTTTTATCAGCTCAAACGAAGCTACATCGTTAATGAAGCTCACACGATTCTCGCTCTGAACTGAAAACCATTGGATGATAGAGGACCTTTGGTTTATATCAGTTTCAGAAGCGGAGTTGAACTAGATATGGTCCGTGTGTGTAGATATCTCAGTTCTTTTGTTCTGAGCACGCTCACTTTTCCTGCCTTATTAGAGACTGTGGAAAGCAAGAGCATGTTTCTTGCTCTAAAGCAGAGTGTGGTTAATGGATGAGAACTGTGCTTTGTATTTCCCTTCAGAAACGGAGTGAAATCCCAGGCTCTGTGTCTTCCTACAAGCAAGACTTCGTTTAAGATAAACGCAGTCACTTTTCAGCTCAAAAGAAGCTACATCTTTTAAGAAGCTCACACGTTTCTCACTCTTAACTGAAAAGCATTGGATGTTAGAGGACCTGTGTTATGTATCCGTTTCAGAAGCAGAGTTGAACTAGATATTTTGCATGTGTGTAGGAAACACAGTTCTGTTTTTTTGAGCACACTCACGTTTCCCACCTTATTAGAGACTCTAGAAAGCAAGAGCGTGCTTCTTGCTCTAAAGCAGAGTGTGGTTCATGGATGAGAACTGTGCTGTGTATTTCCCTTCAGAAATGTAGTGAAATCCCAGGCTCTGTGTCTTCCTACAAGCAAGACTTCGTTTCAGGTAAACATAGTCACTTTTCAGCTCAAACAAAGCTTCATCGATTACGAAGCTCACACGTTTCTTGCTATGAACTGAAAAGCATTGGATGTTAGAGGACCTGTGGTTTATATCAGTTTCAGGAGCGGAGTTGAACTAGATATGGTCCGTGTGTGTAGATAACTCAGTTCTTTTGTGCTGAGCACGCTCACTTTTCCCGCATTATTAGAGACTGTGGAAAGCAAGAGTGTGCTTCTTGCTCTAAAGCAGAATGTGGTTCATGGATGAGAACTGTGCTGTGTGTTTCCCTTCAGAAACGGAGTGAAATCCCAGGCTCTGTGTCTTCCTACAAGTAAGACGTCGTTTCAGGTAAACGAAGTCACTTTTCAGCTCAAAAGAAGCTACATCGTTCATGAAGCTCACACGTTTCTTTCTCTGAACTGAAAAGCATTGGATGTTAGAGGATCTGTGGTTTGTATCAGTTTCAGAAGCAGAGTTGAAGTAGATATGGTCCGTGTTTAGGAAACTCCGTTCTTTTGTTCTGAGCACACTCACGGTTCCCGCCTTATTAGAGTCTCTAGAAAGCAAGAGCGTGCTTCTTACTCTAAAGCAGAGGGTGGTTCATGGATGAGAACTGTGCTGTGTTTTTCCCTTCAGAAACGGCGTGAAATGCCAGGCTCTGTGTCTTCCTACAAGCTAGACTTCGTTTCAGGTAAACACAGTCACATTTCAGCTCACAAGAAGCTACATCATTTACGAAGCTCACACGTTTCTCACTCTTAACTGAAAAGCATTGGATGTTAGAGGACCTGTGGTTTGTATCCGTTTCAGAAGCAGAGTTGAACTAGATATGGACCTTGTTTTTAGGAAACACAGTTCTTTGATCTGAGCACACTCACGTTTCCCACCTTATTAGAGACTCTAGAAAGCAAGAGCATGCTTCTTGCTCTAAGCTGAGTGTGTTTGATAGATGAGAACTGTGCTGTGTGTTTCCCTTCAGAAACAGAGTGAAATGTCAGGCTGTATGCCTTCCTGCAAGGAAGACTTCGTTTCAGGTAAACTCAGTCCCTTTTTTCAGCTCAAAAGGAGCTACATCGTTATTGAAGCTCACACGATTCTCGCTCTGAACTGAAAAGCATTGGATGTTAGAGGACCTGAGGTTTGTATCAGTTTAAGAAGCAGAGTTGATCTAGATATGGGACATGTTTAGGAAACACAGTCCTTTTGTTCTGAGCACACTCACATTTCCCGCCTTATTAGAGACTCTAGAAACCAAGAGCGTGCTTCTTGCTCTAAAGCAGAGTGTGTTTCATGGATGAGAACTGTGCTGTGCTTCCCTTCAGAAACGGAGTGAAATGCAAGGCTCTGTGCCTTGCTGCAAGAAAGACTTCGTTTCAGGTAAACGTAGTCACTTTTCAGCTCAAACAAAGCTTCTTCTTTCAAGAAGCTCACAAGTTTCACGCTCTTAACTGAAAAACATTGGATGTTAGAGGAACTGTGGTTTATATCAGTTTCAGAAGCAGAGTTGAACTAGATATGATCCGTGTGTGTAGGAAACACACTTCTTTTGTTCTGAGCACACTCATGTTTCCCGCCCTATTAGAGACTCTAGAAAGCAAGAGCGTGCTTCTTGCTCTAAAGCAGAGTGTGGTTCATGGATGAGAACTGTGCTTTGTATTTTCCTTCAGAAACGGCGTGAAATGCCAGGCTCTGTGTCTTCCTACTAGCAAGACATCGTTTCAGATAAACGCAGTCACTTTCCTGCTCAAAAGACGCTACATCGTTTACGAAGCTCACACGTTTCCCACTCTTAACTGAAAAGCATTGGATGTTAGAGGACCTGTGGTTTGTATCCGTTTCAGAAGCAGAGTTGAACTAGATATGGACCTTGTTTTTAGGAAACACAGTTCTTTGTTCTGAGCACACTCACGTTTCCCACCTTATTAGAGACTCTAGAAAGCAAGAGCATGCTTCTTGCTCTAAGCTGAGTGTGTTTGACAGATGAGAACTGTGCTGTGTGTTTCCCTTCAGAAACAGAGTGAAATGTCAGGCTGTGTGCCTTCCTGCAAGGAAGACTTCTTTTCAGGTAAACGCAGTCACTTTTTTCAACTCAAACGAAGCTACATCGTTAATGACGCTCACACGATTCTCGCTCTGAACTGAAAAGCATTGGATGTTAGAGGACCTGTGGTTTGTATCAGTTTAAGAAGCAGAGTTGATCTAGATATGGGACATGATTAGGAAGCACAGTTCTTTTGTTCTGAGCTCACTCACGTTTCCTGCCTTATTAGAGAATCTAGAAAGCAAGAGCGTGCTTCTTGCTCTAAAGAAGAGTGTGGTTCATGGATGAGAACTGTGCCATGTGTTTCCCATCAGAAACGGAGTGAAATCCACGCTCTGTGTCTTCCTACAAGTAAGACTTCTTTTCAGGTAAACGTAGTCACTTTTCAGCTCAAACGAAGCTACATCATTCACGAAGATCACACGTTTCTCGCTCTGAACTAAAAGCATTGGATGTTACAGGACAGTGGTTTGTATCAGTTTCAGAAGCAGAGTTGAACTGGATAAGCTGCGTGTTTGTAATAAACACAGTTCTTTTGTTTTGAGCACACTCACGGTTCCTGCCTTTTTAGAGACCCTAGAAAACAAGAGCGTGCTTCTTGCTCTAAAGCTAGTGTGGTTCATGGATGAGTACTGTGCTATGTGTTTCCCTTCAGAAATGGAGTGAAATGCCAGGCAATGTGTCTTTCTACAAACACGACTTCGTTTCAGATAAACGCAGGCACTTTTCAGCTCAAAAGAAGCAAAATAGTTCACGAAGCTCACACCTTTCTCACTCTTAACTGAAAAGCATTGGATGTTAGAGGACCTGTGGTTTGTATCCATTTCAGAAGCAGAGTTGAACTAGATATGGTGCATGTCTGTAGGAAACACAGTTCTTTTGTTTTGAGCACACTCACGTTTCCCGCCTTATTAGAGACTCTAGAAAGCAAGAGCGTGCTTCTTCCTCTAAAGCAGAGTGTGGATCATGGATGAGAACTGTGCTGTGTATTTCCCTTCAGAAACGGAGTGAAATCCCAGGCTCTGTGTCTTCCTACAAGTAAGACGTCGTTTCAGGTAAACGCAGTCACTTTTCAGCTCAAAAGAAGCTACATCGTTCATGAAGCTCACACGTTTCTTTCTCTGAACTGAAAAGCATTGAATGTTAGAGGATCTGTGGTTTGTATCAGTTTCAGAAGCAGAGTTGAAGTAGATATGGTCCGTGTTTAGGAAACTCAGTTCTTTTGTTCTGAGCACACTCACGGTTCCCGCCTTATTAGAGTCTCTAGAAAGCAAGAGCGTGCTTCTTACTCTAAAGCATAGTGTCGTTCATGGATGAGAACTGTGCTATGTGTTTCCCTTCAGAAACGGAGTGAAATGCCAGGCTCTGTGTCTTCCTACAAGCAAGACTTCGTTTCAGGTAAACGCAGTCAATTTTTCAGCTCAAACGAAGCTACATCGTTAATGACGCTCACACGATTCTCGCTCTGAACTGAAAAGCATTGGATGTTAGAGGACCTGTGGTTTGTATCAGTTTAAGAAGCAGAGTTGATCTAGATATGGGACATGATTAAGAAACACAGTTCTTTTGTTCTGAGCACACTCACGTTTCCTGCCTTATTAGAGAATCTAGAAAGCAAGAGCGTGCTTCTTGCTCTAAAGCAGAGTGTGGTTCATGGATGAGAACTGTGCCATGTGTTTCCCATCAGAAACGGAGTGAAATCCCAGGCTCTGTGTCTTCCTACAAGTAAGACTTCTTTTCAGGTAAACGTAGTCACTTTTCAGCTCAAACAAAGCTACATCATTCACGAAGATCACACGTTTCACGCTCTGAACTGAAAAACATTGGATGTTAGAGGAACTGTGGTTTATATCAGTTTCAGAAGCAGAGTTGAACTAGATATGATCCGTGGGTGTAGGAAACACACTTCTTTTGTTCTGAGCACACTCATGTTTCCCGCCCTATTAGAGACTCTAGAAAGCAAGAGCGTGCTTCTTGCTCTAAAGCAGAGTGTGGTTCATGGATGAGAACTGTGCTTTGTATTTTCCTTCAGAAACGGCGTGAAATGCCAGGCTCTGTGTCTTCCTACAAGCAAGACTTCGTTTCAGGTAAACATAGTCACTTTTCAGCTCAAACAAAGCTTCATCGTTTACGAAGCTTACACGTTTCTTGCTCTGAACTGAAAAGCACTGGATGATAGAGGACCTGTGGTTTATATCAGTTTCAGAAGCAGAGTTGAACTAGATATTCGTTTGTGTAGATAACTCAGTTCTTTTGTTCTGAGCATGCTCACTTTTCCCGCCTTATTAGAGACTGTGGAAAGCAAGAGCGTGTTTCTTGCTCTAAAGCAGAGTGTGGTTCATGGATGAGAACTGTGCTATGTGTTTCCCTTAAGAAACGGAGTGAAATGCCAGGCTCTGTGTCTTCCTACAAGCAAGACTTTGTTTCAGGTAAACACAGTCACTTTTCAGCTCACAAGAAGCTACATCATTCAAGAAGCTCATACGTTTCTCGCTCTGAACTGAAAAGCATTGGATGTTAGAGGACCTCTGGTTTGTATCCGTTTCAGAAGCAG
The DNA here is from genome assembly GCA_949786405.1 of Onychomys arenicola. NCBI lineage: Eukaryota > Metazoa > Chordata > Mammalia > Rodentia > Cricetidae > Onychomys > Onychomys arenicola. Next base: position 566,246 of record CATKUM010000100.1, read on the forward strand.
AGTTGAACTAGATATGGTCCGGGTGTGTAGGAAACACAGCTCTTTTGTTCTGAGCACACTCACATTTCCTGCCTTATTAGGGAATCTAGAGAGCAAGAGCATGCTTCTTGCTCTAAAGCAGAGTGTGGTTCATGGATGAAAATAGTGCTGTTTGTTTCCCTTCAGAAACGGAGTGAAATGCCAGGCTCTGTGTCTTCCTACAAGCAAGACTTCGTATCAGGTAAACGTGGTCACTTTTCAGCTCAAACAAAGCTTCATCGATTACGAAGCTCACACGTTTCTTGCTATGAACTGAAAAGCATTGGATGATAGAGGACCTGTGGTTTATATCAGTTTCAGAATCGGAGTTGAACTAGATATGGTCGTGTGTGTAGATAACTCAGCTCTTTTGTTCTGAGCACGCTCATTTTTCCCGCATTATTAGAGACGGTGGAAAGCAAGAGCGTGTTTCTTGCTCTAAAGCAGAGTGTGGTTCATGGATGAAAATAGTGCTGTTTGTTTCCCTTCAGAAACAGAGTGAAATGTCAGGCTCTGTGCCTTCCTGCAAGCAAGACTTCGTTTCATGTAAATGCAGTCACTTTTATCAGCTCAAACGAAGCTACATCGTTAATGAAGCTCACACGATTCTCGCTCTGAACTGAAAAGCATTGGATGATATAGGACCTGTTGTTTATATCAGTTTCAGAAGTGGAGTTTCACTAGATATGGTCCGTGTGTGTAGATATCTCAGTTCTTTTGTTCTGAGCACGCTCACTTTTCCTGCCTTATTAGAGACTGTGGAAAGCAAGAGCATGTTTCTTGATCTAAAGCAGAGTGTGGTTCATGGATGAGAACTGTGCTGTGTATTTCCCTTCAGAAACGGAGTGAAATCCCAGGCTCTGTGTCTTCCTACAAGCAAGACTTTGTTTCAGGTAAACACAGTCACTTTTCAGCTCACAAGAAGCTACATCATTCAAGAAGCTCATACGTTTCTCGCTCTGAACTGAAAAGCATTGGATGTTAGAGGACCTGTGGTTTGTATCTGTTTCAGAAGCACATTTGAACTAGATATGGACCTTGTTTTGAGGAAACACAGTTCTTTGTTCTGAGCACATTCACGTTTCCCAGCATATTAGAGACTCTAGAAAGCAAGAGCATGCTTCTTGCTCTAAGCTGAGTGTGTTTGATGGATGAGAACTGTGCTGTGTGTTTCCCTTCAGAAACAGAGTGAAATGTCAGGCTCTGTGCCTTCCTGCAAGCAAGACTTCGTTTCAGGTAAACGCAGTCACTTTTATCAGCTCAAACGAAGCTACATCGTTAATGAAGCTCACACGATTCTCGCTCTGAACTGAAAACCATTGGATGATAGAGGACCTGTGGTTTATATCAGTTTCAGAAGCGGAGTTGAACTAGATATGGTCCGTGTGTGTAGATATCTCAGTTCTTTTGTTCTGAGCACGCTCACTTTTCCTGCCTTATTAGAGACTGTGGAAAGCAAGAGCATGTTTCTTGCTCTAAAGCAGAGTGTGGTTAATGGATGAGAACTGTGCTTTGTATTTCCCTTCAGAAACGGAGTGAAATCCCAGGCTCTGTGTCTTCCTACAAGCAAGACTTCGTTTAAGATAAACGCAGTCACTTTTCAGCTCAAAAGAAGCTACATCTTTTAAGAAGCTCACACGTTTCTCACTCTTAACTGAAAAGCATTGGATGTTAGAGGACCTGTGTTATGTATCCGTTTCAGAAGCAGAGTTGAACTAGATATTTTGCATGTGTGTAGGAAACACAGTTCTGTTTTTTTGAGCACACTCACGTTTCCCACCTTATTAGAGACTCTAGAAAGCAAGAGCGTGCTTCTTGCTCTAAAGCAGAGTGTGGTTCATGGATGAGAACTGTGCTGTGTATTTCCCTTCAGAAATGTAGTGAAATCCCAGGCTCTGTGTCTTCCTACAAGCAAGACTTCGTTTCAGGTAAACATAGTCACTTTTCAGCTCAAACAAAGCTTCATCGATTACGAAGCTCACACGTTTCTTGCTATGAACTGAAAAGCATTGGATGTTAGAGGACCTGTGGTTTATATCAGTTTCAGGAGCGGAGTTGAACTAGATATGGTCCGTGTGTGTAGATAACTCAGTTCTTTTGTGCTGAGCACGCTCACTTTTCCCGCATTATTAGAGACTGTGGAAAGCAAGAGTGTGCTTCTTGCTCTAAAGCAGAATGTGGTTCATGGATGAGAACTGTGCTGTGTGTTTCCCTTCAGAAACGGAGTGAAATCCCAGGCTCTGTGTCTTCCTACAAGTAAGACGTCGTTTCAGGTAAACGAAGTCACTTTTCAGCTCAAAAGAAGCTACATCGTTCATGAAGCTCACACGTTTCTTTCTCTGAACTGAAAAGCATTGGATGTTAGAGGATCTGTGGTTTGTATCAGTTTCAGAAGCAGAGTTGAAGTAGATATGGTCCGTGTTTAGGAAACTCCGTTCTTTTGTTCTGAGCACACTCACGGTTCCCGCCTTATTAGAGTCTCTAGAAAGCAAGAGCGTGCTTCTTACTCTAAAGCAGAGGGTGGTTCATGGATGAGAACTGTGCTGTGTTTTTCCCTTCAGAAACGGCGTGAAATGCCAGGCTCTGTGTCTTCCTACAAGCTAGACTTCGTTTCAGGTAAACACAGTCACATTTCAGCTCACAAGAAGCTACATCATTTACGAAGCTCACACGTTTCTCACTCTTAACTGAAAAGCATTGGATGTTAGAGGACCTGTGGTTTGTATCCGTTTCAGAAGCAGAGTTGAACTAGATATGGACCTTGTTTTTAGGAAACACAGTTCTTTGATCTGAGCACACTCACGTTTCCCACCTTATTAGAGACTCTAGAAAGCAAGAGCATGCTTCTTGCTCTAAGCTGAGTGTGTTTGATAGATGAGAACTGTGCTGTGTGTTTCCCTTCAGAAACAGAGTGAAATGTCAGGCTGTATGCCTTCCTGCAAGGAAGACTTCGTTTCAGGTAAACTCAGTCCCTTTTTTCAGCTCAAAAGGAGCTACATCGTTATTGAAGCTCACACGATTCTCGCTCTGAACTGAAAAGCATTGGATGTTAGAGGACCTGAGGTTTGTATCAGTTTAAGAAGCAGAGTTGATCTAGATATGGGACATGTTTAGGAAACACAGTCCTTTTGTTCTGAGCACACTCACATTTCCCGCCTTATTAGAGACTCTAGAAACCAAGAGCGTGCTTCTTGCTCTAAAGCAGAGTGTGTTTCATGGATGAGAACTGTGCTGTGCTTCCCTTCAGAAACGGAGTGAAATGCAAGGCTCTGTGCCTTGCTGCAAGAAAGACTTCGTTTCAGGTAAACGTAGTCACTTTTCAGCTCAAACAAAGCTTCTTCTTTCAAGAAGCTCACAAGTTTCACGCTCTTAACTGAAAAACATTGGATGTTAGAGGAACTGTGGTTTATATCAGTTTCAGAAGCAGAGTTGAACTAGATATGATCCGTGTGTGTAGGAAACACACTTCTTTTGTTCTGAGCACACTCATGTTTCCCGCCCTATTAGAGACTCTAGAAAGCAAGAGCGTGCTTCTTGCTCTAAAGCAGAGTGTGGTTCATGGATGAGAACTGTGCTTTGTATTTTCCTTCAGAAACGGCGTGAAATGCCAGGCTCTGTGTCTTCCTACTAGCAAGACATCGTTTCAGATAAACGCAGTCACTTTCCTGCTCAAAAGACGCTACATCGTTTACGAAGCTCACACGTTTCCCACTCTTAACTGAAAAGCATTGGATGTTAGAGGACCTGTGGTTTGTATCCGTTTCAGAAGCAGAGTTGAACTAGATATGGACCTTGTTTTTAGGAAACACAGTTCTTTGTTCTGAGCACACTCACGTTTCCCACCTTATTAGAGACTCTAGAAAGCAAGAGCATGCTTCTTGCTCTAAGCTGAGTGTGTTTGACAGATGAGAACTGTGCTGTGTGTTTCCCTTCAGAAACAGAGTGAAATGTCAGGCTGTGTGCCTTCCTGCAAGGAAGACTTCTTTTCAGGTAAACGCAGTCACTTTTTTCAACTCAAACGAAGCTACATCGTTAATGACGCTCACACGATTCTCGCTCTGAACTGAAAAGCATTGGATGTTAGAGGACCTGTGGTTTGTATCAGTTTAAGAAGCAGAGTTGATCTAGATATGGGACATGATTAGGAAGCACAGTTCTTTTGTTCTGAGCACACTCACGTTTCCTGCCTTATTAGAGAATCTAGAAAGCAAGAGCGTGCTTCTTGCTCTAAAGAAGAGTGTGGTTCATGGATGAGAACTGTGCCATGTGTTTCCCATCAGAAACGGAGTGAAATCCCAGGCTCTGTGTCTTCCTACAAGTAAGACTTCTTTTCAGGTAAACGTAGTCACTTTTCAGCTCAAACGAAGCTACATCATTCACGAAGATCACACGTTTCTCGCTCTGAACTAAAAGCATTGGATGTTACAGGACAGTGGTTTGTATCAGTTTCAGAAGCAGAGTTGAACTGGATAAGCTGCGTGTTTGTAATAAACACAGTTCTTTTGTTTTGAGCACACTCACGGTTCCTGCCTTTTTAGAGACCCTAGAAAACAAGAGCGTGCTTCTTGCTCTAAAGCTAGTGTGGTTCATGGATGAGTACTGTGCTATGTGTTTCCCTTCAGAAATGGAGTGAAATGCCAGGCAATGTGTCTTTCTACAAACACGACTTCGTTTCAGATAAACGCAGGCACTTTTCAGCTCAAAAGAAGCAAAATAGTTCACGAAGCTCACACCTTTCTCACTCTTAACTGAAAAGCATTGGATGTTAGAGGACCTGTGGTTTGTATCCATTTCAGAAGCAGAGTTGAACTAGATATGGTGCATGTCTGTAGGAAACACAGTTCTTTTGTTTTGAGCACACTCACGTTTCCCGCCTTATTAGAGACTCTAGAAAGCAAGAGCGTGCTTCTTCCTCTAAAGCAGAGTGTGGATCATGGATGAGAACTGTGCTGTGTATTTCCCTTCAGAAACGGAGTGAAATCCCAGGCTCTGTGTCTTCCTACAAGTAAGACGTCGTTTCAGGTAAACGAAGTCACTTTTCAGCTCAAAAGAAGCTACATCGTTCATGAAGCTCACACGTTTCTTTCTCTGAACTGAAAAGCATTGAATGTTAGAGGATCTGTGGTTTGTATCAGTTTCAGAAGCAGAGTTGAAGTAGATATGGTCCGTGTTTAGGAAACTCAGTTCTTTTGTTCTGAGCACACTCACGGTTCCCGCCTTATTAGAGTCTCTAGAAAGCAAGAGCGTGCTTCTTACTCTAAAGCATAGTGTCGTTCATGGATGAGAACTGTGCTATGTGTTTCCCTTCAGAAACGGAGTGAAATGCCAGGCTCTGTGTCTTCCTACAAGCAAGACTTCGTTTCAGGTAAACGCAGTCAATTTTTCAGCTCAAACGAAGCTACATCGTTAATGACGCTCACACGATTCTCGCTCTGAACTGAAAAGCATTGGATGTTAGAGGACCTGTGGTTTGTATCAGTTTAAGAAGCAGAGTTGATCTAGATATGGGACATGATTAAGAAACACAGTTCTTTTGTTCTGAGCACACTCACGTTTCCTGCCTTATTAGAGAATCTAGAAAGCAAGAGCGTGCTTCTTGCTCTAAAGCAGAGTGTGGTTCATGGATGAGAACTGTGCCATGTGTTTCCCATCAGAAACGGAGTGAAATCCCAGGCTCTGTGTCTTCCTACAAGTAAGACTTCTTTTCAGGTAAACGTAGTCACTTTTCAGCTCAAACAAAGCTACATCATTCACGAAGATCACACGTTTCACGCTCTGAACTGAAAAACATTGGATGTTAGAGGAACTGTGGTTTATATCAGTTTCAGAAGCAGAGTTGAACTAGATATGATCCGTGTGTGTAGGAAACACACTTCTTTTGTTCTGAGCACACTCATGTTTCCCGCCCTATTAGAGACTCTAGAAAGCAAGAGCGTGCTTCTTGCTCTAAAGCAGAGTGTGGTTCATGGATGAGAACTGTGCTTTGTATTTTCCTTCAGAAACGGCGTGAAATGCCAGGCTCTGTGTCTTCCTACAAGCAAGACTTCGTTTCAGGTAAACATAGTCACTTTTCAGCTCAAACAAAGCTTCATCGTTTACGAAGCTTACACGTTTCTTGCTCTGAACTGAAAAGCACTGGATGATAGAGGACCTGTGGTTTATATCAGTTTCAGAAGCAGAGTTGAACTAGATATTCGTTTGTGTAGATAACTCAGTTCTTTTGTTCTGAGCATGCTCACTTTTCCCGCCTTATTAGAGACTGTGGAAAGCAAGAGCGTGTTTCTTGCTCTAAAGCAGAGTGTGGTTCATGGATGAGAACTGTGCTATGTGTTTCCCTTAAGAAACGGAGTGAAATGCCAGGCTCTGTGTCTTCCTACAAGCAAGACTTTGTTTCAGGTAAACACAGTCACTTTTCAGCTCACAAGAAGCTACATCATTCAAGAAGCTCATACGTTTCTCGCTCTGAACTGAAAAGCATTGGATGTTAGAGGACCTCTGGTTTGTATCCGTTTCAGAAGCAGAGTTGAACTAGATATGATCCGGGTGTGTAGGAAACACAGCTCTTTTGTTCTGAGCACACTCACATTTCCTGCCTTATTAGGGAATCTAGAGAGCAAGAGCATGCTTCTTGCTCTAAAGCAGAGTGTGGTTCATGGATGAAAATAGTGCTGTTTGTTTCCCTTCAGAAACGGAGTGAAATGCCAGGCTCTGTGTCTTCCTACAAGCAAGACTTCGTATCAGGTAAACGTGGTCACTTTTCAGCTCAAACAAAGCTTCATCGATTACGAAGCTCACACGTTTCTTGCTATGAACTGAAAAGCATTGGATGATAGAGGACCTGTGGTTTATATCAGTTTCAGAATCGGAGTTGAACTAGATATGGTCGTGTGTGTAGATAACTCAGCTCTTTTGTTCTGAGCACGCTCATTTTTCCCGCATTATTAGAGACGGTGGAAAGCAAGAGCGTGTTTCTTGCTCTAAAGCAGAGTGTGGTTCATGGATGAAAATAGTGCTGTTTGTTTCCCTTCAGAAACAGAGTGAAATGTCAGGCTCTGTGCCTTCCTGCAAGCAAGACTTCGTTTCATGTAAATGCAGTCACTTTTATCAGCTCAAACGAAGCTACATCGTTAATGAAGCTCACACGATTCTCGCTCTGAACTGAAAAGCATTGGATGATATAGGACCTGTTGTTTATATCAGTTTCAGAAGTGGAGTTTCACTAGATATGGTCCGTGTGTGTAGATATCTCAGTTCTTTTGTTCTGAGCACGCTCACTTTTCCTGCCTTATTAGAGACTGTGGAAAGCAAGAGCATGTTTCTTGATCTAAAGCAGAGTGTGGTTCATGGATGAGAACTGTGCTGTGTATTTCCCTTCAGAAACGGAGTGAAATCCCAGGCTCTGTGTCTTCCTACAAGCAAGACTTTGTTTCAGGTAAACACAGTCACTTTTCAGCTCACAAGAAGCTACATCATTCAAGAAGCTCATACGTTTCTCGCTCTGAACTGAAAAGCATTGGATGTTAGAGGACCTGTGGTTTGTATCTGTTTCAGAAGCACATTTGAACTAGATATGGACCTTGTTTTGAGGAAACACAGTTCTTTGTTCTGAGCACATTCACGTTTCCCAGCATATTAGAGACTCTAGAAAGCAAGAGCATGCTTCTTGCTCTAAGCTGAGTGTGTTTGATGGATGAGAACTGTGCTGTGTGTTTCCCTTCAGAAACAGAGTGAAATGTCAGGCTCTGTGCCTTCCTGCAAGCAAGACTTCGTTTCAGGTAAACGCAGTCACTTTTATCAGCTCAAACGAAGCTACATCGTTAATGAAGCTCACACGATTCTCGCTCTGAACTGAAAACCATTGGATGATAGAGGACCTGTGGTTTATATCAGTTTCAGAAGCGGAGTTGAACTAGATATGGTCCGTGTGTGTAGATATCTCAGTTCTTTTGTTCTGAGCACGCTCACTTTTCCTGCCTTATTAGAGACTGTGGAAAGCAAGAGCATGTTTCTTGCTCTAAAGCAGAGTGTGGTTAATGGATGAGAACTGTGCTTTGTATTTCCCTTCAGAAACGGAGTGAAATCCCAGGCTCTGTGTCTTCCTACAAGCAAGACTTCGTTTAAGATAAACGCAGTCACTTTTCAGCTCAAAAGAAGCTACATCTTTTAAGAAGCTCACACGTTTCTCACTCTTAACTGAAAAGCATTGGATGTTAGAGGACCTGTGTTATGTATCCGTTTCAGAAGCAGAGTTGAACTAGATATTTTGCATGTGTGTAGGAAACACAGTTCTGTTTTTTTGAGCACACTCACGTTTCCCACCTTATTAGAGACTCTAGAAAGCAAGAGCGTGCTTCTTGCTCTAAAGCAGAGTGTGGTTCATGGATGAGAACTGTGCTGTGTATTTCCCTTCAGAAATGTAGTGAAATCCCAGGCTCTGTGTCTTCCTACAAGCAAGACTTCGTTTCAGGTAAACATAGTCACTTTTCAGCTCAAACAAAGCTTCATCGATTACGAAGCTCACACGTTTCTTGCTATGAACTGAAAAGCATTGGATGTTAGAGGACCTGTGGTTTATATCAGTTTCAGGAGCGGAGTTGAACTAGATATGGTCCGTGTGTGTAGATAACTCAGTTCTTTTGTGCTGAGCACGCTCACTTTTCCCGCATTATTAGAGACTGTGGAAAGCAAGAGTGTGCTTCTTGCTCTAAAGCAGAATGTGGTTCATGGATGAGAACTGTGCTGTGTGTTTCCCTTCAGAAACGGAGTGAAATCCCAGGCTCTGTGTCTTCCTACAAGTAAGACGTCGTTTCAGGTAAACGAAGTCACTTTTCAGCTCAAAAGAAGCTACATCGTTCATGAAGCTCACACGTTTCTTTCTCTGAACTGAAAAGCATTGGATGTTAGAGGATCTGTGGTTTGTATCAGTTTCAGAAGCAGAGTTGAAGTAGATATGGTCCGTGTTTAGGAAACTCCGTTCTTTTGTTCTGAGCACACTCACGGTTCCCGCCTTATTAGAGTCTCTAGAAAGCAAGAGCGTGCTTCTTACTCTAAAGCAGAGGGTGGTTCATGGATGAGAACTGTGCTGTGTTTTTCCCTTCAGAAACGGCGTGAAATGCCAGGCTCTGTGTCTTCCTACAAGCTAGACTTCGTTTCAGGTAAACACAGTCACATTTCAGCTCACAAGAAGCTACATCATTTACGAAGCTCACACGTTTCTCACTCTTAACTGAAAAGCATTGGATGTTAGAGGACCTGTGGTTTGTATCCGTTTCAGAAGCAGAGTTGAACTAGATATGGACCTTGTTTTTAGGAAACACAGTTCTTTGATCTGAGCACACTCACGTTTCCCACCTTATTAGAGACTCTAGAAAGCAAGAGCATGCTTCTTGCTCTAAGCTGAGTGTGTTTGATAGATGAGAACTGTGCTGTGTGTTTCCCTTCAGAAACAGAGTGAAATGTCAGGCTGTATGCCTTCCTGCAAGGAAGACTTCGTTTCAGGTAAACTCAGTCCCTTTTTTCAGCTCAAAAGGAGCTACATCGTTATTGAAGCTCACACGATTCTCGCTCTGAACTGAAAAGCATTGGATGTTAGAGGACCTGAGGTTTGTATCAGTTTAAGAAGCAGAGTTGATCTAGATATGGGACATGTTTAGGAAACACAGTCCTTTTGTTCTGAGCACACTCACATTTCCCGCCTTATTAGAGACTCTAGAAACCAAGAGCGTGCTTCTTGCTCTAAAGCAGAGTGTGTTTCATGGATGAGAACTGTGCTGTGCTTCCCTTCAGAAACGGAGTGAAATGCAAGGCTCTGTGCCTTGCTGCAAGAAAGACTTCGTTTCAGGTAAACGTAGTCACTTTTCAGCTCAAACAAAGCTTCTTCTTTCAAGAAGCTCACAAGTTTCACGCTCTTAACTGAAAAACATTGGATGTTAGAGGAACTGTGGTTTATATCAGTTTCAGAAGCAGAGTTGAACTAGATATGATCCGTGTGTGTAGGAAACACACTTCTTTTGTTCTGAGCACACTCATGTTTCCCGCCCTATTAGAGACTCTAGAAAGCAAGAGCGTGCTTCTTGCTCTAAAGCAGAGTGTGGTTCATGGATGAGAACTGTGCTTTGTATTTTCCTTCAGAAACGGCGTGAAATGCCAGGCTCTGTGTCTTCCTACTAGCAAGACATTGTTTCAGATAAACGCAGTCACTTTCCTGCTCAAAAGACGCTACATCGTTTACGAAGCTCACACGTTTCCCACTCTTAACTGAAAAGCATTGGATGTTAGAGGACCTGTGGTTTGTATCCGTTTCAGAAGCAGAGTTGAACTAGATATGGACCTTGTTTTTAGGAAACACAGTTCTTTGTTCTGAGCACACTCACGTTTCCCACCTTATTAGAGACTCTAGAAAGCAAGAGCATGCTTCTTGCTCTAAGCTGAGTGTGTTTGACAGATGAGAACTGTGCTGTGTGTTTCCCTTCAGAAACAGAGTGAAATGTCAGGCTGTGTGCCTTCCTGCAAGGAAGACTTCTTTTCAGGTAAACGCAGTCACTTTTTTCAACTCAAACGAAGCTACATCGTTAATGACGCTCACACGATTCTCGCTCTGAACTGAAAAGCATTGGATGTTAGAGGACCTGTGGTTTGTATCAGTTTAAGAAGCAGAGTTGATCTAGATATGGGACATGATTAGGAAGCACAGTTCTTTTGTTCTGAGCACACTCACGTTTCCTGCCTTATTAGAGAATCTAGAAAGCAAGAGCGTGCTTCTTGCTCTAAAGAAGAGTGTGGTTCATGGATGAGAACTGTGCCATGTGTTTCCCATCAGAAACGGAGTGAAATCCCAGGCTCTGTGTCTTCCTACAAGTAAGACTTCTTTTCAGGTAAACGTAGTCACTTTTCAGCTCAAACGAAGCTACATCATTCACGAAGATCACACGTTTCTCGCTCTGAACTAAAAGCATTGGATGTTACAGGACAGTGGTTTGTATCAGTTTCAGAAGCAGAGTTGAACTGGATAAGCTGCGTGTTTGTAATAAACACAGTTCTTTTGTTTTGAGCACACTCACGGTTCCTGCCTTTTTAGAGACCCTAGAAAACAAGAGCGTGCTTCTTGCTCTAAAGCTAGTGTGGTTCATGGATGAGTACTGTGCTATGTGTTTCCCTTCAGAAATGGAGTGAAATGCCAGGCAATGTGTCTTTCTACAAACACGACTTCGTTTCAGATAAACGCAGGCACTTTTCAGCTCAAAAGAAGCAAAATAGTTCACGAAGCTCACACCTTTCTCACTCTTAACTGAAAAGCATTGGATGTTAGAGGACCTGTGGTTTGTATCCATTTCAGAAGCAGAGTTGAACTAGATATGGTGCATGTCTGTAGGAAACACAGTTCTTTTGTTTTGAGCACACTCACGTTTCCCGCCTTATTAGAGACTCTAGAAAGCAAGAGCGTGCTTCTTCCTCTAAAGCAGAGTGTGGATCATGGATGAGAACTGTGCTGTGTATTTCCCTTCAGAAACGGAGTGAAATCCCAGGCTCTGTGTCTTCCTACAAGTAAGACGTCGTTTCAGGTAAACGAAGTCACTTTTCAGCTCAAAAGAAGCTACATCGTTCATGAAGCTCACACGTTTCTTTCTCTGAACTGAAAAGCATTGAATGTTAGAGGATCTGTGGTTTGTATCAGTTTCAGAAGCAGAGTTGAAGTAGATATGGTCCGTGTTTAGGAAACTCAGTTCTTTTGTTCTGAGCACACTCACAGTTCCCGCCTTATTAGAGTCTCTAGAAAGCAAGAGCGTGCTTCTTACTCTAAAGCATAGTGTCGTTCATGGATGAGAACTGTGCTATGTGTTTCCCTTCAGAAACGGAGTGAAATGCCAGGCTCTGTGTCTTCCTACAAGCAAGACTTCGTTTCAGGTAAACGCAGTCAATTTTTCAGCTCAAACGAAGCTACATCGTTAATGACGCTCACACGATTCTCGCTCTGAACTGAAAAGCATTGGATGTTAGAGGACCTGTGGTTTGTATCAGTTTAAGAAGCAGAGTTGATCTAGATATGGGACATGATTAAGAAACACAGTTCTTTTGTTCTGAGCACACTCACGTTTCCTGCCTTATTAGAGAATCTAGAAAGCAAGAGCGTGCTTCTTGCTCTAAAGCAGAGTGTGGTTCATGGATGAGAACTGTGCCATGTGTTTCCCATCAGAAACGGAGTGAAATCCCAGGCTCTGTGTCTTCCTACAAGTAAGACTTCTTTTCAGGTAAACGTAGTCACTTTTCAGCTCAAACAAAGCTACATCATTCACGAAGATCACACGTTTCACGCTCTGAACTGAAAAACATTGGATGTTAGAGGAACTGTGGTTTATATCAGTTTCAGAAGCAGAGTTGAACTAGATATGATCCGTGTGTGTAGGAAACACACTTCTTTTGTTCTGAGCACACTCATGTTTCCCGCCCTATTAGAGACTCTAGAAAGCAAGAGCGTGCTTCTTGCTCTAAAGCAGAGTGTGGTTCATGGATGAGAACTGTGCTTTGTATTTTCCTTCAGAAACGGCGTGAAATGCCAGGCTCTGTGTCTTCCTACAAGCAAGACTTCGTTTCAGGTAAACATAGTCACTTTTCAGCTCAAACAAAGCTTCATCGTTTACGAAGCTTACACGTTTCTTGCTCTGAACTGAAAAGCACTGGATGATAGAGGACCTGTGGTTTATATCAGTTTCAGAAGCAGAGTTGAACTAGATATTCGTTTGTGTAGATAACTCAGTTCTTTTGTTCTGAGCATGCTCACTTTTCCCGCCTTATTAGAGACTGTGGAAAGCAAGAGCGTGTTTCTTGCTCTAAAGCAGAGTGTGGTTCATGGATGAGAACTGTGCTATGTGTTTCCCTTAAGAAACGGAGTGAAATGCCAGGCTCTGTGTCTTCCTACAAGCAAGACTTTGTTTCAGGTAAACACAGTCACTTTTCAGCTCACAAGAAGCTACATCATTCAAGAAGCTCATACGTTTCTCGCTCTGAACTGAAAAGCATTGGATGTTAGAGGACCTCTGGTTTGTATCCGTTTCAGAAGCAGAGTTGAACTAGATATGATCCGGGTGTGTAGGAAACACAGCTCTTTTGTTCTGAGCACACTCACATTTCCTGCCTTATTAGGGAATCTAGAGAGCAAGAGCATGCTTCTTGCTCTAAAGCAGAGTGTGGTTCATGGATGAAAATAGTGCTGTTTGTTTCCCTTCAGAAACGGAGTGAAATGCCAGGCTCTGTGTCTTCCTACAAGCAAGACTTCGTATCAGGTAAACGTGGTCACTTTTCAGCTCAAACAAAGCTTCATCGATTACGAAGCTCACACGTTTCTTGCTATGAACTGAAAAGCATTGGATGATAGAGGACCTGTGGTTTATATCAGTTTCAGAATCGGAGTTGAACTAGATATGGTCGTGTGTGTAGATAACTCAGCTCTTTTGTTCTGAGCACGCTCATTTTTCCCGCATTATTAGAGACGGTGGAAAGCAAGAGCGTGTTTCTTGCTCTAAAGCAGAGTGTGGTTCATGGATGAAAATAGTGCTGTTTGTTTCCCTTCAGAAACAGAGTGAAATGTCAGGCTCTGTGCCTTCCTGCAAGCAAGACTTCGTTTCATGTAAATGCAGTCACTTTTATCAGCTCAAACGAAGCTACATCGTTAATGAAGCTCACACGATTCTCGCTCTGAACTGAAAAGCATTGGATGATATAGGACCTGTTGTTTATATCAGTTTCAGAAGTGGAGTTTCACTAGATATGGTCCGTGTGTGTAGATATCTCAGTTCTTTTGTTCTGAGCACGCTCACTTTTCCTGCCTTATTAGAGACTGTGGAAAGCAAGAGCATGTTTCTTGATCTAAAGCAGAGTGTGGTTCATGGATGAGAACTGTGCTGTGTATTTCCCTTCAGAAACGGAGTGAAATCCCAGGCTCTGTGTCTTCCTACAAGCAAGACTTTGTTTCAGGTAAACACAGTCACTTTTCAGCTCACAAGAAGCTACATCATTCAAGAAGCTCATACGTTTCTCGCTCTGAACTGAAAAGCATTGGATGTTAGAGGACCTGTGGTTTGTATCTGTTTCAGAAGCACATTTGAACTAGATATGGACCTTGTTTTGAGGAAACACAGTTCTTTGTTCTGAGCACATTCACGTTTCCCAGCATATTAGAGACTCTAGAAAGCAAGAGCATGCTTCTTGCTCTAAGCTGAGTGTGTTTGATGGATGAGAACTGTGCTGTGTGTTTCCCTTCAGAAACAGAGTGAAATGTCAGGCTCTGTGCCTTCCTGCAAGCAAGACTTCGTTTCAGGTAAACGCAGTCACTTTTATCAGCTCAAACGAAGCTACATCGTTAATGAAGCTCACACGATTCTCGCTCTGAACTGAAAACCATTGGATGATAGAGGACCTGTGGTTTATATCAGTTTCAGAAGCGGAGTTGAACTAGATATGGTCCGTGTGTGTAGATATCTCAGTTCTTTTGTTCTGAGCACGCTCACTTTTCCTGCCTTATTAGAGACTGTGGAAAGCAAGAGCATGTTTCTTGCTCTAAAGCAGAGTGTGGTTAATGGATGAGAACTGTGCTTTGTATTTCCCTTCAGAAACGGAGTGAAATCCCAGGCTCTGTGTCTTCCTACAAGCAAGACTTCGTTTAAGATAAACGCAGTCACTTTTCAGCTCAAAAGAAGCTACATCTTTTAAGAAGCTCACACGTTTCTCACTCTTAACTGAAAAGCATTGGATGTTAGAGGACCTGTGTTATGTATCCGTTTCAGAAGCAGAGTTGAACTAGATATTTTGCATGTGTGTAGGAAACACAGTTCTGTTTTTTTGAGCACACTCACGTTTCCCACCTTATTAGAGACTCTAGAAAGCAAGAGCGTGCTTCTTGCTCTAAAGCAGAGTGTGGTTCATGGATGAGAACTGTGCTGTGTATTTCCCTTCAGAAATGTAGTGAAATCCCAGGCTCTGTGTCTTCCTACAAGCAAGACTTCGTTTCAGGTAAACATAGTCACTTTTCAGCTCAAACAAAGCTTCATCGATTACGAAGCTCACACGTTTCTTGCTATGAACTGAAAAGCATTGGATGTTAGAGGACCTGTGGTTTATATCAGTTTCAGGAGCGGAGTTGAACTAGATATGGTCCGTGTGTGTAGATAACTCAGTTCTTTTGTGCTGAGCACGCTCACTTTTCCCGCATTATTAGAGACTGTGGAAAGCAAGAGTGTGCTTCTTGCTCTAAAGCAGAATGTGGTTCATGGATGAGAACTGTGCTGTGTGTTTCCCTTCAGAAACGGAGTGAAATCCCAGGCTCTGTGTCTTCCTACAAGTAAGACGTCGTTTCAGGTAAACGAAGTCACTTTTCAGCTCAAAAGAAGCTACATCGTTCATGAAGCTCACACGTTTCTTTCTCTGAACTGAAAAGCATTGGATGTTAGAGGATCTGTGGTTTGTATCAGTTTCAGAAGCAGAGTTGAAGTAGATATGGTCCGTGTTTAGGAAACTCCGTTCTTTTGTTCTGAGCACACTCACGGTTCCCGCCTTATTAGAGTCTCTAGAAAGCAAGAGCGTGCTTCTTACTCTAAAGCAGAGGGTGGTTCATGGATGAGAACTGTGCTGTGTTTTTCCCTTCAGAAACGGCGTGAAATGCCAGGCTCTGTGTCTTCCTACAAGCTAGACTTCGTTTCAGGTAAACACAGTCACATTTCAGCTCACAAGAAGCTACATCATTTACGAAGCTCACACGTTTCTCACTCTTAACTGAAAAGCATTGGATGTTAGAGGACCTGTGGTTTGTATCCGTTTCAGAAGCAGAGTTGAACTAGATATGGACCTTGTTTTTAGGAAACACAGTTCTTTGATCTGAGCACACTCACGTTTCCCACCTTATTAGAGACTCTAGAAAGCAAGAGCATGCTTCTTGCTCTAAGCTGAGTGTGTTTGATAGATGAGAACTGTGCTGTGTGTTTCCCTTCAGAAACAGAGTGAAATGTCAGGCTGTATGCCTTCCTGCAAGGAAGACTTCGTTTCAGGTAAACTCAGTCCCTTTTTTCAGCTCAAAAGGAGCTACATCGTTATTGAAGCTCACACGATTCTCGCTCTGAACTGAAAAGCATTGGATGTTAGAGGACCTGAGGTTTGTATCAGTTTAAGAAGCAGAGTTGATCTAGATATGGGACATGTTTAGGAAACACAGTCCTTTTGTTCTGAGCACACTCACATTTCCCGCCTTATTAGAGACTCTAGAAACCAAGAGCGTGCTTCTTGCTCTAAAGCAGAGTGTGTTTCATGGATGAGAACTGTGCTGTGCTTCCCTTCAGAAACGGAGTGAAATGCAAGGCTCTGTGCCTTGCTGCAAGAAAGACTTCGTTTCAGGTAAACGTAGTCACTTTTCAGCTCAAACAAAGCTTCTTCTTTCAAGAAGCTCACAAGTTTCACGCTCTTAACTGAAAAACATTGGATGTTAGAGGAACTGTGGTTTATATCAGTTTCAGAAGCAGAGTTGAACTAGATATGATCCGTGTGTGTAGGAAACACACTTCTTTTGTTCTGAGCACACTCATGTTTCCCGCCCTATTAGAGACTCTAGAAAGCAAGAGCGTGCTTCTTGCTCTAAAGCAGAGTGTGGTTCATGGATGAGAACTGTGCTTTGTATTTTCCTTCAGAAACGGCGTGAAATGCCAGGCTCTGTGTCTTCCTACTAGCAAGACATTGTTTCAGATAAACGCAGTCACTTTCCTGCTCAAAAGACGCTACATCGTTTACGAAGCTCACACGTTTCCCACTCTTAACTGAAAAGCATTGGATGTTAGAGGACCTGTGGTTTGTATCCGTTTCAGAAGCAGAGTTGAACTAGATATGGACCTTGTTTTTAGGAAACACAGTTCTTTGTTCTGAGCACACTCACGTTTCCCACCTTATTAGAGACTCTAGAAAGCAAGAGCATGCTTCTTGCTCTAAGCTGAGTGTGTTTGACAGATGAGAACTGTGCTGTGTGTTTCCCTTCAGAAACAGAGTGAAATGTCAGGCTGTGTGCCTTCCTGCAAGGAAGACTTCTTTTCAGGTAAACGCAGTCACTTTTTTCAACTCAAACGAAGCTACATCGTTAATGACGCTCACACGATTCTCGCTCTGAACTGAAAAGCATTGGATGTTAGAGGACCTGTGGTTTGTATCAGTTTAAGAAGCAGAGTTGATCTAGATATGGGACATGATTAGGAAGCACAGTTCTTTTGTTCTGA
Organism: Onychomys arenicola; assembly: GCA_949786405.1. Taxonomy (NCBI): domain Eukaryota; kingdom Metazoa; phylum Chordata; class Mammalia; order Rodentia; family Cricetidae; genus Onychomys; species Onychomys arenicola. The sequence goes on from CATKUM010000100.1 coordinate 583,510, forward strand.
GCACACTCACGTTTCCTGCCTTATTAGAGAATCTAGAAAGCAAGAGCGTGCTTCTTGCTCTAAAGAAGAGTGTGGTTCATGGATGAGAACTGTGCCATGTGTTTCCCATCAGAAACGGAGTGAAATCCCAGGCTCTGTGTCTTCCTACAAGTAAGACTTCTTTTCAGGTAAACGTAGTCACTTTTCAGCTCAAACGAAGCTACATCATTCACGAAGATCACACGTTTCTCGCTCTGAACTAAAAGCATTGGATGTTACAGGACAGTGGTTTGTATCAGTTTCAGAAGCAGAGTTGAACTGGATAAGCTGCGTGTTTGTAATAAACACAGTTCTTTTGTTTTGAGCACACTCACGGTTCCTGCCTTTTTAGAGACCCTAGAAAACAAGAGCGTGCTTCTTGCTCTAAAGCTAGTGTGGTTCATGGATGAGTACTGTGCTATGTGTTTCCCTTCAGAAATGGAGTGAAATGCCAGGCAATGTGTCTTTCTACAAACACGACTTCGTTTCAGATAAACGCAGGCACTTTTCAGCTCAAAAGAAGCAAAATAGTTCACGAAGCTCACACCTTTCTCACTCTTAACTGAAAAGCATTGGATGTTAGAGGACCTGTGGTTTGTATCCATTTCAGAAGCAGAGTTGAACTAGATATGGTGCATGTCTGTAGGAAACACAGTTCTTTTGTTTTGAGCACACTCACGTTTCCCGCCTTATTAGAGACTCTAGAAAGCAAGAGCGTGCTTCTTCCTCTAAAGCAGAGTGTGGATCATGGATGAGAACTGTGCTGTGTATTTCCCTTCAGAAACGGAGTGAAATCCCAGGCTCTGTGTCTTCCTACAAGTAAGACGTCGTTTCAGGTAAACGAAGTCACTTTTCAGCTCAAAAGAAGCTACATCGTTCATGAAGCTCACACGTTTCTTTCTCTGAACTGAAAAGCATTGAATGTTAGAGGATCTGTGGTTTGTATCAGTTTCAGAAGCAGAGTTGAAGTAGATATGGTCCGTGTTTAGGAAACTCAGTTCTTTTGTTCTGAGCACACTCACGGTTCCCGCCTTATTAGAGTCTCTAGAAAGCAAGAGCGTGCTTCTTACTCTAAAGCATAGTGTCGTTCATGGATGAGAACTGTGCTATGTGTTTCCCTTCAGAAACGGAGTGAAATGCCAGGCTCTGTGTCTTCCTACAAGCAAGACTTCGTTTCAGGTAAACGCAGTCAATTTTTCAGCTCAAACGAAGCTACATCGTTAATGACGCTCACACGATTCTCGCTCTGAACTGAAAAGCATTGGATGTTAGAGGACCTGTGGTTTGTATCAGTTTAAGAAGCAGAGTTGATCTAGATATGGGACATGATTAAGAAACACAGTTCTTTTGTTCTGAGCACACTCACGTTTCCTGCCTTATTAGAGAATCTAGAAAGCAAGAGCGTGCTTCTTGCTCTAAAGCAGAGTGTGGTTCATGGATGAGAACTGTGCCATGTGTTTCCCATCAGAAACGGAGTGAAATCCCAGGCTCTGTGTCTTCCTACAAGTAAGACTTCTTTTCAGGTAAACGTAGTCACTTTTCAGCTCAAACAAAGCTACATCATTCACGAAGATCACACGTTTCACGCTCTGAACTGAAAAACATTGGATGTTAGAGGAACTGTGGTTTATATCAGTTTCAGAAGCAGAGTTGAACTAGATATGATCCGTGTGTGTAGGAAACACACTTCTTTTGTTCTGAGCACACTCATGTTTCCCGCCCTATTAGAGACTCTAGAAAGCAAGAGCGTGCTTCTTGCTCTAAAGCAGAGTGTGGTTCATGGATGAGAACTGTGCTTTGTATTTTCCTTCAGAAACGGCGTGAAATGCCAGGCTCTGTGTCTTCCTACAAGCAAGACTTCGTTTCAGGTAAACATAGTCACTTTTCAGCTCAAACAAAGCTTCATCGTTTACGAAGCTTACACGTTTCTTGCTCTGAACTGAAAAGCACTGGATGATAGAGGACCTGTGGTTTATATCAGTTTCAGAAGCAGAGTTGAACTAGATATTCGTTTGTGTAGATAACTCAGTTCTTTTGTTCTGAGCATGCTCACTTTTCCCGCCTTATTAGAGACTGTGGAAAGCAAGAGCGTGTTTCTTGCTCTAAAGCAGAGTGTGGTTCATGGATGAGAACTGTGCTATGTGTTTCCCTTAAGAAACGGAGTGAAATGCCAGGCTCTGTGTCTTCCTACAAGCAAGACTTTGTTTCAGGTAAACACAGTCACTTTTCAGCTCACAAGAAGCTACATCATTCAAGAAGCTCATACGTTTCTCGCTCTGAACTGAAAAGCATTGGATGTTAGAGGACCTCTGGTTTGTATCCGTTTCAGAAGCAGAGTTGAACTAGATATGATCCGGGTGTGTAGGAAACACAGCTCTTTTGTTCTGAGCACACTCACATTTCCTGCCTTATTAGGGAATCTAGAGAGCAAGAGCATGCTTCTTGCTCTAAAGCAGAGTGTGGTTCATGGATGAAAATAGTGCTGTTTGTTTCCCTTCAGAAACGGAGTGAAATGCCAGGCTCTGTGTCTTCCTACAAGCAAGACTTCGTATCAGGTAAACGTGGTCACTTTTCAGCTCAAACAAAGCTTCATCGATTACGAAGCTCACACGTTTCTTGCTATGAACTGAAAAGCATTGGATGATAGAGGACCTGTGGTTTATATCAGTTTCAGAATCGGAGTTGAACTAGATATGGTCGTGTGTGTAGATAACTCAGCTCTTTTGTTCTGAGCACGCTCATTTTTCCCGCATTATTAGAGACGGTGGAAAGCAAGAGCGTGTTTCTTGCTCTAAAGCAGAGTGTGGTTCATGGATGAAAATAGTGCTGTTTGTTTCCCTTCAGAAACAGAGTGAAATGTCAGGCTCTGTGCCTTCCTGCAAGCAAGACTTCGTTTCATGTAAATGCAGTCACTTTTATCAGCTCAAACGAAGCTACATCGTTAATGAAGCTCACACGATTCTCGCTCTGAACTGAAAAGCATTGGATGATATAGGACCTGTTGTTTATATCAGTTTCAGAAGTGGAGTTTCACTAGATATGGTCCGTGTGTGTAGATATCTCAGTTCTTTTGTTCTGAGCACGCTCACTTTTCCTGCCTTATTAGAGACTGTGGAAAGCAAGAGCATGTTTCTTGATCTAAAGCAGAGTGTGGTTCATGGATGAGAACTGTGCTGTGTATTTCCCTTCAGAAACGGAGTGAAATCCCAGGCTCTGTGTCTTCCTACAAGCAAGACTTTGTTTCAGGTAAACACAGTCACTTTTCAGCTCACAAGAAGCTACATCATTCAAGAAGCTCATACGTTTCTCGCTCTGAACTGAAAAGCATTGGATGTTAGAGGACCTGTGGTTTGTATCTGTTTCAGAAGCACATTTGAACTAGATATGGACCTTGTTTTGAGGAAACACAGTTCTTTGTTCTGAGCACATTCACGTTTCCCAGCATATTAGAGACTCTAGAAAGCAAGAGCATGCTTCTTGCTCTAAGCTGAGTGTGTTTGATGGATGAGAACTGTGCTGTGTGTTTCCCTTCAGAAACAGAGTGAAATGTCAGGCTCTGTGCCTTCCTGCAAGCAAGACTTCGTTTCAGGTAAACGCAGTCACTTTTATCAGCTCAAACGAAGCTACATCGTTAATGAAGCTCACACGATTCTCGCTCTGAACTGAAAACCATTGGATGATAGAGGACCTGTGGTTTATATCAGTTTCAGAAGCGGAGTTGAACTAGATATGGTCCGTGTGTGTAGATATCTCAGTTCTTTTGTTCTGAGCACGCTCACTTTTCCTGCCTTATTAGAGACTGTGGAAAGCAAGAGCATGTTTCTTGCTCTAAAGCAGAGTGTGGTTAATGGATGAGAACTGTGCTTTGTATTTCCCTTCAGAAACGGAGTGAAATCCCAGGCTCTGTGTCTTCCTACAAGCAAGACTTCGTTTAAGATAAACGCAGTCACTTTTCAGCTCAAAAGAAGCTACATCTTTTAAGAAGCTCACACGTTTCTCACTCTTAACTGAAAAGCATTGGATGTTAGAGGACCTGTGTTATGTATCCGTTTCAGAAGCAGAGTTGAACTAGATATTTTGCATGTGTGTAGGAAACACAGTTCTGTTTTTTTGAGCACACTCACGTTTCCCACCTTATTAGAGACTCTAGAAAGCAAGAGCGTGCTTCTTGCTCTAAAGCAGAGTGTGGTTCATGGATGAGAACTGTGCTGTGTATTTCCCTTCAGAAATGTAGTGAAATCCCAGGCTCTGTGTCTTCCTACAAGCAAGACTTCGTTTCAGGTAAACATAGTCACTTTTCAGCTCAAACAAAGCTTCATCGATTACGAAGCTCACACGTTTCTTGCTATGAACTGAAAAGCATTGGATGTTAGAGGACCTGTGGTTTATATCAGTTTCAGGAGCGGAGTTGAACTAGATATGGTCCGTGTGTGTAGATAACTCAGTTCTTTTGTGCTGAGCACGCTCACTTTTCCCGCATTATTAGAGACTGTGGAAAGCAAGAGTGTGCTTCTTGCTCTAAAGCAGAATGTGGTTCATGGATGAGAACTGTGCTGTGTGTTTCCCTTCAGAAACGGAGTGAAATCCCAGGCTCTGTGTCTTCCTACAAGTAAGACGTCGTTTCAGGTAAACGAAGTCACTTTTCAGCTCAAAAGAAGCTACATCGTTCATGAAGCTCACACGTTTCTTTCTCTGAACTGAAAAGCATTGGATGTTAGAGGATCTGTGGTTTGTATCAGTTTCAGAAGCAGAGTTGAAGTAGATATGGTCCGTGTTTAGGAAACTCCGTTCTTTTGTTCTGAGCACACTCACGGTTCCCGCCTTATTAGAGTCTCTAGAAAGCAAGAGCGTGCTTCTTACTCTAAAGCAGAGGGTGGTTCATGGATGAGAACTGTGCTGTGTTTTTCCCTTCAGAAACGGCGTGAAATGCCAGGCTCTGTGTCTTCCTACAAGCTAGACTTCGTTTCAGGTAAACACAGTCACATTTCAGCTCACAAGAAGCTACATCATTTACGAAGCTCACACGTTTCTCACTCTTAACTGAAAAGCATTGGATGTTAGAGGACCTGTGGTTTGTATCCGTTTCAGAAGCAGAGTTGAACTAGATATGGACCTTGTTTTTAGGAAACACAGTTCTTTGATCTGAGCACACTCACGTTTCCCACCTTATTAGAGACTCTAGAAAGCAAGAGCATGCTTCTTGCTCTAAGCTGAGTGTGTTTGATAGATGAGAACTGTGCTGTGTGTTTCCCTTCAGAAACAGAGTGAAATGTCAGGCTGTATGCCTTCCTGCAAGGAAGACTTCGTTTCAGGTAAACTCAGTCCCTTTTTTCAGCTCAAAAGGAGCTACATCGTTATTGAAGCTCACACGATTCTCGCTCTGAACTGAAAAGCATTGGATGTTAGAGGACCTGAGGTTTGTATCAGTTTAAGAAGCAGAGTTGATCTAGATATGGGACATGTTTAGGAAACACAGTCCTTTTGTTCTGAGCACACTCACATTTCCCGCCTTATTAGAGACTCTAGAAACCAAGAGCGTGCTTCTTGCTCTAAAGCAGAGTGTGTTTCATGGATGAGAACTGTGCTGTGCTTCCCTTCAGAAACGGAGTGAAATGCAAGGCTCTGTGCCTTGCTGCAAGAAAGACTTCGTTTCAGGTAAACGTAGTCACTTTTCAGCTCAAACAAAGCTTCTTCTTTCAAGAAGCTCACAAGTTTCACGCTCTTAACTGAAAAACATTGGATGTTAGAGGAACTGTGGTTTATATCAGTTTCAGAAGCAGAGTTGAACTAGATATGATCCGTGTGTGTAGGAAACACACTTCTTTTGTTCTGAGCACACTCATGTTTCCCGCCCTATTAGAGACTCTAGAAAGCAAGAGCGTGCTTCTTGCTCTAAAGCAGAGTGTGGTTCATGGATGAGAACTGTGCTTTGTATTTTCCTTCAGAAACGGCGTGAAATGCCAGGCTCTGTGTCTTCCTACTAGCAAGACATTGTTTCAGATAAACGCAGTCACTTTCCTGCTCAAAAGACGCTACATCGTTTACGAAGCTCACACGTTTCCCACTCTTAACTGAAAAGCATTGGATGTTAGAGGACCTGTGGTTTGTATCCGTTTCAGAAGCAGAGTTGAACTAGATATGGACCTTGTTTTTAGGAAACACAGTTCTTTGTTCTGAGCACACTCACGTTTCCCACCTTATTAGAGACTCTAGAAAGCAAGAGCATGCTTCTTGCTCTAAGCTGAGTGTGTTTGACAGATGAGAACTGTGCTGTGTGTTTCCCTTCAGAAACAGAGTGAAATGTCAGGCTGTGTGCCTTCCTGCAAGGAAGACTTCTTTTCAGGTAAACGCAGTCACTTTTTTCAACTCAAACGAAGCTACATCGTTAATGACGCTCACACGATTCTCGCTCTGAACTGAAAAGCATTGGATGTTAGAGGACCTGTGGTTTGTATCAGTTTAAGAAGCAGAGTTGATCTAGATATGGGACATGATTAGGAAGCACAGTTCTTTTGTTCTGAGCACACTCACGTTTCCTGCCTTATTAGAGAATCTAGAAAGCAAGAGCGTGCTTCTTGCTCTAAAGAAGAGTGTGGTTCATGGATGAGAACTGTGCCATGTGTTTCCCATCAGAAACGGAGTGAAATCCCAGGCTCTGTGTCTTCCTACAAGTAAGACTTCTTTTCAGGTAAACGTAGTCACTTTTCAGCTCAAACGAAGCTACATCATTCACGAAGATCACACGTTTCTCGCTCTGAACTAAAAGCATTGGATGTTACAGGACAGTGGTTTGTATCAGTTTCAGAAGCAGAGTTGAACTGGATAAGCTGCGTGTTTGTAATAAACACAGTTCTTTTGTTTTGAGCACACTCACGGTTCCTGCCTTTTTAGAGACCCTAGAAAACAAGAGCGTGCTTCTTGCTCTAAAGCTAGTGTGGTTCATGGATGAGTACTGTGCTATGTGTTTCCCTTCAGAAATGGAGTGAAATGCCAGGCAATGTGTCTTTCTACAAACACGACTTCGTTTCAGATAAACGCAGGCACTTTTCAGCTCAAAAGAAGCAAAATAGTTCACGAAGCTCACACCTTTCTCACTCTTAACTGAAAAGCATTGGATGTTAGAGGACCTGTGGTTTGTATCCATTTCAGAAGCAGAGTTGAACTAGATATGGTGCATGTCTGTAGGAAACACAGTTCTTTTGTTTTGAGCACACTCACGTTTCCCGCCTTATTAGAGACTCTAGAAAGCAAGAGCGTGCTTCTTCCTCTAAAGCAGAGTGTGGATCATGGATGAGAACTGTGCTGTGTATTTCCCTTCAGAAACGGAGTGAAATCCCAGGCTCTGTGTCTTCCTACAAGTAAGACGTCGTTTCAGGTAAACGAAGTCACTTTTCAGCTCAAAAGAAGCTACATCGTTCATGAAGCTCACACGTTTCTTTCTCTGAACTGAAAAGCATTGAATGTTAGAGGATCTGTGGTTTGTATCAGTTTCAGAAGCAGAGTTGAAGTAGATATGGTCCGTGTTTAGGAAACTCAGTTCTTTTGTTCTGAGCACACTCACGGTTCCCGCCTTATTAGAGTCTCTAGAAAGCAAGAGCGTGCTTCTTACTCTAAAGCATAGTGTCGTTCATGGATGAGAACTGTGCTATGTGTTTCCCTTCAGAAACGGAGTGAAATGCCAGGCTCTGTGTCTTCCTACAAGCAAGACTTCGTTTCAGGTAAACGCAGTCAATTTTTCAGCTCAAACGAAGCTACATCGTTAATGACGCTCACACGATTCTCGCTCTGAACTGAAAAGCATTGGATGTTAGAGGACCTGTGGTTTGTATCAGTTTAAGAAGCAGAGTTGATCTAGATATGGGACATGATTAAGAAACACAGTTCTTTTGTTCTGAGCACACTCACGTTTCCTGCCTTATTAGAGAATCTAGAAAGCAAGAGCGTGCTTCTTGCTCTAAAGCAGAGTGTGGTTCATGGATGAGAACTGTGCCATGTGTTTCCCATCAGAAACGGAGTGAAATCCCAGGCTCTGTGTCTTCCTACAAGTAAGACTTCTTTTCAGGTAAACGTAGTCACTTTTCAGCTCAAACAAAGCTACATCATTCACGAAGATCACACGTTTCACGCTCTGAACTGAAAAACATTGGATGTTAGAGGAACTGTGGTTTATATCAGTTTCAGAAGCAGAGTTGAACTAGATATGATCCGTGTGTGTAGGAAACACACTTCTTTTGTTCTGAGCACACTCATGTTTCCCGCCCTATTAGAGACTCTAGAAAGCAAGAGCGTGCTTCTTGCTCTAAAGCAGAGTGTGGTTCATGGATGAGAACTGTGCTTTGTATTTTCCTTCAGAAACGGCGTGAAATGCCAGGCTCTGTGTCTTCCTACAAGCAAGACTTCGTTTCAGGTAAACATAGTCACTTTTCAGCTCAAACAAAGCTTCATCGTTTACGAAGCTTACACGTTTCTTGCTCTGAACTGAAAAGCACTGGATGATAGAGGACCTGTGGTTTATATCAGTTTCAGAAGCAGAGTTGAACTAGATATTCGTTTGTGTAGATAACTCAGTTCTTTTGTTCTGAGCATGCTCACTTTTCCCGCCTTATTAGAGACTGTGGAAAGCAAGAGCGTGTTTCTTGCTCTAAAGCAGAGTGTGGTTCATGGATGAGAACTGTGCTATGTGTTTCCCTTAAGAAACGGAGTGAAATGCCAGGCTCTGTGTCTTCCTACAAGCAAGACTTTGTTTCAGGTAAACACAGTCACTTTTCAGCTCACAAGAAGCTACATCATTCAAGAAGCTCATACGTTTCTCGCTCTGAACTGAAAAGCATTGGATGTTAGAGGACCTCTGGTTTGTATCCGTTTCAGAAGCAGAGTTGAACTAGATATGGTCCGGGTGTGTAGGAAACACAGCTCTTTTGTTCTGAGCACACTCACATTTCCTGCCTTATTAGGGAATCTAGAGAGCAAGAGCATGCTTCTTGCTCTAAAGCAGAGTGTGGTTCATGGATGAAAATAGTGCTGTTTGTTTCCCTTCAGAAACGGAGTGAAATGCCAGGCTCTGTGTCTTCCTACAAGCAAGACTTCGTATCAGGTAAACGTGGTCACTTTTCAGCTCAAACAAAGCTTCATCGATTACGAAGCTCACACGTTTCTTGCTATGAACTGAAAAGCATTGGATGATAGAGGACCTGTGGTTTATATCAGTTTCAGAATCGGAGTTGAACTAGATATGGTCGTGTGTGTAGATAACTCAGCTCTTTTGTTCTGAGCACGCTCATTTTTCCCGCATTATTAGAGACGGTGGAAAGCAAGAGCGTGTTTCTTGCTCTAAAGCAGAGTGTGGTTCATGGATGAAAATAGTGCTGTTTGTTTCCCTTCAGAAACAGAGTGAAATGTCAGGCTCTGTGCCTTCCTGCAAGCAAGACTTCGTTTCATGTAAATGCAGTCACTTTTATCAGCTCAAACGAAGCTACATCGTTAATGAAGCTCACACGATTCTCGCTCTGAACTGAAAAGCATTGGATGATATAGGACCTGTTGTTTATATCAGTTTCAGAAGTGGAGTTTCACTAGATATGGTCCGTGTGTGTAGATATCTCAGTTCTTTTGTTCTGAGCACGCTCACTTTTCCTGCCTTATTAGAGACTGTGGAAAGCAAGAGCATGTTTCTTGATCTAAAGCAGAGTGTGGTTCATGGATGAGAACTGTGCTGTGTATTTCCCTTCAGAAACGGAGTGAAATCCCAGGCTCTGTGTCTTCCTACAAGCAAGACTTTGTTTCAGGTAAACACAGTCACTTTTCAGCTCACAAGAAGCTACATCATTCAAGAAGCTCATACGTTTCTCGCTCTGAACTGAAAAGCATTGGATGTTAGAGGACCTGTGGTTTGTATCTGTTTCAGAAGCACATTTGAACTAGATATGGACCTTGTTTTGAGGAAACACAGTTCTTTGTTCTGAGCACATTCACGTTTCCCAGCATATTAGAGACTCTAGAAAGCAAGAGCATGCTTCTTGCTCTAAGCTGAGTGTGTTTGATGGATGAGAACTGTGCTGTGTGTTTCCCTTCAGAAACAGAGTGAAATGTCAGGCTCTGTGCCTTCCTGCAAGCAAGACTTCGTTTCAGGTAAACGCAGTCACTTTTATCAGCTCAAACGAAGCTACATCGTTAATGAAGCTCACACGATTCTCGCTCTGAACTGAAAACCATTGGATGATAGAGGACCTGTGGTTTATATCAGTTTCAGAAGCGGAGTTGAACTAGATATGGTCCGTGTGTGTAGATATCTCAGTTCTTTTGTTCTGAGCACGCTCACTTTTCCTGCCTTATTAGAGACTGTGGAAAGCAAGAGCATGTTTCTTGCTCTAAAGCAGAGTGTGGTTAATGGATGAGAACTGTGCTTTGTATTTCCCTTCAGAAACGGAGTGAAATCCCAGGCTCTGTGTCTTCCTACAAGCAAGACTTCGTTTAAGATAAACGCAGTCACTTTTCAGCTCAAAAGAAGCTACATCTTTTAAGAAGCTCACACGTTTCTCACTCTTAACTGAAAAGCATTGGATGTTAGAGGACCTGTGTTATGTATCCGTTTCAGAAGCAGAGTTGAACTAGATATTTTGCATGTGTGTAGGAAACACAGTTCTGTTTTTTTGAGCACACTCACGTTTCCCACCTTATTAGAGACTCTAGAAAGCAAGAGCGTGCTTCTTGCTCTAAAGCAGAGTGTGGTTCATGGATGAGAACTGTGCTGTGTATTTCCCTTCAGAAATGTAGTGAAATCCCAGGCTCTGTGTCTTCCTACAAGCAAGACTTCGTTTCAGGTAAACATAGTCACTTTTCAGCTCAAACAAAGCTTCATCGATTACGAAGCTCACACGTTTCTTGCTATGAACTGAAAAGCATTGGATGTTAGAGGACCTGTGGTTTATATCAGTTTCAGGAGCGGAGTTGAACTAGATATGGTCCGTGTGTGTAGATAACTCAGTTCTTTTGTGCTGAGCACGCTCACTTTTCCCGCATTATTAGAGACTGTGGAAAGCAAGAGTGTGCTTCTTGCTCTAAAGCAGAATGTGGTTCATGGATGAGAACTGTGCTGTGTGTTTCCCTTCAGAAACGGAGTGAAATCCCAGGCTCTGTGTCTTCCTACAAGTAAGACGTCGTTTCAGGTAAACGAAGTCACTTTTCAGCTCAAAAGAAGCTACATCGTTCATGAAGCTCACACGTTTCTTTCTCTGAACTGAAAAGCATTGGATGTTAGAGGATCTGTGGTTTGTATCAGTTTCAGAAGCAGAGTTGAAGTAGATATGGTCCGTGTTTAGGAAACTCCGTTCTTTTGTTCTGAGCACACTCACGGTTCCCGCCTTATTAGAGTCTCTAGAAAGCAAGAGCGTGCTTCTTACTCTAAAGCAGAGGGTGGTTCATGGATGAGAACTGTGCTGTGTTTTTCCCTTCAGAAACGGCGTGAAATGCCAGGCTCTGTGTCTTCCTACAAGCTAGACTTCGTTTCAGGTAAACACAGTCACATTTCAGCTCACAAGAAGCTACATCATTTACGAAGCTCACACGTTTCTCACTCTTAACTGAAAAGCATTGGATGTTAGAGGACCTGTGGTTTGTATCCGTTTCAGAAGCAGAGTTGAACTAGATATGGACCTTGTTTTTAGGAAACACAGTTCTTTGATCTGAGCACACTCACGTTTCCCACCTTATTAGAGACTCTAGAAAGCAAGAGCATGCTTCTTGCTCTAAGCTGAGTGTGTTTGATAGATGAGAACTGTGCTGTGTGTTTCCCTTCAGAAACAGAGTGAAATGTCAGGCTGTATGCCTTCCTGCAAGGAAGACTTCGTTTCAGGTAAACTCAGTCCCTTTTTTCAGCTCAAAAGGAGCTACATCGTTATTGAAGCTCACACGATTCTCGCTCTGAACTGAAAAGCATTGGATGTTAGAGGACCTGAGGTTTGTATCAGTTTAAGAAGCAGAGTTGATCTAGATATGGGACATGTTTAGGAAACACAGTCCTTTTGTTCTGAGCACACTCACATTTCCCGCCTTATTAGAGACTCTAGAAACCAAGAGCGTGCTTCTTGCTCTAAAGCAGAGTGTGTTTCATGGATGAGAACTGTGCTGTGCTTCCCTTCAGAAACGGAGTGAAATGCAAGGCTCTGTGCCTTGCTGCAAGAAAGACTTCGTTTCAGGTAAACGTAGTCACTTTTCAGCTCAAACAAAGCTTCTTCTTTCAAGAAGCTCACAAGTTTCACGCTCTTAACTGAAAAACATTGGATGTTAGAGGAACTGTGGTTTATATCAGTTTCAGAAGCAGAGTTGAACTAGATATGATCCGTGTGTGTAGGAAACACACTTCTTTTGTTCTGAGCACACTCATGTTTCCCGCCCTATTAGAGACTCTAGAAAGCAAGAGCGTGCTTCTTGCTCTAAAGCAGAGTGTGGTTCATGGATGAGAACTGTGCTTTGTATTTTCCTTCAGAAACGGCGTGAAATGCCAGGCTCTGTGTCTTCCTACTAGCAAGACATCGTTTCAGATAAACGCAGTCACTTTCCTGCTCAAAAGACGCTACATCGTTTACGAAGCTCACACGTTTCCCACTCTTAACTGAAAAGCATTGGATGTTAGAGGACCTGTGGTTTGTATCCGTTTCAGAAGCAGAGTTGAACTAGATATGGACCTTGTTTTTAGGAAACACAGTTCTTTGTTCTGAGCACACTCACGTTTCCCACCTTATTAGAGACTCTAGAAAGCAAGAGCATGCTTCTTGCTCTAAGCTGAGTGTGTTTGACAGATGAGAACTGTGCTGTGTGTTTCCCTTCAGAAACAGAGTGAAATGTCAGGCTGTGTGCCTTCCTGCAAGGAAGACTTCTTTTCAGGTAAACGCAGTCACTTTTTTCAACTCAAACGAAGCTACATCGTTAATGACGCTCACACGATTCTCGCTCTGAACTGAAAAGCATTGGATGTTAGAGGACCTGTGGTTTGTATCAGTTTAAGAAGCAGAGTTGATCTAGATATGGGACATGATTAGGAAGCACAGTTCTTTTGTTCTGAGCACACTCACGTTTCCTGCCTTATTAGAGAATCTAGAAAGCAAGAGCGTGCTTCTTGCTCTAAAGAAGAGTGTGGTTCATGGATGAGAACTGTGCCATGTGTTTCCCATCAGAAACGGAGTGAAATCCCAGGCTCTGTGTCTTCCTACAAGTAAGACTTCTTTTCAGGTAAACGTAGTCACTTTTCAGCTCAAACGAAGCTACATCATTCACGAAGATCACACGTTTCTCGCTCTGAACTAAAAGCATTGGATGTTACAGGACAGTGGTTTGTATCAGTTTCAGAAGCAGAGTTGAACTGGATAAGCTGCGTGTTTGTAATAAACACAGTTCTTTTGTTTTGAGCACACTCACGGTTCCTGCCTTTTTAGAGACCCTAGAAAACAAGAGCGTGCTTCTTGCTCTAAAGCTAGTGTGGTTCATGGATGAGTACTGTGCTATGTGTTTCCCTTCAGAAATGGAGTGAAATGCCAGGCAATGTGTCTTTCTACAAACACGACTTCGTTTCAGATAAACGCAGGCACTTTTCAGCTCAAAAGAAGCAAAATAGTTCACGAAGCTCACACCTTTCTCACTCTTAACTGAAAAGCATTGGATGTTAGAGGACCTGTGGTTTGTATCCATTTCAGAAGCAGAGTTGAACTAGATATGGTGCATGTCTGTAGGAAACACAGTTCTTTTGTTTTGAGCACACTCACGTTTCCCGCCTTATTAGAGACTCTAGAAAGCAAGAGCGTGCTTCTTCCTCTAAAGCAGAGTGTGGATCATGGATGAGAACTGTGCTGTGTATTTCCCTTCAGAAACGGAGTGAAATCCCAGGCTCTGTGTCTTCCTACAAGTAAGACGTCGTTTCAGGTAAACGAAGTCACTTTTCAGCTCAAAAGAAGCTACATCGTTCATGAAGCTCACACGTTTCTTTCTCTGAACTGAAAAGCATTGAATGTTAGAGGATCTGTGGTTTGTATCAGTTTCAGAAGCAGAGTTGAAGTAGATATGGTCCGTGTTTAGGAAACTCAGTTCTTTTGTTCTGAGCACACTCACGGTTCCCGCCTTATTAGAGTCTCTAGAAAGCAAGAGCGTGCTTCTTACTCTAAAGCATAGTGTCGTTCATGGATGAGAACTGTGCTATGTGTTTCCCTTCAGAAACGGAGTGAAATGCCAGGCTCTGTGTCTTCCTACAAGCAAGACTTCGTTTCAGGTAAACGCAGTCAATTTTTCAGCTCAAACGAAGCTACATCGTTAATGACGCTCACACGATTCTCGCTCTGAACTGAAAAGCATTGGATGTTAGAGGACCTGTGGTTTGTATCAGTTTAAGAAGCAGAGTTGATCTAGATATGGGACATGATTAAGAAACACAGTTCTTTTGTTCTGAGCACACTCACGTTTCCTGCCTTATTAGAGAATCTAGAAAGCAAGAGCGTGCTTCTTGCTCTAAAGCAGAGTGTGGTTCATGGATGAGAACTGTGCCATGTGTTTCCCATCAGAAACGGAGTGAAATCCCAGGCTCTGTGTCTTCCTACAAGTAAGACTTCTTTTCAGGTAAACGTAGTCACTTTTCAGCTCAAACAAAGCTACATCATTCACGAAGATCACACGTTTCACGCTCTGAACTGAAAAACATTGGATGTTAGAGGAACTGTGGTTTATATCAGTTTCAGAAGCAGAGTTGAACTAGATATGATCCGTGTGTGTAGGAAACACACTTCTTTTGTTCTGAGCACACTCATGTTTCCCGCCCTATTAGAGACTCTAGAAAGCAAGAGCGTGCTTCTTGCTCTAAAGCAGAGTGTGGTTCATGGATGAGAACTGTGCTTTGTATTTTCCTTCAGAAACGGCGTGAAATGCCAGGCTCTGTGTCTTCCTACAAGCAAGACTTCGTTTCAGGTAAACATAGTCACTTTTCAGCTCAAACAAAGCTTCATCGTTTACGAAGCTTACACGTTTCTTGCTCTGAACTGAAAAGCACTGGATGATAGAGGACCTGTGGTTTATATCAGTTTCAGAAGCAGAGTTGAACTAGATATTCGTTTGTGTAGATAACTCAGTTCTTTTGTTCTGAGCATGCTCACTTTTCCCGCCTTATTAGAGACTGTGGAAAGCAAGAGCGTGTTTCTTGCTCTAAAGCAGAGTGTGGTTCATGGATGAGAACTGTGCTATGTGTTTCCCTTAAGAAACGGAGTGAAATGCCAGGCTCTGTGTCTTCCTACAAGCAAGACTTTGTTTCAGGTAAACACAGTCACTTTTCAGCTCACAAGAAGCTACATCATTCAAGAAGCTCATACGTTTCTCGCTCTGAACTGAAAAGCATTGGATGTTAGAGGACCTCTGGTTTGTATCCGTTTCAGAAGCAGAGTTGAACTAGATATGGTCCGGGTGTGTAGGAAACACAGCTCTTTTGTTCTGAGCACACTCACATTTCCTGCCTTATTAGGGAATCTAGAGAGCAAGAGCATGCTTCTTGCTCTAAAGCAGAGTGTGGTTCATGGATGAAAATAGTGCTGTTTGTTTCCCTTCAGAAACGGAGTGAAATGCCAGGCTCTGTGTCTTCCTACAAGCAAGACTTCGTATCAGGTAAACGTGGTCACTTTTCAGCTCAAACAAAGCTTCATCGATTACGAAGCTCACACGTTTCTTGCTATGAACTGAAAAGCATTGGATGATAGAGGACCTGTGGTTTATATCAGTTTCAGAATCGGAGTTGAACTAGATATGGTCGTGTGTGTAGATAACTCAGCTCTTTTGTTCTGAGCACGCTCATTTTTCCCGCATTATTAGAGACGGTGGAAAGCAAGAGCGTGTTTCTTGCTCTAAAGCAGAGTGTGGTTCATGGATGAAAATAGTGCTGTTTGTTTCCCTTCAGAAACAGAGTGAAATGTCAGGCTCTGTGCCTTCCTGCAAGCAAGACTTCGTTTCATGTAAATGCAGTCACTTTTATCAGCTCAAACGAAGCTACATCGTTAATGAAGCTCACACGATTCTCGCTCTGAACTGAAAAGCATTGGATGATATAGGACCTGTTGTTTATATCAGTTTCAGAAGTGGAGTTTCACTAGATATGGTCCGTGTGTGTAGATATCTCAGTTCTTTTGTTCTGAGCACGCTCACTTTTCCTGCCTTATTAGAGACTGTGGAAAGCAAGAGCATGTTTCTTGATCTAAAGCAGAGTGTGGTTCATGGATGAGAACTGTGCTGTGTATTTCCCTTCAGAAACGGAGTGAAATCCCAGGCTCTGTGTCTTCCTACAAGCAAGACTTTGTTTCAGGTAAACACAGTCACTTTTCAGCTCACAAGAAGCTACATCATTCAAGAAGCTCATACGTTTCTCGCTCTGAACTGAAAAGCATTGGATGTTAGAGGACCTGTGGTTTGTATCTGTTTCAGAAGCACATTTGAACTAGATATGGACCTTGTTTTGAGGAAACACAGTTCTTTGTTCTGAGCACATTCACGTTTCCCAGCATATTAGAGACTCTAGAAAGCAAGAGCATGCTTCTTGCTCTAAGCTGAGTGTGTTTGATGGATGAGAACTGTGCTGTGTGTTTCCCTTCAGAAACAGAGTGAAATGTCAGGCTCTGTGCCTTCCTGCAAGCAAGACTTCGTTTCAGGTAAACGCAGTCACTTTTATCAGCTCAAACGAAGCTACATCGTTAATGAAGCTCACACGATTCTCGCTCTGAACTGAAAACCATTGGATGATAGAGGACCTGTGGTTTATATCAGTTTCAGAAGCGGAGTTGAACTAGATATGGTCCGTGTGTGTAGATATCTCAGTTCTTTTGTTCTGAGCACGCTCACTTTTCCTGCCTTATTAGAGACTGTGGAAAGCAAGAGCATGTTTCTTGCTCTAAAGCAGAGTGTGGTTAATGGATGAGAACTGTGCTTTGTATTTCCCTTCAGAAACGGAGTGAAATCCCAGGCTCTGTGTCTTCCTACAAGCAAGACTTCGTTTAAGATAAACGCAGTCACTTTTCAGCTCAAAAGAAGCTACATCTTTTAAGAAGCTCACACGTTTCTCACTCTTAACTGAAAAGCATTGGATGTTAGAGGACCTGTGTTATGTATCCGTTTCAGAAGCAGAGTTGAACTAGATATTTTGCATGTGTGTAGGAAACACAGTTCTGTTTTTTTGAGCACACTCACGTTTCCCACCTTATTAGAGACTCTAGAAAGCAAGAGCGTGCTTCTTGCTCTAAAGCAGAGTGTGGTTCATGGATGAGAACTGTGCTGTGTATTTCCCTTCAGAAATGTAGTGAAATCCCAGGCTCTGTGTCTTCCTACAAGCAAGACTTCGTTTCAGGTAAACATAGTCACTTTTCAGCTCAAACAAAGCTTCATCGATTACGAAGCTCACACGTTTCTTGCTATGAACTGAAAAGCATTGGATGTTAGAGGACCTGTGGTTTATATCAGTTTCAGGAGCGGAGTTGAACTAGATATGGTCCGTGTGTGTAGATAACTCAGTTCTTTTGTGCTGAGCACGCTCACTTTTCCCGCATTATTAGAGACTGTGGAAAGCAAGAGTGTGCTTCTTGCTCTAAAGCAGAATGTGGTTCATGGATGAGAACTGTGCTGTGTGTTTCCCTTCAGAAACGGAGTGAAATCCCAGGCTCTGTGTCTTCCTACAAGTAAGACGTCGTTTCAGGTAAACGAAGTCACTTTTCAGCTCAAAAGAAGCTACATCGTTCATGAAGCTCACACGTTTCTTTCTCTGAACTGAAAAGCATTGGATGTTAGAGGATCTGTGGTTTGTATCAGTTTCAGAAGCAGAGTTGAAGTAGATATGGTCCGTGTTTAGGAAACTCCGTTCTTTTGTTCTGAGCACACTCACGGTTCCCGCCTTATTAGAGTCTCTAGAAAGCAAGAGCGTGCTTCTTACTCTAAAGCAGAGGGTGGTTCATGGATGAGAACTGTGCTGTGTTTTTCCCTTCAGAAACGGCGTGAAATGCCAGGCTCTGTGTCTTCCTACAAGCTAGACTTCGTTTCAGGTAAACACAGTCACATTTCAGCTCACAAGAAGCTACATCATTTACGAAGCTCACACGTTTCTCACTCTTAACTGAAAAGCATTGGATGTTAGAGGACCTGTGGTTTGTATCCGTTTCAGAAGCAGAGTTGAACTAGATATGGACCTTGTTTTTAGGAAACACAGTTCTTTGATCTGAGCACACTCACGTTTCCCACCTTATTAGAGACTCTAGAAAGCAAGAGCATGCTTCTTGCTCTAAGCTGAGTGTGTTTGATAGATGAGAACTGTGCTGTGTGTTTCCCTTCAGAAACAGAGTGAAATGTCAGGCTGTATGCCTTCCTGCAAGGAAGACTTCGTTTCAGGTAAACTCAGTCCCTTTTTTCAGCTCAAAAGGAGCTACATCGTTATTGAAGCTCACACGATTCTCGCTCTGAACTGAAAAGCATTGGATGTTAGAGGACCTGAGGTTTGTATCAGTTTAAGAAGCAGAGTTGATCTAGATATGGGACATGTTTAGGAAACACAGTCCTTTTGTTCTGAGCACACTCACATTTCCCGCCTTATTAGAGACTCTAGAAACCAAGAGCGTGCTTCTTGCTCTAAAGCAGAGTGTGTTTCATGGATGAGAACTGTGCTGTGCTTCCCTTCAGAAACGGAGTGAAATGCAAGGCTCTGTGCCTTGCTGCAAGAAAGACTTCGTTTCAGGTAAACGTAGTCACTTTTCAGCTCAAACAAAGCTTCTTCTTTCAAGAAGCTCACAAGTTTCACGCTCTTAACTGAAAAACATTGGATGTTAGAGGAACTGTGGTTTATATCAGTTTCAGAAGCAGAGTTGAACTAGATATGATCCGTGTGTGTAGGAAACACACTTCTTTTGTTCTGAGCACACTCATGTTTCCCGCCCTATTAGAGACTCTAGAAAGCAAGAGCGTGCTTCTTGCTCTAAAGCAGAGTGTGGTTCATGGATGAGAACTGTGCTTTGTATTTTCCTTCAGAAACGGCGTGAAATGCCAGGCTCTGTGTCTTCCTACTAGCAAGACATCGTTTCAGATAAACGCAGTCACTTTCCTGCTCAAAAGACGCTACATCGTTTACGAAGCTCACACGTTTCCCACTCTTAACTGAAAAGCATTGGATGTTAGAGGACCTGTGGTTTGTATCCGTTTCAGAAGCAGAGTTGAACTAGATATGGACCTTGTTTTTAGGAAACACAGTTCTTTGTTCTGAGCACACTCACGTTTCCCACCTTATTAGAGACTCTAGAAAGCAAGAGCATGCTTCTTGCTCTAAGCTGAGTGTGTTTGACAGATGAGAACTGTGCTGTGTGTTTCCCTTCAGAAACAGAGTGAAATGTCAGGCTGTGTGCCTTCCTGCAAGGAAGACTTCTTTTCAGGTAAACGCAGTCACTTTTTTCAACTCAAACGAAGCTACATCGTTAATGACGCTCACACGATTCTCGCTCTGAACTGAAAAGCATTGGATGTTAGAGGACCTGTGGTTTGTATCAGTTTAAGAAGCAGAGTTGATCTAGATATGGGACATGATTAGGAAGCACAGTTCTTTTGTTCTGAGCACACTCACGTTTCCTGCCTTATTAGAGAATCTAGAAAGCAAGAGCGTGCTTCTTGCTCTAAAGAAGAGTGTGGTTCATGGATGAGAACTGTGCCATGTGTTTCCCATCAGAA
The DNA here is from genome assembly GCA_949786405.1 of Onychomys arenicola. Lineage (NCBI taxonomy): Eukaryota > Metazoa > Chordata > Mammalia > Rodentia > Cricetidae > Onychomys > Onychomys arenicola. The sequence goes on from CATKUM010000100.1 coordinate 603,241, forward strand.
ACGGAGTGAAATCCCAGGCTCTGTGTCTTCCTACAAGTAAGACTTCTTTTCAGGTAAACGTAGTCACTTTTCAGCTCAAACGAAGCTACATCATTCACGAAGATCACACGTTTCTCGCTCTGAACTAAAAGCATTGGATGTTACAGGACAGTGGTTTGTATCAGTTTCAGAAGCAGAGTTGAACTGGATAAGCTGCGTGTTTGTAATAAACACAGTTCTTTTGTTTTGAGCACACTCACGGTTCCTGCCTTTTTAGAGACCCTAGAAAACAAGAGCGTGCTTCTTGCTCTAAAGCTAGTGTGGTTCATGGATGAGTACTGTGCTATGTGTTTCCCTTCAGAAATGGAGTGAAATGCCAGGCAATGTGTCTTTCTACAAACACGACTTCGTTTCAGATAAACGCAGGCACTTTTCAGCTCAAAAGAAGCAAAATAGTTCACGAAGCTCACACCTTTCTCACTCTTAACTGAAAAGCATTGGATGTTAGAGGACCTGTGGTTTGTATCCATTTCAGAAGCAGAGTTGAACTAGATATGGTGCATGTCTGTAGGAAACACAGTTCTTTTGTTTTGAGCACACTCACGTTTCCCGCCTTATTAGAGACTCTAGAAAGCAAGAGCGTGCTTCTTCCTCTAAAGCAGAGTGTGGATCATGGATGAGAACTGTGCTGTGTATTTCCCTTCAGAAACGGAGTGAAATCCCAGGCTCTGTGTCTTCCTACAAGTAAGACGTCGTTTCAGGTAAACGAAGTCACTTTTCAGCTCAAAAGAAGCTACATCGTTCATGAAGCTCACACGTTTCTTTCTCTGAACTGAAAAGCATTGAATGTTAGAGGATCTGTGGTTTGTATCAGTTTCAGAAGCAGAGTTGAAGTAGATATGGTCCGTGTTTAGGAAACTCAGTTCTTTTGTTCTGAGCACACTCACGGTTCCCGCCTTATTAGAGTCTCTAGAAAGCAAGAGCGTGCTTCTTACTCTAAAGCATAGTGTCGTTCATGGATGAGAACTGTGCTATGTGTTTCCCTTCAGAAACGGAGTGAAATGCCAGGCTCTGTGTCTTCCTACAAGCAAGACTTCGTTTCAGGTAAACGCAGTCAATTTTTCAGCTCAAACGAAGCTACATCGTTAATGACGCTCACACGATTCTCGCTCTGAACTGAAAAGCATTGGATGTTAGAGGACCTGTGGTTTGTATCAGTTTAAGAAGCAGAGTTGATCTAGATATGGGACATGATTAAGAAACACAGTTCTTTTGTTCTGAGCACACTCACGTTTCCTGCCTTATTAGAGAATCTAGAAAGCAAGAGCGTGCTTCTTGCTCTAAAGCAGAGTGTGGTTCATGGATGAGAACTGTGCCATGTGTTTCCCATCAGAAACGGAGTGAAATCCCAGGCTCTGTGTCTTCCTACAAGTAAGACTTCTTTTCAGGTAAACGT